>OY998248.1:25790470-27016876 GCA_963922005.1 Cornus suecica
GAAGAAGACTATGGAGAACGGTTCTACATCAACGATGCAGTCATCTTCTACCATGGCCAACTAACTCGGTATCTAGGGTTTTCTAGCGAAACCCTAGCCAAGTAATGTAGTTCTTTTATTGTTTTTAACTATAAACGAGGGGAAACTGTGACCATATTGTGATGATTGTAGTACTTAAGAGATCGTACTAATTTGCAATATAAAATTCTATTTTTGTTCTAAATTCTTGTTTTAGATGGAATAAATATATTATTTTACACAATTATGATTATTCAATATGGGTTGGAACTCGGATGCCTAATCATGGTTTTCTACACAATGGTGGTAATGAAACTTGAAACCCTAGGTTGACACAGGTCGTGCCTTGGCAATTTAATATAGACATGCTTTAGTTTATTTTCATGCATTAGGAGTAGATTAGAGTAGCATAATTGGCATGTACTAGTTAGGTCAGTCATGAGACAGGTTGTCGCGATCCGGTTGATGATACTCCTTTTTGGGGTCGTATTTAGCTATCTGCGATACGACCTGATTCACAGTTATGGATTGCCCTCTTACAGTTGAAACAGTAATTAACTATATTATGCGGTTAGCGGTGGAGTGATGAAAACCCTAGTTTTCTCTCTCATTTGAATCACAAACCAATTTACTTTATTTTTTAGATAATTTAGTTAGGATTATATAATTTGGTCTTTCGACCACCCAAAGCAAACAATTTTCAAAAATATAATTCAGTGTTTTGAAATTATTAAAGTGAACAATCTCAGTATCTATGGGATCGATATCCCTTATTCAAGCCGTTTTACTATTCTACAATTGATACGTGCGCTTGCATAGGATAAAACCTAGAATCGTTAAGGTATTATTTTTAACCACATATTTTTATACACCTGACGGACGCATCATCAGGGAAGATGGAACTCTCCAACCATTCTTTCTCAAAATTCTATTTACCTTAGGCTTCCCGTTCCATCATCAATGAGAGATGAGTTGAAGGAACATCAGTATTGCTTATAATATCTTTTGATTAAGGTATTTACGATAATTTTTTAGTGATAGAGGTGCTTAGTGTAATAAATGAGAAACATAGCATGTGTAATTAATCAAATCTCAGTGTAGACCAATGTATTTTATCCTAAAAGGCACATATTTGAAGCACATGAGTGAGAAATGGAAGCAACAAAAGTCTTCCTCGCACCTTAACATGCATAAATGGGATATATTATTTCCAGTACTTTAGCAAAGTTACAATTAAAGTTAATTATCCAATTAAAGAAAGGAAAATACTTGTCTCAGGTAGGCTCCTACTTATATTCTAGATGGCCCAATAAAAAATAGACACTTGTTATGAATTTAAAATAAAAATAAAGTCAATTTCTTTTCCGGTCACCACCAACATCCACATAAAAAAGAAACGCGACTCAAAGCCATTAATTAGGTCTTGAATCTAATTTTTTTATGGGATTTGAGGGAGGAAACTATCCCAATAAATATTAATCTGGAGAAGGTGAAATGCTTAAATGGCCATGAATTATGAGTATGTTGCTTTTATAGAGACACGTCATAATTGCAAAACCCCAGTTTCCCATGTTGTCAAAATTTAAAAGATTAACATTCATTACAATTTAATGAATATAATTTATTTTATTTTATTTTTATAAACATGTGTATGCTTTTGATTGGGCCACCTGGTATATAAATAGGAGTCTCTTACTTACATGGACTAAGACAAATATTGCCCTTAAAAAAATGAAAAGTAAAATATTGTTTCAGAACTTGGGACATGATATATTAGAAAATTTAGTCACGATAGCGGATATAATTTGAACTTTACCTGATTTGTATGGAATGTTAGTTTGCACAGATCGTATGAATTAGTTGAATGAAGTCTCAAACACTCGGGTTAAAAGACAAATCATACGATGCTAACGAACTATGCTTTATAACTATCCAATTTAATAAATGAGTATTTTCGCCAAAAAAATATCTTTTTATGGTTTATAACTATTTTGTATAAGATACACAATCCGATACAAGCTTTGATCACTAGCATGTGAATACTTCACTAAAAACAGAAAAAGAAAATAGTAGTCGTGCTAAGACATTATTTTTAACCAAAATTAACTTTTGTAATAAAAATGTTTGTCGCCAAATTGAAAAATTTATTGTAATGATCTGAGCTTCTAACAAGCTATGGGAACAACTGCTCATCTGGATTGACCACGTCTCTTGGTAACAATAATGAGATCTTGTGCTCAACTTCTCTTGACGTTGCACACTGATTTTTTTTTTTTGAATAAATGACCAACAAAAATAACTTCTATATAGAGATAGGATTTCAAAAATAATAATAATAATATTACAATAATGAATTGAAAAAATTAATACATAAAATGTATGTCCAAGATATTAATCAACATTCTTTCTAAAGTGATCAATTTAATTTTTTCAGAGTGCAACATGGAGGTACGATTTTTCTTTGGGTGTAAATAATTTTTAGTCATGTTTTCAAATGAAGTCTGAACTTTACCGATTTATGATGAAAAAGCGCTTTGCACGGATCCTACGATCATTCGGAGCAACATATTGGATACCCAAATCCAAAAGAATTATGCAATTTGGATTACCTAACTATTTTAGAATATCATATATGTATATATTTATATAATCTCAACAATAGTTGTAGTAAAGGAGCTGTCACCAATCATTGTCTAAAATTCTAATCGTGCATATTTCTTTTATCTTATGTCTGCATTGAACCATGACATGATTTTAGATTATGTTCCTATTTTTTGGTAAGTAAAATTAGATGAAATTTGCTTAAACCTCTAACACTATTTTCTTCTGATGATGATGATGAAATTTGTTTAAACCTTTAACACTATTTTCTTACATCAATGGGTTTACAACATCAGTGACCACAGCTTAATTATATGCTAATATTTCTTGATAGAATTCACTATATAAATACATATTCATTTTCATAAATAGAGAATAACAATTAACACCTAAGTGTGAATAGAACCGATACATAGAGTGCGTTCACTAACGTGGAACGTTTTTTTTTTATATTTTTCTAGAAAAAATAGAAATATTTTTCTTATTGAGAACAAAAAATAGAAATGATGTTTATTAATCGTTACTATTCTCATAATGTTGAGAACAAGAAACAAATAATAATGTTTAATAAAATATTTGTTCCACTAATTTCCTATAATAATTTTATATGTTATATATTCATATTTTATATTAGCTAAAAAAATAAATGACAAAATAATATAGTAGATTTCTATTGCATACTCACATAAAAGTATTATATATAATAAATATAAATATAAATAGTAAATTATATATTTTTATCTCAAAAATTATTCAAACTAGTATATAAAATTTTATATTAAATTAAAATATATTTTATATATAACACTACAACAAATAGGGTTATTTGTGACGTCAAAAAGAGTCGAAAAAAAACTACTTTTAGAGACACCCCTCTATTTGGGTCGGTAAAAATATGCTTTTAGTGACAAAAAATGGGGCATCAGAAAAGGGAAGTGTCACAAATACCCACTTTTCTTGTAGTGTAATATAATACATTATATATTTAAGATAATATTTTAATAATATATTAATTAATATTCATAATACATATGTAAAGTTTATTCTAAATGAATAGTGCGTATGTTGTAACATGTTGGAGAACCTTTCTATGCTACAGTGGCAGAAACAAGATAAACACTTTTTAAAATTTTTCATTTTTCAATAAATGAAACATAAATAGATTATTAAACATGATTTTTATTTCCGTTTCTACTTTTTAGTATGTGAGAACATAAAACAAAAAAACATTTCACGATAATGAACGCACCATTTCTTGTTAGTAAACGGAACATTAGTATCACCTAAGTAGGTTTTTTTTAAGGCTATTATCAGAAAAACCCCCTATGATTTCCAAATTGTTTTAAAAAATTCCCGTGATTTCAAAAACCCCCATATGGTTTCCAATTTGATCAAATATCCCTATGCCTTCTATAATATTACAAAAATAATATCCAAAACTCTAATTCATTCCATTATTTCAATTTAAATCACAATTTTAACCCAATTAAACTTTAATTCCTTCCATTTATCACAAACCCACTTTCTCTCACCCATTTACTCCAATACTCTAATTTCTTCCATTTATCACAAACTCACTTTCAATATAAATCCCAATTTTAACCCAATTAAACTTTAATTCCTTCCATTTATCACAAACCCACTTTCTCTCACCCATTTACTCCAATACTCTAATTTCTTCCATTTATCACAAACCCACTTTCAATATAAATCCCAATTTTAACCCAATTCAACTCCAATTCCTTCAATTTATCACAAACCCACTTTCAATTTAAATCTTAATTCCAACCCAATTAAACTCTAATTCTTTCCATTTATCACAAACCCACTTTCTCTCACTCATTTACTCCAAAACTCTAATTCCTTTCACTTTCAATTTAAATATCAATTTTAACCTAATTCAACTCCCATTTATTACAAACTTTCTTTCAATTTAAATTCCAATTTCAACCCAATTAAACTCTAATTTCTTCCATTTATCACAAACCCAATTTCAATTTAAATCTCAATTTCAATTTATAATTATATATCTCTCTATATCACTATATATATACGTACGTATATATAATTTAATTATATATGTATAAATAAGTACGTATACATGATTATATATATATAGTATTGAAATTGTGATTTAAATTGAAATTGAATTTGTGATAAATGGAAGGAATTAGAGTTTCAGAGTAAATGAGTGAGAGAAAATGGATTTGTGATAAATGAAAGGAATTAGAGCTGAATTGGATTAAAATTAGGATTTATATTGAAAGTGTGTTTGTGATAAATGGAAGGAATCAAAGTTTAATTGGGTTAAAATTGGGATTTAAATTGAAATAATGGAACGAATTAGATTTTTGAAAGGTATTTTCATAATCTTATAGAGGGCAATGAGATTTTTGATTAAATTAAAAATCATAGGGGATGTATATGCAGTATTTTGCTCTACTCTCGATTGAATATTCTTCAAGCTCTAAGGTTGTATTTATCTAAGAGTAAATGGTTTTCTTAGCCCATTATGATTAGGATCAAATCCCTTTATTTTAAGGATTTGATTTCCTTTTACAATTGCAATTCTTTTTTACCCTATCTAATCGGGTTTCCTGTCTTGATCCCCAAGTTGGCTTGTTAACTGTGTTTTGCCAATTGGGCCTAAACACTTAACCCGTTATGGGCCTTCTAAAATAGGTTTATCTTCTTCTTTATTGGCCCTGAACCGCTTATCTTTTGGATAATTATCATTGGGTCTTCTCTTCTGATATGCCAAGAATTTTGGCCCTTACATTAGCCCATTTGGGTCAGACCTAATGTCCTATGGGCCTGACCCAAACAATAGGTTTGAGACGTGTCTTTTCATTTCGCCTTCTTATATACTGATGTGTATGCATGTGGGTTAGCTTGATGACAACATGGCCTAGTTTTCGTGTGAGTTTCAATTTCAAGGCGACGACTTGATTCCCTCAATCGACGCGCCTCTCTCTCGAGAAGATTCAACGCCTCTAGCCCCATTTAACGCACCCTTTGGACACACTTCCTCATCTCTATATATATCCAGTTTTCCTAACACTTGGAATCTCTTCAAAACTTTATATCATTTTGCTTTCTTGCATTCTTTGTTGCCAATCTCCTTTTACATTTGCTCGTGCTTACTGATTTTCTGTTATTTTCTGGGCTCCATAGCTTTATCCGGTGATCTTCTCCGGCGAACTCTCCTTTATTTCAGTAAGTGTTTTAAAACTCTGTCTCTTTCTACACCATGTCTGAATCTCATGCCAGTTCTGCGAGTAAGGAACTAACCCCCTTTTCCCGTGGTGAGTCCGTTGAGAGATATACCGAGGAAGTTCATGTTCTTCCCCAAGAGGATAAATATGTTGATGATATTGAGGAGCTTCCCCATACAACCCTGACAAAATCCCTACTGAGCAGCGTAGAAATCCCAGTATCAAATCACTTAGGAAACTAGTGAGGCCTCCTCAAGAGGTAAAATTTAAGGCCTATGATCCAAAGTTGGATTTTACACAAGGGGATGGCGTTGGTCTTCATGACCTTCTCTTGTCTTATAACCAGGTTAAACTGGTCAGATTTCCCCTTCGCTCCCTTTTTCACTTTATTTTATTCACTCTGGGAATGACACCACTCTAGTTCAATCCCAATTTCTTCTGAATCGTCTCCATGCTTATTCTGGAAAACCGTGACCATGGCCTACACCTGGGTTTTGACGATCTCCTTATGTGATACCAGATCCTAGAGATCTCTCATAATGTAGGTTGGTTCATGTTCTACCCCTTCAAAGGCAAAGGCATTTGCGCGGGCACTAACGATTATGAGAAGGGGTGGAAAGAGAGGATGGTGTTGATTAAGGGCCCCTAGTTCTACCCCCAATCCTCTCCATTCCCCATTCCTAGTGTCTTTGGACCTGGAAAATTCAAGCCTTATAAGTTCATTCATGGCCATACAGCTTCTTGTTTGTGTCGTGATTGTGACATTCATAGGGTTGAGTATATCTATAAATATTTTGGGGTCAGTAGTAAAGAGGTTTACTCCGGCAGAATCTACAAAAAGGTTAAGCTGCTGAGGAGTAAGCTCTGGTTTGAGCGTTTGTTGTGTTCTGATCTTTTGACCCCTACCAATTTGCAGGTCATATTCGAGCTAGGAGCCACATTAAACATGTTTCGCCTGAGCTGCCCCAAGCTTATGGATGATGATGTAGAGATTATCGCTAATCCAACCACTCAGGGGACTTCTTCTCGAGTCATAACTGCAGCCCCCTTAACTAATGCAACATCTGGATCCGTTGCAGCAACTGGGTCTGCTTCAGCAGGTGTTGCCATCCCCACCCTTCCCCAGCCTCCTGTCTCCCATCCTCACCCTTCTGCTATAGAGAGATCTTTAAAAAGGCAGAAGCTAAAGGAGAAAGCTTTTGAGGCTAAAAAGGCTCCTGAGGGGGAGAGGGCCTCCGATGGAGATAACTCTAGCTCATTCCCCAATTCAATAGGGGTTATGGCTGTTAGGGCCAAGTCCATCTGGTCCAAAGAGGATCTGGCTACTTTTGAGGCTATGGACAACCCTGACCTTCCCGACAAAGTCATGGGCATGATGATGAGGGTAAGTCTTCATTATTTTTATTTTATTCGCTTTACTTCTCTTTTGTATTTTATCATTATGGCCTTTGATCATTTTTTGCCTTCATTCCTTTTATATGCCTTTTACTGTGTTGGGGCTCTGTGCCTCAACAGTGAGTCCCGGATAAAATAGGTGGCTCATCAGGCTGACGAGGTGGCCCACCTCAAGGCTGATCTGGCTCTAGCGGATGTGAGGGAAACCTTATTGGCCAAAGATAAAACATCTATGCAAGAGGAGAATGTAATCCTGAGGCAGGGTAAGACCAAGGCCAACTCCGAGAATGAAGATCTCTAATATCGCCTGACCCTTACTTATTCTGAGCTGGAGATGTGTCGTCAAGGGGGGCTAGTCATGCACTCACGTTATGAAGTCTTCAACAATTATGTTGCTGGTCAGTTCTGGCATAACGGTTTTATCACTGCTCTGAATAAACCTGAGCAGAGGAAGCCTGCAGACCCTGAAGCTATGGATGCCCATCTTGGAGTCAAGGCTCCCTACAAGGCTCCTGGCCTGAGCCCAACTGAGGAGCTCTTCATTAATTTATGTTCTGGGGGCGCTACTGTTGGCCCTGAGGACTCAGAGGCCCCAGCCCTTCTTCCCACATAAAATGTGGATACCTTTAGACCAGATTTCAGTACTAAGTCTAAAACTTAGGGCCCCTTAGCATTTGCAAGGGATGTTGATAGAGCCACAATACGAATCTTGTTCTTGCCTTAAGTTTTCAATATATCTCATATGTGGCACTATCACCTCCACAATAGGACCATCCTGACCCTGTCATTTTTTTTTCCTTTTCTTTTGTTGTTTTTTGCCTCTGGACATTTGTAGCCTCTTTGGGAAATTTTTTTAATACATATTTTAATGAAATTTTTTCTTCTGTTCATGACTTCTCTCGTGTGTGATTAATTTGAATCTTACCAAAATTTGTATGCCTTCAACTGATATTTATTTCACCAGTGTATGCCTCAGGCATATAATTTTTGGTTTGATTGCAAATTTAAGTAGGGGTGAACTTTGGAATAAATTCATCTTTTTCATGGTTCAAGCATATGCCTCTGCCATTTTATAACTTAGGAATAAATTCCTCTTTGTGATGGCTCAGGCATATGCATCTGCCATCTTATAACTTAGGAATAAATTCATCTTTGTGATTGCTCAGGCATATGCCTATGTCATCTTATAAATTAGGAATAAATTCCTTTTTTTTAATTAAGAATAAGAAGAGATACATTTGCAATTTATTTCTAGAGTATGAAATTAAAAGAATGAAATTAGGCTTCAGCCTCTTTTATTCATTGTAATGAAATAAGTGACAAATAAAGTGGACATAAATTGCCTCTGTCAATTTTGAGAAATTGAAAAATCTATCTAGGGATAGTACCTCTTTAGTTTGGAGGCATTTTGGGAGTAGGGCTCCATGCGCCCGTTAGATTTCCTTAATCGTAAGCCCATTTGCTAATGACTTCGGTCACAGTGTAGGGCTTCCCAATTTTCACGAAGCTTACCGATGATGCCGATATTTTTCCTGAGGGCCATGTCTCCAACTTGGAACTCTCGCCTTTTCACTTTCTGGTTGTAGCTTCTTCTGATCCTCTGGTGGTATTCAGCTAGTCTGGTAGCTGCCTTGTCATGCTTCTCTTCCAGGGTATCAAGAACATGCACCAGATTCTGATTGTTTTGATATTCCTGATATGCCTCAGTTCTTATGGTCGGCACTACATTTTCTGTAGGGATCACAACTTCTGCCTCATATGTCATAGAGAATTAAGTTTCTCTAGTGGGAAACCTTGGAGTAGTCCTATATGCCCATAAAACCTCTAGTAATTTATCCGGCCAGAGTCATTTGGCATCATCTAGCTTCTTTTTAAAGATATTTAAAATTGATTTATTGGACCTTTCTACTTATCCATTGCCTTGTGGATACCCAACTGAGGATGTCTTTAATTAGATGTCGTGCTGCTCATAGAAATCTTTGGTCCATTAGTTATCTAGGTTCAACCCGTTGTTTATCATTGTGACTCTTGGGGCCCCAAAATGACATATAATGTTTGACCAAATGAATTTAATCACATGCCTGTGTGTGATTACTGAATATGACTTTGCCTTAACCCATTTGGTGAAGTAATCTATCGCGATAAGCGCTAGTTTCACTTTTCTCAAGGCTTTGGGAAGAGGCCCCACAATGTCTTTCCCCCACTAGCGAAAGGATGGGGATTGAGTGTGGGATTCATGAGCTCTGGTGGAGGATGGATATTGTCTCCATGGATCTGAAATTTATGGCATCTTCTAACGAAGGATTTTGTGTCTTGAGAGAGATAGGGCCAGAAATAACCTTGGTTGAGCACTTCATGTATCTCTCTCATGATGGCTCTGGCTTCTAAGGGAGTAAGACACCTGAGGAATGGTCCTCCAAAGGACTTTCGGTATAGCTTCCCGTTGATCAGAGAATACCTAGAAGATCTTAATTGAACTTTTCTAGTTTCAAGTTTATTTTCAGGCAGGGTCCCATCCCTCAGGTAAGATACGATGGGGTCCATTCAGCTGGGTTCCTAAGGTATTATACAGACACAGACTGACTGCTTAATACTTGGGATCTCAAGGTAATCTATTGGGCCCACCCTGGTCAGATCCTGAGTGTTAGATGATTCCATATTGGCCAGTCTGTCCACACTTTCATTTTGCTCCCTTAGTATTTGTTCAAGGCTATGGTGGTCAAAATGGCTTAGCTCTGCTAGAGCTAGGGCCTTATAAGGTTCCATCTTTTCACCTGGTTCATAATATCCATTAACTTGTCTGACAACGAGCTGAGAATCGCTGTATATTTTGAGGCGCTTGATCTGGAGACTCTTGCATAGTCTAAGTCCTGCTAGCAATGCCTCATATTCAGTTTCATTGTTGGAGACTAGAAACTCCATACAGATTGACTGTTGAATTCTTGTTCCATCAGGCGTTATGAGTTCTAGACCTATTCTAGTCCCCGATGCCCCGACTGATCCATCAACAAACAGACTTCATTCTGTCTCCTATGACTCTTAATGTTCCAGCTCTAGTTCTGCTTCCAAAAGGAAGTGGGCCTTCCCTTTGATAGTTGTCCTAGGTACATAAGTGATGTCAAAGTCCCCAAATTCAATTTCCCATCTGGTAATTCTCCAGGTCAGGTCAGGCTTGGACATTATTACTCTAAAGGGGAATAATGTTAGGAAAATAATGGGGCGTGTCTCAAAGTAGTGTCTGAGCCTTCTCTTGGCGTTGACTAGTGATAAAATAGCTCGCTCAGTGGTGGTGTACTTGGTTTCGGGGTCTGATAGGGACTTGCTGGTGTAGAAGACTGGAGTCTGACATGTTTTTTCCTCCTTGACCAATGCATCACTTGTTGAGGAAATTGAAACTGCTAGGTAGAGGTGCAACATTTCCCCTGGCTCTAGAGAAATTAACACTGGAGGGCTCATGAGGTACTCCTTCAGCTTTCAGAGTGCTTGAGCCTGTTCCAGTCCCCAGGTGTTGCCTTTTCCTGCTCTGATGGCCTGAAAGAACGGTATGCACTTGTCCGTGAGTCTGGAGACAAACCTGTTTAGTGCGGCTACCCTTCTTGTAAGGGTCTGGATGTCCTTCTGGGTTCTGGGTTCTGGGTTCTGGGTTCTTCTGTGTATATCAGGGCTTTGACCTGAACCAGACTGGCATTTATCCCTATTTTTTTCACTATGTGGCCCAGGAATTGTCCAGATGAAATCCCGAACAAACACTTGGAAGGGTTGAGCATCATTCCATAGCTTTTTACTGCTAGAAATACTTCCTTTAAATGTTGAAGGTAGTCCTATTTCTTCTTACTTTTGACCACCGTGTCATCGATGTGTGCCTCTACTGTATGGCCCATCAGGTTACCAAAGACTCTTTTCACCAGCCTCTGGTAAGTATCACCTGCATTTTTAAATCCAAAAGGCATTACTTTATAAGAAAACGTACATTCTTCTGTGATAAAAGAAGTTTTCTCCTCATCAACCGAGTTCATAGGGATCTGGTTGTATTCGTAATAAGCGTCTAGGAATGACAGACACTTATACCATGTTGTTGCATCTACTATCTGGTCGATCTTTGGCAGAGGGAAACAGTCATTTGGGTAAGCTTTGTTTAGATTAGTGAAGTCTATACACACCCTCCATTCGCCATTCTTTTTTTTGACGACAACCACATTAGAGAGTCGGGTGGGGTACCCTGACTTCCCTAACGAACCCAGCTTCTAATAATTTTCTGACTTCCTCAGCAATGATTTGGTTCATTTCCATCCCAAATCGTCTCTGTTTCTATTTTATTGGTCTGGCCTCAGGGTCAACGTTGAGGTTGTGCTGCACGACTGAGGGACTTATGCCTGGCATATCTAAGTGTGACCAAGCGAATCTATTCATGTTACCCTGCAGTAGTTTGATCAGATCTATTTTCTCGATGGTTGAAAGAGTAGACCCAATGAATGTGGTTTTGTCATCTCTAGTGGGACTGATATCTACTTCCTGAAGTGGTTATATCGTAATCTAACTCTCCCGACCCTCCTCGAAAGGGTCAATCTGTAATTGATATTTCTCCCTTTGCTTGGAACTTTCATGACCCTCATCTTCTGGCTTAGTCCATGTATTCAAGTTTTTTATGGTTACCGCATAACATTCCTTTGCCGCCACCTGATCCCCTGGAATATCTATTATATCTACCTCGTTAGGGTCAACACATCTCATGACTTGATGAAGGGTTGAGGGAACCCCCTGCATCCTGCGGATCCAGCCTCTGCCCATCTAGAGATTGTACGATGGTTTGACATCCACTATTACAAAGTTCTCTTTTAACGTCCTTCTGGCGACTGATACGGATAACTGAATGACCCCAATTGGCTCCACCCATCGCCCATCAAACCCAGCGAGGGGGACTCTGGCGGGATGCATCTGATCAGTGTTGACCTCGAGCTTATCAAAGGCCCACTCAGTCATGATATTTATGCTGCTACCAGGGTCTACCATGACTCTTTTAACCAAACAGTTAGCTACTAGAAATGAAATAACTAGATGGTCCTCATGAGGCACTTGCGCATTCCTTAGGTCAGTCTCATTGAAGCTGATCTGGAAGTCCTCCCTCCTATTAGAGGTCTCGCGTATCTTGTCAATTCTTCTAAGTTTATGCATATGGCGTATCTGGGATCTCCTGACCCCTTCCGTCTCCTCGGCAGTATGTCCGCCTTGAACCATATAAATCACCCGTACTGGTTGTCCTGCCTGGGTGTTGTTCTGAGGGGCATTCGTCTGACGCTATGCACAGGTCTGGTATTTTTCCACATACTCAACAAATTATCCTTTTCCAATCATCGCCTCCACTTGCCTATGCAAGTTTCGCCAATCGTTGGTATGATGGCCATCTCGTTGTGGAAGGCACAGTGTTTGGTCATGTCTCTCTACTCCATGGGCCATCTAATTGGCATAGGGGGTCTGAATATTCCCTTCCCTTTATTATCCTGGTAGAGTTTGTTGAGATTATTTTTGAGGGGAGTTACCTTTTCCTCCACCCTTTGCTTCTTATCGGTTGGCTTATTTGATGAGGATAAAAGTGATGAGAGAGCTGGCTTCTGACCCTTGATACGATCTTTTGTGTGGGCTTCAACAGTAACCATAGCTGCTCTCTTTCGTCGGACTGATTCCTCATCTTAGATTCTGAGGTAACCCTGAGCTCTGGAATTTAACTCTCCAATGTTGTTGGGAGGCCTCTTTAGTAGAGATGCGTGAAACTTGGTGCCTGGGATTAGGGCCATTCTACAAGCCTCAATTGCTGATAATTTATCGCATTGGTCAATGGAAGACATCTCCTTAGTGAACCTGGATAAAAAGTTCTAGAGGTTTTCCTCTTTGTCCTCAGTCATTGTAAATAGGCTGGAGATAGTCTTTTTTTGCCTTTAGTTACGGTAGTACTGTGCTATGAAATGTTCACACAACTTTCTTCAACTCCCAATTGATCTAGTTGGTTGTTTCCTGAACCATATGAGAGTTGCTTCTGTCAGACTGGTAGGAAAGACGTTGCACAAGAGGGTCTCATCCTTCTTCCAGGCGGTCATCTTCATCTGGTACTGGTAAATATGGTCTAATGGATCCTTGGTCCCATTATACAAGGTGAAAGTTGGCAAGCGAAACTTCTTCGGGTACTCTATTTGGTCTATTTCGTCTATAAAGGGTGATTTGATCATGTCGATGGCAACATGGGCTGCTAAGTCCTTCATGGAGGGGGTCTGAGCCTTCATGATTTCCAGCACCTGCCTCTAGATCTTGACAGCTATGTCATCTAAGTCTTTCATGGTTGGAGGTTGCTGGAGAGGCAGACCTCCGAGTGTTGGAATTAAGATATTTTCTTAATCATGTGTCGCTCTGCTTCCATTCCCCTCCTCGTGCTCCGGTAGATCTGGGATGCCTCCATTATTATTGACTTCATTGGCCACGTCTGCCGATGCTGGTATCTGGGCTACCTATTGGCGTAGATTTGCATTCTGCTGCTCAAAGTCCTCATTCCTTTTCTCCGAGGCCTCCAATCGTCACATGATATGTTTGATCTGTGCGTTTGGGGATGCACTTTCCCCTACTACTGCGGAAGACCTTTTTATCGTCATGGATGCTTTTGCAAAGATTTTTTGGTGAAAAAGAAAGGGTTAAAGTTTGGGAGATAAATCAAGAAAAATTATCGTCTTCCCACAGACGGCGTCAAAGTGTGTATGCAGTTTTTGCTCTACTCTCAAATGAATATTATTCAAGCTCTAAGGCTATATTTATACAAGATTAAATAGGTTTCTTAGCCCATTATGATTAGGATCAAATCTCTTTATTTAATGGATTTGATTTCCTTTTACAATTGTAATTCTTTTTTACCTTATCTGACCGGGTTTCCTGTCTGGAGCCCCAAGTTGGCTTGCTAACTGTGCTTTGCCAATTGGGCCTAAACAATTAACCCATAATGAGCCTTCTAAAATGGGCTTGTCTTCTTCTTTATTGGCCCTGAACCGCTTATCTTTTGGATAATTATCATTGGGCCTTCTCTTCTTATGGGCCAAGAATTTTGGCCCTTACAGGGGAGTTTTTGAAACCACATAGAGTTTTTTGAAGATAATAGCCCTTTTTTTAAGGTTGGTATCACCTATATTACATTAAAGAAAAGTAAAAAAAAGAATAAAAAAGAAAAAAAAAAGCGTGTATATGAATTCATATATAACATATATATATATTAGGTGGATCCAAAATCCACTGGCGTCTATTCTTTTCCTTTGAAGAAGTATTTTTAAGGGTAATTTACATTGACACCTCCTGAGGTTTGTAAAATGTTACAATAACACCCCTTGGAGGCATAAATTGAATTTAGTGCATGTATGTGTGGATTTATGCAGGCCCATCAGGTCTGCAAACCCAGCAAAAACAACTCGATCCCGAAGACAAAGGCCCACTACAAAGCCTATCTCCTGAGAAGTTCTAGAATGACTTGGAGATCAAGGGATGACGTCAAGAATTAGGGCAATTGTTAGCAATAAAATAAATGTTGCCCTAATGGGCTAGGGCCCAAAAAGGGAATGTATATAAACAAAGAGAAATCGTCAATAAAGGATTCATTCTTGTGTTGTGTAATTTTTAGCATCTACACATTGGCGCCGTCTGTGGGAAGACACAACACCGATCCAGTATTTTCTAACTGTTGTGACACAAGTGAAGTGTTGTCGATCCACAAGTGATCAAAAATTATCTAAGTGTTGTGACATCTCTCTCGTGGCCTCAAGAGCCCGAAAGACATAATACTGATCCAATATTTTACAAAAATTATCTCAATGTTATCAAAATCTTATGTTTATTTTCGTGTCCTCAAGAGCCCGAAAGACAAATCCAGTATTTTACAAAAATTATCTAAATGTTATCAAAGTATTATCAAAATATTATGAAATAAATAAAGTGTTGCAACACTGTCCTCAAACTTTCTATTAGATAAAGGGCCTCAGTGGCTAAGGCTTACAAAAAAAACAAAAACAAAAAAAAAACTCTTAAGTTTTCTGCCCCTGGTATCTGAACTGAGGCCCAAAACTCCTTTCAAACCTGTCACTGGCCTTTGTAACTACCCCCTTTTGAACACTCTCCTCTTCCTGGACACCTGCACTCTCTGTCCGAGCAGGATCAGGTAGAGCAGTGGAATCAGGAACCTGGGCCAATTCAGATGGGTCCGAGCCAAAAACAGGAGCAGACCTTGGAAAAGCTTTAAACAGGAACTCACAAAAGAGGAGGTCATCTCATTCCGCCTCTGGATCAGCATATGGAGGAGTTATACCAAGGGATTCATACAATTCTTCCACCAAACTAAAATCCCGCTCCTCAACAGGTTTTTGAAGATCCTGAAAGCATGACCTCAGCCAAATCCGACCCGGTAGTTAGAAGTGTCGATAAAGCGCTTGTACATCTAGTTACCACCCCGATGGCACAACTCCACCGTGGACCTCTCCACCACCAGAAGGTTCTCAGTTTCAACCTTCTCTTCAACGGTCTTAAGGTGAAAAGCCTTCAGGGATTCATACTTGGCCATTAGCTCCTGATATTTGGGTTGTCAGGACTTATTGGCATCCTCCCCTTCCTTAGCCTTCTGTTCAGCCACTCGGAGTTACTGCTCAGCTGATATGGCCCGCACGGTTTGAGCTTCCAGTTTCTCATTGGCAGTCACCAGCAAGGCAGCCACCTTTTGCCTGGCCTCATCCTTCAGCTTTAAGAGCTCCACTAAAATCTTGAGAGCCTTACTATCACCCTCCATCTTTGAGTTATAGGCCTTAGTTAAATACAACATCTACCAGAAAACACAAGTAACACAAGATCAATCTCCAAATCAAATGAACAAGAAAAACATAAGTTAGGTGTAGCATACAACTCACCTTCATGGAAATCTCGGGGCCAGTCAGACTCAGATCACCCCTCGCAACATGTTTGATGGCCCTTTGGTCAGCATGAGTCCATACCTGAAGCATCATTGCCCGAAGGCCCAGGGTTATTAATGGTCTCATGTCCCCTGACCAAGAATCCTCCCTCGGGAAACTTTATTGTTGGGTTCCAAGGGACAAGTTTTTCCTTCTCGCCAGCCTCTCCAACCCTCTCTTGCATGCTCGGAGATGATGCAGTCTGCAGTCGGGGCCGGACTGATCGGTCGGGTTGATCGCCCTCAGATCGAGGATGAGAGACACCCGTCAGAGGCAAAGATAGAAAGGTGGCCCCCTCACCACCCGATGCAGAATTCCTGTCACCTGCTGACTGGGATGGAGTGATGAGAATCTCCCCTGAAGGGGGAAGAGTATGGGTGATAACAACCTCCTCTCCAAAAGGAGGGGGAGGCAGGACGATTGGAGGCTCTCCCAAAGAGGGTTGTGGTGGCAATTCCCTGATAGCTGCAGGGGTGGAGCTTGAAGGGTTGGTAGGATTGGTTGGGGTGCCTGACCCCCGCTTGTTTTTCTCTTCAAGCTAGGTTAGGGGATCCTCAACATGATTTTTATTCCTTCTGATGATAATTCCTGCAAATCATCATCAGTCAGGTAATTAGGGCACATCCTCAAGGGCTTACCCCAAACTTTAGATTTAAGGAGATCAAAGAGATTTAATGTAAGCTGGATTTTTGTGGTCATCGGGCTCTCTCAAAAATTCAAATACATGATTGCCCAACTTATCGTTGCACAGCTCACAGAAGCATGTTCCCTTATGGTAGGGTTTGAAAAAAGGGAATAGGTGTTTGTTGAATGCTTTGGGGATCAAAAATCTAACTGATTCGGGATGCCTCCAATTCCAGCTCACTAGGCTCATCCTTTCTTTCCAACCCTTGTTGGATTTCTCAGTACCATCACACATCTTTCTCCCCTGGAAAAGAAAAATATTGTAACGGCCCCTACAATCTTTTTGATCTTGTAACTTGTAAGAGAACAAGATCTCAGCTAAGCCCAGATTTAGACTTAAATCTTGATCGAGCAACAAGACCATGGCCAGGATCCTAAAGAAATTTAGCCCGACTTGGAGTGGGGCAAGACCTAGGGTGGACAAAATAAAGAGGAATAAAGGATGATGGGGAAACTAAGGACCTGAAGATGATAAGCTGAAAGCAGAATTTAGTCGTCCTTAACCCCCTCACCTAACCTAAAGTCCAATTTCTTAGGATAGAGCTTGATAGTCACCCCGTTAGGAACGTTTGATTTCTCTATCAACTTTTTCAAAATTATATATTTCCTAAGTATGGTAGGGAGAGGATCTGCATAGAATTGTATCCCCGAACTCCCTCCAACCTATTCCCCAGTTGAGGCCCCACCAGCATTGGTAGTTTGGGTAACTTCAGGGGGACTGGAACTAACAGCCCTAACCACTTCAATTGATGGAGGGCTGAGAGAGGCATCGAGGTCAACGAAGGAAGGATGAAAATCACTACCTGATCAGGTATCATCATTATAAGACATCTTCGGTAGAAAGGTAGAAGGGTCAGAAGAAAGAACTTACACTAAAAGAAGATTACGACGAGTCTCCGATGAGTATCTCTGAGTTTTCCGGGAAGCAAGTGCAGTTTCTGATGAAGATACTTGCGGAGAGGAAATTTGAAAAAAAGTATTCTTTTGCTGAGAAATCAAAATAACAGTGCAATAAGTGTTTTGTATGTGAGCCTTTGAGAATTTATAGAAGATATCGAAGGAGGCTAACTGTCACATGCACAAAAAATGGAGCACCAAACCGTCATCTCAGCCCCCATCACAAGAATCAATGCCACGATGGTCGTGCATTTCAAATTCAAATCATGAGGGCAACTGTCTTCATTTAATGTCACTACCACATCACCCGATAAGGGGGATGTTTGCACCCACCACACGTTATTCTCAGCTATGGGCCTTGAGACACTTAATGGCCCATAACAGAGAAGGGGCATGTGTACGTGTGGATTTGTGCAGGCCTATTAGGACTGCCAACCCAGCAAAAACAACTCAAGCCCAAAGACAAAGGCCCACTAAAAAGCCCATTTGCTGAGAAGCTCTAGAATGACTTGGAGATCAAGGGATGACGTCAGGAATTAGGGCAATTGTTAGCAATAAAAGAAATGTTGTCCTAATGGGCTCAGGACCCAAAAAGGGAATGTATATAAACAAAGAAAAATCATCAATAAAGGATTCATTCTTGTGTTGTGCAATTTTTAACATCTTATTATTAAAATCACACTTTACCCATTATTTGTTGTAGATTTTTTAATAATAAAAGTGTAATGCTAAGAGTAGTTGGTGTAATGGGTTAAGTGTAGGGTTTAGACATATGTGTAACTTAGAGATTTTACATAAAAATTAAATTAATCAAGGGCACTAAAATTATTTTATGTCTTTAAGGGGTGTCATTGCAATACTTTACAAACCTCAGAGGGTGTCAATATAAAATAGTATATTGACCACCATCTACCTGCAATTAACAAATACCTCAGGGGATGTTAATGCAAATTACCATATTTTTAATTTCTTTAGGTTATGGCTAGGGGTGGGGTCTGTTCCCCACCTAATCTCTCCCAATTTTGAATATCCTTCGTTTATTGAAGCTTGAATCCTAAATTTTTTTTTTAAGAATTAGAATCTGGTACCACTTGACCGTTAGGTCTTTGGTTATAAAATGGTTAATTTATTCTTACAAAACAAGTATTTTCTGAATATAATAATAAGTGCAAAGAGGTAATTATAAAAATTACCCTTAGTAAAGTTAATATTGATCTATCTCAAATGGTGTAACTGGAATATTTAAAATTTGATAATCAGGACAAATCTGAAAAACTTGAAGTCAGATTAAACCTATGATATACTATTGTTTCACTATCTCACATTCTATCAATTTCAACGGCAACCAATTTTATTTCTTTCAAAATACTTTCTGTTAGTAGTTTTCAAAATTGATGTTAATTGCATGCATAACCGTATTTATGCATTATTTGCGATAATGATTGCTTCTTCTACTGTAGATCAGTATAAAAAACTATAGCCTTGTCACTAGTGATACCATTTTTGTTTAACATTGACATTCATTTTCTTAGTTTTAGTTGCTTTGAGCAGGCACGAACTAATAAGGAATCTGGACCAAAGCCCCCACTCAATTTTTATTTTTATTTTATGTATTTGATACCTTTTTTTTTTTAATTTATCCAAAACTCTCCACTAAAATTACCAAATGCATCAATTGAAATTATATAAAAAAATACCCTTATGCCCCTCTCCGCATAAAAAAGATGTCCTTACGCCCACTCATTTAGATTTCTAGGTCGGCCACTGGCTTTGAGTATTGGTAAAGTTACTTGACTCAAAATGGGTATATATTAGCTTAGGAGTGATAAAATACGAGATTCTTACTCTTAAACTTACAGCACTTCTGATGAAATCATTTATTATCACGGACGGATTTAATTAAGGATCAATGGGGGCCATGGCCCCCACTAAAAATTTTTTTTTTTATATATTTTTTACTCTAAAATTTTGGATATTTTGTATTTAGCCCCATTGAAATTTTTTTTTACCTTAGATACCACAAAATTTAGATTTCTTTACAACTAAGCCCCACTGAAAATTTGTTTTAAACCCCAAAAAAATAAATATATATCATTTATACCCTAAAAACCCAAAAAAAAAAAAATTTAACCCCCACTGACACAGATTCCTAGATCCGTCAGTGTTTACTATATATATGGGATAATTATTAGTTTCATCCCCACAAAAATCATAAAATTACATATGTTCTTTACCTCATTCTAATATTTACACTTTCACCCCCCTAATTAGTAACCTGTAACAACTTATAAATAGTGACTCGCAGATTTTCTTTAATCAAATATCTATAATACCCTTATTAAATAATAAATAAGCATGGGTATTGTAATGGTTGAAATATTTGGCCCAATTATAGATGGGCCACTGGACTGATGGGCCGACAACGGATGGGCCGAAGACCGATGGGCCGGAAGACGGATGGGCTGAAAACAAGCAGGCCGAAATCAACAATGGGCCCATGGAAATTTCTAGAAGCTAAAGTGTGGTCCACAAGGCAAGAAGTAATCCAATTATAGTATGAAGAGTCCAAAAAAGGTTAGGGTTTATCAAATCCCTTGATTTAAGGGGTTGATAAACCTGGGTACATGGGCTTGACCCATTGATCACAATTTGTATAAATAAAGGACTTTGATTAATGAGGAGGGATCCAATTTTTTTTATCTCAATTTCTATTGTGTAACTTTTCTGCATTTACACAATTGGCGCCGTCTGTGGGAAATCCCTATTATTGAAATCCTTTTTCAATAAGTTTTTCACCCTCTGCAAAGAAGCTAAGATTCGTACCAACAATGGCGATCACACGTTCACAACATACCGATTTACCTCCAAACGGAGGCCAGCAACCAGAAGATCCGATCAGACGAGCCCTAGAGGAGAGGACTGCCGAGTTAGAAAGGCAAAACGCTGAATTGACGGCAAAATTGGCTCAACTACAGAATCCACAGGAGGTCCATGACGACGAGCAGTCCGGCCAACGCGAACGGTCTGTAGACCGCCAGACAGACATGGATGACCTACCCGCTAGAGCCCACAACGATCGTGAGGAACAGGCAGAGTCATCCCTACAGGTTCTTGGGGCGCGTAATCCTGAGGAGGTCCTGACCATGAAAAAACTGGAGGAAATCATGTCAAGATTCCAGCGAGACGTGCTCAGGGACCTGAAAGTACAGACCCCAATCGATCTGGCCTCCGAGGCATCCATAGACGTCGTTCAGACACCATTCACCATCTCGATCACCAGCGTGCCCTACCCGGAAAGGTTCAGGTTACCGAAGTTCACCCTGTTCGATGGTACAAAAGATCCAACCGAACACATCTATCACGTCCATACCAAGATGAATGTTTACAACGAAAACGAGGCCTTACTCTGCAAAGTTTTCCCCACCAACCTGACCGAAGCAGCCCTCATGTGGTTCAGAAAGCAACCGACCCGATCGATCGGTAGTTGGCTCAGACTCTACGAGTTATTTATCGCACAGTACTTTGGCAATAAAAGGCAGAAGAAGACTATCTCCAGTCTGTTCACCATGATCCAAGAAAAGGGCGAATCCCTGAAAAGTTTTGTCTCAAGGTTCAATGTGGAGATGTCTTCAATTGACAACTGCGATCAACATTCAGCCGTCGAAGCCTTCAGAATGGCCCTGATACCTGGAACAAAGTTCCATCAGTCCCTAGTCAAGAGGCCGCCAGCCGATATTGGAGAGCTCAACTCTAGGGCACAAGGGCACCTCCGAATAGAAGAGGAGTTGGCGATACGACAAAGAAGGACCGCCTTTGCAACAGTAGAGGCCAGAGCGTCCGAACCTTCCAGGGTAAAGGATCGGGCACCAGACCGGAAAAGACCGAGCGCACCTCCTGCTCCTTCCCCAGCCCCAATGAAACGACCAAGGTTTGAGGAGAAGGTCACCCCCTTAAAAGTGACCTTGGCAAAGCTGTACCAGGAAACAAAGGGCAAAAGAATCTACCGGTCGCCACCTCCCATTAGACAGCCGATGGACCAAAGGGATATGTCAAGGCACTGCACCTTCCATGGCGAGTACGGGCACCACGCTAATGAGTGCAGAAGCCTCAGAAGACAGGTGGAAGCCATGATTGCAAAAGGAGAATTGACCGAGTATGTTGCCAAGGAAGGAGCCCGATCAGATCAAGCAACGCATGCCCCTACCAGGGGGGCTATGGGACAACCCGTACGGGTCATTCACATGGTCCATGGAGGGCCCAGTCGGTCAGAAGCGGAAGAAGCTCGTAGATCACAGATGCGGCAAGCCCAGAAGTTACGAAGGGTTGGAGAAGTCTCCAAGTTTCAAAGCCCGAGAGAGGATGCCCGGATTACTTTCACCTCTGCGGATATGCAGAATATTCAGACACCTCATGACGACCCCCTGGTCATCTCCCTCATGGTCTCCAACTGCCTGATCAAGAGGGTAATGGTCGATCCAGGAAGCAGTGCCAACATTATCACCAAATGGGCCTTTGAGAAATTGGAGATCAACCCCCAAGAAATAGTCCCATCCAGAAGCCCGATAGCAGGATTCGATGGAAAGAGAGTGGAACCAGTGGGGGAAATCCAACTGCCAGTAACGGCAGCGAGGCGCACACTCCGAGAGACTTTCGTAGTGGTGGATGTCAAACCTTCCTATAATCTCCTCATGGGAAGGGGATGGATCCATCGTATGAACGGAGTCCCTTCTACCATGCATCAGGTCATGCGGTGTATTGATCCGAACGGAGTTGACGTAATCAATATCAAGGGCGATCAGGTAGAGGCAAAGGAGTGTTATGCAGTCACTATGAGAAGTCTAAAAAGGAGAACGGAACCAGAACAAAAGTCGCAGTCCAAGACAGTACTTGATGCCAAATAGCAATTACAGGAGGGCGGTTCGGGATCACCGATAGCAGTTGAACCACTACTGGAAATTCAAATTTGTCACAATCGCCCTGAAAGGTTTACCTATGTTGGTTCAGGCCTTAATCCACAAGAAAAAGAGGAAATGGAATCCCTTCTCCGATCCAATGCTGACATATTTGCGTGGAGCCATATGGACATGACCGGTATTGATCCATCAGTTGCCCTACATTCTCTCAATGTGGATCCCGGCACAAAGCCCGTTAGACAGAAACAAAGATGAATGGGAGCCCATCGAAACCAGATCATAGCCGAAGAGGTTGATCGACTTCTGCAAGCAGGATTCATAAAAGAGGTTCAGTATCCTTCCTGGTTGGCAAACGTGGTGGTGGTCCAGAAGAAAAACGGCAAGTGGAGGGTATGTGTTGACTTCACTGATCTGAATAAAGCATGCCCGAAAGACTGTTTCCCTTTACCAAAGATCGACCAGATGGTAGATGCCACCGCAGGATTCGAACGCCTGAGCTTTCTGGATGCATACTCTGGCTATAACCAGATCCGAATGGATTCGGAGGACCAGGAAAAGACCGCCTTCATCACTGAGTCAGGTACATTTTGTTATACGGTTATGCCTTTTGGACTAAAGAATGCAGGTGCTACCTATCAGAGGTTGGTCAGAAGGGTGTTCCAAGGGATGATGGGGTCCACCATCGAAGCCTACATCGATGACACAGTGGTCAAAAGCAAGGAAAAGGGAGACCATCTCGCCGATCTGCAGCAGGTATTCAACACCCTCCGAAAGTACAATATGAAGCTCAATCCAGCCAAATGTTCTTTCGGAGTATCCTCAGGCCAGTTTTTGGGGCACATAGTTGATCGGACGGGAATACAAGCTAGCCCTGCACAAGTCAAAGCTCTCGTAGAGACAGCTGAGCCAAAGTCTAGGAAAGAAATCCAGGTGCTAACCGGGAGAATAGCGGCCCTCAGTCGTTTCATCTCTCGGTTAACCGATCGGTGCAGGCCGTTCTTTCAGGCAGTAAGAGCGGCACAAGGAGAAGTCTGGGGGCCCGAGCAAGCGGAGGCCCTGCACCAACTCAAAAGTTATATGACGAAGCCCCCGATCCTGGCAACCCCTGAAGCCGATGAGCCGCTGCACCTATATCTGGCCGTTTCAGTAACATCTACAAGTGCCGCTCTGGTCAAGGAGGGCAAAGGGTACCAGAAACCAGTCTTCTACACCAGCAAATCCCTTGCTGATACAGAAACCCGTTATTCAAAGCAGGAGAAGCTAGTACTATCGCTGGTCAATGCTAAACGACGTCTGCGGCATTATTTTGAAGCACACCCAATCATAGTACCTACCGTAACTCCGATCAGGTCCATAATGGCGAAACCTGAGTTATCTGGGAGAGTATCAAAATGGGTGATTGAATTGGGAATTTTTTACATAACCTATGTCCCCCGAACGGCCATCAAAGGACAGGCAGTAGCTGACTTCCTGCTGGAGACAGAAACTACTGACTGCACAGAAGAAGTTGAGCCTGGATTGTGGGTCGTGTTCGTGGATGGATCATCCAACATTAACGGAGCAGGAATTGGAGTAGTACTCGTGACACCGGATTGTACTAAAATCCAACAATCCATTAGACTGGAATTTCCAGCTTCTAACAACGAAGCAGAGTATGAAGCCATCCTTGCAGGAATTCGGTTAGCCCGAAGCCTTCAAGTTCAAAGAGCAGAGGTGCGAAGTGACTCCCAGCTAGTCGTGCGACAGTTAAATGGGGAGTACGAAACCCGAGAGCCGAAGATGGAAGCCTATAAGAATCTGGTTCTAAGGGAGGCCGAAGAGTTCCAGCAAATAAACTTTGAACAGATTCCCAGAGGGGACAATTCTGCAGCAGATCATCTGGCCAACCAAGCCTCCGCCACAAAAGAAAACATGACTCGCACTATGCCAATGGACTTCATCGCCCAATCCAGCTTGAAACCCCCCGAAGAAGTAATGGTCATCCCATGGGAACCAAGTTGGATGGATCCGATAGTAGATTATCTGAGATTTGGTACATTGCCTGAATCTAAATCAGAAGCCCGGAAGATAAGAATGAAGGCAGCCAGATATGCCCTATACAACGGCCAACTATACCGAAAGTCTTTTTCCGGACCATACTTGAGATGTCTCACCCCCTCCGAGGCATCGGCAGTTATGGAAGAGATTCATGCAGGAGCTTGTGGCAATCATTCCGGAGGAAGATCCCTAGCTCATAAAGTCCTCACCCAGGGGTATTTCTGGCCCTACCTGGCAAGGGACGCTGAAATTTATGTCAGACACTGCAAAAAATGTCAGTTTCACGGAGATGCCATTCACCCACCGCCGGAGTTCTTAAACCCAACTATTATTCCTCACCCTTTCGCCCGATGGGGCATGGACATTGTAGGTCCTCTCCCTCAGGCAATAAGATGTACCACACATGTTCTCCTGGCTACCGATTATTTTACCAAATAGGTGGAAGCGGAGGCATATCCCACCATAACAGGCAGCCATGTTATAAAATTCATCTGGAGCCACATCATCTGTAGATTCGGCCTACCCCGAAAGGACGAATAGAACAATTTTTGACACACTGAGAAAAAAACTTGAAGACGCAAAAGGGGCTTGGTTGGAGAAATTGCCTGAGGTGTTGTGGTCCTATCGGACTACTCCGAGACAGCCAACTGGAGAAACCCCTTTCGCCATGGCTTATGGGGCCGAAGCAGTTATCCCGACTGAACTAAAAGTACCTACTTTAAGAAGTCAAGCCTGGGAGGAAGGTCCAAACAATCAGCACCTAGCCCATGATCTAGATCTCCTAGAAGAAAAACAGGAAGCCGCCGGGATAAGATTGGCTGCCTATCAGCAGCAGGTCAGAGCACGTTTCAATCAGAAAGTCAAAAGAAGAGAGTTCCAAGTGGGCGATATGGTGCTCAGAAGAAAGATTGGTATTGTAGGCAAATTACGAGAGACATGGGAAGGACCTTACACAGTGGTTGAGGTTATCGGACGTGGTGCTTATCGGGTTCGGAAGAACGAAACAGGCCGCCTCGAGTCCAACTCTCAGAATGCTTATCGGTTAAAGAGGTATTATCCTTAGATAGTTGTTTTTCTTGTTAAGAAAATAAAACTGTGTCTTTCTATGACACCTTTGTTACGAAGCATCTGTGCCCGATATTGGTACCTCTGCTTCATGATTTTCAAGTTCATCTCAATAAAGATAAGTTCTATTTTTATGCAAGGCTTTTGGATTATAAAATTTCCTAAGTGTTTGAGTTCAAACCTGATTTGAACAAACCAGAGGATGAAATCAAGCCTCAGGGGCCAAATGCCCGAAAGGCTTCACAATTTGCTAAAATTTCCTAAGTGTTTGAGTTCAAACCTGATTTGAACAAACCAGAGGATGAAATCAAGCCTCAGGGGCCAAATGCCCGAAGGCTTCACAATTTGTTAAAATTTCCTAAGTGTTTGAGTTCAAACCTGATTTGAACAAACCAGAGGATGAAATCAAGCCTCAGGGGCCAAATGCCCGAAAGGCTTCACAATTTGCTAAAATTTCTTAAGTGTTTGAGTTCGAACCTGATTTGAACAAACCAGAGGATGAAATCAAGCCTTAGGGGCCAAATGCCCGAAGGCTTCACAATTTGCTAAAATTTCCTAAGTGTTTGAGTTCAAACCTGATTTGAATAAACTAGAGGATGAAATCAAGCCTCAGGGGCCAAATGCCCGAAGGCTTCACACTTTGCTAAAATTTCCTAAGTGTTTGAGTTCAAACCTGATTTGAACAAACCAGAGGATGAAATCAAGCCTCAGGGGCCAAATGCCCGAAAGGCTTCACAATTTGCTAAAATTTCCTAAGTGTTTGAGTTCGAACCTGATTTGAACAAACCAGAGGATGAAATCAAGCCTTAGGGGCCAAATGCCCGAAGGCTTCACAATTTGCTAAAATTTCCTAAGTGTTTGAGTTCAAACCTGATTTGAACAAACCAGAGGATGAAATCAAGCCTCAGGGGCCAAATGCCCGAAAGGCTTCACGATTTGCTAAAATTTCCCAAGTATTTGAGTTCAAATCTGATTTGAACTAATCAGCGGATAAAATCAAGTCTCAGGGGCTCATTGCCCGAAGGCTTTGTGACTCACTGAAATTTCCTAAATGTGTGAAGTTAAAAATAAACAATAAATAGCCTCAGGGGCCATATGTCCGAAGGCTCGATTGTTTCATAAAAGCCAAGTACGAAACGATAAAAACCCACACAAAGGACGAATAATTACTGGAAAAAAAGGGATAAAAGTTCTTGTTCATTAAAAATAAAGGAAGTTACAAGAAATTAGCCCATTGGGGGAAACAAAAACATATAAAGTCCTGGCTACTGTTCGGGAGGATGGTATTCTTTCCCCTTCAGGATGGCAGCAAAACGCTCCTCGTTCTCAGAGGCAGGAGGGTTTTCATAAGGAAAGGGTATTCCCATATGGGCATCGAATGCCTCTGCGGTCTTGAATTCCCTAGATTCCAGAGGGATATGCTCCATTTCATGCCTACATCTCCAGGCCCTGACCGCTCGGAGGTCACAGATGACACTGTATCTTTTGAACATGTCAAGCCCTCCCAGACGGCACACCTCTACCTTCTCCCGCTCAAGGGAAAGAAGCCTTTCTGATTCTGCCAAGAGTCTATCAGACTCAGCTTTTTCAGCTGCCATCTGCCTAGCAACCTCTTTCGCTTTTTCCAGCTCGGCAGCCAGAACCAGCTTTTCGGCAATCAGGGTTTGATTTTCCGCCTCACCGGTTTCCAGAAGAGTCTTCTGTTCAGAAACGGTCTGGCGAAGACCATCCGCCTCCTTGACCAAAGAAACCCGGTAGATCTCATTCTGCTTTATTTGGGCCTTCATACCGGCCATCTCTCTGACATCAGTCTCAAGGAGGCTGTTGTAGGCCTGAACGCCGTAGAGAAGTTGCGCAACAAAGATTGGATTATTATACAAATAACGGTCAACAAACGAAATAGAAAACACAAACTGATGATTGAAGTCTTTTACCTCCATAACCATTATCGAAGTCTTCTTAGCCAGATCAGTCCTGGTGATTTTTGACTGAGCCGTCCTATCAGCTGGTGTCCAGATCCCTTTGGCCATAGCCCGAAGAGCTTCCGGATGGTTAAAGGTGATTTGATCAGCACAAACTGAAGTTCCATCTGGCAGCAGAAACTTAGGCTCCCAAGGGATCAGAGCTTGGGATGATTCAGGGGCAGCAGGAGCCTTGCTTGAAGAAACATTCTCGGCTTGTGCCCTGGCCCTTTTAGTACCCACTCCACCAGTTGTACTGAATCGGGTCCTCACAGTCGGAGCATTGACAGGAGGCGGAGGAGGAACCGATGGGTTCTGCGCTAGTGGCGCTGGCGGACTCCGAACAGGAGGAGGCACCGAAGTCGAAGTCGGTGCTGTTGACAACGGCACAGCATCAACAAGCGTAATCCCTTCGGGAACTTGAGGGATTCTGGCGGACATAGGTTTGTCAGGCAAGTCCATCCTGTCAACACCAGCGCCCAAGTTAGAGATCGATTCAAGATTGTCCATGGTCAGCAGGTCAGTAGCCGATCGGGTCTTGCCCCAAACATGGGTTTTCAAGAGGCCTATCCGCTGTTTTATAAAGGTAAGGGGAAGATCATTGTCCTCGTAACCTAGAAATTTGAAGGCATAGTCCCCCCGGTGAAGGTCACAATGGTCACAGAGGCAAGAAGCCTTATGAAGGGGGCGGTAGACAGGCAGGCGAATGGGACCGAACTTATTGGGGATCGGGAAAATACGAGAAAAAGGGTACGACCAATTGCCACTCACTACTACCATTCGTTCCTTCCATCCCTTGTCAGATTTTTCAGTATCGGTACAGATGATGCGGCCGTGAAAGGGGAAAAGGTTGTATCTACCTCTACTCGCTCTGGCATTTTGGAAAAAATAACAAAGGAGGAGGTCGGCTAGGCCTAAGTTCATATCCATATCCCTATTGTACAACAGAAGCATGGATATGATCCTAATATTGTTCGGGTTCAATTGAAGAGGGTGCAACCCTAGCATGAAAAACACATAGTGAAAAAAGGGATGAAGAGGAAACTTTAGAACCCTAAGATGAGATGCCGATAGCAAAATGCTACCGGGGGCTAGGCCCTGGCTCTGGGAAAAGTCTAGATAGCCAGGATAGGGGGACACATCAACATCCTGGGGAACTCGGGTCTCAGCCCGAAGGTGTTTCACGTCCACTTCAGGTCGGGTCCTCTTAAGTGGGGCCACTACGAATGGTTCAGAAGGCTTGGATTTCGCAGGACCGGTCGTTGAGGAACCCGGAAGGTCAGTACTTTTAAGAGTGGTATTTTTAGGTCCTCTAGGAACAGGCTGGGGAGTGTCACTGCTAGTGGAATCGGTGCCTGAGGCAGAAGGTAAAACTACTTCCTCTACCGACCGGGTATCATCACTATCGGACATAATGTTAAGAAATGTAGAAGAGACAGAAGGAAGTAAAGGTGATAAATTAAAGAAAGAAGAAAAGAAGAAAACCGATCGACTTACTTAGTTGGTGAAGGAAGAGTTACAAAAGCTCTGAGTAACAGCAGGTTTCTACGATATCTGAGATGAGCGACGGAATGAGCAGCGGCAATGACAAAGAAGCAAATCCCAGTAATGAAGAGCTAAAGAAGACAGAGACGAGAATAGGGAGTTACAAAGTATGAAATGTGATGAGAAGTGAAGAAAGAAGGGGTTTTTATAGAAGGAGAGAAGGAAGCCAAAAAGGCTGCACGAAGTCCGAAAGGCACGCCAAAGCCGTCATGGCGCGGGATTTAAGGGAGTAATGGCCTCACGTTTTGGCATATCAGTTAATAGGCAATAATGACATGCCAACTCATTATCTTCATTTCCCATAAAAGCTATTAGTGTACATATACATAGGTATTTACATTTATTAGGTCATGGGCTTTAGAAAGAATATCAAGCCCATAACCTCAGGGGCCTGTGTAATGGTTGAAATATTTGGCCCAATTATAGATGGGCCACTGGACTGATGGGCCGACAACGGATGGGCCGAAGACCGATGGGCCGGAAGACGGATGGGCTGAAAACAAGCAGGCCGAAATCAACAATGGGCCCATGGAAATTTCTAGAAGCTAAAGTGTGGTCCACAAGGCAAGAAGTAATCCAATTATAGTATGAAGAGTCCAAAAAAGGTTAGGGTTTATCAAATCCCTTGATTTAAGGGGTTGATAAACCTGGGTACATGGGCTTGACCCATTGATCACAATTTGTATAAATAAAGGACTTTGATTAATGAGGAGGGATCCAATTTTTTTTTTCTCAATTTCTATTGTGTAACTTTTCTGCATTTACAGGTATATAGGTAATTTCACATATTCAGTCGCTTGATATAGACGGCGATCTCTTATTGGAGGTGAAAATGTAATTGTTAGAACAAGAGGGAATGTTAGTATAATTTTATAATTCCCAAGAATTTGAAACTGTATATATCTTTTAGTTGGATTTGTACATTATTTAAAGAAGTAATGTTGATCGGGTAATGTTTTGCACTCTCTTAAAGTTGCATTTTGATTGTTACACTTTTACACTTTTTAATGGCCTAATGTTACCCGGTGAAGTCCTGAGGTGTGATGTGGCATGCCAGTGTAACATGAGAGGATAGCAAAGTGACATTTTTGTAAATAAATCCAACTTTGGAAGTCGGGTTTTGGAGTGTTGAAAAAATGCAGGAATTTAATTATAACATCCTTATGACCTAAGAAGATGATCTGCCAAAGAAAATTTGGATCTGGAGGTCAGGAAGATTAAATATGACTATTATGACTTATCGAGCATGACTGATATTTGTTTTGGTTATAGCTGAAATTGTGTTTTCTGCATATATAGGGAGGGGAGTGCTCCTGACCCAAGTGGGCATTCAACCACTTAGCAAGGCCATGGCAAGCCTTGGCTAAGGCACGTATGGGAAAGATTGTTGGCATGTTTTGACATAGTTCGATGGCACGATTGGTAAAGATGGCTTGGTGCAAACACAGTGGGTTGTGCTAGAGCACGCACGGCTTAGCAAGCCATGTGTGCATGCCCACAAGTGTGCCAACTTGCCTTTTACAAGTTGATGCCTTAGCTTAGCATGCACTGGTGTGCATGAAATGCACTTGGCTCGGCAAGTCATGTGCACATCAAGATTTGGCTAGGCCAATTTGCCTTTGGGGTAAGGCTGTGACACGAGACAAACAATGGTTGGTCCATACTGATTCAAGATATAGGCATGGCGCGGCATGACCTATGTGCCAAGGCATTGACAAGACCAAGACAAGGCATAATGCGGTGCATGCTGGCTAGTGAGGGTCCTTGATGTAAGCTTGGCAAAAATGTGCTCCCATGTGCGCGAAGACATGGGAGGGTTGAGGTATTGATGTTGGCTCAACGGATGCAAGCATTATGTAGTGTTGGCATATGTTTGACATTGAGATGGCTCGTGATGGTGCTACTTGGCTCAGACACTTGGGCAAGACAAGGTTGGTCAAGGCTAAGGTGTGACTCAGACAGGCAGTTTGGGACAATCAACTGATTCTAACCATTAAAAGGCAATGTGGCATTGCAGGAGAATGCCACAACATCCTGACAGTTTGAGGTGAAACTGTGTTGTTAGTGTTGGTAACCTCTGATTGGTGCCAACACATCCTAAGTGGATGGGGCTTTCATCCACATGAAATATAGGCAGTTTTCTATTTTACCTATATAGGCTGTTGTATAGCATTGTATAGGCAGATTCAAAATTCAGAGAGAAGTGTTTGTGTAAATGTTATAGTGTGGCCTGAATGAGAGAATCATTTGTACCATTTGTGTTTATAGTAAAAGGTTATAAACCATTAATTGTGGTTTCTGTAAATTTGTGGGTGTTGCTTATATTACTCTTCATACATACTTTGTGTGTCTGTCTTGAGTGCATTACTTATTGTATCTCAAAGGCATCAAATGTGTGTTGGTTGAACCAAGTCAGTGTGTCATTGAGTCTGATTTGGTGCCATCATAGGGCCAAAATTAGTGGTGAAAATTGACCCCTGTGACAGTTGGTATTAGAGCCCGGTTGAAATCTCAAAATGGCTAGTGGAAATGCTACAGAAGCACTACAAGAATGAGTTGCTCGGTTGGAGACCCTGGTGGGTGGTCCATTCTCTGAAAGTGATAACCCTTTGTCGATGCAGACAATCTTACTTGTTGTGGAGTTGCAGACTCTGCACAAGTTGATTAAGGAATACATGACAGACATAAATTCCAAAATGAAGGCTGTTTCAGAAGACTTTGTTGCCGTTATTGATGTCTTCAAGGCAAATGTTAGGGGTTTGGAAGGGGAGGACGACTAATTAAGAAGGTTGTACAGAACCAGACAACAGTGGGAGAGAAGCCATCGTCAAAGGTCAAGATCCCTGAACTGAAGGCTTTTGGAGGCAAGCGGAGTAAAAGGAATTGGAGAATATTTTATGGGATGTGGATCAGTATTTTAGGGCTTCCCACATTCCGGAGGCCGATCAAGTGACAATCACCAGTATGTATCTAACTAGTGATGCGAAATTGTGGAAACGGACACGCTTGGAGGATGAGTCACGCCCAAATATCAATTCATTTGCAGAATTGAAGAAATAACTCAAGGAGCAGTTCTTGCCAGCAAATTCGGGTTGGGTGGCAAGGGAGTGCCTAAGAAATATCAAGCACACTGGTTTGGTGCGTGAGTATGTGAAGGAGTTCACATCCTTGATGCTGGACATCAAAGACATGTCAGAGGATGACAAGCTGTTCAATTTCATGGCGGGTTTGCAATCTTGGGCTAAGATCGAGTTAAGGAGGAGGGGTGTGACCGACCTCTCTTCTGCCATTATTGTTGCGGATAGTTTGCTAGATTTGCGGATGGAGAATTTCGATCCTAACCCAAGCAAGGGCAAGGTTGGTGACAAGCCCAGGAAGCCACTAGTTGAGGAGGACAAAGGCAAGGCTGAGGCAACAAGTCAACAGAAACCAAGATATGACTCGGGTTACTTCAATTACAAAGGACCACATAGGGCCAAGGAGTGTCCAAGAAAGTAGAAAATGAATGCCATGACAACAGATGGTCCAGATGATCAAAGTTCAGACTCAGATGAGGGTGGTGCTCCTGTTCAACTAAGTCCATTGATAATGATGGATGATGGGCAAGCTGGGGGCCTACGTGCTCAGAAATGAAGTGAGTATGCTGTGGTGAGTGTGTGGCTGTGAAGAAGGTTGTGCAGAGATACTAACCAAAAATTTCATTACTAGTGACTTGGTAATGTTCATTCCTCATGTTGATTTTATGTTGTGATGAGTTGCTGACTGCAGAAACAGAGTCCATGTTTGTATGATTGTCTTGACAAGGTGTGGCATTGTTGATGGCTTGGTTAAAATTGATGCGGATGATGGGATTCTAGACAAGTCATGGTGTTGTTTGTTATATGTTGGCCAGAATTAATGCGGATGACGAATTCATGGCTAAGGAATGTGATACACTTGGTCATAAATTGATGTGGAGTTCAAATTTGTGATAAAGGCAGAGGTGTAGCAGTGTTTGTTGTAGTAATATTGTTGAAGTTGAAACTGGGTGATGCTGACTTGTTATCCAAAGCACTATGTTTCAGAAAATGAGGTTAAGCACATGATGGGTTGACTCCAACGAGGACGTTGGACTTCTTAAAATGGGGGAGGTTTGTTACCCGGTGAAGTCCTGAGGTGTGATGTGGTATGCCAGTGTGACATGGGAGGATGGCACAATAGCATTTTTATAAATAAGTCCAACTTTGGAAGTCGGGCTTAGGAGTGTTGGAAAAATACAGGAATTTAATTATAACATCCTTGTGACCTAAGAAGATGATTTGTCAAAGAAGATTTGGATTTGAAAGTCAGTAAGATTAAATATGACTATTATGACTCCTCGAGCATGGTTGATATTTGTTCTCGTTACAGCTGTAATTGTGTTTTCTGCATTTATAAGAAGGGGAGGGCTCCTGACCCAAGTGCACATTCAACCACTTAGCAAGGCCATGGAAAGCCTTGTCTAAGACATATATGGGGAAGCTTGTTGGCATGTTTTGACATGGTTCGATGGCACAGTTGGTAAAGATGGCTCGGTGCAAACACGGTGGGTTGTGTTGGAGCACGCACGGCTTGGCAAGACATGTGTGCATGCCCACGAGTGTGCCAACTTGCCTTTGGCAAGGTGATGCCTTAGCTTGGCATGCATTGGTGTGCATGAAATGCACTTGGCTCGGCAAACCATGTGCACATCAAGCTTTGGCTAGGCCAACTTGCCCTTGGGGCAAGGCTGTGACACTAAGATAAGCAAAGATTGGTGTTGACAGGTTTAAGACATAGGCATGGTACGGCATGACCTATGTGCCAAGGCATTGAATAGACCAAGATAAGGCATGGCACGGTGCATCCTGGCTAGTGAGGGCCCTTGGTGCAAGCTTGGCGAAGACATGCTCTCGTATGCGTGAAGACATGAGAAGAGCTGGGACAAGGCATTTGGCTCAGCAAAGGCAAACATTAGGCATTGTTGGCTCATGTTTGGCATAGATGGCTCGTGATGGTGCAGCATGACTCAGACTTGTGCAAGGTTGGTCAAGGCATGATATGGCTTAGAAAAGGCAGTTGGGCAATTTGGAGACACACAACCACCAAGAGGCATGTGGCATTGCAGGAGAGTGAAACTGTGCAATTGGTGTTGATAGCCTCTGATTGGTGTCAACACAGCCTAAGTGGATGGGGCTGTCATCCACATCAGATAGGCAGTTTTGTGTTTGTGCCTATATAGGCACATGTATGGCATTTGTATAGGCAGATTCGAAATTAAGAGATAAGGGCTTGTGTAAATGTTGCAGTGTGGCCTGAGTAAGAAAATCCTTTATACTATTTGTGTTTATAGTAAAAGGTTAGAAACCATTAATTGTGGTTTCTGTAAAGTTGTGGGTGTTGCTTATATTACTCTTCATATATACTTTGTGTGTGTGTGTTGAGTGCATTTCTTGTTGTATCTCAAAGGCATCAAGTGTGTGTTGGTTGAACCAAGTCAATGTGTCATTGAGTCTAATTTGGTGTCATCATAGGGTCAAAATTCGTGGTGAAAATTGGCCACTGTGACACCTAGTAGTGTCATGCCCTTACTTTCAAATAGAAGGTTAAGGGTTCAAGCTTCAATGAAAACTTTAAAAAATACTTAACTTTAAAAAAATAATGAAGGGGCAAAAGTGTGAGTTACCCCCCTTATGTGCTTTTTCAGGTTGCAAAAAAACCCCTTATGCTATTTTTCACCTCATTTGCTCTCACAATTTCCAGAAATTTGCAAATACCCCTTATGATCACTTTTCGGTCAAAATATGTGCACAAATTTTTTTCATATAAAATATTCAAAAAATGCCCTAAATATGACCTTTGTACCTTTATTACCAATAACACCCCACTTTTGTTTTTTTTTTTTTTAGTTCCTATCTCTCCTTTTCTCTCTCATATTTTTGCTTCTCTCTTCTTTACTCAACAAATATGTTCATCTCTTCAACCATTTTACAAGGTAATTATTCACATGTATGTATATATATATATATATATATATTTGTATATTCTAAATTTTGTGTGAATATATTTTTATTAATTAGAACAATAAAAATATTTTGTAGATATATGGAGCTATCTAATGACATTATTCATGCAGTGGTATATAACATTTTGAAAGATTATTTATATTCTTCGAAGAATGATATTTTTCAAAATACATCGAAAACAAACTAAAGAAATAAAAATTGAATATTAGGAAGATATTCAATGAAATTAGAGTATGATGTTGTTTCATAATTTAATTTAGAATTTATTTTTTATATATAAAAAATAAACTAATTGTAGTATGAAGCAATCATCTACAAAAGTCACTGTCAATACTATTTTTTTTCTAAAGAAAAAGAACTATTTGACTAGGGGTATTAGATGGAGTTTCAAAATAATTACAGTATATACAGCAAAATAAAAAAATTCATTTTGTATAACTTAAAATAGATAAGGAGAGTGAACTTTACCAAAGAATAATAATGCTTTCTATATGACTATTTGTCACTAAAGTTGCACAAATAAGTGTTGAAGTGTGGGTAAAATTATTTGTGGGGTTGTGATGGTAAATTTTTAAGTGAGATATTTAGGTGATTAGTTATAGGTTTAATTTCACAAAACCCCCAATACTATTTAATTTAATCAACTAATTCTCATTGTGTCCACTTTGCCCCATATACTATTCAATTTCATTATTATGTCCCCTCCCCTCACATTTTGAGTCATAATACCTAAATTATCCTCAATAGTATAAGGGGTTTAGTGAAATCAAGTCTTTAAAAAAATATTTATTGAAAATCAATTATATTTTTCGTAAAAAATATAAATTTAAAAAATATATATTTCGGAAAATATATATTTTTCGAAAACAATTTATATTTTGGAAAATATATATATTTCAAGAAACATATATATATTGGAAAATGATATATATTTCGGAATATATATATATAATTCGTCAAAAATATGTATTTTCCGAAAAATAATTTTTTTGGGAAAAATATATATTATGTTCCAAATGTTTTTGATAAAAATATATATTATTTTCCAAAATATGAATTTTTTCCGAAAAATATTTTTTTTGAGAAAAATATAAATTATTTTTTTTCGAAAAATATTTTTTTTGAAAAAAATATATATTATTTTTTCCGAAAATAATATAATTTTTTCCGAAATATATATTTTTTATATTTGGAAAATAATGTATATTTTTCACAAAAAAAAAATTATTTTTGAGAAAAATTCATATTTTTTTAAAACAATCCGAAATATATATATATATTTTGTCCGAAATATATATATTTTTTTCAAAATATATATTGTTTTCGAAAAAAAAAATAATTCCGAAATATATATATTTTTGAAATTTATAGGTTTTAAGAAAAATATAATTGATTTTTGAAAAATAATCTTTTAAAAGGCTTGATTTCACTAAATCCTACTATACTATTGAGGGTAGTTTAGGTATTATGACTCAAAATGTGAGGGAATGGGGCATAATGATGAAATTGAATAGTATAGGGGGCAAAGTGGACACAGTGAGAGTTAGTTGATTAAATTAAATAGTATAGGGGAGTTTTGTGAAATTAATTCATAGTTATATAATTTATTTACAGAAGGTAAAATAGTAAATACGCGCATATTTTGACCTAGAAGTGACCACTCTAGTGGGGTTAAGGGGGTGATTTGCAACTTTTGTAAACTGTGATGATTGGTTTGAGCCTTGAGTTGAAAAATAGCGTAGGGGTTTTTTGCAACCTGAAAAAGCACATACTTTGCACTTTTGCCAATGAAAAATAAAAAGACCAGGCAGTGTTATGCACTCCCTCAAAGTCGCGTGCCACATTTTCTTTTTGTTTGCTAAGAGGCCCTGTTAGCAGTTACTTTCATTGGGCCCTTTTGCCCCAGGCTCCTTGGGCTAGTGTATAGCCCAGTGGGCTCCACCATGAAAGTGGGACTCCTTTGTTGGACCCTACTTAAAGCAAGGCTCTTAGAATTGCTAGAATTATTTTGATATTTGTAGAATCGTAAGTAAAATCATAAGATTCTAATCACTCGTATTAATTTTTTTAAAAATATATTAATAATTAAATATTTAATTTTAATTTTAAATTATATTGAAATTTTTAAAAAAAAATTTTAAATATTTTTCATAAATCTAGGTCATATATTGAGATATTAGGACATTTCATATAAAAGACAAAACTGTCAAATCATTATAAAAACGTAGTAAAATTATACAAAATTATAGCAAAATCGTAAAATTTATCTGGTAAAATCGGGATTATGAGAACCTTTTACTTAAAGTCACTTTCAAAATCAAGGCAGCTTCTTTTTCTTCTTATAAATATATCTATTGGTTATATATATTTTAATTTGCAGCTTTAAGTTTAAACATTTGGCTTAATTAGCTACTTAGCCTTATTGACTGCAAAAATGGCTAAATTGATGTCTAACAGCATGGATAGGGGTTAGGATCGTCTGACTGAGCCGCTGCAGCCATCAAAAAAATGTAATAAAATTATAATCAGTTGTAATATTTTTTATAAAAAAATTAGTAAAATATTTTTGTTGCATTTAATTAAATACAGCAAATGAAAAATGCAGCAAATATATTTTACTGATTTTCCTATAAAAGATGTTGTAACTGATTATAATTTTACTGTATTTTTTTATTGCCCCATTACTCCGGGCAGACAATCCTATCCCCATGGATAGTGACCGAAGTATCCTTATCTTCTTTGGTGATCATTTTTTTTTTCAAGAAAAAGAAATGAATATAATCTAATAATATAGTGATTGCGACGTTTCAAGGTCATATTCCCACCATAAATATACATATAGGACATGTACCAAACTGAAAATTGCAAAAATAATAAAATATAAAAGGGATAGGCCCCTCTTCTACAATATTATAACAATGAGGACCCAATTGAGATTAATCATCACCACCAATGTCAATTTTGGAAGATCTTTGCTAATCCCAAGTTGGCAAAAAGTGTCAATATCTAAATATCATCAAATTTGATTATATATGGTAAGTGGTGGAGTGTCTTCTCGATCTGATGGGAAATTAAATGGGTGAATGTTAATTTTACTTATTAGTTTAAGATTTTAAGTTGAATCGCGAAACATTCACTTCATTAGAGTTGGTATCAGAACCAGATGCAATCATTGATCTAATGTCACGCCAAACATCTATTTGGATTTGTTCAGCTTAAACTTTTAGGTTGAACCGCAAAGCATCAAACCCGTTATAGTAAGTTTTTTTATCTCATGATGATTTCTAGCACACATGCCTCTTATCTATAATAATCTTTGTGTATATTGGTATTCATATTTGATTTTCATGGTTGATGGTATGGTTAAATACGTTATGTATCGTTTGGTCCATAACGTTTTTGAAAAATGCGACGTTACAAATCATGATTCTTATTTTTAAAATCAATATTGTTCGAGTCATTTACGTCGTTATCACAACCACTAATAAATTTGATACTGCGACGACGAATCATAATCTCCATTTAAAATAAATTATGTGAAAATAAACGAGACTACTAGAAAAAACGTAGTTAGTTCCAACTTTTACAAATTTGATACTGCGACAACGAATCATGATCTTCATTTTGCAGATAACTCTATAATTTGTTCCAACTTTTACAAATACATTGCAGAATTTTTGTTCGTCATAGTTTTAACGAGTTCATTTTGACTTGAAATAAACAATACATATTGCTTTATGAAAAAAATATCATTTTCACATATATATATTTAAGGTAAAGTGCAAAAAACATCCCTCAATTGCTACCCAATGAGCAAGAATTCCCTCAACTACAAAATGAGCAAAAAAAAACCTTCAACTATCAATTTAAGGGAAATGTACCCCCTCCAAAAGATTTTTCATTGCAAAAATACAATTTTACCCTTACAAAAATAAAATAATTTTTTACCCTAATTTTTATATTCCAAAAAACTTTACTCTCTCTCAAACCCCCCTCTCCATCACCATTTTTACCCTAATTTTTGTCAAATTTGTGCTATGATGTAGATCTATACCCTAGGTATATATATATAAATGTGTTTATAGTTTGTGATATATATATATATATATATATATATATATATTTGTGTGTGTGTGTGTGTTTATAGTTTAGGGGAGGCACGGCGGCAGGTGGGGTGGAGGGTGGAGGGGCTGGGGAGGGGGGCGGGTGGTTGAGGGTGAGGGGCGGGGTCGGGTCGGGCTAGGGTGGGGGTTTAGGTGGTGAGGGGAGGTGGTGTGATGTGGTGGTGGTGTTGGAGTGATTGGATGATTTAGAGTTTGAATATATGTATAATTTGTGATTTTTTAATTTAATTTAGGGGTAAATGTGTCTTTTACGAAGTGAAGGGGGTTAATTGCACCAAATTGATAGTTGGGGGGGGGTGGGGTGGGATTTGTAGTTGAGGGGGATTTTTTACTCATAGGCAATAGTTGAGGGTTTTCTTTGCATTTTATCCATATATTTATATGGATACATATTACTAAGTCTCGTCATATATTTTCTAGAGTTACGTGCAAAAAGAAACCCTCAACTATTACCCAATGAGCAAGAAACCCCCCTCAATTACAAAAGGAGCAAAAAAATCCCGTCAACTATCAATTTAAGGACAACGTACCTTTCACGCCTCAAATTTCCTAGGACTCCAAAACTCGAGCCTAAGAGCCAAGAGAATGAATGCGGAAGTAAAAATAAACGAGAACAAATGACATTCAGTCATCAAACACCCACAGGGTAAAAATGTCATTTCACCCCTACAATATGTCAAGAAGATCACTCGGGATCGAAGTAGGAGCAAAACGAAACAAACGGTATCTTAAACGAACTGTTTAAGCACCCGTGCCCACCCAAGGGTAAAATGGTCATCATAGGGATTAAGTAGTGATTTCAAGGTATAAATACAAGGTTTGGACCTGAAAGAAGTTATAGGAACAAACAGAACCGAATTTGAAGGTGCGAGACGGAAATTACAACATTTTGAGAAATCGGCAGTCGTAAGGTGTCAAGGCTCAAAACGTACCGTCACTTTTCAAATGACCATTACTTCCTCAAAAATGACTCAAATGAAGAGATTCAAAAGCCTAACATCAAGATCTTTAAGTTATATTTCTAAAAAGCTAAATATCACCTCAATCCAACATTTGTAGCTCCAGATATGACCGAAAGAGTGAAGGGGTTTCAAAACAGGATCGGACTAGAACACCCTGGGGAAAAATCAGTCGACTGACCAGGCAATCAGTCGACTGATGGAGGCCATCAGTCGACTGACCTGGACATAAAGAAATTTATGATTTTCCAGTCGACCGACAAGGGCCATCAGTCGACTGACCAATACCCGTCAGTCGACTGACCAATACCCGTCAGTCGACTGACCTCACCAGAACTTTTTACGGCTATTTTCCAGTCGACCGACAAGGGACGTCAGTCGAATGACGAGTGTCATCAGTCGACTGACCTCACCGGAACTTTTTATGGCTATTTGCCAGTCAACTGACGCAATTCCGTCAGTCGACTCCCGGATCCGAAAATGCCCAATTTGGCTCGAAAATCACTGTAACAACTACGTAGACATTCCTATATTTGTATATATCCTTAGTTAGGTCCATACCCCAAATTATATTCATCAAATGTAAATGTTTAAACCAAAAACCTTCCTATGAGGTTATTAAAGTTATCCGTCTTACCCCCGGTCTCCGTTTTAAATATCGCCGGTTTCTAAGACTCAAAATCTTCGTAAAATGAGTTTAAGATCATTTCTAAAACAAGGAAATTTACCGGGCTACGGGGGTGGGCGAAAACGGGTTTTTCCATTCAAATCGAAAAGGGTTAGTTTGAAAACCTAGAAAAACGTCATTTTCGGCCAAACACCTAACACTCGCATTTCATGGCAAATAATCCATTTCACATTTACAACTCCAATGAAAAAATTAAATATTGACATTAAAGCACTTTAAGGCGAAACATGTTATAGTTTTGTTCAAAATACACGTTTGTACAATCCGGCACCGAAGTGCACCAAAAGAATATAATCCTCACGCATAGCGCTCCAAGGGATGTACATAGACAGTCACACCTCGACTAACATGCTAGCCGGATAAAAATAAAATATTTTACAAGTTTGATTTACATGGGCAAAAAGAACATATTGATACATATTTATCGACCTAATGCCCAACAAAATATAAGTATGGTCCGCCTCCCATGCACAAAAGGGCGGACATACAGCCACACATCCACGGAGAGACTACGGAACTCTCCCAATGGGATCATCACCTGAAAAATATATAAGGCGTGGGGTGAGATCACTAGCCCAGTAGAGGAAGCGTCATTGCCTCCATCTCGGTAGTCCGAGTGGTTCAACCCAACCAAGGTTCATGCCACTACCCTAGTTCGGTCTCTTGTTCCACATGGCTCTCACGCCAATTCGGAACCCCATCGAACCCAACAAATAAGTTTTCCCCAACATGCTCACAACATAATTTTCCACAATTATGGCATGCTTCCATATTAATATCATAATCACATATATATAATAGTTCAAGTGCAATATGACTCAATACACCCCATATTACACGCTTGCCCAATATAGGTTAACGAATACATACCCTACTCATTTATAACGAGAAAGAGTACAACACCGATTATTCCCAATTGATTTTAAAACTTCTCACTTCAACAAGGAAGGCAGTTGCACGAAACGACCCGTGCCTAAAGATTCGTATAACGAATGCACGAGACGACCTGCGACTTCAAGAATGAGACGACTCACCCTATACCCCATTCCCGGCTCATTATTTCCGTAGGTTGGGAACATCCCCTAGCCATTTGTTGCGACGATTCGACACAAGACTACGTACACATACGAATACATAACCCGTATAACCATACACACATGCTTTTGACACTACATGGTGTACCCCAAAATGCATGAAGGTTCTTAATCATAACCACATGCCATCACAATACATGCTTCTATTAAATAACATTATATTGGATTCAATTTATCACAAGGCTTACAATTTAACATTTGTTAAGCAATAAACCACAATATGGATTTATATCACAAAATCATGTTCTCAAAGGCCTAAATCATAGCCTAAGCTATCAAGACTAACTCACATATATATATATATGGAATATATACACATAGACGCACACACCCTCATACAAAGATGAATACAAATCATTTTTCCCCTACCTCAACTCCAAGCAAGAGCACCAAGAATGAGTAAAGGCTCCCAAGAGTGAGTCGAATCAACCTAAAACCCTCCAAAGCCAACAATAAATTCAATTCACCCGGTAGCTAAGCTTCAATCGAGTCTTAAGAAAGAGCTATAGATAAGACAACCCCATAATCAAAATTTGAAGACAAGAATTCAAGAATAGAAGTTAAGGTTTGAAACTAGAACATCCAAAGGAGGAGAAATCACTTACCAAGCTTTGGCTCAAAAGGAAGCTTAGAGTACCAATATCAACTTTCATGCACAAACCTCCTTCAAATTTCCATCAAAAGAAAGAGATAATTTCACAACTTGAAGAAGAAGGAGTGAAGTGAGGGAGAGCTAGAGAGAAACGTATGAGAGAAGATAGAGATTTTTGGTGAATGAGATAAATGTCTTGCAAATGAGAGAAACACACAAGTGTAGAGATTTCCCACTCACCATTCTCACCATCCAAGGGTCCAAAATGAAGATGGGGAAAAAGGAATGAATCTAAGGGCTAAGAATAAGTCTTGCCAAGTGGAAGACTTGTTACACAACTCACAAAACTCATTAATTTTCCAAACAAGGCCTTATCATCCAAGGGCTTAGAATAAATATGGGAATCAATAAACCATCCAATGGTTGATAAAAAGTTTTGCCAAGTGGAAGACCAACAATAATGGATTATTCCATTTAAGGGTCAACCAAACAAGGTCTTATGATCCAAGGGTCTAAAACAAAGATGGGAGAATGAGAACAAGGGCTAGGAATGAGACACCACATGTAAAGTGGAAATGACCAAATTCTTCCCAAGTTAAGGTTAATCACAAGAGTGTCATGAAGACTCTTTATTACCCTTTTACCCCTTATCATCCTCTCTAATTACCAAAACGCCACGCATGCCCTAATTCTTACTCAAAATCTCTACACTTTCCACTAATTGTTCAAAATGTGAAATTACTCATTTACCCCTTGGTCATTTCTTTCCCGAAATCATTTTCAATAATTTTTATTATTTTCAAAATGAAAATACAACATGTAAGGCATGCTAAACACATAAGCACTTAATTGTTTAAATAAAATTTTTAAATTAACACGTAAAAATACCGGATGTTACAGTACCCCCTCCAAAAGATTTTTCACTGCAAAAATACAATTTTACCCTTACAAAAATAAAATAATTTTTTACCCTAATTTTTATATTCCAAAAAACTCTACTCTCTCTCAAGCCCCCCTTATCCATCACCACTTTTACCCTAATTTTTGTCAAATTTTTGCTCTGATGTAAATCCAAACTCTAGGTATATATATATATGTGTGTGTAAAATGGGGGAGGGGGCTAGGGTGGGGGGGGGGGGGGAGTGGTGTGGTGTGGTGGTGGTGATATGTATAATTTGTGATTTTTTAATTTAATTTAGGGGTAAATGTGTCTTTTACAAATTGAGGGGGGTTAATTACAATAAATTGATAATTAAGGGGGATTTTTTATAGTTGAGGGGGGATTCTTGGTTATAGAAAATAGTTGAGGGGGTTTATATTCACACACAAATATATATGCATTAAAAATGGATAATATCATTAACATCCCCTAAACTTAGGCTTAATTACATCCAGTACCCCCAATGTTACTAAAATTCTATTAACCTCCTCTTATAACATCGGAGAATATGTCCGCTATAAATTAAAAGTGAAATGACTTAAATACTCTCTAATATTAATATTATGAACATTTTTTAGATTTGCAAATTTATTCAATTACCCTCCAAAGAGAAACAAATGGTGCATTTGGAAACTAGTGTTTTCGTTTTTGTTTTTTATCTCTTGATAACAAAAAAATTTCTTGTTCTTGTCCTAGGTAATCCGGAAACAAAAACATGTTTGGTTGGAAATTTTGTCAAAAACATTTTTGGGAACAAAAAAAAAACACGTTTTTGAGATTTATTTGGAACAAAAAGTAGAAAACAAATTGTCAAATGGTGAGATTAAGTTTGACTTGATTGTCATCCCTTGTACAAACCAGCTACAATGTACACTTCCAAGTCTTCCATACAACAAGGAACAAGACCGCTCTGTTGTTGTTCAAAAGATTAGCATACAGGAAAATATATATATATATATATAAATATATAAGTAGTAGCATGTATAAAGACCACATCACCCCAATTCGATTGGGGGTGTCAAGTTGCAGAGGTAAGGATCTGTGTTGGTGGTGGTGTCGATTTGCAGTGGTGGGGGTTTGTGGTGGTGTCGATTTGTAGTGGTGGTGGTGGTGGGATGGCGGCTGGTGGTGGTGGTGGGGGTTAGGGTTTGGAGGTTGAAGATGGAAGTTAGGGTTTGGAGATTGAAGATCGCGGTTAGGGAATCTGCAACAATTCATTTTTTTTTTGCTGAGAGCAAATAGTGCCTAAAACAAAAAAATATATATCATTTTGGTGTTCTGAGATTTTGAACTAAGGGTGAGAAAACGTTTTTTTACTATTCACAAAAACAAAAACCATCAAAGGCTCCCAAACGCGTTTTTGTTCCCGTGAACAGTGAAAAAAATAAGAACAAAAACGGAAACACCAGTTTCCAAACGCACCCAAAACTTTTCATCATCTACCTCTTTTCATTTTGAAACTCTAATGATTTGAAATTTTTTTGAAGCCTTCTACCTACCCTTTCTCTCGCCGGCTCTCAACCCATTTCATCGACCATTTATGATAATTGTGGGTATGTGGGAGGGAAGAGAAAGTATGAACAAACGTTGCCTTTTTAGAGAGAGGGGTGTGGATCTGGGAGGAGATGGGGATGTGGATTTGGTGTAAAAAGTCGTCCTAAAGAAGGCGGTGGCCGGTGGCAGGAGTGATGAGGAATGGGGTGGTTTAGGATGGTGGGGAGGTGAGGGAAAAGATGAGGAAGATGATGTAACGAGTGATGGAGGCGGTGGGGCAAAGGTTGTGGAAGGTGGATCTAGGGTTAGAATGATATGCCAAATTATTGCAGTTTTATCGAGAAAAAAAATTAGAAAGAGACAAATAGAAAGAAAAAGATGGCTGAAACCCTAGAAAAAGAAATGGGGTGTTTATCTTAGTTTCGTATTGTGTTTGATGGGATATTTACTTATGTATATATTGAAATAATATATTTTGGTCAAAAAAATTATTACAATTTTATTTTTTTAAAAAAAAAACAATCATTACAAAAGTAAGGGTTAAAATATCATTTTCGATATAGTAAAGGTAGATTAGGAATTTGAGGTAAAATATTGAATTTAATCAATTAAAAAGTCAATTTCCGGCATTGACTCCAACCGGAAGGGTGAAAGTGTTACGTCGGAACTAAAGTTAAGGGAGGTTTATGATATTTTAATAACATTGGGGGTACCGTGTATAATTAGATCTAATTTCAGGGGAGGTTAGTGATATTACCCCTATAAAAAATCAAAATCACATTAATTTAACTAATTTAAGTTTTATTAAAAATATTTAATTGATGAATTTGATCAAAGTATGTATATGAGGAAAGTGATCAAATAACTATGTCAAAATTCTCTAAATTGAAACTTTACTTTTAGACAACAAAATTATGCTCAATATTGATGGCAAGAAGAAAACATAAGAAGGGAGATTACTAATAAAATGACATTAACATTGAAGGCGGATGTTAGGGTTTTTTCACCCGCCCAAGAACAATTATTAGGATTTCCACACCCTCTATTTGAAGTCGTGCATACTTGAAAATCAGAAAACACACACAAACACACACCAACACAATTGACACAAAGATATATACGTGGTTTGGCCAAATCATCCTACGTCCACGGAGAACACCGTTTCACTATCAATCAATGAGATTATTACAAGCGGATGATCCGCAGATCATACGCACGTACACACACAGTGTATACTCACGCTTGTATCACCGGATTATATTATTCCTGATTCTCACCGGTGTTTCACTCACACCAAGAAATATCAATCTGTATTTCTTCTTCTTTCTCTCTCTTTATGCACCGTTTGTGCTTCACTCACACTAGTTGTTTCACTCATAGCGGTACCGGCCTATTCTGGCTCTCTCTAGCTTTCTCTACCGGATACACTGAATACAATAGGCTACACCTATATTTATAGGAGAGTATGGTGTGAAAAAGAAGTCAATTGGTTTCCCTAAACCAATTCCAATTAGGAGTCTACTGATTGATCTCCTACCATAATAGTGATTGTTTGGTGGCTAAGTTTAACTTTCCCTGCAAGGAAAGAAGTCACCAAATATAATAATCTCCCACTTTACGACTTTCCATCCAACAATCAACTCCATCAATGATCAGTGCATTACGGTGCCCTCATTTCTGTCTTCAAGCTTGAAGACTCACTGAAATTGAGCACGACTTCAGTTCCTCTATTATCACCACTTTGGTCAACATGACCATGCTGATAGCTCCCACTGCATGAGCAATATCTAGCCTTCTACAGAACCTGCGACTTTTATTGCGTTTAGCCACTGTCGCTTCCGACTTCGCCTTGCAAACTTTGTCGCGTTTGTCTTCTTTTTCCCTTTCACTGAGAAACTTTCTGGTTGTTGCATATAAAACTCCTCCTTTAGGTCACCTTGGAGGAAAACATATTTATCATCTAACAACTCTAGATGCAAACCCTCTTCTTTAACAATGCTTGAATGAATGGTATTCGGTTTCACAACCGAAGAATGGAGAGCTTTCTTCCCTACTAGCAGCTCGATTAGCTTCCATGTCTTGATGGAGATAAGGGACTTCATCTTATCTTCCATCACAAGCTCCCACTGGCTAGAATCTGCTGCACTGCATGCTTCATCATCACATTCTGGTTCATCTCCATCTATGAACAACAAATAATCCAGGTATCTCCGATTCAGCACATGCTACCATGAAGTCCTCCTAAATACAGAATTAGAAGTCGGAGTCTACAGTGTATCATCCTGTCGAGTATTGATGTATGCAATATATTCTTTTGACTGAGGATTCTCACTGTCTAGAACATCTTCTATCTCAACATACACAGGATCACTCTGTGTTTTACCGCTCCATACCTCTTTTGGTATTTTGTGCTCCAATGGTACTGATGGACCACGATTCATAAGATACGTTGTTGTACTGACTGCTTCTGCCTAGAACAATTCTGATAACCCTGCCTGAATGCGCATGCTTCTGGCTATCTCGGTCACTTTTTAGTTCATACATTCTACTACGTCATTCTGATGTAGTGTACTTGGAACAGTCTTCTCTAATCTGATACTATTCTCATAGCAAAATTTCTTGAACCCGGAGTTTTCGTTTTCTCCACCAAAGTTGAATCTCAATTTCTTTACCTTCAACACTATCTCGTTCTCTACCATGGCTTATCATACACCTCATATTTATGTTTCAAGAAGTAAACCCGTATCCTCTTGGAATGGTCATCAATGAAAGACACGAAGTAGTACTTTCTGCCAAGAGATGAGACAATTTATGGGCCCCAGACACCCATGTGAACTAGCTCAAGCTTTTCCACTGTGAGACTTTTGTTGTTGCTCTAAAAACTGACCATCTTTTGCTTACACTCACAGAAGTCGATGTCAATCGATTTCTCTAGTAGTTTTCCCTTCGAGAGCATAACTACGAGCTCCTTTTCACTCATGTGACCTAGCCTCTGGTGCCACAAGTTGTGATCCTCCTTGCCTTCTGCAACTGCAATCACTGTATTAAAATTGGTGATTGTGTAGAGCGTACCTTCTTTATTTCATCGTGTTATAGTCATAGCCCCCTAGAAATCTTCCACTTATCTTCACTGAAAGTGGTCACATGATCGTCACTGATCATTATTGTCTTCTCTTTTCCCATAACTCCTACTGAGCCTTTCTGAGATGTTTGGAGTTGAATCACGCAAAACCGATCGCACGGTTGCGTCCGGAGAGGTCCAAAACCATAAGAATGCCTCTAACCGTGTCAAAAATGACTCCAAATGGGCCAAAAAATAAATCAGCACAAAAAGACAAAATAACGCTGACAATGTTAGGAACTTCTCGTGGCACGTGTGGGTGTGCGTGCTCCGATTGGGCTGATTTTTGCACTGAAACATTTACCTTTGAAAGAGTTTTCCGATGATATATTACACTACTTGTTTGGATCAACGATGCTCCACTAAATAGGCCTGAACAGAAACTACTGCGCATGGGAGCCAAAATTCTGGTCAGAACTTCAGGCGGTGCGTAGGGGCTCGTATAGCTGTTTCCGGCGACACGCTTGACACTGCTGGCTTCGTCTCGTCGATACGAAGCTCCTGGTGTGGTCGGATTTTGATTTCGTGCAACTGATTCCTTCGAATCTAGACCAGAACATACGGCTTCTGGATTTGCTTCAACCTAAAACTCTGATACCACTTGTTAGGGTTTTTACACCCGCCCAAGAACAATTATTAGGGTTTCCACACCCTCATTTGAAGCCGTGCACACTTGCAAATCAGAATACGCACACAAACACATACCAATACAATTGACACAAAGATATATACATGGTTTGGCCAAATCAGCCACGTCCACAGAGAGCACCGTTTTACTATCGATCAACCATTTCTCCCAAAACCTGGGCTGATACTTGTTGGTAACATGGACTATAATACCAGTGTTGAGTTGTCTTGAGTCTCTCTCACCCCAAAAGCTAGCTCAAATGGTGAGTCTTTCTCTCACACTTATGTACTGACCACCAACCCCTTCCACAACCGATATGGGATAACCCCGGACATTGACAGTGATAGATCACAACAGCCTAGCCAAAATTTTACCGGAGGTCTAAAGAAAAGTTGCAATGAATACGCAGTGTAATATTTTTTTTCATTTGGTTAGGCCCCGTTTGGTAACCGGTCTGGTCCAGTTACCTCTGGTCCGGTCTGGTTTGGTCTGGTCTGGTCCGGATGATGGTTTGAAATTCTATTTGGTAAGCAGTCTGGTATGATGGTCTTGGTCTGAGGAAACTGGAACCAGACTATGTTTGGCAAACTGTATGGTTCCAAACTTCTTTGAACCACACCATGTTTGAGAAACTAGTTTAGTCTTAAATTTCCAGTAAATTGTGAAAATATTGAATATACTAATATTATGTAATAACCTTAAAACCCACACATTTAATCTGTAAACATTTAGTCTTTTTGATTGATTTTTGTTATGTATTTCTTACATAATAATATTATATTGGTTTTGTAAAAATTTCTTAGATTATGATTATTGCACTCCAATTATCAAATATAACAACAAATAGGTTTTATATAAGCCACATTTTTTATTATACAAAAATTAAAATCACACAAATTTCACAAGTCACACACTAATATTACATAACAACTTCAACTGTCGATAACATGAAAATAATGCACTCTGATATTTTGGATTTTAAAAACATATATTATTTATTACTATTTATCATTTACTATTTACTATGTATTTATTATTTATTACAATATATATTTATTATTATTTTTATACATTATTTAATTCATTTTGTTTATTATTTATTCATTTTTATTTATTTATTTATAAATATATTTTATTAATTTATTATTTATTATTATGTATTATTTAATTCATTTTATTTCATTTAGTTTGTTTATTATTTAATTCATTTAATTTAATTAATTTATAAATATATTTTATTCATTTATTATTTATATTATTACTTATTCATTTATTTATTTTTATTATTATTATTATTATATTTATTCAATTATTATTATTTTTATATATTATTTAATTCATTTTGCTTATTATTTATTTATTTATTTATTATTATTTTTATGTATTATTTAATTAATTTTCCTTATTATTTATTTATTTATTCTTATTTTTATATATTATTTAATTCATTTTGTTTATTATTTATTACTATTTATTCATTTATTTTTATTTGTCTCTAAATATATTTTATTAATTTATTATTTATATTATTATTTATTATTTATTATTATTTTATGTATTATTTAATTCATTTTATTTCATTTATTATTTAATTCATTTAATTTATAAATTATTATTATGTATTATTTAATTCATTTTGTTTATTATTCATTTTTCTATAAATATAATTCATTGAATTTATTAATTATATTATTATTTATTCGTTTATTTTAATTAATTTATAAATATATTTTATTCATTTATTATTTATTCATTTATTTATTTTGATTATTATATAATATTAAATAAATGAATAAATAATAATATAAATAATAAATTAACAAAATATATTTATAGATTAATAAAAATAAATGAGTAAACAAAAATTAAAATAAAATAAAATATATTTTTGAATAAAATAATAATATAAATGATAAATTAAATAAAATATATTTAAAAGTTAATATAAATAAATGAATAAAAAATAAACAAAATAATTAATAATAAACGAAATAAATTAAATAATACATAAAAAAATAATAATAAATATATATAATAAATAATAATATAATTAATAAAAAATATTTATTAATTAATTAAACAAATAAATTAATAATAATAAATGATAAATTAATAATATAAATCTTAAATTAAATAAAGCATATTGATAAATAAAATAAAAAGAATGAATAATAAACAAAATAATTAAATAATACAAAAGTAATAATAATTAATTCATTTATTATTTATTCATTTATTTATTTTGATTATTATATTGATTCATTTATTATTATTTCTTTTGTATTATTTAATTCATTTTTCTTATTATTTATTATTTTTTGTATTATTTAATTCATTTTATTTATTATTCATTATTTTTATTTTATTTATAAATATGCTTTATTTAATTTAAGATTTATATTATTAATTTATCATTTATTATTATTTATTTATTTGTTTAATTAATTTATAAATATTATTTATTAATTATATTATTATTTATTATATATATTTATTATTATTTTTTTATGTATTATTTAATTTATTTCTTTTATTATTAATTATTTTTTTTATTTTTTATTCATTTATTTATATTAACTTTTAAATATATTTTATTTAATTTACCATTTATATTATTATTTTATTCAGAAATATATTTTATTTTATTTTAATTTTTGTTTACTCATTTATTTTTATTAATTTATAAATATACTTTATTAATTTATTATTTATATTATTATTTATTCATTTATTTAATATTATATTTATTTATTTTAATTTTAATTTTATGTATTATTTAATTTATTTTATTTATTATTCATTATTTTATTATTTTATTTTTGTGTTTTGGTTTATATATTGGTTAGATGTGGTTCAATTATTGGAGGACATTTTGGTTAGATATTGGATAGATTTTGTGAGCAGACCAAATAAAACCACCAAAAATTATGATCCTTAAAAATATTATTTTGATTCAATTTAGTCCAACTTGGTCTGAATATATATTTTGAGACCAATACAAAATAAATATGATCTGGCCCTCAAAAATTCATGACCAGATCAAAAAAATGATATCATAACCAATAAAGAAACATGGTCTAATTGTTCTTTGTCATATCCTTTGTCACATAACAAGGGACATCTTGATTTTTTCATAACATAATATTCAAATCAATCTAATCTTTATTTATCTGGGAGAGAAAAAAGAGATAAGTTCAAGTATTCGTTAATACCATTCAAGAATAATTTTAAATGAAAAATGTTAGTAACTCTTTTTATTATTTTAATTTAGTATATATAATGTCTATTTGCCATTCAAACTAGTAAAGAACTAAGTGTAATTTATTTATTTATTTATTTTTGTTGTTGTTGTTACAAAACCAATGCTATAATTTAAGTAAAATAAAGGCTCCAACTTTAAAGGAAGAAAAAATAATAAAAGAAAATATTTTGTGATTCCTATTCAATTAAATTCATAAAATAATGGATTAATTTCATAAAAATCCCTTATATTATCTAATTTAATCAACTAACCCTCACTGTATCCACTTTCCCCTATATATACTATTTAATTTCATCACTATACGTCCTCCCTTCACATTTTGAGTCATAATACATAAACTACCCTCAATAGTATAAGGGGGTTTAGTGAAATCAATCTTTTAAAAAAATTATTTTTTGAAAATCAATTATATTTTTCGTAAAAATTATAAATTTCAAATATATATATTTTGAAAAATAATATATATTTCGGAATATATATTTTCCGAATTGTTTTCCTAAAATATGAATTTTTTCTGAAAAATGATTTTTTTGGGAAAAATATATATTATTTTCCAAAATATCAATTTTTTCCGAAAAATAATTTTTTTGAGAAAAATATATATTATTTTTTTCGAAAAATAATATAATCTTTTTCCGAAATATATAATTTTTATATTTTGGAAAATAATGTATATTTTTCACAAAAAAATCATTTTTCAGAAAAAATTCATATTTTTTAAAACAATTCGAAAAATATATATTATTGACGAATTAAATATATATTATTTTCCAATATATATTTCGGAATATATATATTTTTTCCAATATATATATTGTTTTCGGAAAAAAAAATTTCTTCCGAAATATATATATATTTGAAATTTATAATTTTTACAAAAAATATAATTAATTTTCAAAAAATAATTTTTTTAAAGGCATGATTTCACTAAACCCCCCTATATGATTAAGGGTAATTTATGTATTATGACTCAAAATATGAGGGAAGGGGATATAGTGATAAAATTGAATAATATAAGAGACAAAATGATCATTGTGAGATTAATTGATTAAATTAGATAGTATATGAAGATTTTGTAAAATTAACCCTAAAATAATTTACCCCATCAAGTAGAGAGAGAGAAAATATTAGTATACAGTTGTTTCTTATACACCAATATTTTGGTCACGATTTAAATACGAAAGGTGCACTCGTATTTAAATATGAAAATTTGGAATTTTCTGGCAATTGACGTGTCCACTTGGATCGGGACCGTCCACAATCATGACCCCACAAGTGGGTCCCAGTCACCATTGCGCACATAGAAATCCAAAGCTGTGATGACGTGTCGAATATATGGAGGTTCCCATAATAAATGGCAGGGATGGGCCCACCATATAGATACTGTATACAAGCCCATATGTACACGCCAACACAGTATAATAACCTTTCTGTCACTTTCCTAACATTTGTCGCGCACTGCGACGTCGTTTTCTTCTTTCCGAATCTTTCAGCTTTACTGTCACTATCAAACAGTGTAGGGCCTTCCACGCCATTCTAGCCGAACATCAGACGTTGATTTGAGGATGCTAAAATCCACCAGTATGTACTTGGAATTTTTTAGTGTAAAATAAAGGCAAAAAATGAATATTATTTTTCTAAAGTTTTGCAAAATTCCAGATTTTTTTTTTTAAATATTAATTATTATTGTTATTTTTTACTAGTTCGTTATGATAGTAAAAGTTGTGAAAATGTCTTAGGTGGATTACTAACGGAAACGTTTTTGTTTTTATTTTCTAAAAATACAAAATTAAGATTTTGATTCTTGTATGAGAAACAAAAAGTAAAATCATATTTATTAGAGTGTGTTCACTAACTAAAACGTTTCTTAAGCATAAACGAAAATAAAAATCATGTTTAATAATATGTTTATGGTTTCCGGTATTTTGGTTCCAGTTTTGAATTGGTTTGGTGTGGTTCCGGTTCTCAAAAAACAAAACCGTTCCAATTTGGTTTAGTTTCAATTAAAGATTGTCTGAAACCAAACTGAACCGATATATATTATATATATGTATATGTATATATATAACTCACTTATACAATTAAATTTTATTTAATAAAATTACAAATTCATATAAACTTATAACACCAAATAAATAAAAATTAGTATATTAAATAAAATTATAAGTTTAACCTAACAGTTTTTTACCATCCATACAAATATTACACACATATAACTTGCTATATAATAGTTACATTTAGCTCCATTTGAAGACATTGTTTTTTTCCAAATTCATATTTTTTTCTTTGTTATAAAACAATTACTTTTATGTGATGTACTATTGAAATTTGTTATTGTTTTTGTTTTTGAAATGAGGTTCATTACTTATTTAGTTTTTTTTTTTCTTTTTGAATTTTATAGTGCTTATTGTTTTTAAATTGAAGTAACAAGAAAAAATTATGATTCTAAAAATCAATAGTGTAGTTTTTGGTTTAAGGGTCTTGTTCTTAGTTTTGAAATTGATAGGATGATTTTTCATAAATTGTGTTGATTGATGTAATATATATTTTGAAAGAACATATTTACGGTTTGGTTTAGTTTGGTTCATTAACTAATGGTTTCTGTTCTGGTTCTTGTTTTCAAGAAATTGTTGATAATGGTTTGGTTCAAAAAATATTAAGAACCTTACCAAACCGAATTGTGTGCGACCCTAATTGTACTAGTTTGTACTAGTTATAGCAAGTGTGAATAGAATATTCAATATACGGTGTAAAATAATAATACCGACATCTTTTATAAATATTATGAAAAGAAGTATATGTCGCGAATTAATTATAAGAGCCGGTAAAATAAGACACTTGCAACTAGCCCAGAAGCTCGATATAGAGGCTACGAACCTTACAACGGGCTATAGTACAACACAAACGCGTCATGAATTAAAAGGATAAAGATTTGATGTAAATGAATTCAAGTTATAAAAATGTTTATCCGAATATGACATGAAAATATTAATATCGTATTTGGGTCAAACTCAAGTAACTTGAACAACTTGTTTGACCAGTTTATATTTATATTTTTCTTTTTACTAATTGGTCATTGGTTTAAGTATATTGAAAAGTTGTAACTGAGTTGTATTAAATTCAATTTAATTTTGTTGATAAACATGTTAAATTGTTCGTTTCGTGTTGGATTGTGTCAAATTTGTAATACCCCGTAATTTTTTATTTATTTATATTAGATATATTTAATTTAATTAATTAATTAATTATAAGTTAATTAGTTGGGTTTATTAGCTAATGGACTATAATATATTTTTGAGTTAATTAGTTGGGTTTATTAGCTAATGGGCTATAAAATATTTTTGGGCCCATGAGAATTATGTAATATATATATATATATATATATATATATATATATATATATATAAGAATTATGTAAAATAAATATATATACATATTATAAAAAGAAAACCCTAAGTTAGTCCTACGTTCTGTCAGACAAATAGAGGAGATAACAGAATCGCAGTCGCGTAGAAGAGAGAGGAGAGAGAGCATCGATCAACCTACAGTTCCTACGTGATTTAGCCCAACGATCAAGCAAGTAGAATGTTCTTCTCTTCCCCTTTGAACCATTAATCTTATTATCTCCATTTTATTATATATATATATATATATATATATATGAATAGGTTTATGTTTGTATCGTCTATGCATGTGTCTGTTTAACTTTTGATTTGTTTATGTGTCTTCGGTTGTATGAACTGGTACATGAATATATTTTGATTTATTTATATTCATATAAATCAGTGTTATTATATAGAGATATATATATATATATATCGGAGTTTTATATGTGTATATGTATTATGTGTAAACTACTGTAATATGAACAGGTATGTTGTTGGGCACCGAAATCGTGGCATGTGATAATTGACTTGCTAGCTAGTTCATGTGACACATTCATTGATAGGATTTTGCTACTATTTGGTTCATGTAGCATGGGACTTTAGTCACAAAATTTCAAAGGTGATACAATTGATTGACTACTGTATATATATAAAGTTATATACGTCAATATAGGTATATATTATATAAGTGGATTTTGGTGGAGTAATCCAAATTGTTACTCAATGTTATTAGGAAAAGGAATTAAAAAAAAAGTTATTAACCCATGTGTGGTGGTTGAGGAAGTTTATCTAATTAGGTGATGGGAATTATTAGAACAGTGATTTTTAGGTGCAGTATAATATGGATGTTTAGATGAGGATTAGGGGTATACGTATATATATTATGTGTGTTCGTTAAGATGCAAACGAAAGAAAATATATTTATAAAGATCGTGATAATTATAAAATAATAGTAACTGTCATTATTAAAATAAAATAAAATGGCAAAAGCTAAATTTCATAATTTTTCATCTAATTGGTGTTATTAGTATAACAGTAACCTCAAAAGATAAGTTGCTTAGTACTTACTTTATATTAACTTTGAATACATTGATTTCTTTATATGTTTTTGGTGATTGAGTAATGGAGGAATCATGATGGGTTAACTATTAACGCAGTCACATCTGTACCATGACACGGAGTTCAGGTATGTGGTTATGGTTCGGCATGAGTTAATTGCCAAAGGACTTGTGCTTTAATTATTATATTATTTTATTTGCTTTGCCTATTGACATATGATTTAATTTTGGTTGCATTTTATTTGTTTTGTTTTATGCCTTGTGGTTGCACTTTGTTTGTTTATGTGTTATTTATTTGTTTATTTTTATTTTGTTTGGAGGATATTTATTTAGGAGTGGTATTTAAAGTTATAGTATTACTCTTATTTTTGGTTGGGTAGATGATGAGATTATTTGGTACTCTGTTTGGGATCATGTAGAGTCTACTCTGCTCGTGGGTCTGACCCACCTTTGTTGTTTCAGGTTCTCGGCAGTTTCAGCCACATGGTTAAGGTCTCTTATCATTCATTCGCAAGTTCATCCATTTTGACTTCAGTTCAGTGTAGGGACCCAATTTAGTTATATTTTTTAGACTCTTGTTTTCATTAAGGTTTAGGGGTCCATAGCTATGGATTTCCGAGTTGTACCCTTTGGGAGTTTTGATTTCTGAATTTATTTATTCATGAGAATTAAACTTTTGAGACTCTGTTATTTCTTAAATATGTCTTTTGCTTCTGTGTTCGTTAATTATCGTGTGTTGATGCGCCCTAGTTTTCGGTATAGGCCTGGCCAACCTATGCACAAAAATTAGGGAGTATCACAGTTGGTATCAGAGCCCGGGCGGAATTAAGTGTGGGAGCATGCACATCACCCGTGGGTCGCCAGCGAGGACGCTGGGTCCCAAGGGGGGGTGATTGTGATGTCCCACATCGCCCGGGTAGAGGTCTGGGGATGTGCTTATATGTGCAGTGTTGTCTCCAATTGGTATGAGGCCTTTTGGGAGGAGCCCAAGAGCAAAACCGTGCAGGCTAGGCCCAGAGCAGACAATATTATACCAAATGTTGGAGCGGGGTGTTACAAAATTCAATTTAATTTTTATGATAAACAAATTAAATTCTTCATGCCATGTACAACTCAACACAATCTAGTTATTGAACGGGTTATACAGGTTGTATGGCTTATGTTGGGTTATCTGTGTAAATGATGAATTGGATTAACATTAAGCATATTTGACACATGTGTTATTTTCTAGTCGACTCATTTATTAAAATATTATATCTAACTCGACACAAACACGAATGGCGATCCTGATGAATTATATAACGTGTGATAAGCAACCTCTAAAAAGAAATTCATAACAAAAAAATCTTCATTTCTGTTGGCACCCAAATTTTCATGCCACGAGATGGCCAATCAATTTATGTGGAAATGGTCAGCTGAGTTCTATTGGGTAATGGCCAGAAACCAGGTGTTGAAGAATACATCAAGCATGCCACTCTTCAGAGATTTTTGGCCAAAGGGAATAAGACAATGGGGAATCAACATTGGCCAGCGCTAGAGCAATTTCAAAAGATCAAGAAAGTGACGGAGAGAAAGCAGCCGAAAATTAAGGAACGTGGCCTAAAATTAAGGAGTTGGTGGTTTATTAAAGAGAATGAATCTAGCCAGTAAATGAACCAGATTCATTAGAGAAGTTATCGTTGTTGGTCATGACTAAAGAAGAAGAAAAACAAGGAGACACGATTTCAACAATTACAAGGGCAGTTCCAAAATTGGAGAGTGGAGGGACACGTGACAACCAAGTCATGACAATATGATTTGTGAATATCTTGAATTGTATAAAGATAAATCTGAAGCAATTTAGGATAAGGAGATGACGAATGTGGCTAGAAAAATGGGCTAGGTTTATGATATTCAGTTTGAAGTTCTATAGAAAATGACTATGAGTTGGGACATGAAGATAAACGTGTCAAATGAGGTTTCCACAAGTAAATTGCAAGTGACAAATGGCAAATGAACAAGAATTGATGGTGACACGTGGCAGAATCTGAGGCGGGAAGTTAGAAATGGTTGAAAGGCTAGTTTGACAACCATATAAATAGAGCAGTTAGTGTAATTTTGCAAGCTCTCCTACAGTACACACAAAAACTCAACATTTTACAAAATTTTACATTTGTAATATTTATTCTATTAATTTGCACTTTCATTCCAGCAATGTTAGTTCAAATCAATATTTATTTTATTTTGTCTTGAATCATTATCTTGTAGTCCATATTGCAAGAAATTGTATTATATTTGTCCTTCAATTCAAGTCATTCAATTATATGCAATTTCATTCATTTGCAACTTCTTTTGTTTCATTCGCAGTCAATTACAAATTTCTTTCTTTTCTTGCACTAGATTATTTTCTTCAAAATTTGATATTTAAGTCTTTTTAATTAAGGCAAAAAGAATCCTCGAAGTAAAAGTCTTGTACTTTTATTTCACAATCGTTTGATCCACACCCATCACTTCCAAAAGAAAAGTTGCACATTCTTTTGACAAGTTCTTGACTATTTTTGAGCCTGACACGCCCGCACTTCCAACTTGGAAAACAACACCACAATTTTGTTCAAACATTTCTTCCAATTTTTGGATCTTCCCCTCCAAGCAGTCCTTATTGAGGGGAAAGAAAATTTTCTTATATTTGCCTCGATTTTTTTCTATTTGTTCAGGTACTCCCTCTATCCCAAATTAATTATCTACTTTATTTATCTTAAATTAGTTGCCCAGTTTTGAATTCTAATACAATATTATCATATACTTTCTCAAATTATCCGTCTTCATTAACTTAAAAAAGTAGTGGACCCTACTAAAAATTATAACTATACTACATTATCAAATGAGAAAATAGGAAACACAAAATATCAAAAACATTATTAAAAAGTCAAATGTGGCCAACTAATATGGGACGACGAAAGTACTACTCCCTCCGTCCATATTTAGTTGTCCACATTTGACTTTTCAACAATTTTTTTGATATTTTGTTTTTCCAATTTTACCATTTGATAATATAGTATAGTTATAGTTTTTTATGAGGCTCATTTTTTTTAAGTTAATGAAGAGGGGTAATTTGGGAAAGTATATAATAATATTTGTATTGAGATTCGATATTGGACAATTAACTTGAGACAAGTAAATAGGCAAAGTAGATAATTAAATTAGAATTGAGGGAATATTTTTCTTTGGGAAAAAAATAGATTAAGTAAATTTCCTTTATTTGCCTCCAAACAATTTATATTTTTCTAGTATTCATGTATTCTTTGTGTGTGCATGTGTTGTGTACATATGTGATCTTTCATCATATATGTAACAAGGTTCGTCGTAACGATATCGGTCGTTATAATGGTAACGGTATCGGTCTAATGGATTCGGATTAATGTCGGGATTATATAATGGGACTCGGTTATTGCAATCGTGAATTTTTTTAAATCTTGCACATCGGACCCAAAATATTTTAATTGGATACTTTTGTTAACATGAATGAATAAAAATGATTTTTTGATAGATTTATGTGAATTTTATTTAATTTTTTTTAAAAATTTAATATAAAAAAATGAGTTATTAATAAATCTAATGGTGTCGTCATTATTTCAATATTTATGATATACTTGTTATGATATTATTAAATTAATTTTAAATTTAAATAAATAAAAAATTGAAATCACAAAAGATATAATTTATTTCCAACAATACAAAATAATTTAAAAAAAGGTACATGATTCACCACCAAAATAAATTTCCTAGTGGATCTTGTTGCTCTGGTTGGGGTTCATGAAAGGATTGCCAATTTTCGTACAAAGATTATTGCAAATATTACTTTTTAATAATGGAGTAACATTTATCATATTATAGACATAACAAAAAGCTTTTTAACCCAGATTTTTGAAACCGTTACGGTAATTTTGAAACCGGTGAAAATCGGGGTAACGACCACTGTAACGGCCGTAACGAGTGTGAGAATTGATCCACACTGCTGTAACAATCCGGTTTCGATTACTCAAAAAACTGTTATGTAACCGCCGTTACGGCGAACCATGATATTTAATTTGATTGCTGAGAGGATAAAGTTATAAAAAAATATAGGGTAATTTGCATTGACATCCCCTGAGGTTTGGATTAATTACAATTAGATAATGGTCAACGCACAAGTTTGCAGAGACACCTCCTGAGTTTTTAAAAATCTTGCAATCACACCCCTTTGAGCCATGAAAAGTCAGATTTGCCCTTATTTAATTTCAATAAACTCCCATCTAGTATTGAATTTAATAAACTAACTCCTCTTATATCCGTATTGCCCTCCATGCTTTCCAATTTAATCAACTAACCCCTTCTATATCTGGATTGCCCCCTATACTTTTCAATTTCAATCACATTACCCCACACCCTCAAACAATATAGATATAAATTCAAATTATATATATATATATTCAAAAAATATATATCAAATTTCAAAAAAAAATATAAAATTCAAAAATATATAAAATTTAAAACAATTATATAAAATTATCAAAATATATATATTTCAAAAATAATATATAAAATTCAAAAAAAGTATATAAATTTCGAAAAATATATATAAAATTCAAAAATAAATAAATATATATATATATATATACATATATAATTCGGAAGAAATATATAAATTCAAAAACATATAAATTTAGAAATAATATATAAAATTCGAAAATATATATATAAATTTCAAATATATATATATTTTGAAAAATAAAATTAGAATAAATAAATAAATTTAGAAGAAAAAAAAATATATTGGTAAAATATCATATCTTTTATAATGAAGTGAATCAAAGTACTTACACCAATAACAATTATTGATCTTTTTATATATATATTTTAAAATATATATATATTTGAATTATATATATATATTTCGAAATTTATATGATGTTTTCAAAAGTTATATGATAATTTCAAAATTTATAAAAAAAATCGAAATTTATATATTTGTTTCAAATTTTATATATGTTTTGAATTTTATTTACTTTTTTTGAATTTTATATATTGTTTACAAATTTTATATATTATTTTCGAAATATATATATATTTATAATTTTATATAATTTTTTTGAATTATATATATATATTTGAATTTTATATTTTTTTTTGAAATTTGATATATATTTTTTGAATTTGATATATATATTTTGAATTATATATATATATTGTTTGAAGGTGGGGGGTAATGTGATTAAAATTGGAAAGTATAGGAGGTAATCCAGATAAGTAGTTTGATTCATTTCATTGAAAAGATATGATATTTTATCAATATATATTTTTTCTTCTAAATTTATTTATTTATTCTAATTTTGTTTTTCGAAATATATATTTTTTGAAATTTATATATATTTTTTCGAATTTTATATATTATTTCTAAATTTATATGTTTTTGAATTTATATATTTCTTCCGAATTATATATATATATATATATGTATATATATATATATATATATTTATTTTTGAATTTTATATATATTCAAAATTTATATTTTTTTCGGATTTTATATATATTTTTCGAAATTTATATACATTTTTCAAATTTTATATATTATTTTTGGATTTTATATATTATTTTCGAAATATATATATATTTATAATTTTATATAATTGTTTTAAATTATATATATATATTTTTTCAAATTTTATATATTTGTTTGAAATTTGATATATATATTTTGAATTATATATATATATATATATTGTTTGAGGGTGTATGATAATGTGATTGAAACGAAAAAGTATAGGGGGCAATCCGGATATAGGATGAAGTTAGTTGATTAAATTCAATAGTAGATTGGAGTTTATTAAAATTAAATAAGACAAATCTGACTTTTTATGCCCAAAAAATATTATTGCAAGATTTTTTAAAATGTCTTTGCAAACTTGTGCCTCTGCAACTAACCCAAACCTTAATGCGCCAATGCAAATTATCCAAAAATATAATAAAAAATTAAAAAGAAAACAAAAGGCTGCAAGAAGTTAGAGAGGGGTAAAAATAGGGCACACACTAGCTTACTCTCAGTACACGTCTCTATCTCTATCAGAAATGGGACCCACATGCCTCTCTAACCTCTGTCACCCATGTTTGACTATCTGGTCACTTCACACATACACACGCCCACTCTGTGTAAAGAAAGATCCCTAAAGTCTCCTATCCTTGGTTTCTGTGCCCCTATTTTCTAACCAGTATAAGTTTGCAGAAAGTGGCTTAAGCCAGTGAGCCACCCAACATACTCGGCTCTTTTTTTGCTCTTGCATATATATATATATATATATATTCTTATACTCCCAACTTATATGTCCTTTCGGATAGTATAAAAATTAGAATAATTTTTATACTAGTGTTGGTTAATTTTATTCATCATTCCACTATCATCTTACTATAGTGATATGATAATTTATAATATATATTTCATCAGTCCCAATTTATAAGTTCGGGGAATCCAATTTTTTAAAATATTGTATTGGTAATGAATGAAATATCACATTTATTTTTGGTCCCACCATAGTGATGTGATGATTTATTATGTAGATGATTTATAATTTCAATGCATGAAGGGTAAATTAGTAAAGTGGTATGATAAAGTGTTTTGACTTTTCAAATGAAACACTTATTTTGGGACGGAGAGAGTAGTATGTGTTTATAACTTTATTGATTGGATGTTAAATTGATAAATTGATCAAATAAAATAGTTTAATTTTTTAAAAGTGAACACGTATTTTGAAATTGAGGAATATATAATTAGTTATACAAATATTACGTAAATACTTGGGGCTCGTTTGGGAACTTGGTTTTGGTCTTGGTCTTGTAATTTTGGTTTTGGCGGTCTTGGGTGATTTTAGGTAAATCTAAAACCTATATATAATGTTTGGTAAGGAGTTGGTCTTGGTCTTGGTATAATTATATATATATACTAATACGTATTAAAAATATATAAATATGAAAAATATATATATAAAATTGGAAAAAAAATATTAAAATGAAAAAATATATATAATTAAAAAATATTTAAAATTCCCGAAAACATTTGACATTTTTATTTCTTTTATTCCAAAAAAAATATATATAATCGAAAAAAATATTTTAAAATGTGAAAATTATATATATAATTCAAATAATATATCTTAAATTCGAAAAAATATATATAATTCAAAAAAAATATAAAATTCTGAATAATTTTATTATATACTGAAAAAATTTAAAAATTTAGAAAAAAAAGGATATAAAATGGGGAAAAATAAATTTTTTCCGAAAAATAATTTTATTCCGAAATTTTTTTTTTTCGGAAAAATAATTTTTTTCCAAATATTATATATTATTTTTTTCAAAATAATTCATATTTTCAGCTATATATATATATATAGAGAGAGAGAGAAAAGTCAAAATTGATAGGTCAAAACCATGGTTTTAGTGGTTGGTTTTAAAAAGCCCAAAACCAAGTCCAAAACCCACCAACCAAATATAAATTTGTCTTGAAATCAAAGACTAAAACCAAAACCAGACCCAAAATCACCTATTCAAACATGCCCTTGGCATTATAAGATTTGTAGCCTACTCAATAGTTTGATCATTTTGGACAAATAATCGTACCCCCCAAAAATTAACATTCCGTTGTTTTATTGTAGAGTGAACAATCTAAAGTGGCCTTCTAGTGTTGTGAGTTTTTTTTTTTTTATTTTTATTATTAATTTTTTTTAACTAACTGGATATATTATAAAGTACCATTAAATTAAATAAATGGGTAAAATAATAATAAAAAATACATTGTCCTCCCTGAGATTTAGTTCAATTATTTTTAAAGGCTATATTTACCATTTATCATATTATATTTCCATAATGTTTAACACAAAATTTCTCTAACTAGGGATGATAATGGAGGGGGCGGGATCGCCTCCCCTAGCATTTTGTAAGAAGAAAAGATTTGAGTTTTATTCGAATGAACATGAGGATACTGATCAAAGTTTAAGAGCAACTGTATGAAATTATTTTAGAAACTAGGGTTATTATCAGTAAATCCCCATATGGTTTTATTTCGCATCAACTAACCTTTTCCGTTTCAGAAAACTCCCATGTACTTATCAAATTGTATCACATTAGCCCATTTTCTACAATTTTGGACAAAAAAAATCCTGGAATTTACTCATAAATGATTTTTTATGAGTTAATTACACTTTCATCCTATGTTGTTAATGTAAATTACACTTTCATCTCCTCTTGTTTTACTAATTACACTTCCACCCCTTATTTGCTTCACTTTGACCCTTCAACCAAAATTTGAGATGTAAAATGACTAAATTACCTTTAAATATGTGTGAGGACCTAGTTATCAATCCATAAAGATGTGAAAGACCAACCTACCCTCCTTTTACAAAAAAATATATATTTTGAAAAAAAATTCCAAAAGCAAAATATGTACATAAAAAAAAATTGGAAAACAAATTTTCAGGAAAAATATAAATATTTTGAAAAATACAAATATTAAGAATATATATATATTTTGTAAAATATATATTCCTGAAATATATATATTTGAAAAATATACAAAATATATATATTTTTAAATATTTATATTTTTCCCGAAATATTTTTTTTCAATACTTTTTTTTTTGATATTTTGTTTTTCAATTTTTTGATATTGAGAATATATATATTTTTTGTTTTTCAATATTTTTTTGAAAAATATACAAAATGATTTTTTTGTAAAAGGAGGGTAGGTTGGTCTTTTCACATCTTTATGGGTTGGCAAGTAGGTTCTCACACACATTTAGGGGTAATTTAGTCATTTCACATCTCAAAATTTAGTTGAGGGGTCAAAGTGAAATAAATAAGGGGTGAAAGTATAATTTATATTAATAACATGAGGTGAAAGTCCAATTTACCCATAAAAAATCATTTATCAGTAAACCCTCTACTTTTAGGGATATTTTTGTCCAAAATTATAGAAAATGGAACAAGTTGATACAATTTAATAACTACATGATGATTTTTTAAAATGGAGGGGGGTTAGTTGATGCAAAATAAAATCATAGGGGGATTTACTGATAATAGCCGCTAGAAACTAAAAGTATATCCAAACTAACAGACCACCTAAGTTTAGGCCATGTTTGGTAACCAACTTGGTCTAGTCTAGTTCCGTTCGGTCCGATCCACGAACTGAAAGTCTGTTTGGTAAGTAGTCTAGTCTTATGGTATGAGAAAAATGGAACCAAACTATTTATAAATATATTTTATTTAATTTATTTATAGATATATTTTATTTTATTTTATTTATTATTTATTCATTTATTTTTATTAATTTATAATTATATTTTATAAATTTGTTATTTATATTATTATTCATTCATTATTTATATTATTATTTATAATTATATTTAATAATAATGATATTATTTTTATATATTATTTAATTCATTTTGTTTATTATTCATTATTTTGTATATTTTTTATTCATTTATTTTTATTAATGTATAAATATAATTTATTAATTATTTATTTATTCATTTATTATTATTTTTATATATTATTTAATTCATTTTGTTTATTTTTTATTATTTTATTTTTATTAATTTATAAATCTATTTTATTTATATTATTATTTATTCATTTATTTTTATTGTATTTATAAATATATTTAATTTAATTTATTATTCATTATTTTTTTATATTAATTTTTAAATATATTTTTAAATATATTTTTATTAATTTATTATTTATTCATTAATTAATTTATTTTTATTTTTATGTATTATTTAATTTATTATTCACTATTTTGTTTTTTTATTCAGTTATTTTTAATAATTTGTAAATATATTTTATTTAATTTATTATTTTTAATATATAAATATATTAAAATGCTACCAAACATGGCCTTACAAATTTTTGGAACTAGACCAGACCACGACGACCTTTTTTTTTGTGTTAAAAAAAGTTATTTTGGTTAAATTTGGTTTGATTTTATTTTTTGAGACCAATACGAAACAAACACGTCTCAAAAAACTATAACTGGACTAGACCAGAGGGACCATTATATATATATTTTTTAAGATATCGATGTTGTTATTTGGTAACGTATCAATACTTTCTTTGGAAATCAATGTTACTCAAATTCATTACAGTGTTACTTTAATTATGACATAAATCGTAACATAATTTTGTGCAATTGCTTTGCTGAGAGGAAGCTTAAGCTGCCTCATTTACATGACCTTATAACCACACGAAAACACTTTTTTTCTCATGCAAATGTTTAAATATTGTTGGTTTCATAGACATTAACTTGCTTGTTAATGTCTTAGGAAATTCTTGATCAATACAGGCTTCACATACAATTTTGGAAGATATTTTGTTCATCAGATAAAATGAAATCAGTCAGACAATTGGATTTTCTTTCAATGTATTTTCTTAAGGCCCCAAATATACATTAAAAAAAATTAATTAGAAGCATCAATCTAACTTTCTACACGAGAAAAATAAAATAAAAAATATATATATATATATATATATATATATATATATATTATTTTGCAACTGATTGAAAATTTCAGATTTGCTTTCAAAATGTGTATTAAAATTTAGGATAATTTGCATTGACACCCCCGGAGGTATTGATCAATTGTAGGTAGATGTTGGTCAACGCATTATTTTACAGAGATACCTCTGATATTTATAAAATATTGCAATGACATTCCTTGGAGGCATAAAATGACTTTAATGCCCTTGATTATTTTAATTTTTATGTGAAATCTCTAAGTTACCCCATGCCTAAACCATATGTCTTACCCATTACACTAACCACCCTTATCATCACACTCTTAATATTACAAAATCTACAATAAATAAATAAGATATACATTATATATAATTTTATTTTAAATATAAAAATTCAAAACCATAAAAAATATTTTGAAAAATATATCTAAAGGTAAATTCTACCACTAATTTTTTTTTTATCAATAATAATATTAAGAAAATCTCATTATTTAATTACTGCTATTAATTTTTAATATATTACTATATAAATATTTCTCAAAAATATTAAACGATTATATCTAATAATTATTATAAGTACTATATATCTAATAAAATATATAAAAAAATTATGTACGAATAGAAAAAAATATTATATATTTTTATACTATTGCCAATCAAAATGATGAGTGGAGTTCAAACTTCAAACATGTTTATTCTGATAAACCCAACCCAATGTAATGAACACTAATTCTTCTTTGTTATGTGGGCTTATGGCCCAAGAAAAATAAGTTTTGTTTGGTGTGTAGGTGAAAAAGCTATTGCATTCATAGGAATGGAAGCCAAGTTTTCACATGCTCATATAACAAAAAAGGAAAAAAAATGTATATATTAATCTTAATAGTAATTGAAATTTCTCTATGGTTTGTTTGATTGAAACCAAGGTGAAGCAACAACGAGCTATGAAGATTGTCAACAAAATTATGCCTAGTTGGAGTATGCTTCATAACTATGATCATGCCAACAATAGAATGATCTGGCTTTGCTGGGATGCCAACAAATATACTATAAGTAAGTTTCATGATTCTGACCAATTACTCATTTGCTCAATTCTTGATAAAGTTTCTTTTCAAAGTTGCATGGGTGGGTTTGTTTATGCTTTTAATGATTATATGGGTAGAATATCTGTAACGTCCGGTATTTTACGGGTTAATTTAAAAATTTTATTTAAACAATTAAGTGCTTATGTGTTTAATGTGTTTAATTGTTTTAGCATGCTTTACATGTTTTACGTGTTATAAAAAAAATTGTACGTAGCATGTGTATTTCCATTTTGAAATTTATGAAAATTATTGAGAACGATTTCGGGAAAGAAATGACCGAGGGGTAAATGGGTAATTTCACATTTGGAGCACTTAGTGGAAAGTGTAGAGATTTTGGGTAAGAATTAGGGCATGAGTGGCATTTTGGTAATTAGAGAGGATGACAAGGGGTAAAAGGGTATTTAAGAATCTTGATGACACTCTTGTAATTAACCCCAACTTTGGATGAATTTGGTCATTTCCACCTTTCATGTGTTGTCTCATTCCTAGCACTTGATCTCATTCTCCCATCTTTGTTTTAGACCCTTGGATCATAAGGCCTTGTTTGGTTGACACTTAAATGGAATAATCCATTATTGTTGGTCATCCACTTGGCAAGACTTTTTCTCAACCATTGGATGGTTATTTGATTTCCATCTTTTTTCTAAGCCCTTGGATGATAAGGCCTTGTTTGGCAAAATAATGAGTTTTGTGATTTGTGTAATAAGTCTTCCACTTGGCAAGACTTATTCCTAACCCTTGGATTCATTTCCTTTTCCCCCATATTCATTTTGAACCCTTGGATGGTGAGAAGAGTGAGTGGAGAATCTCTACACTTATGAGTTTCTCTCATTTGCAAGACTTCATCTCTCCATCTCTATTTCTTTCATAAGTTTCCTCTCTTGCTCTCTCATTCCATCCTTGCTTGGTGTGGTCTAGAGTGGTGTTCTTGAGCTATTTTGGTAAGTTTCTCTCCTACTCTAGGGTTTTGTTCACAAGAACCCTAGCTTCCAAGTTCATGAATTCTTTTGTGTTAGTATTGATTTTACTCTTCCTTTTTATTCATGAATTCCATCCTTGTTTGTTCCTTTTTATTTTGGTAGTTGGAAGGTTGAGTTCCTTTTCCAACTACCAAGTGAGTTTCGATTATGGTAGCTTGTGACTTCGTCTTGTGAAGAAGCTATAGGTGAGTTCATAGTCTCTTGAATTCATTTTTTTTAATGAAACCCTAATTTAGTACTCATTAGGGTTAGACTTGATTCTTGTGGTTGGAGCCACAATGATGATTTTTGGTCTTTTTGTGACGCCATAAGTAAATCTTGTTGTTTGTGTGGTATGTTGATAGTTGGAAGCTAATCAATTGAGCCTTTGGAGGAATAACTTGAGTTAGACCTCTTTGGGGCATCCTTGAAATAGCTTGCTTGGAATTGAGGTAGGGGAAAATGATTTGTCTTTGTCTTTGTAATAGGGTGTGTGCGTCTAAGTGTATATATGCCGTATATATATATATACGAGTTGGTTTGGGCAACTTAGACTATGATTTAGGCCTTTAGAATATGATCATGTGATATAAATTTATGTTGTTGTTTATTGCTCATAAATGTGATATGAATTAATGTTATGGGTTATTGATCATAGAAGTAATATTATGAGCATTTGGAAAGTTTTGACATGATATATTGCCCAGAGAGAAAAAACATATATTATGATGGAGTATGGTTGATGAAAAATCATACGTGCATATTGAGTACGTCATGTAGTGTCAAATTCATCGGGTTGAAATATGCGGGTGGTGTAGTGATGTGTTGGTAGTCGGGTTCGGATCAAAGCAACAACTGGCCAGGAGGTATCACGCCTACGGAACTAAAAAGCCGGCAAATGTGAGTTAGGAGTCCGGGTAGAGGCTCATGTTCTTGACTTTTGTAGTCATGGCGTACGGAGTTGCAAGTTGGACTCTCATACAACCGTCTTCCTTGTTGAAGTGATATAGAGAAAAATCACTTGGGAAGAGTCGGTGCGGTACTCTACATTACTTGTTAAGGTTGTAACCTCAAAAGTAATTGGACAGAGTATGTATCCGTTAACCTGAGTTGGGCGTCGTGTGTCTCGTGGGGTGTGTCGAGTCATGGTGCATTTAGACTATCATATATATGTGAATATGACGTTATTGTGGAAGCATGCTATAATTGTACAAAATTATGTTGTGAGCATGTTAGGGAAACTTATTTGTGGGGTTCGAAGGGGTTCTGAATTGGCGTGAGAGCCATGTGGAACAAAAGACTGACCTAGGAGTAGTTGCATGTACCATGGGTGGGGGGGGGGGGGGGGGGGGGGGAGTTGTACTACTCGGACTACCGAGATTGAGGTAATGACGCTTCCTCTACTGGGCTAGTGAGCTCACCCCACGCCTTATATATTTTTCAGGTGATGATCCCGTTGGGAGAGTTCCGTAGTCTCTCCGTGAACGTGTGGATGTATGTCCGCCCTTTTGTGCATTGGAGGCGGACCACACTTTTATTTTGTTGGGCATTAGGTCGATAAATATGTTCCTTTTGCACATGTAAAACCAAATTGTAAAACTACTTAATTTTTGTCCGGCTAGCATGTTAGCCGAGGTTTTATTATCGATGTATATCCCTTGGAGCGCTATGCGCGGGGATTATATTATTTTGGTGCACTTCTGTGCCGGAAATGTAAGACTAGTTCGTATTATGAAAACTATGTCCTATTTTGCTTTGGTGCGGCGTAATCATTAAATGTATAAATTATTTTATCTTGAGTGTGTTATGAATAATAGTTATAGAATGTGGTTATTAGGTGTCCGGCCGAAAACGGCGTTTTTCTAGGCTTTCAAACAAACATTTTTCGTTTTGAACGGAAAAACCCGTTTTCGCCTACCCCCGTAACCCCGGTAAAATTTCCTTGTTTTTAGAAAATGGATTTAATTAAATCCATTATCTTAGAGATTTCAAACTTTAGAAACCAGCGGTAGTTAAAAATGGAGACCGGGGGCAAGACGGAAGATTTTATAAAAACTTAAAAAAAATCGTTTTTTTTTTGCTAAATTTACGTTTTTTGCATTTCCCGAGGTCTCGGAAACTATTTTTGAGTTTCGCCAAGGAAAAACTCATTTTTCCAATATTTATGATTTTCGGGACCGACGGCGCGAAAAACAAAGCCATATCGCAAAATCTCGCGTTTTTGCATATTCAAACTTTAAGGAAAGTGCAGATTTGGGCAGTGGCTTAACCCTCCCATACTAAGAAAAAATTCAGCATTTTCGAAATTTGAAGTGCAGGCCTGCTGCAGCGGCTTACGACGTCCGATGTTTGAAAATCCGTATTTTCCTCCTCAAACGTCGGAATGGACCCCCGTTTGTTTCTATTGGTTGTCCTACGTCCAAATTATCGGGATAAAATTTGAAAGGACCAGTTTAACCCTCAAATAACTGTTTTACCCTTAGTGAAAGAGGGGTACTTCAACTTTAGTTTTAGGTCGGTGTTGTCTGACGCCACTTTTGAAAATTCATATCTCCTTCCTCGTGGCTTCAAATTAGGTCCCGTTTGTTCGTATTGCTAATGTTAGGTCCAAATTTTGTAGTTGTAGTTGGAAATTATTATTTTACCCTTGGGTGAACATGGTGGGTTGGAATGATTCGTTCAAGGTACCGAGTGTTTCGGTTTACCTCCTTTTCGATCCCGTGTGATCTTTTTGGACGTCTTTGTGATGTTTTAAGTCAATTTTACCCTTGTACAGGTATTTTATGACTCAAATGGATTTTATTTTATTTTTATTTCTTCCGCATTCACTCCCTTAGCTCTTAGGCTTGGGTTTTGGAGTCCTAGGAAATTAGGGGTGTGACAACTTGGTATCAGAGCTTGTTCTTTCTCTATGGGATGACGAATGAGGGTCGTTATCGCTTTACGCTTCTTGTTTGCTTTTATTTTACAAGTTTACGTATTAGTTCCCGTCTCTTGTACGTCATTGGCTTATACGTGTGTCGGCATGGCTTTGTGGTTTTGTTTGGCGTACTATGATTGTACTTGTGCCTTACATGTTTAGTTGTTGTCATGTAGAGAGCATGCCGCCACGTAGAGGTGGACCACGTATCGTTAGAGAGGGTGATGCTCCGGATCACGTACCTCCGGTTGTGGACGAGAATGTGCCAGTGCATCTCGATGTTGGGGAACGTGTACCAGTTGCACCTTTCATGGATGGTGGGCAGTTTGTACGTGCTTTAGCAGCGGCTATGACACAAATTCCCCATAGGCAGCATGTTGAGGATGAGGGTTCGCGTGCTCAAAGGGCTCTTCGAGATTTCTTGAGGTTGGACATACCTACCTTTGTGGGTGGTCCGGATCCGTTAGTGGCCGACAATTGGTTGGAGCAGATAACCAATGGGTTTGACATTCTCAGGGTGGTTGAGGATGATGTACGGGTCATGATTGCGTCGTTTCGACTTACGGGCGATGCTAAGAATTGGTGGAAGTCTGTCACAAAATACGAGGGACGTTCGGACTATTACATGGGTGGACTTTCGCACACTTTTCTTGGATCAATATTTTCCACACTTGCTAGGATGAGCATGAGGGACCGGTTCAATGAGTTGGTTCAGGGTGATTTATCTGTGACCGAGTATAAGCTTCAGTATACTAGTTTATCTCGATTTGCACCAGAGATGGTGGTGGAGGATGAGGTTAAAGGCCGACGTTTTGTGAGGGGCTTGAGGGGCAATCTCAAGTCAAAGATTTTTGTTCTTACTATGCCGACGTACCGCGAGGTCGTTACAAATGCATTATTTGCTGAGGAAGATGCAAGAGAGGGCCGACTAGCTCGTGAGGCTAGGGACAAGAGCTTCGGAGGTTCTTCATCTTCGGGCTTTGGGAACAAGAAGAGGCAGCGAAATAACACTTCAACTCCAGCTGCACAGCAGCAGCAACCACCATAGCAGCATCGGGGACAGTCTACACCTTCATTTAGAGCATCTTCGGGTTTCACTCGTCGGGAGATTGTTTGTCATTATTGCCGACAGCCAGGGCATACAAAGCCACAATGTCCATATCTCCAGCAGGGACATAGTAGTGGTCCAGTGCATAACAGGGGTTGCTTCCAGTGTGGACAGCAGGGTCATATCGCCAGGAATTGTCGTCAGGGACAGAGTAGTGGCACTCCTATGAGTGGGATTGGGCAACAGTCTAGGGCTACACAGCCAGCAGGTCAGTTTGGGTATAGAGCACCACAACAGACAGCACCATCAGCTCAGGGTTCTCAGGCTAGGACATCTGCATCGACTATCCAGCAGCCTCCACGTCCTCATGGCCGTGCTTATGCAGTCACAGCAACATACAATGTAGCAGGACCTTCTATTGTGAGAGGTACATTTCCTGTATACGGTTGTTGGGCGCATGTTCTTATTGATTCTGGAGCTTTGCACTCTTTTATTGCTTCTACTTATGCATCTACTTTGGGTATACCTGTTTCATATCTTGGGGTACCTTTATGGGTAGACACGCCGATTGGGGGTAATGCATATTTATCTAAAGTGTGTCACAAGTGTGATATTATGATTGCCGGACGATCGTTATGGTTCGACTTCATTCTTCTAGACATGACGGGCTTCGACGTCATCTTGGGCATGGATTGGTTATCTACCTTTCGTGCACAGATTGATTGCTTTAGAGGTCGGGTGTCGGTGTGCACACCTAAGGGCGAGCGATTCCACTTCTTTGGTGATCGCAACGACTCTTCTACTTCTTTGCCTCCGATTCGTGAGGTAGAGTTTGCTATTGATCTTGTGCCGAGTACCGATGCTATTTCCATGGCACCGTACCGAATGGCACCGGCGGAGTTAAAGGAATTGAAGGAGCAACTTGACGATCTCAAGGCGAAGGGTTTTATTCGACCTAGTGTTTCCGATTGGGGTGCTCCAGTTCTTTTCGCTAAGAAAAAGGATGGCTCACTACGGTTATGCATTGATTATCGTAGGTTGAATCGGGTGACGATCAAGAACAAATATCCATTACCCCGAATTGATGACTTGTTCGATCAACTCAAAGGGTCTAAGTTCTTCTCCAAGATTGACTTGAGGTCCGGTTATCATCAGTTACGGGTTAGGGATATTGACATCCCGAAGACCGCATTTCGCACTCGGTATGGGCACTTTGAGTTTCTCGTGATGCCTTTCGGTATGACTAATGCACCGGCGGCATTCATGGGTCTCATGAATCGTATCTTCCACGAGTTCTTAGATAGATTTGTAGTGGTGTTCATTGATGATATTTTAGTGTACTCAACTACGGAAAGTGATCACGAGGTTCATCTTAGGACCGTTCTTCAAATCCTAAGAGAGCACCGATTGTATGCTAAGTATAGTAAATATGAGTTTTGGTTTCAAGAGGTTAGATTTTTGGGGCATGTTGTTTCTGGAGGCGGCATTTCAGTTGATCCTTCGAAGATAGAGGCGGTTATGAGTTGGAAGAGACTGAGTAGCGTTTTCGAGGTTCGTAGTTTCCTTGGCTTGGCGGGTTACTATCGACGATTTGTGAAGGACTTTTCTCGTTTGGCGGTTCCTATGACTTGCCTCACGCGAAAAGGTATCAAGTTCGTGTGGGATGACAAGTGTGAAGAGGCATTCATTGAGTTGAGGACACATTTGACTACAGCTCCGGTGTTGATTATTCCCGAGCGCGGTGTCGGGTACGTGATCTATTGTGATGCTTCTCACGAGGGACTATGATGTGTACTCATGCAGTCCGAGAGAGTTGTGGCTTATGGGTCTCGACAGTTGAAGACTCACGAGCGGAATTATCCTACGCATGACTTAAAGCTTGCAGCGGTTCTTTTTGCCCTTAAGGGGTGGTGGCACTACTTGTACGGTGAAAGATTTGAGGTTTTCTCCGATCACAAGAGTTTGCAGTATATCTTTACGCAGCGGGACTTGAACTTGCGGCAACGTCGATGGGTCGAGTACATGGAGGACTATGACTTTGCACTCCAGTATCACCCCGGGAAGGCTAATGTGGTGGCGGATGCGTTGAGTCGCAAGTCACATGCATCATTGGCTAGCATCTTTATTCGTGAGTGGCGGATGATGGAGGAAGTCGCAGAGTTGGATCTTCAGTTCCGTGATAGTGGGGATTCAGTGGTGACTTTGTTTAGCATGATGGCACAACCTTCACTTGTGAGTCGTGTGATTGAGGCTCAGGGGCACGATGACAGCATTACTTCGGTTCGCACTCGTATTGCTAGTGGCGAGGTTGTTGATGATTGGGTTTTGCACTCCGACGGAGGTTATCGTTTTAGGGGTTTACTCTATGTACCACAGACTTGCCGTGAGGAGGTTTTACGAGAGTTTCATAGTTCCAGGCTTGCAGTTCACCCAGGTGGCACGAAGATGTATCACAATCTTCGGCGTCATTATTGGTGGCAAGGAATGAAGAAATCAGTTGCAGATTTTGTGAGCCGATGTCTTACTTGTCAGCAGGTTAAGGTTGAGCACCGAGGACCTGCTGGGTTGTTGAATCCGTTACCGATTCCTGAGTGGAAATGGGAGCATATTTGCATGGACTTCGTGACAGGGTTACCAAAGACGAAGAATCAGAAGGATGCAGTGTGGGTGATCGTTGATCGATTGACGAAGACTGCACGTTTTCTACCTATCCGTGAGACGGATAATGTAGAGGTTTTTACTAGGCTGTACATGAAGGAGATTGTCAAGCTTCATGGGGTTCCGGTGACTATTGTTTCTGATCGAGATCCGCGATTCACATCACGGTTTTGGGAGGCTTTTCAGAAAGTCTTGGATACACAGTTATGGTTCAGCATCGCTTTTCATCCTCAGACGGACGGTCAATTAGAGCGTACCATTCAGATCCTTGAGGATATGTGAAATAACCCTAATTTATATATTAAATGAATTTGGTATTTATGATGTGGGTATATATGCAATTTAGAAATTTTAATATGCAATTTGTAATTTAGAAATTTTGGGTGTAAATTAGTACTTATGATATGTGTAATTATGTGTAAATAAATAAATATATATATATATATATATATATTTATATATGTGTGTGTGTGTGTGAATCGGATATGTGTAATGGATAGATAAATGGTATTTATTTAATATAAAAGAAAAAGGAAAAGGTGTGGAAATAATTGATAAAGGAATGGATGAGTGGGAATGTAGGGGTAAAGGTGAAAAAAATTGGGGAAGAGTGGAGAAAATTGGGGAAAGGTGAGACAAAAGTAAAGGAGGGGGGGCCATATGTTTTTTTTTTATGAATAATTGTTAGAATTTTTTTTTGGGTTATGTATTGCCATGGAAAAACTTCATTCTTTGCTCTAACGTTTGAGAGAGAATGGAGAGAAATAAGAGAGAGTCTTGGAGATAAGGTGATCATCTTGGATGGATTTTGGGCTTGAAGATATAAATTCAAGCCGGATAATTTAAGGCAAGTTACAACTCTATTCTACCCCTTTGGATTTATAAATTCAAAATCTTTGTGAAATAATATGTATAAATAGATATATATTATTTATACATAGTTAATTTTCTATAAAAATAATTATATAAGTGTTATCATGTATATAAATGCATATATATATATATAGATAGATGAATGTTTAATGATTATTATCATATATTTGATATTATCTTTAAATTGTATTTTAATTATAAAATACATCTATAATCATGGAATTTATCATCAAATACTAGTTAAGAAGCTTTATTAACATTTAATATTATTTAAATAGGCTTCTTGAATTTTATAGGAATTTTAAGAATTATTGTGGCAATTTTCGAAAATTATATAAATCTGGAAATCTAGTGTGGTTGATTGTATGTTGTTATGGTACACTTGGTTGTTTTTAACCATAGGATGTTATTAACTTTCAATCCAAGCCTTTGATTTAAATATATATATATGCTGGAATCTAGTGTAAGCGGATTTAGTTTACTATGATACACTCATTTTAGTAACCATAGGATTAGATGAAATCTTTAATCTTTATCATTGAAGTAAATTATAGTTATTGGGTATAATCTCGTGTAGGTGTGCACACACTAAGTATAACTTTGACCAATTAAAATCATCCAAATATATGAGAAATGATCCGGTGTAAATGCGCACGCCGTAGGCATGTGAGCATCACTGAAATTATATTCAAACCCCTGAATATTACTATAACTACTGATATACCCCTTTAAATTACTGTAATTATAGTTTGACCCCTAATTATATTACGTTTCGACCCCTTAGGTTTATACTAATTATAATATGACCCCTATAATTTACGGAAATTATAGATTAGTCCACATAATGTTTCTGAAGTTACAATAGGATCCCTGTACTGCACTATAATTATAGTTTGACCCCAAATATTTCTTAAAAATATATTTGGGATCCCTATACTTTAATTAAGTAATATTACGATTTCGGATCTCATTATTAATCTATCATAAAATATGTTAAGGTTATAATGGTGTTAAATATATTCATTAGAATAGTTTATCAATGATTATACTATAGAAGTTAGTATTTGTTATTTATTGATTATAATGATTTATTATGTTGATATAAATCATTATGTATGATTTCGTACATATGTGTAGCATGTGATATACAGTGATGTGTAGGATATTCACATTTATTATGCTAATAAGCATATTCGTGTGCGGTGATGTATGAGATGAAATAAATAATGCAAAAAAAAAAAAGGGAATTGATAAATTCGTAAATCATAGTATTTAACTAAATAAATATGGATTGAGGATGTTTAAGGAACCACTTGGAGGCTGACTATTAACGTAGTCTCATGAGTACCACGGGACATGGTTGAGTTGTCACGACATGGGTGAATTGTCGGGTACGTGGTTAAAATAAGATTTAGATAAGTTGTCTATTGGCATAAGAAAATTATTATGAATATTAATAGGTTCATTTATATGATATTGGTGAGGCATGGTATGCATGGGTTATTTATCCTAAAAGGGATAATTATATATTTTTATTTGATTATGAAAATATATTAATGCACAGATTTCATTGGTTATTTATTTTAAAATGTATAATTATATATCTTTTAATTGAGTATGAGAATATATTATAAAATATATTTATGCATGGATTGCATGGATTATTTATTTTAAAAGGTATAATAATATATCTTCTATTTGATTAGGGGGAAAATATTATAAAATATGTTTATGCATGGAGGCATGAGATATTTCTTTTAAAATATATAGTTATATATCTTTTATTTGATTATGTGAGATACATATCATAAAATATGTGTATGCATAGGTTGCATTGGTTATTTTAAAAATAAATAAATATATATATAGTTATATATCTTTTATATGATTATGAAAAGAAAATAAATGTTCTAAATGTTTTATGGAAAGTGAAAGACAAATCTTATTACATATGATCTATATATCCATGTTGTTTCGTTCAGAGATGTTGGCTTTATCGGTCCTCTGTTGGGTTGTAGTAGTAGTGAACTTGTTCGTGGGTTTAACCCACCTTGTTGTTATCATTTCAGGTCTGGGATAGTTCAGCCACCGGGTTAAGGTTTGGAGTCATAGCATTTTGTTCGTGATCGTCTACTCCATTCCTACTTTCGGTTTACAGTGTATATTGGTTGTACAACTGTTGTAAATTAGGCAAAGTTATTAAAAATGTAAATTTTTATTTAGGGGTCCTTCTTTAACAGGATTCTCAGGTTGTATCTTAAAGTCTTTTGTAAGATTTGACGTTAGTGTTGCTTCTGTTATGATTTTTTTTTTATTTAGAAAATTTCCTATTGTATTCTGTATTTTTATATCAATTGCATGGTATTTCCCGATTTTCGTGTGTGAGTCTGGCCAACTCACGTGCGGAAATTGGGGGTATCACAATATGCTTCGTGCCTGTGCTATTGATTTCAGAGGCAGTTGGGAGGATCATCTTCATTTGGCGGAGTTCGCGTACAACAACATCTTGTTGTCTGACGCCACTTTTGAAAATTCATATCTCTTTCCTCGTGGCTTCAAATTAGGTCCCGTTTGTTCGTATTGCTAGTGTTAGGTCCAAATTTTGTATTTGTAGTTGGAAATTATTATTTTACCCCTGATTTGACCATTTTACCCTTGGGTGAACATGGTGGGTTGGAATGATTCGTTCAAGGAATCGAGTGTTTCGGTTTACCTCATTTTCAATCCCGTGTGATCTTTTTGGACATCTTTGTGATGTTTTAAGTCAATTTTACCCTTGTACGTGTATTTTATGACTCAAATGGATTTTATTTCATTTTTATTTCTTCCGCATTCACTCCCTTAGCTCTTAGGCTTGGGTTTTGGAGTCCTAGGAAATTAGGGGTGTGACAATATCTCTTTGGAGAAATCTTATGCAGTTATCTCAAAATTATAGTCAAGTTCCTCTTTTCTTTGGTGGAGATTTTAATGCTACTAAGTATCCTTTTGAGAGATTTGGTGGGGTAGATTCCTGGGATTCTTCCATGAAAGAATTTGGTGAATGTCTTAATGTTGTCTCTCTGGTGGATGTCAAATCTTCTGGTCTGAATTATACTTGGTTGAATGAGACTATTTTTAGTAGAATTGACAGAATAGTTGTTAATAATAGCTGGAATGTTGTCTTTACATTATCAGAATCTATTGTTGAACCTAAGGGTGTGTCAGATCATGTTTTGCTTCATTTCAAATTCACTTGTGTGCCAGCTAAGGGGGCATCTCCTTTTCGATTCAACAATCATTTAGTGCAACATCCTGAGTTCATGTCTACTGTCAAGAAAGTGTGGGACACTCATATTCATGGTTCTTACATGTTCAGAGTAGCTCAGAAATTAAAATTGTTGAAATTTGAGCTCAAAAGGCTAAATTTTGGAGCTTATACTAATTTGACTACCCAAGTGCTTGATAGCAAGGCTGCTCTTCACTCTATTCAGACTTCCATTGATAGAAATCCTGGTGATATTTCTCTTAAGTCACAAGAAAAGGATTGTCTAGCTCATTACATTCATCTTACAAAAGTGGAGGAATCTCAGAATAGACAAAGATCCAGGGTTCAATGGCTGAAATTAGGGGACAAGAACTCTTCTTACTTTCATAAAGTTGCTAAATATAGGAAGAAGGTGAATTCTATTCTTTCTATAAACTCTAGAGATGGTGTCAGATGTGATTATCCTCTGGCCATTCAAAATGAATTTGTTGGTTACTATCAAGATTTATTCCAGGCTAAAAATGATGATATGATCCCCTTCCTCGATGATTTTGTTAAGAATCCTGTGACTGATGAACAAGTTCAGCAGTTGAGTAGAGATGTTTCTCCTGAGGAAATTCACAATGTTGTTTTCTCTATGAATGATGGGAATGCTCCAGGGAGTGATTGTTTTAATGCATATTTTTACAAGCAGGCATGGTCTATTATAGGAAACGATGTTAGTAAGATTGTCCAAGCTTTTTTCCACAATGGCTACATGTTGAGGGAAATTAACAACACTGTGATTACTTTGGTACCAAAGTCGGATTCTCCTAACACTGTTGCAGATTTCAGACCAATTTATTTATGCACTACTCTATATAAATGCATTACAAAAATTATTTCTTTTAGATTGAAGAGTTGTCTAAAGGATTGCATTAGTTTGAACCAGAGTGCATTTATTCCAGGAAGGAGCATTGCTGATAATATCCTAATGGCTCAAGAGCTTATGAAAGGTTACCACAAAGATGATGGTGATGCTAGGCTGGCTTTGAAAGTGGATCTCACCAAGGCTTTTGATACTTTACCATGGTATTTCCTTGAGGCAGCTCTAAAAGCTTTTCATTTTCCTGGCCATCTTATTCATTTACTCATGACTTGTATATCCACTGCAAAATTTTCAGTTAACATCAATAGTTCTTTCAAGGGTTATTTTAGCAGTAGTAGAGGTATTAGACAATGAGATCCCCTATCTCTTTACCTGTTTGTTATTGTTATGGAGGTCTTTACAGGCATTCTTCAAAACAAGATTGCTTCTTCCACATATTTCAAATATCATTGGAGATGTCAGGAACATCATATTACCAGCCTCATGTTTGCAGATGATTTTCTCTTGTTCTTTGCTGGAGATCCTTCATCAGTTGCTTGTGTTACTCATGCTTTGACCTATTTTGGTTATCTCTCTGAGTTGCAACCTAATGTTAACAAAAACACTATATTTCATGCATGAATTGACAGGCATTCTTTCCAAGTTATCAAGAATAATCTAGGTTTCCAGATTAGTACTTTGCCTGTTAAGTATCTTGGTGTTCCTTTGCTATCCACTAAGTTGACTAAAACAGATTGTTCTCTGCTAGTTGAAAAGATCACTGGACGAATTAATAGCTGGGCTACAAAATTTCTATCTTTTGGGGGCAAATTACAGCTTGTCAAATCAGTTTTATTTTCCACCCAGGTGTATTGGTCCTCTATATTCATTCTACCTAAGGCTGTTTTACATGATTTGATTGCGCTTCTTAGGAAATTCCTTTGGACATGCTAAAAAATGAGTAGGGGTTGCTGCAAAATTGCTTAGAGGACTGTCTGTACACCTTTTGAGGAGGGTGGCCTTGGTTTGAAAGATATTGAGGAATGGAATCAGGTTGTTATGGCAAAACATATATGGCATATTCTTAATCCAGAATATCAATCTTTTTGGGGCTCTTGGGTAAAGACTTATCTCATAAAGAACAAAAACTTTTGGGAACTTGGTGAAGCTCAAGGGATTTCATGGACATGGAAGAAAATTCTTCAATTAAGGTCTTTATTGAAACCTGCTTTTAAAATGCTAATTGGAGATGGCAAGCAAACTTCCTTTTGGTTCAACAATTGGCATCCTTTTGGTCTTTTGTTTGATCAATGTTCTATTCAAATTATAAGAAGTTCTGGCATATGGTCAAATGCTTCTGTGAGTAGATTGATTAGCTCCAGGGGAGGGTGGCATTTTCCTACTCTTAATAATCAATTTTGGCTTGACTTTAAAAATGCTTTTCCATCTTATTTTACTCCAAACCTTGCTGTTAAGGATAAACTTGTGTGGCTTCCTTCTAAAGGGCAGTTCTCTATTGGTGCAACATGGGAGTTTCTTAGGTTTCATTCTACGAAAGTTCAATGGAAAAAGGTGGTTTGGTTCAAGCATTGTGTTCCCAAGCACTCTTTTAATCTTTGGATTGTTTTGCATGACAGATTACCCTCTTTGTATTTCCTTCTCTCAATTGGACTTGTTCACCATGCAATGGCCAAGAAGATCGCAAGCATCTCTTTTTCAATTGCAGTTTCACTTCGAGAATATGGAAATCTATCATTACTCATGGATTGCAGCCTTGGCCGGATGAAGACTGGGATTGCATTTTCAAATGGATGCTAGATTATATGTCGGGTAACTCTTTAGGTTCTTTGCTAAATCGACTTGCTTTCTCTGCTACAATTTATGAGTTATGGACTGAAAGATGTCGAAGACTGTATTCAAATGAATTTAAGACAGAGGAACAGCTGTATAGATGTATTGTGGATTGTGTTTGTCACACACTTTTCCCCTTAACGGACTACCAAAACTCAATGGTAAACCAACAATTGTTAGCTGCTTGGTGCTTGCCTTCATCTCTGCTGCTGTAATGCTTTTCAACTAGTTTGCTTGTGATGTTCTTTTGTTGCTTTGTGGTTATGTCTCATATCTTCATTATGCATGGCTGGAGTTTGTTGTTGGCTCTCACGTATTCCTCTCACAAGCTGCACAATGGTTGCTGCCTTGTAGTTTACGTGTCTCATTTATTTTTACTGCACGATTGGAGGTTGTTGATGCTCACGCATACTTCTCACAAGCTGTGCAATGATGGTTCTCATTCCAATATAAAGAAGGTTTCTTGCTTAGTGGAAAATAGTTGGATTCACAAATGTAGTGGATACTGTCATGGTGTTGTTTTTCTTTATCTTTCTTTCAGGCTCAGGAGTTGTTTACTATGTTACTTCATGTGGTGGAAATTCGGTTTCCATGTAAATCTCGGGGGTATGCCCCTTAGAAGTTGTATGGCTTAGGCTTTGGTTCTTTTATAAAATTCATCTTACCATTCAAAAATTGTTTTTTACCTAGAAGACGGTAAACTAAGTCTAGAGGGGATTGAATAAGTTTTTTATGAATTAATTGACAAACTAAAATATTAATTGCAGAATAGTCAATTTAAACTCAATTCTATCACAATATAATCCACGCAATAATAAATATAAGTGCAGAAAATAAATTAGCGACGACACCAATATTTTTACGTGGAAAAACTTTGGAAAGACTCCAAAAAACAATCACGGATACGCTCAGGTATCGATGCACTATGAATCAAAAAGTACACAGACTCTATGAAATTAGGACTTACAAAATCGCTCTGACTTGTTGTTATCACTCGAAATCTGAAAGTCTTGAATCACTTGCGCTTCCACGAAGCCTCCTGCTTTGATTTCCATACTCAGACGGCCCCGCTTCTCAACGGATCAATGCAACCACATTGCATAAGGTGGTGTGATGATTTTTTAGCAACGAATCATCCAATTGTGCATAAAAATATAATGTGTAAAAACATAATTGAAGAAACTTAAAACCAAGAGAGAACTCAAAATTAACTGATCACTCAATAATTTTCTCTCTTTATATATCTATGCATAAGTATATGAATTTGTAGAAGTATTGCAGAAATCTCTCAAAAGTCACACCATTCTCTTGGGTTTAACTCATATATATAGAGAAGAGTCTTCAATTAATGGTAAGAATCATTTTCCAATCAGGATTCGTATTTTCACCATTTAAATCTTTCAAATATAGACTAATATGTCAATGATAGTTCAATATACCAATAATAGATTCAAATCATATCCCAAAATGGTTAGGAATCAATTACTTAGCAAGACAAATCTTCTAAAACAATTTTGCAATTTTTAATTTTTCGCCATTTACCGAGTACTAAGGCGCACACTTGCATACTTACTGAGTACTTGGTAACACTCCCACCGAGTATTAGGTGGAACAAAATACAAATTTATCTGAAATCTTAGCTTCTTTGCACTGCCGCTTCCAGCCATTGTTCCACTCGATATCATTTGTATCTTCACCACTTTATACACACATTTAACACAACAACTCGATCTAAACTCACAACTCTCAACATGATTTTTGATCAGAATCATGTCATTAATAAATAAATGTTCTTACAGTAATAATAACGATACTAATAATAATAAGAAGAAACAAATTGAAAATAAAAAGGAAAAGAAAAACCTCTGACATGGATGTATTACTCAAAATTTTGATTTGAAACAAATTGAAAATGAAAAGGAAAAGAAAAAGCTCTGATACGGATGTATTAATAAAAAAATTGATTGGGAGGATTAGGAGCTTTGGGTAGTTTTAATCTGTTTAGGATGTTAATGACTTGTAGTGAGACCTGTACTCTGCTTAAGTATTCTGCCTAAGAATATTTTTGAACTTTAATAATAATTAGGGTTAATTTCATTTACACCTCCTCAAATTTATTCTAACATTAATTGTATTCCCTTAAGTTTGCCGAAATTCAGTTACACCCCCTATTTCTATTACCACACATCATTTACACCCCCTACCCAATGACATCAACCTAAAATTTTAATATAATACCTAAATTAGCCTTAAGATTAAAATAAGGGTGTTTGGAAACAAATAATTCATATTTTATCAATTTGACCCCTTACTAATTCTATTTTTTTTTATAAAAAGAATAAAAAATATTTAAAAATAATTCTATAATTTGTTAAATAATTAAAATAAAATTTGTGAAATAAAATAATTCTATAATTTGTTAAACAAAAATGAAAACTTTTAAGACGAAAATTAATATATTGAGATAATTAAAGACAACAACAAGTAAGGGTGTTTCGGAACCGAACCGGAACCAAACCGGAACCTGCGGTTCGGTTCCATAGGGGTTCGGTTCCGGTTCCGAAATTTCAAGAACCAAAAATTTTGGTTCGGTTTCGGTTCCGGCCCCGCGGAACCGAACCGAAACAGGTTTTTTTTTATTTTAATTTTTTTATTATTAAGCAAAAGACTAGCAATAAACCTCTACAAATATAATAAAATTTCAGTAACAGTAGAAATTCAAGTTACTTTTTTTATTCCACTAATTATATATTTGGTTTTGGGTTTGCTTTAATTCAAATACTCTAGTTTATAATTATATTATCTTATAAAATTGAATTTTTCTTAAAAAAAAAAATAGAAGGAACCGGAACCGAACCGAAAGATTTTTCGGTTCGGTTCCTTTTTCGGTTCCGGTTTTTCAGGAACGGAAAAAATTGATTCGGTTCCGGTTTGAACAGCCCTAACAACAAGGAAAATGTTTAGAATATATAGAAAATTTCTCTTTAAATTGAAAATAGGAAAAGGTTTAAAGACATAGAAAGAAAAAAAAAATCACAGGTTTTCTATGAGTGAACAAAATGTAAAATTCAATTTGGTTCTTTCTTTCTATACACACATGAATAAAGGTATCTTTCTTTCTATACTCAAAATGTAAAACTCAATAGTCTATCTTTCTTTCTATACACACACATACAGAAAGATATGGTTCCCAGAAATTTCCATGGGGTGCGTCGTGGGGGGAAGAGGCTGTGGCGGCGGTGACAAGGCGGACACTCCCCTTCGTGGCAAATCTCGCCACACCGGTGAGTCCCGCAATCCAATAACTTTGAACATGTGTTATCACAAGAGTAATTTTTTAACCCGCATCGTCGGACCTCCTCGACGCGGCCGCAGAAGCATCGCGATTTCAAGAGTTTAATGCAGGACGAGCAGGGTCCGGGGTGGCAAAGGAGGAGGCAGAAGTGGCCGCAATTGTGCTTCAACGGTCGATTGCAGACCTCGCCGCAGGAATAGGGGAGGATCCAGGGGTCGTTGGGAGGGTTTGGCAATTTCCCGCAAAAACAGAAATAGGTTTTGGGGACTATGGTTTTGGGATTGTCGATGCGGCATTTGGGACAGTTCCAGAGGGAGTGGTGGTGGGGGTTGAGATTGGGATGTTTGGATATATGGTTTTAGATGTTTGGATATAGATTTAACAATAATTTGGGATTAAATTGATTTAAGGGATATTTGGTTTAAGGATTTTTTAAGCATTTTGAGTAGGTGTAAATAAATTTTGACAAATTTGAGAGTGTGTGATTGATGTTAGGATAAACCTCAGTGTGTAAATAAAATAAAATTATTATTTTTTGAAAAATATCACAACATATTTTAAACCTATGCCATTTAAACCACATCATAAATTAAAAGGAGGTGATGATAGTTAGCTTGTTCTATATGTTAATTTTTAGTACTCCTTCCGTCTCAAAATAAGGGTCTCATATGAAAAGTCAAAGCACTTTATCATACCACTTTATTAATTTACCCTTCATACATTGAAATTATAAGTTATCTACACAATAAATCATCACATTATTATGATGGGACTAAGAATAAAGTTGGTATTTCATTTATTACCAATACAATATCTTAAAAAGTTGGATTCCCCAAAATGACCTTATAAATTGAGACAAAGGGAGTAAAATATAGTATCGAGTTAAGGGTACAAGTGTAAAGTAGTAAGAAAAGTTAAATTGTGTTAACGAGATGAAGGGCAATGCATGTCCTAGGCTATGAACGGAGAATTTTCTTTACATGAGAAGTAATTTTATAAACAACTGACATAAAAATCTTGCAGAAATATGTAAAATTTTAAAAATGAACCAAATTTAACATCTTGAAATATTTTTAAAATTTATGATTTATATATTTTATTTTAGGACACATGTAAAAAAAATTAGGGAAAATTACACAAACTATCCCTGAACTATGACCTAATTGCACGCAGTACCCCTAATGTTTGAATAATATCATAAACTACCCTTAAAATCACCTCCGTTGTAACACTTAGCCCCTTCTGTTCAAAGTCAACGCTGGAAACTTTGTGTATTGGTCAATAAAGACTGTTTTTGTAGTAAACTTCCATTTTTGCCCTCATATCATTGCATGTTCCAATTTTGCATACAAAATTACTTAAATACCCTAATTTTTTTGAATTTCCATTATGTTCCAAAATATGATTTTTTTTTTCGAAAAATAATTTTTTTGCGAAAAAGTATATATTATGTTCCAAAATATGAATTTTTTCCGAAAAATATATATTATGTTCCAAAATATGATTTTTTTGCAAAAAGTACTTATTATGTTCCAAAATATGAATTTTTTCCGAAAAATATATATTATGTTCCAAAATATGATTTTTTTGCAAAAAAAGTACTTATTATGTTCCAAAATTTGAATTTTTTTCCGAAAAATACTTTTTTTGCGAAAAATATATATTATATTCCAAAATATGATTTTTTTGCAAAAAAAGTACTTATTATGTTCCAAAATATGAATTTTTTTGCGAAAAATATATATTATGTTCCAAAATATAATCTTTTCCGAAAAATATTTTTTTTGCGAAAAATATATACTATTATGTTCCAAAATATGATCTTTTCTAAAAAATATTTTTTTTGCGAAAAATATATAATATATTCCAAAATATGATTTTTTCTGAAAATAATTTTTTTTCAAAAAATATATATTATTTTTTCCGAAATAATTCATATTTTGGAAATTCTCCCTCCGAAAAATAATTTTTTTGCGAAAAATATATATATATTTTTGAATTTATAATTTTTGGGGCAAAGTGGATACCGTGGGGGTTAGTTGATAAAACTGGATAGTATAGGGGGTTTCTTGAAATTAACCCTAAAATATAATATAAAACAAGGGCTTTTAAGTAAATTCACGCACAAATCTGACTGGGCTGTTCTAAGGGGTAGTAACTGATATTATTCAAACATTAGGGGTACTCTTTGCAATTAGGTTATAGTTTAGGGATAATTTGTGTAATTTTCCAAAAAATTATTGAGCTACTCAATTTTATAGGGAGGAGATTCAAAGGATAAAGGCTATTGGCCTGTTATGAAAATATAAATTCAGAAAGGCATGTCCTATATCCGTCATTAATTAGATATCAATCCAACATTTGAACAGGAAATATAGGTATTGAGCAGCATGTTTAAACTAAGCTCTATTGTTTACATTGTATTACCCCTGTATGGTATGGTATGGTATTTGCTTGTCTCAGCCACTAGCTATTAGAAAGAAAGTTTTGGTTGTGTAAGTTTTGGCTGCCACTTTGTGTGTTTTATATAGATATGGCCCAGTAATAGGGATTTATTAACTTTGTACTCGTCCTGGCGTACTGTAGCCCAGTACTTTATCGGGTGAATGATTAGTTTGAGTCGTGAAGTATTCATCCATTACAGTTGATATCAGAGTCAGATTTATTCCTTGATCCGATGTCATGTCAAGCACTCGCTTGGGTCCCTATCACCCGAGTTGAGTCCGAATCCAAGACAGGCAAGCAGGGTGGTCCAGCCGTAACGATGGCGTTGCTCGGATTCGGATGTGGGAGAATGTTAGAGGGTGCCCATTTGTCCCACATCTCATAAGGATAGAAAAGTGAATGGGTTTATAATGGGTGGATGTTAGTCAGGGGCGGCCCTGACCCAAAGCAGTCTAGGTTGGCTGCCTTGGGCCTCGGGCCAAGAGGGGGCTTCAAAAAAAAATTTCTTTCCTTTTTAGTAGTATAGGCCCAAAATTTACTAATTAATTTTGGCCCTACAAAAAATAAACTCCAACCTATATGGAGGGCCTCATATTTACTCTCCCCTTGGGCCTCAATTTTTTTTAGCAATCTCAGGGTCTGCCTTGATGTTAGTCTCACCTATCAGCTTAAGTTTTTGGGTCGAACCACGAAGCATTCACCCATTACAGTTGGTATCAAAGCCAGACCCAATCCTTGATTCGGTGCCATGCCAGGCACCCGCCAGGTTGACAACACCTGGGTCGGAGTTCGGGCGTTGTGTGGGTTTAGATGGGGAAGAATGTTAAAGGTGTTATATTTAGGTGACTCCTTTCCTTGTAGGAAAAGTTAAACTTAGCCACCAAGCAATCACAGTTATGGTAGGAGATCAAGTAGTAGAGTCCTAATTGGTTTATTTGACTTGTCATCCACTTCAGCCTCTCCTATAAATACAGGGGTCAACCCTATTGTATTGTGTGCACAGATATAGAAAGAAGAGATACATAGTGGTATTTCTTGGTGTGAGTGAAACACCGGTGAGAGTCAGGAATAATATAAGCTTATTTCGGTGATATAGGCGTGAGTATACATTATGTGTGTGTGTGTATGATTTGCGGATTATCCCCTTGTAATCCTCTAATTGATTATAGTGAAGCGGTGCTCTCCGTGGACGTAGGCTGATTTGACCGAACCACGTATATATCTTTGTGTCGATTGTTTGGTGTGTATGTGCGTTTTCTGATTTGCAGGTGTGCACGGCTTCGAATAGAGGGTGTGAAAACCCTAACAAGTGATCTTGAGTGGGTGTAAAAAACCCTAACAAGTGGTATTAGAGCTTCAGGTTTGAGCGAATCCCGAAGCCGTACGTTCTGGTCCAGATTTGTAAGATCAACTTGCACGGAATCAGAAATTAACCATACCAGGAGCTTTGTCTTGTCAAGACGAAGTCAGGACTGTAAAGCGTGTCGCGAAAGGAGGTCCCACATGCCCCGACACGCCCGCTGGAGTTTATCCCTGCCGTTGCCGCCGTTGAACTAGTACGGCGATCGGAGTTTCGGTGAAGACAAGTCACCGAGTACTCGACGAGGCTTTAACCGAGTACTCGGTCAGTTCTGCCAATGACGTCAGCAAGTGCCACGTCAACACCTCCCTGCCATGTCAACACCCCTACCATGTCAGCAGGTCTGCGACGTCAGCACTATTTTGTCTTTTAGTGCTGAAATTTGTTTTGGCCCGTTTAGAGTCATTTTTTTACCCGTTTTCGACATGGTCAGAGGCATTTTTAAGGTTTTGAAACGTTCCGGATGCAATCGTAAGATCGGTTTTGTGAGATTCGACTCTGAACATCTCGAAAAGGCTCAATAGAAGTTGTGGGAGAAGAAAATGCATGAATGATCGACAAGTTTGACAGTACAAACTTTTCCTATTGGAAGATGCAAATTGAGGACGTGTTATACCATAAGAATTTGTATTTATCATTGGAAGGGCAGAAGTCAAAATCGATGAAAGAAGATGATTGGAAAATTCTGGATCGAAAGGCTCTCGGTACGATCAGACTGACATTGTCAAAATCCGTTGTATTCAACATAAGGAATAAGAAGACATCAAGGTCTCTCATGGATGTTCTTTCGAATATTTATGAACAGCCGTCTGGAGCAAACATGGTACATCTCATCAAAAGATTGGTCAATCTGAAGATGTCCGAGAATGGAAAGGTTAGTGAACATCTTAATGTTCTTAATGACGTTGTTGGGTAGTTGGAATCAGTGGATATGCCAATCACTGGCAAAATGAAAGCGGCTTTAGTTTTAAGCTAATTGTCAGATAGTTGGAACACCACAGTGGCTGCAATCAGTAGCTTTTTGGGGATAGAACAACTACAGTATGATTCCGTAGTGAGTATGGTACTTACAGAAGAGATTGAAAGACAGACGTTAGACTCTTCTAACAATGGCTCAGTATTGAATGTTGATAGCAGATGCAGAGGTTCGAACAGGAAGAAAGGCGAAAATCAAAGGTGTGGACGTTCAAAATTGAAACAGGGAAGATCACAGTCTCGAGGTCCCATAAATTCCAAAGAGATCGAGTGTTGGAATTATGGAAAAATTGGTCATTTCAAGAGCCAGTGCATATCCCCATAGAATGTAGCGGATGACAAGACTGAAGTGAATTTTATCTCAGACGATGATGCATTGATATGTTATTTGGAGAGCAATATAGAGTTTTGGGCCTTGGACTCTAGAGCATCATTTCATGCCACCTCAAGTCGATAGCTCTTTGAGAGCTATGTACCTGGTAACTTTGGCGAGGTTCATCTAGGTGATGATCAGCCCTGAAGTGTTGTTGGTAAGGGTGAAGTACATATCAGACTCAACGGATCGATATGGAAGCTAAGGGATGTGAGACACATTCCAGACTTGAGGAAGAACCTGATCTCAGTAGGCCAGTTGGCGAGTGAATGTTATGTGACCACTTTTAGTAAATATAAGTGGAAAGTTTCCAGGGGGCTATGACTATAACACGAGGAAAGAAAGAAGGTACGCTCTACGCAACCACCAATTTTAGCACATGCAGAAGGCAAGGAGGATCACAACTTGTGGCACTAGAGGCTTGGTCACATGAGTGAAAAAGAACTTGCAGTTATGTTCTCAAAGGGAAAACTATCAGTGAAATCGATTGACATCGACTTTTGTGAGTGTAAGGAGAAGAGGGTTAGTTTCCAGAGGAACAACATAAGTCTCACAGTGGAAAATCTTGAGCTAGTTCATATGGGTGTCTGGGGGCCAGCAACTATCTCATCTCTTGATGGAAAGTCCTACTTCATGACTTTCATTGATGACCATTCCAGGAGGATATGGGTTTACTTCTTGAAACATAAATCTGAGGTGTACGATGTGTTCAAGAAATGGAAAACCATGGTAGAAAACAAGACATGGTTGAAGGTAAAGAAACTGAGATCCAACTTTGGTGGAGAAAACGAAGACTCCGGGTTCAAGAACTTTTGCTATGAGAACAATATCATATTAGAGAAGACTGTTCCAAGTACACTACAGCAGAATGGCATAGCAGAATGTATGAACCGGAAAGTGACCAAGATAGCAAGAAGCATGCGCATTCAGGCAGGGTTGCCGGAACAGTTTTGGGCATATGCAGTTAGTACAGTAGCGTATCTTATGAATCGTGGTCCATCAGTACCATTGGAGTAAATAATACCAGAAGAAGTATGGAACGATAAAGAGAAGTGTATTTTCATTGGGTACGACGGTGATGAGTATGGTTACCGCATGTAGGATGATCAGAACCAAAAGGTGATCCAAAACAGAGATATAGTGAAATTACCTAGACGATAGTGAAAACAGCCTAGAGGGGGGTGAATAGGCTTTTTGTCGATTTTATGATCAATTAAATTTATTTAGCGTAAATTCAATTTTAATTAATCACAAACCCTAATTCTCAATTTAATTATTAAAAACAGATTAATCAAGCAAATATGAATATAAGTGCATAAATTTAAATCATGAGAAAACACAGAGATTTTTACGTGGAAAACCTTGGAAAGACACCACGGATATGCTCGAGTATAGATGGATTATGAATCATAAAATTTGTACAGATTCTATGAAAATATAACTTACAACCGCTATAATTTGTTGTTCTTCACTCGACGTCTGAAAGTCTAGATTCACTCGCGCTCCACGAAGCTCTTGCTCCGATCTTCGTACTTTGACGGCTCTGTTTCTCAACATATCAAAATCACCACGAAGTCTTCTATTTCGATCTCCGCACATAGACTACTCTGTTCTTCAATGGATCAATGCAACCTCGTTACAATAAACAGTGTATGAATTTTTCAGCAACTAAACCATTCAATTGTGCATAGAAATCATCGATGTAGAAGCACGATTAAAGATTTCCAATAACAAGAGAGAACTTGTGTATCTCTAATCACTCAATAATATTCTCACACCATATGTATATCTCTGTAGAAGAAGAAGAAGCTGTAGAAAACTTGCAGAGAATTCTTCAAGACTTGCCTCCTCTTGTTGTAGACTTGGGTATTTATAGACAATGATGATACAAACCCTAAGTTTGCCCTTTCTCATAATTTCACATCCAAACCCTATATTCTGGTGAATATATTGTATATAGAACATACTTTGATGTATATAAGTCGTGGTCATATTATAAAACCAACCCCTGAACAATTTAGACATCACAGGCAAAAATAGGCAAAAACTTGCCGCAGCTACGCTTCAAGCGTAGCAGGGTCTACGCTTTAAGCATACCTCCAAGCGTAGAAATATGTTTTCCAGCCACTTTTTGAAACTGAAAGCATAGGCTTAAGCGTAGACATTTTTGTTAAAACCATTTTTCTTCACAACTGCGCCAAAATGACCCTCTTAAACCCACGATACTTTTTGCTTGAAGTGACAGCTTCGGAAAATATCTTTTCGCCCTCCAGGAGAAATTTTACATCAATATGCTCACTTTCGTGCTTCACTTGTATTCTTCATTACTTCAACGCTTGATTTTGACTTTTACAAAGCTTATCGATGTTATTGAAACCAAACCAACCTATCTAACACTCAACATGGTTATTGTCTAGAACCTGCCATAAATAAACAATACACAAAAATGTTCTTACAATCTCCCCCTTGGCATTTCTGAGAAAAAACCATGTTTTACAATATAGCCTCACAAATAAAAACATAACATCCATACCTATGAACACACACCAACAAACATAGATATAAACTGTCACCTTGCTTTCATGAGGACCAACCAATCCTGTAACCACAATACTAATCAAACCATTAAACGCACGTGTGGAAAATAAATATAAACCAATATAATGATCATAAAAAAATCAAAACAAAAATGCACACATAATGATCATCATTCTCACTCTGAGAATAAACTCCCCATTTCTAAATACTTCTCTCTCTTAATCAAATAATCTTAACCAAACAATATCTCCCCCTTACTTAATATTTATCTTCCTTTTTGTCACTGAAATGTCAAGCAAAGAGAGTATATGCCATAACAACAATGTAGAAAGATGCAAGGAAGTACTCAAAGAAAAACACCAAGATACAGAACTCTATCAGATCATATCCAGATTCTCAGGGTAACAGAAATCTCTACTATGCATGACCCTACTACTAATGCATGAATGCAACATGTCATGAATAAAAATAAAATAAAATATTTTTGTTTTTTAGAAATCTGTGAGTAAGGCAGTAGAGACACAAATTCAATCATTAATACATCACATTCTTAGATTTAACTCGACCATTATACACATGGTATTGAAGAAAATCAACATACATACTTTGTAAACTCAAGAATGCACAAGTCAAGTTTTGCAAATAAAGATATATATGAAGATTCTCATGTGCAAACACTAAGGCAAGATGAAAACAATACATACTAAAGCTGATAATCTCCCTACCAACCCTGATGATAATTCAATCCAAGATCCAAACTAGAAGGCAAAAATAAAAAATATTTTCTCTTTATCACACAATTTCCTCCTTTTCATCTTTTCAAATTTTTCACCATATCCCCTTTTGTCTTTTTAAGCTTCGGACTTTCCAGCGAGGATTTTTAGTCCCGACCAACTGGGCTCGAGCTTCTTCCATGGGATTTATGCTCATTAGTCTTCTCCCCTTTTTATACGAACACTCAATGCTTACTGAGGGAAGAGGCCCAATTACTCAGATTGAAGAACTACTTTTTGTATTTTTATATTTTAAACATCTCATTCTTTCCTTTTTTCAACATCACCACAACATTCATACACATGCAAAAAAATAAAAAATAAAAAAATTTCATGCATAGACTAATTTAGCATAGCTCATGAACCTTCATACCACTTTGGGTTAAATAAAACAATTAACAGATTCAACAGACATTATAGTCATCACCGAAGAAACTAGCACATAAGATTAAAGTTTTGTAACATAAAATAATCATGCCAAGTGATCATCCAAAACATTTAGGTCAGATTGATACATCTTCTTCACATATGCATAATGAGACAAATAAATGTGAAAATAGAATAAAATATGACAACTTTTGTACTCTAGCCAAGCTTAACAGTCTCAAAAATTTTATTTTCTTTTATTTCAAAATAAAATGCATGCATGAATAAAAATAATACAAATGCATGATTACCTATCAATTATAGGGAAAAAAATGCAATGTGTTTCTAGAATGATAGATAAGAAGATATCTATTCCAAAGAAAGCATACCAATAGATTTTCTAAGACTAACATACTTTTGAAAATCTACTGGTTTTGTAAAGATATTAGTCAACTGAGAATCTGTGGATATGAACTTTAGAGATATTATACCATCTTTAACAAGATCACGAATGAAATGATGTCGAATATCTATATGTTTTGTCTTAGAATGTTGAACATGATCTTTAGAAATATTTATTGCACTCGTGTTATCACATAACACAATCATTGTACTTTGAGAAAAATCATAATCCTGCAACATTTAACGCATCCACAAAACCTGAGTACAATAACTACCAACTGCTATATACTCAGCCTCAGTAGTGGAAAGAGAAACACAATTTTGATTATTGTTATGCCAAGCAACTAAGCAATTTCCAACATAAAAACACCCTCCACTTGTGCTTTTTCTATCATCAACATTATCGGCCTAATCAGCATCAGAAAAAGATGCGATATCAGTATTAGTACATGATTGATACCACAATCCATAATTCACTGTCCCTTTAACGTACTTGATAATCCTTTCACAACAGTAATATGAGACTCCTTAGGACTTGCTTGGTATCGTGCACACAAACCAATACTAAAAGTAATGTCCAGGTGGCTCCATGTGAAGACATCAACATTGGCACGCAGGAGGGCTTCCAGTTCTTCCCTTTTTCGATCTGCTAGTCCCGATCAGATGTAGGTTGTTTTCTTGAGCTGGTCGGGAATGATCGATACCTCCACCAGAGGTTCTGCTACGATGGGGGATCCCACTCCCCCCTCATGTAATTGCTATTGATCATCGAGAATTGAATTGACTGTTGAGGTCCGTTTGAGCTCTGCTCATTTATTTAGCCCTTTCAATGTAACTGCGTAGCATTCTTTAGCCGCCACCTGATCTCTCTAGATGTCAATTACGTCTACATCATTGGGGTCCACAACCTCATGACTTAATGGAGGCTGGAAGGACCTCCATGCATCTGATGGATCCAACCCCAACCCATTAGCAGGTTGTACGAGGGCTTGACGTCCACTACTACAAAAGTCTCTCTAGGGTACGCCTTATCGTCGAGACTAGTAACTGGACTTCTCCCACTGGTTCTACTCTCCTACCATCAAACCCGGCTATCGAACTTATTGAGGGTATTATCTCGTGGGGGTTGATCTCCAGCTTGTCGAATGCCTATTTGGTGATGATATTGGAACTTCTCCCTAAATCAATCATTACCCTCTTGATTAGGCAGTTGGAAACCATGAGGAAAATCACCAGAGGATCATGATGTGTTGATTGTATCTTTCATAGGTCTACTGTGGAGAAGGTAATTCAGGCATCTTCTTTCGGGCTCCGAAACTCGTTGATCTCCCCAACCCGTCGTAGCTTCTGGGCTTGATGCATCTGGGATATGCGGGTTTCCTCTATTTCTAATTTGCTAGGTCCTCCGTGAACCATGTGGATAACCCTTACAGGTTGTCCCACCGCCCCCTTGGCCAAGGTGTGCGAGTGTTGGTTTCATCTGCCGCCCTCATTGTCCACGTAATCAGTCAGTTCCCTTTTCGCAATCATTGCTTCTACCTGCCTTCTGAGGCTTCTGTACTCATTGGTCTGGTGTCCATACTTGCTGTGGAAAGTGCAGTGCTTGGACATGTCCCTCAGGTCAATCGGTTGTCTGATGGGCGGTGGTGTCTGAAAGATCCCCTTATTCTTAGTCTCTTGGTATAATTTTCCCAGACTAACTCTCAAGGGAGTAATTTTATATTCGAACCTTTGGCATTTCTCCGAGGTTTGGCATTGTGTGGTAGTGGTATTTGGGCATTTTCGGTTAGGCGCCCGATCTTTGGCCTTTGTTTCAGATGCCTTTGCCTCGACACTTACGAAGGCTGCTATTTTCTGGTGTATAACTAGCTCTTCTTCTATCTGGAGGTGTCCTTGTGCCCTAGAGTTGAGTTCTCCGATGTCTGTTGGTGACCTCTTGACTAAGGACTGATGGAACTTAGTTCTGGGGATGAGCACCATCTTGAAAGCCTCAACGGCTGAGTGCTGATCATAATTATCGATTGAGGACATCTCGACCTTAAATTGCGAGACAAAGCTCTTCAGGGATTCACCTTTCTCCTGGATCATAGTGAACAGGCTGGAGATCGTCTTCTTCTGCCTCTTGTTGCTAAAGTACTGGCTGATAAACAATTCACAGAGTTTGAGCCAACTTCCTATGGATCGGGGAGGCTGCTTTCAGAACCAAAACATGGTTGCTTTGGTTAAGCTGATTGGGAAGACTTTGTAGAGAAAAGCTTCATTTTTGTTGTAGATATTCATCTTTGTGTGAACATGGTATATGTGCTCTGTCGGGTCTTTTGTGCCATTGAACAGAATGAACTTCGGTAGTCTAAAACTCTCCGGGTAGGGCACAGTGGCTATCGCCATGTGTGAATGGTGACTGCAAAGCGTCCAAGGATGCCTCAGTGGCAAGATCATTAGGTGTTTGCGCCTTCAGATCTTTGAGTACCTCTCTCTGGAATCTAACCATTATCTCCTCCAGTTTCTTTATGGTTAGTGTTTCATCAGGCTTGTGCACCCCGATCACCTGTAGGGACGATTCAGCCTGATCTGCCAAAGTGCGGTTGGACAACGTCGGGTGACCGTGTTTCTCCATCTAGTGCCCTTCTGATTGGTTCTGACGGATCGACGTGCTGACAGGCTTGGGAACTTTGCTGACCCGTAAGCGAGATCAGGAGTGGTGTTGTGGGTGGCAACAAGGATAATTTTGCCAACAACTCGGTATTCTGTCTCTCCAGTTCGGCGTTTATTTCCTTTAGGGCTCGTTGAACCTAAGCATCGGTTTGGGAAGTCTTGTCTCCCGCTGGGGGCAAGTCCGACTGGTAAGACCGGGTAATCGCCATAGGTATTTTGGGCCTAAACTCGGTAAAGAGTGGGAAGCTTTGAAGATGGAAGAACTTCAAAAGGCGTTCCCACAGACGGCACCAATTGTGTAAATGTAGTAAATTACACAACAATCGAATGTCCTTTTATTAATCACTTGATCATGTATATATACACGTTCAGATGGGCTTTGGCCCATCTAGAATGCCTATCACCATCCTAAATTCGTGAGATAGATATATCCCTTTCCATTCCTATCTTAATCCCTTGATTAAAGGGATTTATTTTTTCCTGCTCAATTAATTCTAGAATCATCCATGGGCTTAGCCTATCAATTCTAGCATCATTCGTGGGCTTGGCCCATCAGTTGGTTCCATTGTCAATCCTCTTGGGCTAAATATTTTCACTATTAGGGACAAATCTCATTTTTTCCCTATAATCCCCTTAAGATAATTTGTATTACCATTATAAAATATAAAAATCAAAGGGGGCAACTGCCCCCTAAAGCGTGCATGTGGCTCCGTGCCTGCCCCACACAAAAGTGTAAGGCTTGGAGTATATCTGCAATGATGAGTCTAACGAATCACTTGTATCCCATGGGAATCAAAACTAAAACATGTTGCTTCGTGAGATATCCCATCCTAAATTTTGAAACAATAATTTACTCTATATTTTTGAAAAAAAGAAAAGAAAAATGTACCCCTTCTTTAGTTGAATAATTGATTTTAGAGTTATATTTATTTATACCCCTTAAAGTTTATAAATACTTCAATCAAACCCTCTCAGGTTTGTATAAATTCAGTCAGATCCCTTACTTTTTCTGACACGCATCATTTGCACCCCATAACATCACTTTCATAGTATTTTAGACATGACATCACCCAAAATTTTAATTTAATACCTAAACTATCCCTCAAGTATAATGTATTTTAAAAAAAGATTAATTTGTTTTTATTTTTGAAACATTCTGCGACAAAATTAAAAATTTCACTCTTGCACAAAATATAATTCATGCGGGTTATGCAAATGTATTTTATTTATTTTATTTTATTTTTGGTTTTTTTGGGTACTTTACCCTTCTTTATTTAATTGTGATGGTTATGTTTTCTTAAATAGTACTGGATTTCCTCATTGAAATTGCACTAAATTATATAATATCCACAGGCAAATGACAAAAACATATGATTAAGGACATTTGGTTACAAAATGGAGTTATATGCTATCCTTATTAAGAATATTGTAAAAGTTGATAAGAAGTTTATTTGGGTAAGGATAATCTAGATATTTCACAAAAAAAATTGACCTAAGTCAACATACATTCATGAACGAGAGGTGCAAATGATGCTTGTCTGAAAAAGTAAGGGATCTAACTAAATTTATATAAATCTGAAAAAATCTTATTAAAATATTTACAAATCTCAGGCGTAAATGAAATTAACCTTGATTTTAATTGTAACTTTCCTAAAGAAGTGCAAATGATATATATTGCCATTTATGCATGTTAAAGTATGAGGAAGACTTTTGTTGCTTCCATTTCTTAATTCATGTGCTTTAGGTTCTCTCTTCTACCCCTACTAATGCAATATTAGGTGAGAATTCATACTTATACTACCTTTAGGCCCTGTTTGTTTGTTAGTCTTTATTAGTTTTGTTTTATTTTTTTTTTTGTTTTAAAAACTAATTTATGTTTGGGTAAGTTAGTTTTAAGTTTTTAAGATAAAATATTTCAAAATCTATTAAAACCAAACCCTTCTTTTTGTAAGTGATGAACGACCAAAAACCAAAAAATATTTGGTCTTTCAGCCATCATATTTGACTTTCTTCACGCGCCCCCCCCCTCTCTGCGCAAAAGCCAAAAGCTACCCCTTTATAAAAATATGTATATAATTAATAATATATATATAATTCAAAAAATATATTTAAAATTTGACAAAAGATTTATAAAATTTGAAAATAATATATAAATTCCAAAATAATATATATATAAATATATAAAAAATAATATATATAAAATAATATTATTAAATATATATAAAATTAAAAAAATAATATATATTAATATATATAGAATAATATATATTTTTTATTTTATAATAATATATATAAAATAATATTATTAAATATATATATAAATAATATATAAATTCAAAATAATATATAATTGTTTTTAATTTTCTTATAGTATTTTGGAATTTTATATATTATTTTTGTATTTTATATAATTTTTGAATTTTGTATATTATTTTTATTATATATATATTTTGAATTTTGTATATTATTTTTAATTTATATTTTTAAAATTTTTTGTTTTGAGTATTTTGGAATTATATATATATTTTTCTTTTTTATATTTTTTTTAATTATATATATATATTTAATTGTATTACAGTATTTTAGAATTTTATATATTATTTTTGTATTTTATATATTTTTTTAATTTTATATATTATCACAAGGATAGTTTAAAAATATGGATAGTTGTTCTTTGGGAATAGGAATAGTAACTCAAACATTCTATATATATTTATTATATCTTACTTTAAGAAAAAAACTATTTTTATTTTTTTATTTTTAAAGTTTATTACAAAATAAAGACTATTATATTCCAATATATTTACAATCAGTTTCAGACTAGATCATTATTTGGAACCAGACAGTTTGTCAAACATGATTTTGTTTTAGTTTTTCAGACAAAACCTGAAAGACCAGATCGCTTACCAAATAGAGTTTCAGATCAGCACCAAGACAAAACCAGACCAGACAAAACTAGACCAGACAAAACCAGATAAACCCCTTTCTAAACAAGGCCTTAATGATATTTTTAAATTGTTTATGCTCTCAATGTTGATTTTTGTAATTCAATACAGGTCTCTTTTACATATCATTCTAGTTATAATTTCCTTATATATAATTAATTTTGGCTTTATAGTAGGAAAACATTGAAGATAATAATTGTTCAGCTATAAAAATATAAATAAAATTTCAAAGAAATTCCTCTTGAGTTATTTTTTTTTCACAATTTAGCCCCTCACATTTGCAAAAATACCATTTCTTATTATTTAATTTTAACTTTATGCCTATCCAACTTATGCATTGTTATTCGATGGTTAAAAAAAGTTTAGCATTATAAAAACCGAAGTAAACCTAAAAAAATGTGCATATGCTTTAATTGATTTTAACGTAATTTCATTTCTACCACTCGCCTTCGTAGACACGGGCGTCAATAGAAAGCCTCTTTCTTATCCTTTTCTTTTTATCCGACTTATATGTATTGATATTGACTTATTTAATATTAAAAGGGTAATTTTCATAAAATCCCATGTAATTTTATGATTTAATAAAAAAAAAATTTATACTTTCAAACACCCCCTTGATTTGCATTTCGGTTACAATTACCCTCTTGTTCGAAAAAAGATTCAATTTTTCGGTCATGTGACTTGTGAATTTCCTATTCTGTTCTTGAATCGCCTTATTTCATAAACCCCCCTGCTGTTTAAAAAATATATATATATTTCGGAAACAATATATATATATATATATACATATATATATATTTTCCGAAATATATATATATATATATATATATATTGGAAATAAATAATTTTGACAAAAATATATATTTCTCATAAATATGTATTTTTTTCCTATATATATATATATATATATATTTTGAAATATATATATATATATTTTTTGAAACTACAAGGGGTTTTATGAAATAAGGTGATTCAAGGGGCAGAATAGGGAATTCACAAGCCACATGACTGGAAAATTGGATCTTTTGTTTGCAAGGGGGTAATTGTAACCGAAATGCAAATCAAGGAGGTGTTTGGAATTATAGGATTTTTTTTTATTAAATCATGAAAGTACAAGGGGTTTTATGAAAATTACCCATAATAAAACATTAAAAATATAATTTTGTCAAAAATAATACCGTAACTATAATTGTTAAAAATATATATTAAGTACCACTTTGGAGCATCTTTTCATAAGTTATTTTTGACTTTTTAGAGGGAAAACTGTTTTGAATAATTTTTGTCAAAATGTTTAAAAAAGTTTATGAGTCTTAGAAAAAAGTTTAGAAGAAGGTAGGGGGTGCCAGCTTCTCAAAACGATTACTATTTTATTTATTTTTTTCATGTAAAGATAGAAACAAAAGCTCTATCAAATGGGACCTAACTTCTTTTTTTATATATAAACATCAATAAGATATTATAGATATACATAAATGTGTAGTTGAATAGCATATTTGAATATTAACATCTTGGACACTTTTGGGGCATATATTAAATTATTTTAAAATTAAATATCGAAATGTTGGACTTCAGTTGGGATAATAGGACTTCAGTTGGGATAGTAACTTTTATCAAGATTTTCACAACTTCTACTATTAAACTAACTTTAAAAATAATAAAATGATATTTGGATAATGTCCCATAAGAACGAAATTTGTCATTTTTATTAATGTGGTTGAATATAATTTGAACATACAAGTAAAATTATTTTTAAAAAAATGGTAAAGTGCATTAAATCCTTCTGTACTATTTTCTCTTTCTCAACTAACCCCCTTGAACTACATTTCTTACACAAAACTTCTTAAACTATCCAAACTTTTACAATTCACTTTATTCCGTTATAACACCGTTAGTTAAATTAGGATAATTTGCACTCAGATCCCCTGAAGTTTCGGTCAATTGCACTCGCCTCCTAAGATTTCATTTTTCTTGTAATGACACCCCCTGAAGGGGTGAAGACCCCATGGAATGACTCTTGTGCCCTTGCTTTAGTGTAAAAGACATGTTAGCTAAATTAATAGACCAAACAACCCTTGTGTCTTAAACTCAATTTGGAAAACTTTTCAAGTACTTTTGATACAATGATATATGCCCCAAAAGTTCTCATTTTTTTTACTTTTTCTTAAAACTAATATTATGACATTTTACATTAAATAATAATAATACACTTTATTTATGATTATATTTTTTTTTGTATTTTAGAATGTGATACATGTATAAAATATTTGTGATCTCATATAATTTAATTTATTTTGTAAATAAATGATATACAACTCCTACAATTTAAACAAGTAGTAATACATTTTAATTATAGTTTTTGTTGTATTGTAAGAGGTGATAAATGTATAAAAATGTTACAAATGGTTTATAATTTATTATTCTTTGTGTAAAATTAATTTAAACCCTTACACTGTAAAATAATAACAAACTTTACTTATTGTATTTTTTTATATTTTTATAAAAATATGTCAAATGGTTTATTATTTATTAATTTTTTTTGTAAATTTAATTTAAGCCCTTACACTTTAAATAATGTCAAACTTTACTTATTATAATTTTTTATATTGTAAAATGTGATAATGAATCAAAATATTAGACAATCCTTGTATTTTTATTAGTAGTATATAGATAGATAGATAAGTATACATATTTCTGTATTTTAAGTTATATTATTTTTCCTTGCCAAAATATATTTGTCTTATATCTTTACTCTATATCTTATGAAATATCCATTAGAGTTACATTTCAATTAATGTATATTAATTAATTATTATTATTTTTTTATAAAATATGAAAATATTTATAACCACTTGTCGTATATCTTTACTCTATATCTTTTGAAATATTCATTAGAATTATTTTTTTAAAACCCCGAACCAAACAGGCCATTTGTTTACACTAAAGGCCTGTTTGGGAACATGATTTTGGTTTTGGTATTTGATTTCAAGACCAAACCATGTTTGGTTGGTGGGTTTTGGACTTGGTTTTGGGCTTTTTAAAACCAACCACTAAAACCATAGTTTTGACCTACCAATTTTGACTTCTCTCTCTCTCTCTCTCTCTATACATATATATATATATATATATATATATATATATATGGCCGAAAATAGGAATTATTTTCAAAAACATAATATATAATATTTGGAAAAAAATTATTTTAGGACATAATTTTATATTTTGGGACATAATAAATTTTCGATTTTGGGAAATAATAAATTTTCGGAAAAGTATTTTTCAAATTTTATATTTAAAAAAAAATATTTTTTGGAAAAAAATCATATTTTAATATAATTTTTCAAAATTTTATATATTTTTTGAATTATATATATTTTTTTGAATTTTAAATATTTCGCACTTTTAAAAAAATATAAAAAAATGTGCGAAAATTTTATAATAAAATATAAATATTTTGAACTTTTCAAAAAATATAATAACATTTGCGAAAAGTTTATAATTTTCTGGAAATATTTTTTTCAAAATATAATTTTCTTAAAATATATATTTTTTGAAAAAATATATTATGAAAAAAAATATTTTCGAAAAATTAAGTTGGAGAAAAAAACTTTGGAAACAATTATAAATATTTCGCATTTTATATATAATTTTCACATTATAATATTTTTATCAATTATATAAATATTTTTTTGAATTTAAAAAAAATAGAAATTTAAATATTGTTTTCTCAAAATTTTTATATATTTGTTTCTTATTTTAGATATTGTTTTCAAATTTTATATATTATTTTTTCATTTTTTATTTATTTTCAAATTTGATATATTTTATTTTCAAATTTGATATATTTTATTTTCAAATAGTAATTTTTTTTTATTTTCAGATTTTTATATAATTTTTTTTAATTTTAAATATTTCTTTCAAATAAATTATAATTTATATGATTTTTGAATTTTATATATTTATTTCGAATCTATATATTTTTCCCCATTTTATATCCTTTTTTTCTAAATTTTTAAAATTTTTCAGTATATAATAAAAAATTTCAGAATTTTATATTTTTTTTGAATTATAAATATTTTTTCGAATTTAAGATATATTATTTGAATTTTATATATAATTTTCACATTTTAAAATATTTTTTTCGATTATTTATATATATTTGGGAATAAAAATGTCAAATGTTTTCGGGAATTTTATATATATTTTCATTTTAATATTTTTTTCCAATTTTATATATATATTTTTCATATTTATATATTTTTAATACATATTAGTATATATATATAATTATACCAAGACCAACTCCTTACCAAATACCAATTTTGATTTTAGATTGGGATAACTTCATTTACACCCCTTGAGATTTGTCCTATCATCACTTACACCCCTCAGGTTTGCATATCTTCATTTACACCCCTTCATGGTGTGAAATGTCTAAAATACCCTTATATCAAACACTCCTTAAATCAATTTAAACCCTAAACCAAACACTCCCTTAAAATCAATCTAACTCTCAAACCAAACACACCCCAAACCTAACCCCAACATTTATTCAATTTAAATTTATTTATCTCTCTCTCTTCTCTCAGACTCACACACACACATATATATACACACACAAATATATATAGATCTATATATATATATATATATATATACACACACATATTTTCGACCCATCAGTCGAAAATAGGGGGATGTGGTGGTGGGAAGGGGGCGGCGTCGGCGGGAGCCGACGGGGAGGCGGTGGGAAGGGTCGGCACCGTATATATATACATACATATATAGATATATGTATAGATCTATATATATATATGTGTGTGTATATATATATGTATAGATCTATATATATGTGTGTGTATATATATTTGTGTCTGCGCGCGCGCGCGCGCGGTGTGTGTGTGTGTGTGTGTGTGTGTGTGTGTGTGTGTGAGAGAGAGAGAGAGAGAGAGAGAGAGAGAGAGAGAAAAAAAAAATGTTTTTTTAGTTTTATATTTATTTTCGAATTTAGTTTTTGTTTTTGAAATTTAATATATATATTTTTGAAATTTATATTTATTTTCAAAATTTTTATATATTTTTCTATTTTTCTAATTATTTTCGAAATTTAATATATATTATTAGAATTTTATATGGTTTTTTTAAATTTTATATATTTGTCTTGAATTTAATATGTTTTTAAAAAAAATTCAAAATTTATATTTATTTTTTATTTTTTATTTATTTTCGATTTTATAATTTTTTTAAAAACTTAATATATATTTTTGAATTTTATATGTTTTTTTTTTAATTTTATATATTTGTTTTTTTATGTTTTTTGTGATTTTTATATTTATTTTCGAAATTTAATATGTTTTTTTGAAAAAAAAATAATTTCAAAATTTATATATTTTTTAATTTTATATTTATTTTCGAATTTATAATATTTTTCAAATTTTAATATATATATTTTTGAATTTTATATATATTTTGAAAATTTAATATAAATTAAATTATTAAATGATGGGAAGGGGTCTAATTGATAAAAACACTATCCTTGTTTCCAAACAGAACAATGATAACACATTGAGGGTAGTTTAGGAATTTTTAAAAAAATTCAGGTTGATGTCATCATTCAGGGGTCTAAGTGATGAGAATATTGAACAGTAGAAAGTGTAAATGAAGATATGCAAATCTGAGGAGTTAAAATAAAAATAGAACAAATCTCAGGAATGTAAATGAAGTTATTCCTTTTAAATTTACCTAAAAATCACCGCAACCAAAATCACAATATTATGACCAAAACTAAGTTCCGAAACCGATCCTAAAAAATACTCGTGAATTTTAGCGCCCACAAATCAACGTCTGATGTTCAGCTAGAATGGCGTGGAAGGCCCTACACCGTTTGATAGTGACAGTAAAAGCTGAAAGATTCGGAAAGTTGAAAACGACGTCGCAGTGCGTGACAAACGTTAGGAAAGTGCAGAAAGGTTATTTTACTGTGTTTGCGTGTACATGTGGAATTGTTAATTGTTTACAATATCTATATTGTGGGCCCATCCCTGCCATTGATTCTGGGAACCTCCATATATTCGACACGTCAGCAGACCTTTGGATTTCTACGTGGAAAATGGTGACATGGACCCACTTGTAGGGTCAAGATGGTGGACGATCCTTATCCAAGTGGACACGTCAATTGTCAGAAGTTTCCAATTTTTCATATTTAAATAGGAGTTCACATTTCATTTTTATTTTATTTTTATTTATTTTTTCATTTCATTTCATATTTAAATCGTGACCAAAATATTAGTGTATAACAAACAACTGTTATAATATCTCTCTCTTCTTGATGGGGTAAATTATTTTATGAATTAAATTGAAGAGGAACGATAAAATATTTTCTTTTATTGTTTTTCCTTCCTTTAATGTTGGAGCCTTTCTTTTTCTCAAATTATATAGCATCGGTTTTGTAACACGTCAACAACAAAACTAAATATTTTCTTTTATAATTTTTCCTTCCTTTAAATTGGAGCCTTCTTTTTCTTAAATTATAGAGTAAATTATAGTTTTCCCTTTTATTTGAATATATTATATTTTCCCCCTCTTGTTTAAATAATTACAGTTTTACCCCTCTTATTGAGACATAATAACACTTTGCCCCTTATTATCTGATTTCAAGTGTGATTTTACCTAATTGCCCTTCATATTATATTATAATTTTATGATTAATTTCAATAAACCCCTCTAAACTATTGAATTTTCACATTGCCCCCACCATAATGGATAAATTACAGTTTCACCCCCTAAAATTTGAAAAAATATTTAAACATATATAAAATTTCAAATATATATATAATTATAAAAAATATATATAAAATTCGAAACAAATATATGAAATTAAAAAATATATATATATATAATTTTTAAAAAAATATAAATTTTGAAAAGCATATAAAATTTTGAAATATATATAAAATTCAAAAAATATATATAAATTCTAAATATATATATAAATTTCAAAAAATATATAAATTCAAAAAAAATTAGATAAAATATATAAAATTCGAAATATATATATAAATTCGGAAAAAATATATAAATTCGAAAAAAATATATAAAATTAGAAAAAAAAAATAAAATTCGGAAAAAATATATAAAACTCGGAAAAAATATATAAATTAAAAAAAAAATCGAAAAACATATAAAATTTCTAAATAGATATATAAAATTCAATATATATATAAAATTAGTAAAACATATAATAGACTATTTTAGGGTTGTGTTGTATAAATAAAAAATACATCACATGAATCATTCATTAGTCATATCTTTTAGTGTGTTATTTTGTGGTTTCAAAATAAAAAGTTGAAAGTTTGGGTATTTATGGAGTCAAAATTGTATGAGTTTTAGTTTCTTGTGTAGGTAAATGAAGATTTTTATTCATTTCAGCTTATTGTTAATTTGGGCATATAGACCTTGTAATGTGTTCGTGAAGGTAGATGTGAAAATTGTACCATGATGTGTTAGTTTCCTTGCAAAATATGAAATCATATTTAATGAACCATCCTATGTTTTCATTCATGTGTACAGATTAGAGATTGCACTATTTATTGGTTTGGATAATATATTGTTTTCGACAACATATTTAATGAACCATCCCATTTATTGGTTTGGATAATCATATTTAATGAACCATCATATTTTTTTCTAATTATATATATATAATTTATAATTATATATATTTTTTGAATTTATATGTATTTAGAAATTTATATATATTTTTTCTAAATTTATATATATTTTTCGATTTTTTTTTTTATATATTTTTTCTAAATTTATATATTTTTTCCGAATTGTATATATTTTTTCTAAATTTATATCATTTTCCGAATTTTATATATTTTTTCTAATTATATATATATATATTTTGAATTATATATATATATTTGAATTATATATATATTTTAAATTTTAAATATTTTTTTGAATTTAAGGGGGTGAAACTGTAATTTACCGGTGAAGACAATGTAAAAATTCAATAGTTCAGAGGGGTTTATTGAAATTAACCATAAAATTATAATATAATCTGAATGGCAATTAAGTAAAATCATAGTTGAAATTAGATAATAGGGGACAAAGTGTTACTAAGTCCAAACAAAAGGGGGTAAGTATAATATGTCCAAACAAGAGGGGGTGAAATTATAATTTACCCTAAATTATAACATGGTTTTGTAACAACATGTTAACAATAAAAATAAATTGATAAATGAATAAATAAAATAAAAAAATTCCAATTATTTCTTTACTAGTTTGAATGGCAAATTGACATTATATAGACTAAATTAAAATAATAAAAAAAGTTACTGACATTTTTTATTTAAAGTTATTGTCGAATGATTGATGAATACTTGAAGTTATCTTCTTTTTTTTTTTCTCAGATAAATAAAGATTATATTGATGTGTAAATTATGTTATGAAAAAATCAAAATTTCCCTTGTTAGTGATGAAGGACATGAAACAAGTCTAACCAAATGGAAAAATTATTATACCTCCTATTGATTGCATCTTTCTCAGAGCCTCTGGTAAAATTTGGTTAGGCTATCGTGGTCTATCACTCTCGGTGTCCATCTTCATCGTCATTATCATCTTTTTCATAAGCTATCAATGCAGTTCCCTTCTTATCATTTCTTGTTGCCATCAGTATTGAGCATCATTTTGTTATCTAAAAGTCAAGTTTTGATTTAGAGAAATTTGATATAGTTATTTCACTTTCCTCGCATGCATATTTGAATCAAATTTGTCGAGACAAACAACCATTAAATATTTTTGTCCTCGCCATCTTTTAATAATATGATTTTGCTTTTACTATGTAAATATTTGTGTGTGATTAAAAAATTTATGACAAGGCTAAATAATATTCCATCCGTCCCAATTTAAGTATTCATTTTGGGAAATTTAACCTTTTGAGATGATGACTTTTATTGGTGTGATAGTGAATGAAAAATCAATTTTACTCTTAGTTTCACCAAGTGATGTGATATTTGTAGTTTAGATATTTTATAATTTGAATGATTAAATGATAAATTGGTAAATTGATCAAATAAAATAATATTGATTTTTTTTTATTTTTAAATGAATTAAATAGTGAATGTGAACACTTAAATTGGGACGGAGGGAATATGTATATATATATATATATATTTTGAAGAACAATAATTATGTCATAAAACACTATATATATTGGTCATTTCAAGTCAAAATGAACTCGTGAAAGCTACGAGGAATAAAAATTCTGCAATATATTTCTAACAGTTGAAACGAATTACACAGACTGCAAGAAGTTATGTGCCCAAATTCTTCTATCACTTTTACATAGAGCTATGTCATTCAACTGCATCCAACAAAGATTCTTGGACTCTTCTACGTTGAATAAGTTGTTTCTTAAATAAATATCCACGTGAAGGGATTGGATTGAAATAAATGATTTAGAGATAGTTTCTACACAAGATTGTTAGGAAAATAATGGTATATGTGTTTTTATTGCTTTTTATTTATTTATTGCTTTACAGAAAAATGGAAGAGAAAATAACAGTTACAAATGATTGCAAAATAGTCTCCAAAAAGTCCTCCTAAAGTAAGCTCTCGCTCCTCTATTTATAGACGTAAGTGTCCAGTAGATCCTCGCGGATTGTCTTTGCCACGTCAGTACTTATCTCGCGACATGATTCCTGACATACTAATCCGCGCCATAAATACCTTGTATAGTATCATCTTGCGACCTCGACTACACGAATCCGATTCGCGTGATCCCTTGCGCGGATTATACTGTACCCCGTGAGCTGTGATCTGCGCCGTTTCCTCGCGGATCTGATTTTTCCTTAACCAAGGAACCATGATGTTATAGCTTTCCTGGGTCATGACCTTTTTCATGACCCTGAGTATTATCGGCCTCTCTAAGGTACTTTTGCTTAGAAGAGTGTAAATATGGTCGCGACCCACTATTTACATATCCCAAGCATTTTCCCCAGATTCCGAATTGTACTCCCTACGCGAGCATCATATAGGGCTAAAGTTCAGATGTGAGCTATAAACACATCAGTACCTCAAACTTTCCTCTGTATAATGCTATAACTCATGTACAAACTTTATTTGGGCCATTTCCCTAAATAAACCAAACATTGAACCATTTTTTCAAAATAAATAAATAAATAATTGTGATACCCTATTCACGAGTCATCCCTTACATAACAAATCAATACTTTTTTAAAATATTATGAACCGCACTATATTTAAGTTATCAGCAATACCACCAACCATAAAATCCAAATATGAAAACCAATATTTGATGATATGTTAGATATGGACACTTTTTGCCAATTTGGAATTAGCAAAGATATTTCGAAATTGACATTGGTGGTGACGATTAATCTCAATTGGGTCCTCATTGTTATAATATGGGTTAATTTCACAAAACCTTTTTATATTATCCAGTTTAATCAATTAATCTTCACTGTGTCCACTTTGTCCCATATACTATTTAATTTCATCACTATGTCCCATTCCCTCACATTTTGAGCCATAATACCTAAACTACTCTCAATAGTATAGGGGGTTTAGTGAAATCAAACCTTTTAAAAATTAATTTTTGAAAATCAATTATATTTTTTGTAAAAACTATAAATTTAAAAAATATATATATATTTCGAATTTTTGTTTTTTGAAAACAATATATATTTTGAAAAAATATATATATATTTTAGAATATATATATTTTGGAATATATATTTTCTGAATTGTTTTAAAATATATAAATTTTTTCTGAAAAATATACATTATTTTTCAAAATATTAAAAATATATATTTCGGAAAAAATAATATATATTTTTCTCAAAAAAAATTATTTTTCGGAAAAAATCATATTTTGGAAAATAATATATATTTTTTCCAAAAAATTTATTTTTCGAAAAAAATTCATATGTTTTGAAAACAATTCGGAAAATACATATTTTTGACAAATTATATATACATTCCGAAATATATATCATTTTCCAATATATAGATATATTTATCGAAATATATATATTTTCTGAAATATATATATATTTTTGAAATTTATAATTTTTACGAAAAATATAATTGATTTTTGATAAATAATTTTTTTAAAGGCTTGATTTCACTAAACCCCCATTTACTATTGATGGTAGTTTATGTATTATGACTCAAAATGTGAGGGGAGGGGGCATAATGATGAAATTGAATAGTATATGGGATAAAGTGAATATAATGAGGTTAGTTGATTAAATTGAATAGTATAGGAGGTTTTTGTGAAATTAACCCTTATAATATTGTAGAAGAGGAGCCTATCCCATCTATATTTTATTATTTTTGGAAATTTCAGTTTGGTACCTGTCCTATATGTATGGTGGGAATATGACATTGGAAAGCTAGACAAGCATAAACATTATATTAATTAAATTTTATTCATTTCTTTTTCTTGGGAAAACAAAATGATGACAAAAGAAGATAAGGACACTTCGGTCACTATCGATGCTGTTAGACATCAACTTAGCCATTTTTGCAGTCAATAATAAGGCTAAGCAGCTAATTAAGCCAATGTTTCAACTTAAAGCTGCAAATTATAACCAATATATATGTATATGTATATTTATAAGAAGTAATAGAAGCTGCCTTGATTTTGAAAGTGGCTTTAAGTAGGGTCCAACAAAGGAGTCCCACTTTCAAGGTGGAGCCCACTGGGCTATACACGAGCCCAAGGAGCCTGGGGCAAAAGGGCCCAATGAAAGTAACTGCTAAATTGGCCTCTTAGCAAACAAAAAGACAATGTGGCACGCGACTTTGAGGCTCGAATTCATTTGGGATAACGCAACTTTGAGGGAGTTTTGGTCATTGTTTTAGTCATACTTGTGATTCAAATAATGTACAAGTCTCCCTGTTTGGTAACCGGTTTCGCGTGATTCGGTCTGGTTTTTGAATTAAAATTTTGTTTGATAAACGGTCTGATCTGATAATTTTGGTCTAAAAAAAATAGAACCAGATCATTTAAAAATATATATATATATTTATTTATTTATTTTTATTAATTTAATTTTATAATATTATTTATTCATTTATTTTTTATTATTCTTTTTATGTATTATTTAATTCATTTTGTTTATTATTCATTATTTTGTTTATTTTTTATTCATTTTTTTATTCATTTATAAATATATTTTATTTAATTTATTATTTATTCATTTATTTTTATTTAATTTATTATTTATTAATTTATAAATATATTTTATTAATTTATTATTAATTAATTAATTAATTACTTTTTATTATTTTTATGTATTATTTAATTCATTTTGTTTATTATTAATTATTTTGCTTATTTTTTATTCATTTATTTTAATTAATTTATAAATATATTTTATTTTATTTATTATTTATTCATTTATATTTATTATTTATTAATTTATAAATATATTTTATTAATTTAGTATTTATATTATTATTTATTCATTATTATATTTATTTATTATAATATTTATTTATTTATTGTTTTTTATATATTATTTAATTCATTTTGTTTTGTTTGTTGGGTGGTTGGTGTATCAAAGTTCTCATTTTGGTTATCAAATTTCTGAATCAGACCAACTTGATCCAACAAAAAGCTAGGTCCAAAAATATTTTATTTGGTTCAATTTGGTCCCATTTGGTATGTGTTCAATTTTTGAGATTAAATCAAAACAAATATGATCTGATATCTAAAAATCAAGAGCAGACCAGACTAAATCAAATGGACCCGAAATCATAAAACAAACAGGGCTAACTAAAAGTTATATGGGATTAAAGGATACAAATCAGATTTGAATGCAACCAAAAAAAAAATGAAAAACTCAAAAAAAAAAAAAAGAAAAAAAAATCAATAAAAGAATGTGGATTTGGATTGCGGGCTGTAACTCGCGTGCATACAATCGGAATTGCTAGTAATCGTGACATCACAACTGTTTATTTTCCCGATCCAATCCACATCCTCAGTTTGTCTAGCATCACATTTTCATGAGTCAATATATTTTTGTGATGGAGTGCTCCTTCTATTAAGATTATCCGACTAAAGATGGAGTGCTCCTTCCATTAAGATTGATTATTATGCGGACAAAGTTCTTTCTCTTTCTATATGTGTGTGTATATATATAATTACTTTACTCCCTATATCCCTTTTTACTTGTTCATATTGAAAAAGTTAATAATTTCTTAATTTTATTTTCTTTCAATTTTGCCCCTTACATATATAATTAAACTTTATTTTTTAGTGGGGTCCATTACATTTTGAATTTAGAAGAGAGGGATAATTTTGAAAATTATATGATAATATTATTTGTTTTATTATCCACCGTAAAAAATAAAAAATAAAAAGGCTTTTTGATGTTCTATAAAATAAATATTAATTAATTAAAAAAAATCTCTTTAAAATTCTTTTGTAGATGTGTTTATGGGAGTTGTATTTTTCACTTAAATTTTATATTTTGATTATGTAATTACATATATTGGATTGTCTATTTATCTTTAAAAGTTAAAATTTTATGACATTACTTGTCCATGTTGGAAAAGTCAATGATTTTTTAATTTTATTTTCTTTCCAATTTTGCCACCTACATATATAATTAATGTTTTCTTTTTAGTGGTGTCCATTACATTTTGAATTTAGTGGAGAGGAATAATTTTGGAAAGTATATGATAATATTGTTTGTTTTGTTATGCACAATAAAAAATAAAAATAAAAAGGCTTTTTGATGTCCTATAAAATAAATATTAATTAATTAAAACAATATCTTTGAAATCCTTTTGTAGATGTGTTTATGGGAGTTGTGTTTTTAACTCAAATTTTATATTCTGGTTACTTTGATTATGCAATTACATATATTGAATTATCTACTTATCTTTAAAAGTTAAAATTTTATAACATTACAAACAAATTATCAGTGGAATACATATTTAACTAGTATCTCTACGTTCATGAGAGCACAAAACACACAATTTCATTTATATTGGTTGATTGGGTTATGAATAGCTATTATGTACATATAATGCATAAGCATGTGATTATTTTGGATTAGTAAATTTGTGTAATTATCAAAATTCGTGTTATGTATGATTCACATAGGGTACCGTTGTTCGCTTTAAATTTATTAATAATTGTTTTAATTTCAGGTAATTCTTTCAAATTATTTAAATGTTAATATTAGAAAAAAAATTGCTCGGATTTTAGCTTAGATTCTTTAAAATCTGGTTTTTATTTTTTTAAAAAAATCATTGGGCTTAATTTTATTAGTGACTATTGTGTTTTTCGAGCTCGGATTTCAATTCAACTTCGGCCCTTATATTTAAATCCTGGCTCCGCCCCTGAAAGTAGGCAAAGTGGACGGAGGGAGTATATACTTTATTTTATTTTATTTACATGGATTTTTTTCCCTTCTCCAACTTGGATTCCTGTACCAAATCACTTGAAAGTTGAAACACATTTCCCTTATATATGCTTTACTTTAGGGAAAATTACAAATATGTCGTTAAAATTAAATATAATTACAAATATAACCGGAGAAAAACCTTAGTTATAACAAATAAGGAAAGAAAAAACTTAATTACATATTACACAAGTTGACCACAATACCCTTGCCAAAATTTTATTTCAAGTTGTTAAAATTTTCTTTGGTTATGCCAAAATTTTATTTCAATTCAAAATAAACACTTTGTCAAAATTTTCTTTCAAGTCATAAACACATACTTTACGTAGGCAACTTAGAATATTATAAGTTCAGTCGACAAATAAAAAAAAACAAATGGCGGGAGCAAAATGCAAAATGCGAACAAAAAAAAATCAAAAGGAGTTGATAAAAGAGAAAGTGGAGGCAGAATGTTAGGAGGTTAAAAAAAAAAAAACAATCAAGACTCAAATCTCTCTCTGCCACATCAACACACACATATACTCATCAGCATGGTGTGGATTAAAGGAGCAGTAAAATAGCAGGTGTCTTCATCAACATCACTAACGGGATCATCCTTGAAAAATGCAAACTGGGACGCCTTCTCGACGCGAGCAGACTCACGTGGACGTCGGCCACATCAAGGACAGCTTCACCGTCTCCTTCTCCAATCACATCAGTTGGAAATCTAATGGTTCACCCATGCTCGGCTCCACAAGGACAAATACACAATCCATCCTCTCCTCCTACTACCTCGACTAAGGCGTGAAGTCACTGCCACGTGGTCCATCCGCGTTGCAACATGGAGCTTTGTCGCCATCAATCATGGAGTCTTCGACCGCTAGCTGCTGCATTGTACCTTTCCTTGATGTCAATGAAGCTTCTATCTCACTTACATGCATGGAATATCCGATTTGTCGTCACTCCATGGTACCTTATCGCGTCCTGATCACTACTAACAGAAAACTGGGATCACTACTAGAAGAAAAGTGTGGTCGCCCGCAACATGTTGTACTCTTCGTCGACAAATAATGTTCCCTTCCTTGACTTCAACTCTGTCGGCATCACAAAGGCGAACTGCTGGAGTATTGGAAATTGGACCTGGAAACAAAAAGAAAAAAAAATGAAATTGAAGTTTTCATCTTTAGACAGAGTTGTATCCTCAGTCCAATGAAACTTTTAATCATAATTGTTAAATGGCGCACCTCATTCGCGGTCAATCATGGAGTCGCTGATGGCCACTGCAAGACCTACATGGTAACATTCCCCCGACTGCCTCTGCATGTTGTCCACCAGCTTGGCTCTGCTAAAGAAAAAAAAAAAAACACAATGTTTACTCGCCGTCCACTTCAACAACTAAAAAAAAATCTCGCCATGGAATCCGGCAAAATCAAAGACATCGCCACCCAGAAATAAGCGCATCCGGTTTGCCTTACTGAAATACATGGAATATGAATGAAAATAAAGCATTATATGTCACCTGAGTGATAGAAACTTAGTAAAAAATTCTAGCAAAAATCCGGCAGAGTTTCGTTTGTAAATAGAACCTTCGGACACACAACAACAACAGAATAACTCAACCTGCCCATAACAAGGAGAATAATAACAATGACTCACAGCCCAACATTCCAGAAACCTACTAGGGTCGAGATAGTGGAAAGAAAACAACCGCTACCTCTACACAACCCTTTCTAAAACCGACTGAGCCACCAAGCTCATTTAAGAATACATAAAACTCAATGGTAGTGCCGAATAGATACAATGACACCCCAAAATAATAAATACATGGACTGAGGATACAACACAAGGGAATCTGCCAACAGCCTGGCTCCCAAGAGAATAAAAGAATACACAAGTATGACTACGGAAGGAGGAACAAAATTACCGTCCCAAATCACCCGTATCGTCGCCACTGAATAAGACGTGCTGCATCCACCGCAAACCTACAACCTGTTGTGGGGGTGAGCAAAATCACGCGCTCACCATAATATCAAAACATCACACTCATAGCCGTTTAGAAAAGGTTAACCATCCCGTGTGCATGCATTTATCCTAGGTCAATCAATCGTCTCACATGATACCCCCGCCAATCCGAGACCCCATCAATAACCTCACATACACTACGGATATCATAAGTACCATAGATCAACGAAAATATAAACAACACATGTATACGTATATATATAACGTCCTGTAAATAACTAAGCCTGTCACCTAGGCCTATAGACAACCAATCTGAACTCCACTCTCATCTAGAGATACAACAAGGACTAACTATCTACCATACCGTGCACCTAGCACGCTGCTCAAGGTTACTAGGAGGTAAATAGATCACTCACTAGGACTACCGAAAGTGAATCATCATAACCATGCCCACAACTCAATCATCACTCATAACTAGCCTCGCTATCAAATCATTCCTAGAGAGAAAATCACTCTCACATTTTCTATCTTTAATTTAGTTATTCAACTTACAATAACCAGTGAACCAACCTGTTCACTCGAAGAAACATAAAAAGGGAAGATACTATCCCCACACCGGATTCGGTAATTAGCCGAACTATCTCTAACTCACACTGCCTATCTAGGCACTAGAAAGGGTTATTGGAGTCATTTAGTCCCAAATAGACGCCATGGTCCTCGGGGTTTTAAAGAAAAATGCCGAACCCCAAAGGATTCAACTGGTTTTTAAGAAAAAGTTAGTATCCGGTCAAACCTTATTTGGTTCCAACGTCTCCGAACCCAACCGAAACAACATGAATCACACTAGGTGTGCATAACTCAACATCACAAGTCCGAGCTCAAACCCAAGGAATAACTATAAGAGAAAGAAGAACTACTAGAGTTCAAACTGAAAACCATTTTAAAATCACTTTTATACTTCTCTCAAATCTGGTCCTAAGACCTTTAACATTTATTTAAAAATTTATAAAAATAATCCTGAAAGAATGCCCAAACAAAACCGGGCACATGAAGGAATCCTAGACAATAAGCTAGGAGAAACGTGGATTTATCGACCTCTAACGATGCTGAGATCTCAAAAATAACATCGAGATTTCTAGAACAGGGGGCAACTCGTGCCCTAATTCACCGATTTTACAAAACAATTTCAAATGGAATTTTCTGAAATTTCTTTCAAAAATGGATTTCTACCGATACTCCCGGTACTGAGAATTCAAAACATATTTTATAAAACAAGTATTTAAACTTCTGTCTTTCCAAAAATAGTTAACAAGTCTCGGGCTAAACGAAGAACACGTTTTATAAAAATCCCCAAGCTTTAAGTTTTCAAAACTTTGAATATTTGACTCCAAAGATCCGAACCATAACCGAGGTTTCAAGAACTGGACAAACCATGCCCAGAATTCACTAACTTCACAAGAGTACTTACGAAAAGAGATTTTCAATAAACACGGCAAATAACCGTCTATAACTCATACACTGTCAAAGTGGGAGAATGAGCGATAAGCTCAAAATTACAAAAGCCAGGGGAACATGGTCAAACTAATGAGCTTTATCCGACCCTTACCCGAACAATACTCCACACTACCGGAGAGGTCTATCAATCATCCTGTGATGATACTAATCACCAATCACAAAGGCTTATGTGGCCAATATCACAATTTCAACTAAGTCTCAATATACTGCTACCCAGCTCAACTAGAACCTAACATACGGGGAACCCTTACGCCCCAAGGTCACTTTCACTTAGTTTTTCCATAACTAACAAAGATAATCGCCAACCATGGCTTCTTAATATTCCACTTTTCACTTTTTAACTTTTAACTTTAAGTTTTCACGATTTCCTTTACACTAGGAAATTCACAATTTTCATTGTAATTTAACCACGGTTAAAATATCAATCACAAACACCGCGCCCTAGCGCCCAAGAGAATAATACAAATCTCTAATTAAAATTCAGACATAACATGCTCAATATCAATAAACAATAATAACATATAATCTCAACAGCAATATCCATGCAATGCCAATGCTCATGACCATGCAAATGCAACTCAAGTGCAACCCTGTCTATATGGGGGTCAAATAAATAACCAGGAATCTCAAATCGATCACTTATGGGGTTAACAGGCCCGCACAAGGAAAGGTGAGCGTCGCCAAATAGAGTATGGAGACCAAAAGTCCGTCCGGAACCGGCAAGTGAGGCCCAAGCCCTCACCCCCAATGTCTAAGGATTCGAGAGATACTAGCTCCCTGGGTGCAAGACCACCCCCTGGCCAGTTGTTTTGACTATCCAAACGGTCCATTCATATACATATACATAATGCAAATGAGGCATGCAACTCACACCGAAACAATATATACACCACGATGTTGTATGAATGCAAAATGCCTCCACATGAATTTAAAATACTCAATAAAATGGCATAAAAGCTAAGCAATCTCATACAAAACATGCTTCAAAATTTAAATTATACAGTAATTCACTTCCATTTATCTAAAACATATCCGGGTTCTCGATTACCTAATCTTTATAGATTTTATATGCTAGCATGCTTTTAATTTAATTTTCAATAATTATTTTCAATTTGATCCACCCCAGGGACAATTAGACAATTTAAATTCGCAATTTAATTTCTTTATAATTTATGAGAAAATCAACAACAAGGGAACTAGAATCAGGTCTAAGTTTTGATGTCCCTCGTTCTCGTGGATCCCCTAACATATTTTTAATTTCAATAAAATATAAATAATAGGGAAAAAATCAATTAACCGGATCTACGTTCACATACACCTTCTAATTTAATTTCTTCGAAATATTTCTATTTCCTACATCATTTAATCTAACTATGGGTATTTTATAAATTTTATAAAATTCCTAGATTTCCGTCTATCACTAGGAATTTAATTAAACGTTGTTATTTACCCATAAACATACAACGGAGATTTATTAACGTTTTCTACGCACTATTAGTGAGCGTCATATATGCATATATATAACAATATACATATGAAAAATTCCCACCTATTTTATTCACTTACAAACAGTTCCGAATTGTCCCGCCGTGAACAGTGCTCGTTGCCCAAAGTTGTCGAATTTGTCTTTTGAATAGGCCATAACGTGCGCCTCGACAATCTAATTAATATTCTTAAAGCTTGTTAATTATCGAAAATTAATTTTGAACAAATCTAACGAAAACCAAACCGAAAAATCGTACCTATAATATGAAATTTCCGGCAAACTGCTTAACGGTTTCGCACCAAATTTGGATATATCGTGTACGACATCGAGAGCAAGCTATCCTCAAACTTTTACACCAAACGAAGCTCGAATCGGTATCGAGTCGACCCAACTCGGTTTGGTTGAACTCGTCGCTGGTCACCACTGGTCATCTTGCGCCACCACGCCGTGAATCACCACCACGTCGTCGCGTATCTGCTCGCGACACCACGACGTCGTCGTCGCCCTCCTCAGTCGGGCGACCACAGATCGGCGACCAAACCCTAGCCACAACGTCGTCTATCTCCCTGTCGCGACGTCACGCTAATTCGCGAACCACCACCTTGCCGCCCCTGAATCGCCTCCTCCAACTCACAATGCCGCCTCCGTGGCCCCTGCAGTTTCCGCTGCTCCTGGGCCGACGACCACTAGCAATCCTCGCCATCTCTCGCGCGCGACCGAGCACGGCTCTGCTCGACCCATCTTTTTTTTTCTCTTGTCGTGAACCAGCAAAGAGGAAGAAGATGAGGTTGCCGACAAGGAGGAGAAGAGAAGAAACTGAAGTCGCAGAGAGGGGAGAGAAAAGAGGTCTGATGTGCGTGAGTCGTCTCTATACCAGCCACACATAATATCCAATATACATATATATAATTTCCATTTATATATATATAAATACCAATAACTATTATTACATATTTTATGTAATAATAATAACCCAAAATTTATCACCTACTTTAAAATAATTAATTATAAAATATTGCGAGAAAATTCCTGGCCTGATGGCCCGTTACACCGTCAACCTAATAACATCCGCGAAGAAACGGTCTAAAATCATCCCCGTCGAGTGCGGAACAAAAAAGATAACCATTTAACCTCAATTTATTAATAAATAATAATATATAGAATATTATCAACAAATCCCTAAACGATGACACGCGTACCAGGAAAATCTACGGGTCGCCCGATAAATAATACCAATGAGGATAAATAATTCAAGGTACACAATCCAACTACCGGAATACCGGGCACGTACAAGACCCACCGAATAACCACAAATAATAAGGCACGAAAATAATCCGATATAAACAAACAAGTTAACGCAAATACCCCTAAGCACACAAGGAAAACAATATATAGGGGCACCCACATATAAACACAAAGTACGTCAGCTAAACAAGGCACGTCATTCAAATGAAACACATACTAATCCCATTACAAGGGAAAACAAAACGTCGAACCCCTAACGCACTAAATGCCGAACTCGCACAGTTGAGTCGAAACATTTAACGTCGGTCAACAAAACATACCGCCACCCAGTCGAAGCTCTAAAAGCTAAACGTCAAAATGAATCCACTAAGTCGACAATAATAATTCATGTCAACGTTTCACAAGTCTGAAATACTACCGTCACGTCAAGTCTAGTCACGAACAGTCCACGAAGTCCTCAAGTAGACAATCGTCTAGCCGTCCAGTCAGTTCCAAACGTTAGATGCGAAAAATTTACACGTGAAACACCAAGAATAACCATGATGTCATGAACAAGTGACGTCACAACAAAAAATAAATAAAAAATAATTCCAGAAAATTCGGAAAATAATACGGAATGTTACATCAATGGAGTCTATCCTGCTGCGTGATGATCCTTTGGTCGCCGACTCGCTGATGTATGTCAATATTTTCCCTTATTTTATAAATTACTATGCTCTGCTGGTGCTGAGACTTGTTGCCTCTATCCCCCTACGTAAAAAATGCTATATGGAAACTTTGTTCGCGGCTGCTTAAATGGTGCTCGCCTTGGTGCGTTCAATTCCACAACACTAGTCATTGCCGGTTAGTGCGTTCAAGTCCATAACAGTCAAAATCTCCTTCTCCCGCAAGCTCGGCTCTTTTCCTACGTCAACCTCAAATGGCCTCGACAAAGGCTTTCAAGATCACCATCCTGATTATAGTGTTTTCTCCAGTAGCCTTTCGCCTGTCGTCGTCACATCATGCAAATTCTTGCCCTCAAGTATGGAGCCTCCGGTTTGCCGTGCATGACATTTTGGATCCACTGCTTGGTGCACGCTCTGTTTTGTTCACCCGTCATCGCTTGAAGTTTTCTTCGGTGGTTACTAAGTTAGAAGCTTTACTCTCATCGTATTAGTGGAGCATCATGGGTCGCGGAAGCAGGCACAACTGAAGAAGTACCTAAGGAACGACAACAAAACAAAGCACAAAAATATTTCTTGTTTACATCTTGCTGCTCTTGAAAAAGAAAAATACTCCAATGGTGATATAAGAGTGTGACCCTTGTATATATAGGCAAACCTCAACAATTTCAAATAAGAGTGGAAATTGAAATTTTAGTTGGAGTATACTTGGTATATAAAAAAAAATCCAACTTTCACAAGGAGTTTCAGTTGAAGTAGGAAATCAAAAAATGCCGAGGAAGTCGCCACTGCAAAAAGAATTTGTCGAGGAAAGTCGCCGCCCCATGAAGTGCTCGCTACATGAAAATTTTCTTTGTTGTCATTTGGGGTGTTCTGCTCGTCATTATTGAATATGTAAATAGTCTACTGCCAATTCGTATATATAGATAGATATATGACATTATACAATATGCAAATTATATATATATAGCAATATGAAGCTGGATATATATATATATATGTCTGTGTGAAAATTAACAGAGGCGTATAATATATATAGCAAAACAGAGATATGTAATGTGTATATATATAACTGTAACCAAATTTATTTACGAACTTATAGTACAACAATGCAAATCCAAAATTCCAAAATCAAAAATTGTAGTGAATGAATCCGAGCCCTGTGAAACTCACAGTTTCCTTAAGATAGATTTGTTCCTTTCCGGTGCTTAAGGTTTCCGAGCAACTATCTCCCAAGATAGAATGGATTTTCGTTTTCAAAAAAGTAGCACTCCAATCTTTGAAAACTAGCGAACGCAATTTACGTGTTTGTACTCTCGAACCACTTTGAATGAATCCTAATGTGAATATGCAGAGTGTAGAGAGATGAAATATATTTTTGGATATATGTATATGTGTACTTATTTCTCATGGAATGAAAAGTGTGTATCTTGGGATATTAATAGATACCAAACGTTGTCCAAACTACCAAGACAGTGTTTGGAAACGTCGTCTAAACTGTTGTCTCCAATTGTCTAAACTGATATTGGTTTAGACAGTCACAATTCCATTCAATTATTTTCCAACAATCCCCCACATGAATGGAAATTAGCTTTTCAATATGCAAATGAATATGTAGACACTAGTTTGAGTACAATGAAAGGTTACTGTAGCAGGATAAGTAGCCTTAGAGCCTTGAACTTTCCCTTGTGAAAGACTACCGGATTTACTGGCTAATTAGTGGACATGATGCCTTGAACTATCAACTGTTTTTGTAAACCTAGACAATAGAATTCACACAGTTCCCTTTCTAACACAGTTGGTTCTCACGTTTGTGTCCATTTTAGCCTTGGACACCACTTGGTTTCATGAGTATTTGTCAGAGAATTCCGCCTTCAAAAATTCTCCTAGAAGCGGCCCCTTCTACTCACATAGGTGATTCTATTAGGAATATTTATACATCCTCACTTAGATATGTCCAAGTCATAGAAATCATTAAAAACATAGCTTACCCTAAAATAAACACTATCTCATCATAGGAATGGGAAGGAGTTAATAATCTCCACAGTGCTTTTACTAAGTCACACACAATTCGGTTGTCCCTTTGGACCTAGATCTTGGGATCTCCAGTCAACTAGGTTGGGTTACCATTATGGTGTCTTTTAACCTAGAGGCTTCAAGCCCATTTCCCCTCGATGATCTTTCCACTTGCTCTCTTGTCAAATCTTTAGTTAGCGGATCCGCAATATTATCCTTTAACCTCACAAAGTCAATGGATATTATACCATTTGAGAACAACTGTTTTACGGTATGATGTCTACGACGAATATGTCTAGACTTATCATTATACATTTGACTTTAAGCTCTTCTAATCGTAGATTGGCTATTACAATGTATACATGTCGTTGGCACAGGTTTCGGCCACTTTGGAATATCCTCTAGAAAATTTATGAAGCCATTTTGCTTCTTCTCCAACTTTATCTAAAGCAATGAACTCAGATTCCATTATCGATTGAGTAATACATGTTTGTTTTGAGGATTTCCAAGACACAATTGCACTACCAAGATTGAAGACATATCCACTCGTGTATTTTGAATCATTGGAATCAGATATCCAGTTAGCATCACTATATCCTTCAAGTACAACTGGATATTTTGTATAATGCAATCCATAGTTTTGAGTATATTTTAAATATCCCAAAACTCTGAGTATTGCATTCCAGTGACATTTACCATGATTACTAGTGTATCAATTTAGCTTACTAACAGAGTGTGCTATATCAGGTTGAGTACAATTCATAACATACATTAAACTTCCTATGATCCGAGCATATTCTAACTGAGAAATATTTTCACCATTATTTTTAAAAAGTTTAATATTCACATCAACAAGTGTTCGTGGTAGACTAAACCCATACTTCTTTAACTTATCAAGTATTTTCTCTATATAATGAGATTGGGATAACACAAGTCCTTTTAATATTTTAGAAATCTTAATTCCTAAAATAACATCAGCAATGCCAAGATCTTTCATATCAAATCTACAATTTAACATTTGTTTAGTAGATTTAATAACATCATTATTACTGTCTATAATTAGCATAACATCCACATATAGACATAAAATGACGTAAGCATTATGAAAGCTTTTGACATACACACTTGTCACATTCATTTATTTTGAACCCATTTGTTCTCATGACATTGTCAAATTTTTCATGCCACTGCTTTGGAGCTTGTCTTAATCCATACAAGAATTTTATAAGTTTACAAACATTCTTCTCTTGTCTAGGAGAAGAGAACCCCTCAGGTTGTTCCATGTATATTTTTCATCTAATTCACAATTTAGAAACACTATTTTAACATCCATTTGATGTATCTCAAGTCCATTTAATTCTGCTATAGCAATTAGCATTCGTATGGACGTTATTATAGTAACAGGTGAATTAAGTGTCGAAATAATTTAACCATTCCTTCTACTTATAACCTTTAGCTACAAGTCTTGCTTTGTACTTGTCAATTGATCCATCAGATTTCATCTTCTTTTTGAAGATCCAGTTACACCCCAAAGGTTTATTTCCTGGTGGAAGGTCCACCAGTTCCCAGGTGTGATTTTGCATAATGGATTCAATTTCACTATTCAAAACTTCTTTCCAATAGAAAGCTTCAGGAGAAGACATGGCCTCCTTAAAAGTTTGGGGATCATTCTCTAACATATTAGTAATGAAATCTGGCCCAAATGACATTAAGGTCCTTGCCCTTTTGCTACGTCCAAGTTCATTTTCTATAGACCCTTGGTCTACATTAACTTGACCATCACTAGTTGTAGCATCAACATGCCTCTTTCGTGAGACTGATTCTGATGTCATATTATATGGAAATATATTCTCAAAGAATGAAGCATTCTTTGATTCTATAATTATATTAACATGCACATCAGGAATCTCAAATTTATTAACAAGAAATCGATATGACTACTATTATGAGCACAACCAATGAACACACAATCAATGGTTTTTTTTGGTCATATCTTTACCTTTTTCGGTTTAGGAACCTCCACTTTTGCTAAGCACCCCCACACTTTTAAGAATTTATAGGAAGGCTTATGACCTTTCCATAATTCATAAGGGGTTTTATCTGTTTTCTTGTTAGGCACTTTGTTAAGAATATAATTAGCAGAAAACATAGCTACCCCCCACAAATTTTGTGGTACACCTGAACTTAGCAACATTGCGTTCATCATTTCTTTTAATTTTTGGTTTTTTGCGTTCAGTTACACCATTCGATTGTGGTGAATAAGGGGCAATCGTTTGATGAATAATACCATGTTCTTTACAGAATTCCTCAAAAGGAAATTCATATTCACCACCTCTGTCACTTCTTAAAGCTTTAATTTTTCTGCTAAGTTGATTCTCAACTTCATTTTTATAATGTTTAAAAATATCAATTGTCTCATCTTTACTTCTTAGCAAATATACATAATAGTATCTTGTGCAATCATCTATAAAAGTAATAAAATACTTTTTACCTCCTATAGTTTGCAAGAACTTTAAATCACAGATATCACTGTGGATCAATTCTAGAGGCTTGGTACATCTTTCAACTTTTTGAAAGGATTTTCTTGTCAATTTTGATTCCACACAAGTCTCACATTTATGATTAGAATCAAAAACACAATTAGGCAAATCATTAATGTTAATTAATCTACGTAAAATATCATAATTAACATGTCCTAATCTAGCATGCTAAATATCGATAGACTCAAGCAAATAAGCAGAAGAATCAATTTTATTAACTGTGTTAACTTTTGGTACACCAATCATTACATTGAGCTTAAAAAGCTCATCACTTAAGTAACTCTTTCCTATATACATTTCATTCTTTGTGAGTACAAATTTATCGGAAACAAAAACTAACTTAAAAACCATTTTTGCTCAACAAAGATCCAGACAATAGATTCTTGCGAATATCAGGCACATGAATCACATCATTCAGAGTCACTTCCTTTCCAGATGTCATCTTTAGAACCACATTTCCACATCCTTCAACCTTAGAAAAATAAGAATTTCCGATATAGAGTTGTTCTCCATTTTTCATAGGTTTATAAGTGGTGAACATCCACTTATTAACACAAATGTGACGAGTAGCACCAGTTTCCACCCACCATTCTTTGTTACTTCCAACCAAATTACATTTGGAAACAAAAGCAGAAAGGTTTATATTCGCTTGAGCATTAGGCTTCTTGAACTTCATTGGCATTCGACAACCCTTGGACTGATGTCTTGGCATTCCACAATTGAAACACTTGCCATTCAACTTCTTCGATCCTTGACTCGGACCTTTTCCACTAAACTTTTTAGTTTTTGATCCACCTTCCACAATATTGGCCTTTGATTCCACGAGACACCTGAAGTCTGAACTATTAAACTTTTCAGGCTTCTCCTCATGAGGCACAGTTACAGTAATAGGAATACTTGTGGCCATTTCTGTTACGAAAACAGAAGTTTAACCTTTTTCAGAATATTAAATTATGTTTCCCCAAAATAATAAGAAGTTTATAAAACACACAAAAATATTTTATATATATTAATAGAATTATATATAAAACAAAATATATAAACATATTATAAAATAGTACTTATTTTGATATATGTAAATATATTATAAATACACTGTATATATTGTAATATGTTTTATATATAATATATATATGAAAATTTGAAATCTATTATGTGACAGTATTCTGTTATTACTTATCTAATCATGCAACTTGGACAAGAATGACAATCATGCAATATATCAGAATCCGAATTAAACTAGTATTCTGGAACATAACGTGATACTGCACCAATGGAATGTATCCACAGTTTTTCAATTTAACACAGAAGTACAAGATGAATGAGGGAGGAGAAATATTCAAAGTCCAAAACAAACAAATGACTTGATATAACACAACTCAAAAGCAAAAGACCATCAGACTTAGGAAACTGAAATGATCGAAACAAGTATGTACGCGAACAAAAAAGAAAATTGATTATGAAAAAAATTACCACTATATGTATATATATAGGTGACAGAATATATAGTTATATAGACTTAACCAGAAAATATTATATATATATACACGAATGATATAACAATGAAATCAAGAAAAGTTGTGTCTAACTAATGTAAACATTGTGTATATATATATAAGTACAAAACAAATTACTACATAACCACAACAGAAAAAATAGTATCAAAATTGTTTTCCAAACCAAAAGAGTTTCTCAAGTTGTTTTGCAAATTCGCAGTTTTAAACGCAATAAAATAATCTATCTTAAGATTGTAAATAATCTACTAACAATTCGTATATATATATATAGATATATGACAGTATACAATATGCAAATTATATATATATATAACAATATGAAACTGGAGATATATATATATATATATATATATATATATATATATATATATGTGAAACTAACATAGGTGATTAATATATATAGCAAAACAGAGATATGTAATGTGTATATATATAACTGTAACCAAATTTATTTACGAACTTATAATACAACAATGAAAATCCAAAATTCCAAAATTTTGAAAACAGAAACTGCAGTGAATGAATCCGAGCCTTGTGAAATTGACAGTTTCCTTAATATAGATTTGATCCCTCTTCAATGCTCAAGGATTCTGAGCAACTATCTCCTAAGATATAACGAATTTTCGTTTTCAAAGAAGTAGCACTCCAATCTTTGAAAACCATTGAACGCAATTTCTGTGTTTGTACTCTCGAACCACTTTGAATGAATTCTAATGTGAATATGCAGAGTACAGAGAGAGATGAAATATATTTCTGGATATATGTATATGTATGTTTATTTCTCATGAAATGAAAAATGCGTATCCTTGGGATATTAATAGACACTAAACGTTGTCCAAACTGCCAAGGCAGTGTTTGGAAATATCGTCTAAACTGTTAGCTCCAACTATCTAAACTGATACTAGTTCAGACAATCATAATTCCATTCAATTATTTTCCAATAGAATATGCCAAGTCGGCACTTCAAAAAGAATTTTCCGAGGAAAGTCGCTGCCCCATGAAGTGCTCTCTACATGAAAAATTTCTTCGTTGTAGTTTGGGGTGTTCTGATCATCATTATTGAATATGCCAAGTCGTCGTTGCATGATCCACATGGAGCCTCCGTGCCAGTTGTGTCAATGTTGCTTCCGATTGTTGTTAAATTGGAACTCTATTCGCGGTCAGATGGTTTACCCCGCCTGGTTAATCATGAAGTCTGTTTTTTTCCAAGTCACGATGCCTCTTCTCGGCTCCACGACATGGTGTCCCTCGCCCCCAGCGTTTACTACAATCAAGTTGAACTTTCGGGAAATCGACAAAGTACTGATTGGAGCTCTCTTTATGCTTTAAGATCTTCAACCACATGGGTGTTGTTAAAAGAAATGATGTTTTGATAAGAGAATATAACAAAGACAATAAAGATGAAGAACGTATATGAAACTATATTGAATTGTATATTGAAAGTATATGAATTACAATATAAATGACCCCTATATATAGGGGAGAATGTGTGGTGAACAAGTAAACTTGGTGTGGGGGACAAGTCATCAATCTAATGGGTTGGGCCTAGTTATCTAGATGATCTTAGGCCTTTATATATTCTAACACCCCACCCCCCTCAAACTCAAGTTGGGAAATAACAGACTAACTTCAGTTTGGAAACTAATTCTTTAAAATCTGACGTCGAACAGGGTGTGATTTGACTTCACAACAAACGGATGATTCTAATTCTGATGCGAAGATCATTCGAGAAAAAAGATGATGATTAATCGATGACAAGGTTAGATTTTCTCGTGAGACGAGAAAATTAGAGCGAAAGAACCCAAAACGGGTCTGATTCCCTAAACGGATGAGATAACCTAAACGAGTCTGATTCCCTAAACGGATGAGATGATAAAAGTACCCAAAATGGGTCTGATTCCCTAAACAGATGAGTTGAGATTTTCCAAAACGGATGAGATGAGATTCCCTAAACGGATGAAATGAGATTTTTCAAAATGGATGAGATTCCCTAAATGGATTAGATGAAATTTTCTCGTGAGCGGAGAAGTTGTGTCCGCGAGATTAAGGCTCGAACGATCGAGAAGAAAAAAATGAGAAAATAATGATATGGCTTTCATTATTTCCTTTGAGTGTTTGAATTTTGAAATTGAATGGAGTGAGATATGAGAGATTATCTGGATATATATATATATATATTTATAATATATATAAATATATATTGATATTTTTATATATATATATAAATCAAAAAATTGGAATTAAAAATGAATGTAAGAGGTTTCAGTGTTGCCGGTACTGACGCAGAGTTTGAAGAATCGGTGAGCAGTCTCAGACTAGTTTTGGGCTTTGAGGGCTAAATATTTGGAGCCGGTTTGGGCAAGAACTAGTGGGAAGTTCCTATGTTATTGGATCTCATATTCCTCAAAAGCAATTTGGGTATGAAAATAGGAAGAAGAAGGTGAAAGTGTCGGAAGAGAAAATTGGATTTGCTCCATCTGGTACCACTGCATTCTTTGCACCTTCATGGAGCTCTGAACACTATTTAATGGTCAACTCCCTTTTCATTTGATTTTCACAACAATAATCAAAGTTAGGTTTGAGAATTATCAATTTTGTTTTTGTAAAGGTCTGCAAGGTTTTGTTCTAACCCAAGGTTTGTGAAAAAGGATAAGGACATGAGCTTGGTGCGGTTTGTGATTGTGGTGTGGATCGCGATTGGTGTTTTGAAAAATCACCCAATTAAAAATTGATTTGTGAAATTGGGTGCGATTCGGCTAAGAGAGAGAGATGGATGTGCCGTGAGTTGAAAGAGTTATAGTTAGGGTTAGAGGTTTTGTGTTTGAGTTGAAGAAGAAGAAGGCGATAGATATAGATATAGTTATATATATATATACACTATGGATATAGCAGAGGTGGAGTGATCGAGTTGGAAAGGAAAAGAGAGATTGAAATATTAGGGTTTTAATTGAGGATCGCCGCCGGGGATGGGAGATGAAGTGTCATCCCCGGTAGAGATGATGCTAAGCTAAAGGAACTACCAAGAATCGGTAGGCTCTGATACCATGCTAGAAGAAATGAAGCTTTGATAAGAGAATATAACAAAGACAATAAAGATGAAGAATGTATATGAAACTGTATTATATTGTATATTGAAAGTATATGAATTACAATAGAGATGACCCCTATATATAGGGGAAAATATGTGGTGAACAAGTAAACTTGGTGTGGGGGACAATTCGTCAATCTAATGGGTTTAGGCCTTTATATATTCTAACAGGTGTACCCCTGAAAGAAGAAAAAATATATATATACAGAATAAGTACGATCAGTATTGGGCTCCTTAGCCAACGTGATCCGAGCAACTACGAAGATCGCCATGATCTTGTCGCTACCACATGGAGTCGTTGTTCTATCGGTTGCGCTGTTGCGGGTCTCTGTTGCATGTTGCATCCCGAATGCTATAAATTAAGAATTCACTGAGAGTCGTCTCATGGTTCATTTTCTCATTGCCTATGGCCTCTAAATGCCGCTTCAAGCTCATCTCAAATTTCGTTGCCACATGTGCTGCCATTGCCATGCCAACCTGCGAACAAAATAAAAAAAAAAAAGAAAAAAGAAAATGGATGATCATACGCTTGAGGCTGACCCTATATATAAGCAACGATCAATCCTGATATACAATGACAACTAGAGTTTCAATTGGGGTGCAATTCAACTGTGACCAAGCAAAAGAAGTAAACAGAAAAAAATAAAATAAAACTCATAAATTATCGGCAAGATAAAGATGGGTAACAAAATGGATCAGTTGAGTGTACAAGTTCAGTTGGAGTTTAATTGATGAAAATTGGGTCATGGATTATTGTGATCAGAATTTGAGTAAGAGATAAATTACAAAAATACATATCCATTTGTGATAAGAAAATGGGAGCAAAACGCCATCAAGATTGGGTGAATTACAAAATTACAAATTAAATTGTGACCAAGAAAAGGGATCAGAACGAGACCAAGATTAGATTACAAAAATTTATACTCCAAGTCTAGCCCAAAACAGAAGGCAACCCATCGTGCAAGACTTGGAGTGGGGGTAATTTGTAGACACTAAAATTGTGCGGCCCAAGCCTAAAATAAATTAAGGCCCAAATCACTAATCTAAGCCCATTATGGTTAGTTAGGATGATAATTATCATTAATAAATTCAAATTAATGAATAATTATCATTGTAAAATATAAAGATAATTCTATACATTTAAATAATGTTATGGTTATCTTAATGGACACGTGTCACCATTTTGTTTTACCTATATGCCTATAAATATATGAAATGGGAGAGGAGGAAGGAAGAGAAGATTTCAAGTGCAGATTTTAGAAGTCTCCCAGAGAAGAAGAAGAAGAACGGAGCCTTGCCGGATTCCCACCAAGAAGAACAAGACGGAGCCTTGCCGAATTACTAACAAAAAGAAGAACAACGAAACCCTGCCGGATTCCCACCAAGAACAACAACGAAGATTTGCTGAACTCTTTCAACTAGAAGATCAATAAACAACTCTAGTTTGTGCCTCCGTTCTTCCTAAACAATTCAACAAATCTTGAAGAATTAACCAGAAGCTCTGCCGGACTTTTCTCTCCTCAAACAAGAAACTACACCAAGAACAACAAGCACTTCGATGTTGTGTCGTTCTTTTCTGATTCTACAAATTCATAGAATCAAATAATTCAAAGCCTTGAAGATAGAGGATAACAAACACAATCAAGTTCTTGTCGTTCTTCTTCGACAAATTCAAGAAATCAAATACAATTGTTCGAGATCAAGCTTCATCAGCACTCGACCAGAAATCAAAGACAAATCGATTCAAGATCAAGCCTCGACGGCTCTTGGATCGCTCTCAACAACCCGATTCAAGATCAAGCTCGAAGGCCCTTAAATCAACACCCACAAATGAGATCGAATCAGAGGACATAATCTGTGTACAAGATATTTACAGAGGACTGTACCCATCATTTCTAAATAATTAATAAAATCTTTATTTGTGACAACTTTCATTCCTTAAATTTTGGAATCAAAATTTGTTGTCTACATGCATATCATCTGTAAGACCAAAAGCTTCCTCAACAGCATCTTAAGCTCATTGTTTTCAAAGTAGATTGGTTGTTCCTCTGGTAATTCATACATATATATATATATGTTATTGTATGTATTATTTTGGTCAAAACCTTAAATGGATGCGGTACAACCCTAATACAAAAAGGCAAAAGCATTAAAACCAAATCCAAAGAAAGATAAGTATACATATGAGGGTGTATAATGTATATGTATGGATAGATATATAGAGACACCCCTGCTCAGCATTTGTCGAAGCCGGGAGACGAATGGGAAAAGTTGATGTATGACATCTAGGCTTTGGGCTCATGCACAGAGATCAACATAGCAGAAATCGTCTCGTCGTCGCCGTCGCAGGCGTGCAAGCGCTCGCTGATGAGGCGATGATGATGGCAATAAAGAAAAATCCTAATTTTAGGCTAGAAATATAGTTGAGGGTATTATTGCCATTTTAAAAAAATCATATGTTAAATTTTAAAATTAATTGTGTTAAAATCATCTCGCTTGTAAATAAGTTTTCACTTTCGTTACTACTTGTAAATATGATTTGTCTCTTGTTGTATTTTTAATTATATCTCATTGTATTTGTAATTTTCCTTTAATTTTATTTTCCTTATAAATTTGATCTCATTCTCTCTCTACATCTCTATTCCAATCACTTTTTCTCTCTAAAACATCATGCCCTCTCTTTCTCTCTCTAGGGTTTTGACGTCCAACTTCTACTCCAATGGTTTCGATGATATAAACCCTAGCTTTTCTCTAATACTTGGCTCGCATATTGTGTTGAAGCTTGGGAGGAAAAATTGGAGCCGATTGCTTCTCCCTCTCGAGTTCGAATCTTGTAATTCATTTATTGCTTTGTATGTGTCTTCTCATAAATTGTTGATGTGAAGCATTTTTACTTGCAATTGCAATACTAGGATTTAGTTTTCTTTGTTTGGTTATGTGAAAAATGTAGAACATGAGATTAATTGCAATGAAAAATTCATGTTCAATAATTGATCTATGGCTTGAGTCTTTTCATTTGAAATTTTAACTTCAATTTCAATTTCTTTGATAGTTGTTTCAGTTTTATTGACATTTAAATTAAGGTTTTACTATTATAGATAGTTTAATTAGCTATGGTTACATAGATTGCTCTGTGTACTGATATTTGTTTGATTATGTTTAATGAGGGTTCCATACCAAATGATATTTATCAGAACAGTGGTTCTAGAATGGCGGCTAATAATGGTGGCTAGCTCATGGTGGTTCAACAACCAAACAACACTCATTTTATGCCACACAAAGCCTAGCATGGGTGTTCAAAGGACAACCATATATATGGTTTCCAAAAGCCTATAAATAGGGGTGTATGTACGTTGTATATTAACACACCAAAACAAGAAAGAAAAGTTATACCTAAGTGTGTAAGGCAGAGAGAGAAGAGTGAGTTGAGTTGAGTGAAAGCTTGTATCCCCCTCTTCCCTATTTTCATCAAATATAATGAAATATCTCTTTCCCATGGACGTAAGTCTCAATTGGGCCGAACCACGTTATATCTTGTGTCATTTATCTTATTCTTGTTGTGGTAGTGTGTATATGTGTGTGTTTGAGTTGGTTTAGGCACTAACAAGTGGTATCAGAGCTCGTGTTGGGGCGTTGTTACTCACCATAAAGATTTCTGTCATGGACTGCAACACCGCACCAGCATTTTTAAAACTCCAGTCAAGATCCGTCGGCCATCACCAAGTCGAAGTTGTTCTTGCCGATCTGAAGACCCAACACCACCGAGACTGCCGTGGAGTTGTTCCTAACCTCCGTGTTCCTCATACCGTGAAGACCTAGCACCGTGTTTCTCATACGTATTTTCTTACGGTACGACTACCATTGAAAAGCTACTTTCATCCTCCAGTATGTGTTTTGAAATCACAAACATAGGCATAGTTTTTAGTTTCAATTATAGTATATAGATATATATGTCTCAAAACTTCTATATGCATATTTATCTATATATGTATTATATGAGAGAGTTGGTTGGCTTTGGCAGAGTAATTGAATAGGAGAGAAGAAGTGGGTCCTGCTTAATTAAAGAGAGAGTTATTACATTGTGTGAGTAATTGTGAGGGAAGAAATTTAAGAAAAAAAAGTGAGAAAAATAAAATAAAATTTGAGAGACTTAACTCTCGGTCAAAAGAAAAAAGAAAAAGAAAAAGAAAAAAAATAGTTTTGCCCTTTTCATTATTTTGGGCTTATATAGCTCATTTTAAGTCTAATTTGAGTCCAGTCAGAGGTGTTTTTAAGATTTTCAGCCATTTCGGACGTAATGGTGCAATCCATTTTGGGTGATTTAGCTCCTAACATATCAAACAATCCAGGTAGAGCTTAAAGACCAATCCTATTCATGGAGGAATCGGGATTAGGAGCCATGATAAAAATGACAGCCTCTAATTACACCATTTGGAGACCCCAGATGGATGATCTCCTTAATTGCATGGATTTGGCGGACCCGTTAGAAAATGAAGGCGCAAAACCCGAATTGATCTTAGAAAAAGATTGGACCAAGATGCACAATAAGACAATTGGTCAAATCAGACAGTGGATAGACCATAGTGTATTCCATCATGTTGCACAAGAGACCAACGCATACGAACTCTGGAAGAAGCTGAAGAACATGTACCAGGCCAAGACAACTCAAAATAAAGCTCTTCTGATGATGCGATTAATAAATTTGAAGCCGAGGAGTGGAACCTCTATAGCTGAGCACACCAGCTAGTTTCAAAACCTGGTGAACCAGCTTGCAGTTATAGAGTTGAATCTTGGCGATGAAACTCAAGCTCTACTTCTACTTACTTCCTTACCACCCACATGGGAGACGTTGGTGGTTTTCCTTCGCAACTCAGCACCAAATGGCAAAATCACCATGGCGATAGTAAAGGATGTCATACTCAACGAGGAAATAAGAAGAAAGGAGGCCGACATGAACCAGTCACATGCCTTTGTCATAGAAAGTCGAGGAAAACCTTACGGAACTGGTAGAGGCAGAAGTAGAGGAAGATCTCGAACCCGCGGTAGGCCCAACGATGACAAAAATCAACAAAATGGTAAATATGTTTGTTTTCACTACGGAATTCCATTTAAAGAAGAATTATCGCAAGTTACAAAGGGAGCTAGGTCAAAGTAGCCACCAGCCACTAAAGGAAGATGGCGATTCCAAGGTCACAGTTACTAGAGATATCGCAATATGCTCAACTAATGAAGAGACGTGCCTCCACATCTTACCACACAACACCTCACGGTGATTTCTTCACCTCATACAAAGCTGAAGACTTTGGTACAGTGATGATGAGCAATAAAAGTTTCTCGAAATAGTGGGAATCGGTGATGTCCATATCAAGACCAGTATTGGCTGCACTATAGTGTTAAAAGATATCAGACATGTACCCGAACTTCGCCTCAATCTCATTTCCGGGACAACCTTAGATCGGGAAGGCTACGATAACTACTTTAGCAATGACACCTGGAAGCTGATAAAAGGAGCCATGGTTGTCGCCCGAGGACAGATACATGCACATTATACAAAACCCATGTGAAGGTAATTTCGGACAGTCTCAACACAGTTGAAGATGAGACTTTACCAAATTTGTGGCACAAGAGACTCAAACACATGGGGGAGAAAGGGTTACTTCCACTGGCGAGGAAGAGACTAATTGTAGTGTTGAAAGGTACTCCACTAAACCCTTGTGATCACTGTTTATTTAGAAAGCACCATAGAGTCTCTTTCAACTCAAATACCAGAAAAAAGATTAGAATTGTTGAGTCTAGTACACACTGATGTTTGTGGTCCCATAGAAGTAGATTCGTTAGGCGATAATGGATATTTTCTCACATTCATTGACGATGCTTTATGAAAGGTATGGGTATATTTTTTGAGAACGAAGGACCAGGTACTAGATTACTTCAAGGCATTTCACTCCACGGTAGAGCAGGAAACCGAAAAGAAGCTGAAGTGCTTCCGATCGGACAATGGAGGCGAGTACACTTCCAATAAGTTTTGAGCATACTGCTTTGAATTCGATATCCGACATGAGAAGACGGTCCCATGTACTCCACAACATAATGGTGTAGCCGGATGGATGAACCGAACCATTATGGACAAAATTGGAAGTATGATCAGTATGGCTAAGTTGTCAAAGCCATTATGGGGTGAAGTAGTTAGAGTTGTCATCTACCTGATCAACAGATCACCATCAGTACCACTGTAGTTCGAAGTGCCAGAGAAGATATGGACTGGAAAAGATCTATCATACTCTCACTTGAGAGTGTTTGGATGCAAGGCGTTTGCACACGTATCCAAGGAGCAAAGAAAGAAGCTTGACCTGAAATCAACTCCATGTATTTTCATCGGCTATGGAGACGAAAAATTTGGATACAGGTTATGGGATCCAGAATAAAAAAAAGTCATCAGAAGCAGGGATGTTGTGTTCCAAGAAAACCAGACAGACAAAGACACTGAAAAGACCACAAAGTCCAGTGGTTTCAGTCCTAGTATTCCAGACATCATCTCAAATTCTATATCAGTACAGTTGACCCCGAATAATGAAAAAATGCAGGATGAAATTCCAGAAGCAGATGAGGAAGAAGAACCTAAGGGTGTTGAGCAGGGGGAGCCACAAACCCCTCCACCAGAAGCTATAGAACTAGAAGTAGCTCCTCCAGTTGAAGAGCCTCAACCAAGAAGATCTTAAAGAGGCCAAATACTGATTTCGTTGAGGAAATATCCGGAGTCAGACTATATTCTGCTTACTAATAAGGGGGAACCAGAAAGCTTTCAGGAAGTGACGTCTCATACAGACAAAGGAAAATGAATGCAAGCTATGCAAGAAGAGATGAGTTTTTTGAAGAAGAACCAGACTTATGAGTTGGTGAGACTTCCCAAAGGCAAAAAAACATTGAAAATAAATGGGTCTTCAAGCTGAAGAAAGACGTCAATGGGAAGGCGATGAAGCACAAAGCCCAGTTGGTCGTCAAAGGGTTCCAACAAAATAAAGGCATCAACTTTGACGAGATTTTCTCACCAGTGGGGAAAATGACCTCAATTCGAGTTATACTTGGATTGACAGCTAATCTGAACCTGAAGCTTGAACAGATGGACGTCAAGACATCATTTCTCCATGGAGATCTACATGAGGAAATTTTCATAGAGCAACCATAAGGATTTAAATTTACAGGGAAAAAGCATACGGTCTGCAAACTAAAGAAGAGTCTCTACGGCCTCAAGCAAGCACCAAGTCAATGGTACAAGAAGTTTGACTCTTTTATGGTGGGTCATAATTACAAGAGGACTGCTGCAGATCAATGCGTCTACATCCAGAGATTCTCGGATAGTAACTTCGTTATACTATTGTTGTATGTTGACGATATACTGATAGTTGGACAAAATGCTAGTATGATCAGCAGGTTGAAGCAAGAACTGTCTAAGTCCTTTGATGTGAAGGACCTAGGCCTAGCTTAGCAGATATTGGGCATGAAGATTGTTCGCAACATGAAAGGCAAGAAATTGTGGTTGTCTTAGGAGAAATACGTTGAATGGGTGCTTGAAAAGTTCAATATGAGAAACGCCAAGCCAGCCAGTACTCCACTGGCTAAACATTTCAAGCTAAGTAAACAATTGTGTCCCTCTTCGAAGAAAGATAGGGAAAAAATAGAAGCAATCCCCTACTCTTCAGCAGTTGGTAGCTTGATGTATGCAATGGTTTGTACCAGACCGGATATTGCTTATGTTGTAGGCGTTGTGAGCATATTTATTTCAAATCCAAGCAAAGACCATTGGGAAGCAGTCAAGTAGATTCTCAGATACCTGAAGAGTACATCAAAGCTATGCATGTGCTACGGGGGAGCTAAACCAGTCTTGGAAGGCTATACAGATTCAAGTGATGTGGATAGCAGGAAATCTACATCAGGATTCCTATTTACTTTTGCAGGGGGAGCTGTCTCATGGCAATCCAAATTGTAGAAGTGTGTCGTTTTATCTACAACAGATTCCAGAGTGCATTGCCGCAACGGAAGTTGGGAAAGAAATGTTATGGATAAACCGGTTTCTCCAAGAACTGGGAGTTAGACAAAAAGAATACAAAGTACATTGTGACAGTCAGAGTCCTCTAGACTTGAGCAAGAATGTAATGTACCATTCCCGCACAAAGCATATAGACATTCGCTATCACTGGATACGCGAAGTGATGAAACAACAACTGTTGAAAATTATGAAGGTCCACACTGACAAGAACCCAACACACATGCTAACAAAGGTGGTTATTCGTGAGAAGCTAGAGCTATGTATAGACATAGCCCGGATGGACATCCACTAAAGAGCATCAGAATGTGTTCTCCTCTGATAGGTATGGAAGGGGGAGAATTGAAGGTTCCATACTAAATGATATTTGTGAGACCAGTGGCTCTAGAATGGCGGCTAGTAATGGTGGTTGGCTCATGGTGGTTCAACAACCAAACAACACTCATTTTCTGTCACACAAAGCCTAGCATGGGTGTTCAAAGGACAACCATATATATGGTTTCCAAAAGCTTATAAATAGGGGTGTATATACGTTGTATATTAACACACCAAAACAAGAAAGAAAAGTTGTACCTAAGTATGTAAGGCAGAGAGAGAAGAGTGAGTTGAGTTGAGTGAAAACTTGTATCCTCCTCCTCCCCATTTTCATCAAATATAATGAAATCTCTCTCTCCCGTGGACATAGGTCTCAATTGGGCTGAACCACGTTATATCTTGTGTTATTTATCTTACTCTTGTTGTGTGAGTGTGTATATGTGTGTCTTTGAGTTGGTTTAGGCACTAACATTGAATGTAGAAAATCTGTAATTTGATATTACGAGTTTTGGAGCGGAAATTCGACGTCCGGTAATTCACTTTCTCTGGTTTTTTTCTTCATGCTTTGCAAAAGCTTTTTCATAATCTGTGATTTGATATTGGCACATACTCATGAATATACGTACATATGTATAGATGTAATCGAACATAATTAGTGGGTATATATTTTCATTGATAGCACCTGGAACACATTTATGTTATTTCTATTAGAATGTTATGTAGAAGGTATGCTACTAATAAAAATATATATAAACATTGTTTTTATTATTCTTCTTCTTATTATTATTATTATGTATTTATTTCTTTTATACGGGTCCACACTAATTTTGTTTCTTGATGTCTTTGACACTGACCATGGATCAAGTCGTAATAGAAAGAAGTTTACGATGGCTTACGTATGTTTTCAATCCATATGGAAAACAAATGCATGTAAGCTCTCTTTAGAGTTTACGTATTCCTATTCGGCTGAAGCTCTTCAATGCATTTTGTTATTTTTGTTCCGTAGTTACTTGTCACAGCTGCTATATTGCGATAGTAATTTTTATTCCACTCCCGACTTTAATTTTTCCATGTCCTTCGGGAATATTTAATAGTAGCTACTGAAAATTGGCATCATGAAAATTGCTTGTTTTATAGTGGTATGTCGCCCTAAAGAGTATAACTATCTAAAAAAAATTCTAATAAATTTATTGTCTATCTGAAAAAATGTGGTGTATGGATTTTTAACCACTCGTCAAAGAAGTCCACAATCCAACATATTTTGATGTCAGACTATTGTGTGTTAAACCTTTTTATTCGCATGCACGTCGTTTTAATAGAATATTCTCCTGTCAATAGTATGTTGTATTTCCATTTATGTTCAAAATTTGCCATCTGGACAAGCACAAAAGCGCTAACATTTTGTGACATGTATTTGTGACAAATGCGAAAGTAGACTTTTTTTTTCCAGAATTCCAAATATATTATTCGGATAAGTATTAAAATTCAAGTGTAATTCAATTTTAATTTCAATCACAAACCCAATTTGAATATGAATTTCAATCCAAATTTAATTTGAATGTGAATTTCAATCCTAAACCCAATTCGAATGTAAATTATCAAAAATCTTGAATTAAATTAGATAATATAGATAAGTTTAAATATGTAAATATAGGTATGAAACTATATATATATATATATATATATATATATATATATATGCATGTGTATATGTGTATGTATATATATGTGCATGTGTATATGTGTATGTATATATATGTGCATGTAATATACATGTATGTATGTACATATGTGTGAGTTTGTGTGTTTGTGTGTGTATTCATAATTTTATATATATATACATGAGTGTATATATATTTGTATATATATGCATGTGTGTATATATATGTATATATATTCATATATGCATATGTATATATAGGTCTTTGTAAATATATATGTAAGTTTGTAGTTGTGAAAAGTTAGTTGTTAGAGAGAAAAAAATTATTGGGTTGAATATTTGGAGAAGATTTAGAATTGGAAATCTCAACTTCTCATGTGGAATTCAAATTGTGGATTTGGAATTAGAATGTAATTCTAAATTCAAATCATTTTTTAGCAAACGAAAAATGAAATCTTTGAAATTAGAATGCAATCTCAAATCCAATGCTCAAAATGGTACAGCCGAACGGACCCTACTGTAATTTTCTGTCAGAATTGTTTTAAGATATTCAGAAAAGTTATCAAATATTTTTATGATTACTGCTGAACAGAAATCAATAGTTCCTGAATAACAGTTCCTTATATAGAGAGGGATAGATTAGATGCATGAAAAGATTCTGTCCACTTCTTTAATTGGGATATATTCGAGAAGAATTTATGAATAATGGACCTATGTAACGATTGGGTATTTAAATTACTGTTAAGACAATGGAGGAATAATAGGACCTCACAAGATATTTAAAGTGTATGTGCTAGAACGGACGAAAATATTAATAAAAGAGAAAACGAGAAGAGCATGTACCCAAAAAAAGAAATTAGTAAGGAGTGACAAAGAATTCTAATATAACTCTTATTGGTCAATCAAATTGATGGGAAAAAAAAATAGGTTGATTGTGGGAAAAAAAATAGGAAAGAATTCTTATATTTGTTAATGATTTAAAAACATAGTATATCAATATAAAACTAAAATTAGATGTAGAGATGGAGTTAATTAAAATTACGTTATAGAAGTGAACTTGTAGTTGAATTTGGAGTGAAGATATGACACAAAAAATAAAATCGATAATATTAAAATTAAAATTAGGTTGTAGAAATAGAGTGAATTAAAATTAGACTGTGGTGAAGTTTAAGTATAATTATGTTTGGAATTAAATTAAGTTGGAGTTTTTTCCTATTTTAGTTTTTAAATTTTGTTTTAACTCCAACAAATTGTACTCAAAATTCCGTCAGTGCATCACGTTGGTAATTGAACCGCTGGATATCCATTAATGTGCATGTGAAATTACCTAAATGATAGTGAAAATAGTCTAGAGGGAGGTGAATAGGCATTTTGTGGATTTATTGAAAAATTAATATTTAATTACGGAAAATTCAATTTTAATCCAATCACAAAACCCTAATTCTCAAACCACATCATTCAAGCAATATCAAGCAAACATTAATATTGTGCATAAAATAAAGCAAGAGACGACACAGAGAATTATACGTGGAAAAACCAAGGAAACGTTCCAAGGAAAAAAATCACGGGTACACTCAGGTACTGATGCACTATGAATCAACAAGTAAAGACTCTATGAGAGTTTTAGACTTACAATCACTCCTGATATGCCTTCCTCTACTCGCGGTCTGAAACTCTTGAATCACTCGTACTTCACGAAGCACGCTTGCTCCGCCAGACACTATGAAAGACTCACAAATCACGCCTGATTTTCCTTTCTCTACTCGCGATCTGAAATCCTCGAATCGCTCCGTACTCGGACGGATCAAAGCAACCTCGTTGCAATGGATGGTGTGATGATTTTTCAGCAATCACTCATCCAATCGTGCATAGAGAACTTCGGTGTAGAAGCACGATTGGAGAAATCCAACACAAGAGAGAACACCAATATGTATGATCACTCAATAATCACCTCTTTCTGTGTATCACTCTGTAGAAGAATATGAACGATAAAATATTGCAAAGCTCTCACCAATAACTCTCTTCAAAAAATCATCGTAAAAAATCGTAGTCTCTTCTCTTGTAGAACCTTGGTATTTATAGACCAAGTCAAAGGAAACCCTAACTTTACCCTTTTGCGTAATTTCATAATATGTTGATAAATATTCTAAAATATGATGCAAATATGTGTATACGCCTATACGTAGAGGTCTTAAGTCGTCGATTACTTAAAAACTCGAAGTAGGGATAAAACTGGAAAAATTCGAAAGCATCCCAAAACAAATCCTACATAACAAGTAATCATGTGACCAAGCATTGGGACCTACGCTTGGGCATAGGTCTAGGGCATAGGGTTCCCTCCTAGCTCCAAAAACCATAACGTAGGTCAAAGCTAATTTTTTCCCGTTTCAGCCTCCGCCAACGTAGGTATGTTGCATCTTTTGCAGTTTTTTCATATTTGAGTTAGACTGATCATCTCGAACTCCTGATGCTTTTGGTTGAAGTCATAATGTCTGGAAATGACATTTTTGCCCTCCGGTAAAGTGACGATGTCTGAAAATGACGATTTTGCCCTCCGGTAGCTTTCTTTGCTTTGACACACTCCTTAAGTTCTTTCTCGAGATAGAAACGAACATACTAACAACTCGATTTCAAATATAAAAAATATTCTCGACATAAAAATTCAGTCAACATGGTTATTGTCTAGAACATGCGAAACACAAACAATACTATAAATGTTCTTACAATATCCCCTTTAGCATTTCTGAGACAAAACCATATTTTACAATATAGCCTCACAAATAAAACCATAACATCTATACTTATGAACACACACCGACAAACATAGATATAAATTGTCACATTATTTTCATGACGATCTACCAATCTTGTAACCACAACACTGAACAAACCATTAAACGCAGGTGTGGAAAACAGATATAAATCAACAAAATGATCATCATTCTCCCCCTTGCTAAATATTTCTCCCTCTGAATCAATCAAATAATCTTAACCAAACAATTTCTCCCCCTCACTTAATACTCCTCCCCCTTTTTGTCACTGAAATGTCAAGCAAGGAGAGTAAATGTTATAGCAACAATGTAGAGAGATGCAAGAAAGTACTCAATGAAAAACACCAAGATATAGAATTCTTATCAGATCATATTCATATTCTCAGGGTAACAGAAATCTCTACTATGCATGAATCTACTACTAATGCATGAATGCAAAATGTCATGAATAAAAATAAAATAAAATATTTTTATTTTTAGAAATCCGTGAGCAAGGTAGTAGAGATGCAAAGTCAATCATTAACACATCATATTCTCATATTTAACTCAACCATTATACACATGATATAGAAGAAAATCAGCACACATACCTTGTAAACTCAAGAATGCACAAGTCAACTTTTATAAATATATATATATGAAAATTCTCATGTGCAAGCACTAAGGTAAGATGAAAACAATACATACTAAAGCTTATAATTTCCCCACCAACCGTGATGATAACTCAATCCAAGATCCAAACTAGAAGGCAAAAAATAAAAGATACTTTCTCTTTGTCATACAATTTCCTCCTTCTCATCTTTTCAACTTTTTCACCATATCCCTTTTTGTCTTTCTAAGCTCCGGACATTCCAGCGAGGATTTTTAATCTCGACTAACTAGGCCCGAGCTTCTTCCATAAGATTTATGCTCATTAGTATTCTCCCATTTTTACGCGAACACTCAATGCTTACTGAGGCAAGAGGCCCGATTACTCAAATTGAAGAACTAATTTTTGCATTTTCAATATTTTAAACATCTCATTTTTTTTCAACATCACCACAACATTCATACACACATGCAAAAAATATTTCATGCATAGACCAATCTAACATAGCTCATGAACCTTCATACCACTTCAGATTAAATAAAAAAAATTAACAGATTCAGCAAGCATTATAATCATCACCGAAAAACTAGCACCTAAGATTAAAGTTTTGTAACATAAAATAATCATACAAAGTGATCATCCAAAAATCTTAGGTCAGTCTGATACCTCTACTTCATATATGCATAATGAGACAAGTAAATGTGAAAATAGAGTAAAATATGATAACTTTTGTACTTTGACCAAGCTCAACAGTCTCAAAAATTTTATTTTATGATTTTCTAAAATAAAATTCATGCATTAATAAATATAATAAAAATGCATGATTACTTATCAATTCTAGAAAAATAATGCAATGTGTTCCTAGAATGATAGATAAGAAGATATTTATTCTAAATAAAGCATACCAATAGATTTCCTAAGACTACTTTTGAAAATCTAATGGTTTTGTAAAGATATCTGTCAACTGAGAATCTGTGGATATGAACTCTAGAGACACTATCCCATCTTCAACAAGATTACGAATGAAATGATGTCGAATATCTATATTATTTGTCCTAGAATGTTGAACAGGATTTTAAGAAATATTTATCGCACTCGAGTTATCACAAAACACAGTCATCGTGTCTTGAGAAAAACCATAATCCTGCAACATTTGACGCATCCACAAAACCTGAGTACAACAACTATCAATTGCTATTTACTCAGCCTCAGCAGTGGAAAGGGAAACACAATTTTGCTTCTTGCTATGACAAGCAACTAAGTAATTTCTAACATAAAAACACCATCCACTTATATTTTTTCTATCATCAATATTACCACAGTCCATAATTCAGTCCCTTTAATATACTTGATAATCCTTTTCACAACAGTAATATGAGACTCATTAGGACTTGTCTAATAGCGTGCACACAACCCAACTCTAAACGCTATGTCAGGTCGACTGGCAGTCAAGTACAACAAACTCCCAAACATACTCCTATAAAGTGTAGGATCGACATTTTTGCCTTTAGCATCCAAGCTAAGCTTAACACTTATACTCATAAGAGTGCAAGCATCCTTAGCCTTTTCCAAACCAAATGTTTTCACCAATTCCAAGGCATAACGAGTTTGAGAAACAAAAATTCCATCATTTAATTGCCTAACTTGAAGCCCTAAAAAGAAGTTCAATTCACCAATCATGCTCATCTCAAATTCATGTTTCAATTGATCTCCAAAATAATGAGCAAGCTGATCAGAAGTGGAACCAAATACAATATCATCAACATAGATTTGAACAATAACTATATCACTCTCAATTTTCTGAATAAACAGTGTTTTGTCCACTCCCCCTCGAGCAAAACTTGTTCCTAACAGGTAATCAGTCAACCTTTCATGCCAAGCTCTAGAAGATTGCTTTAGCCCATACAAAGCCTTTTTCAGCTTGTAAACATGACCTGGACAATGAGGATCCTCAAATCCTTTGGGCTACTCCACATATACTTCCTCATGAAGAACACCATTAAAAAATGCACTCTTCAAATCCATTTAATACAACTTGAATCCAAGATGACAAGCAATAGCGAACAAAATTCAAATAGATTCAAGTCTCGCTACTGGAGCAAACGTCTCATCAAAGTCTATACCCTCCAACTGAGTATAATCTTGAGCAACAAACCTAGCCTTATTCCTAACTATTGTACCATGTTCATCCTTTTTATTCTTGAATATCCACTTGGTACCAATCATATTTATCTCATTCGGTCTAGGCACAAGATACCGTACATCATTCTTAACAAACTGATGAAGTTCTTATTGCATAGCATTTATCCACTCACTATCTTGAAGAGTTTCTTTGACATTTTTAAGTTCCAAAGAAGAGCATGCATATAAAACCTCATTCCTAGCCTTTCTCCGTGTCACCATCATCTGATCAACAGATCCTATAACATTATCCAAATGATGGTACAACTTTATCCTTGCAGATGGTTCATTAGAAGGAGTAGGTTAAACATCACAAATTTGATCACGTGATTCTGCAGGATTTAAAGTATCATCATTAACCACATTGTCCTTGTTATCAACCTCAGAAGAACCATTATCCAATACAAAGAATGGCTCACCATCTTCCTCCTCAGCAGACATTGGAAACTCATCAACACATGAGTCATCAACTACTACATTCGGAGATTCCATCATAGAGTTCTAAGATTAAACACCCTATATACTCGACTAGTCAATGAATAACCTAAAATTATTCCTTCATCACTCTTAGACTCAAACTTACCAATAGATTCACGATCTCTAAGAATATAACATTTTGCTCCAAAAACTTTGAAATATTTCATAATGGGTTTCTTACGATTCCACAGTTCATAAGGAGTTTTTAAGCTGTCAGGCCTAAGATAAACTCTGTTTAAGGTGTAACACGCTGTGTTCACCGCCTCGGCCCAAAAATACCTAGGAACATTCCTACTTTGTAACATAACATTGACCATTTCCTGAATAACCCTATTCTTCCTCTCAACTACTCCATTTTGTTGAGGAGTTTTAGGTGTTGAAAATTCATGTTTTATTCCTCTCTCATCACAAAACACTTCAATTTATGAATTTTCAAACTCCCTTCCATGATCACTCCCTACTCTAGAAATGGAACAATTCTTCTCAGTTTGAATTTTTAAACAAATTCTCTTAAAACTTTTAGGAGCTTCAGACTTTTCGCTTAGAAATCTAACTCATGCAAATCTCGAATAATCATCCACCATGACAAAAATATACTTCTTTCCTCCTTTGCTCATGGTCCTAGTGGGACCCATTAAATCAATATGCAACAACTCTAAAGGTCTAGAAGTACCAATGACATTTGTCTTTTTGTGCTGACATCTAACTTGTTTACCCTTCTGACATGATCCACACACAACTCATTTTGCATAACCAAGCTTAGGGACTCCTTTAACAATTTTACTTTTAGTAATTTTTGTTAATTCACGAAAATTAACATGTCCCATCCGCTGATGCCAAATTTAACTTCATCAAGTTTAACTCTTTTGCATAACAATTCAAAATTAGGAACAATGCAATAACAATTATCAGTTGAACGCATACCTTCCATTACGCAATTCCCAGAAGAGTCAATGATCGAACACTTATCAGGAGAAAAAATGACATTATGATTGTTATCACATATCTAACTTATGCTCAACAAATTTGTTTTAAGACCCTCTACATAAAGCACATCTTCTAGTTTAGGTAAAACCACAATGGTACATTTGCCTAGAACCTTCGACTTCTCTCCATCACCAAAAGTGACTATCCCACCATGACATTCCTCGAGAAATCCAAACAATGACTTATCTCTAGTCATATGCCTCGAACATCCACTATCCAAATACCAAGAAATAGACTTGCGTGCTCTAAGTGCAGTATAAACTACTAGACAGTGTAGCTCACTTTTTCTCACCCAAGCCTTCTTTATCTTCGAAGCTCCTTTTGCCAATCTTGGCAAATTCTTCATTACTTCATTCAACATTCGAATTTGATCTTGAACACGATCTCCATATTGAACTCTTTTTTCCTTCACCGATTGTAGATTTTTCCCTCTCAACTTCGAGCACCTTGGTCGAATGTGACCACTGACACCATAGTGATGACAAATAGGGACAAACCTCCGGACTCCATCAGGTGACTTCCTAGCATATCCAGGGGTAAGGAAATGCTTGTTTTCAACAGGTCTTTTGACATAGAATTGAATCCTAGGATTCCAATTTGAATTTCCTTTTGAAGAACTCGATGGTACTTGGGAGGCTTTTACAAATGTGGTTTTTGCAGCAACATTCGAATTTTGAAATATTCTAACAAAACCTAGTCCCTTTGTATTTCCTGCGGACTTTCTTACACTCAACATATGATTAAGCTTAAGAGTTCCACTAGACCACTTCTGAATAGTTGAGTTAGCATATTTCAGTTTTTTTTCCAAATTTTCAATCTTAGTAGATTTCTCAACCAATTCCTTATTGAGACAATCTACTAACTTCAAAGCCTCAATTTTTTCAAGTTCAGACTTATTCAAATCCTCAATTAACTTAACCTTTCGGGTCTGTAGAATATTTAGAGTTTGAGAACTATTGGCTAATTCGTCTTTTAAAGAATGTAATTCTTTGTCTATGTTAAGACTTTTAGTCAACAGTTTCATGTGATTCTTGTGAAGTTGTGTGGTCTTATCAAGTAATTTATTATAAGACTCTTGAAGCGTTTCATCACAATCTTCATCACTCTCAAAACCTTCCTCTTTAGACATCGCCAAACTTGAAACAACTTCGTTAACCTCCTTGCTCTGTACAACAAACACAGTGAAATTCTTTGAATCATCACCTACTTCGAATTCTGTCGCATCACTAGTTGATCCATTGTCAGAGTCATCATCCCAACTGACAGCTAATCCTTTGGATTTCTTCAGAGTGTTTAAACACTCTACAGCTATATGACCATATCCTTGACATTCAAAACATTTGGGTTTCTTCTTTTTAGGATCAGACTTGTCATTCCTAATTTGAGTTTTATTTCTACTTTTAGACTCACCAAACCTATCCCCAAATTTTTGTCCCTGACCATTCTATTTAGCCCTAACAAATTTATTTAACCTCTTCGAAAACATGACAATATCATTCAGACTCAACTCACTTTCTTCATCAAGTTCAACCTGATCATCCCTAGTGGTTTTGAAAGCTATGTTCTTCTCTTTTGTGCCACTCGCCTTTTTAGGAGGATTTTTGAACATTTTCATCTCATACGATTTTAAATTTTCAGCCAATTCTTCAACCTTAATTTCTTTAAGACTCATGACCTCAGAGATGACAGTGACCTTAGATCGAAAACGTTCAGGAAAAGACTTAAGGATTTTCTTTACTATGGTAGTCTCATGAATAGGTTCACCTATGTTATGTTAACCAGTTACAATATTAGTTAACCTAGCCTCAAAGTCGGCGAAGACCTCATCCTCCTCCATCTTCAGCTGTTCAAATTGAGAATTCAAAATTTGAAACTTTGATTGTTTCACCTTCGACGTTCCTTCATGAGTGACTTGGAGAATATCCCAAGCTTCCTTGGCAATTACGCACGTAGCAATCCTCTTGAGCTCACTCAGAGTTATAGCATTGTATAACGCATTCAATGCCTTCGAGTTCCAATTCGCGTTATTCGTCTTGGTAGCAGTCCACTCATTTGATGATTTTGGTGTTGATTCATTGGTCGCGTCGTCTTTCACAGTAGGAGGTGAATATCCTACTTCAATAGCATTCCACACTCTCTCATCTAAAGATTTTAAAAACGCTCTCATTCTCGCTTTCCAATATGTGTAATTCACCCATCAAACAAAAAGGATCTAGATATGGAACCTCCTTCACGAGGCATCTCCATCATCTAAGTTCACAATCTAACCCTAGGTAGTTGACCTAAATCGGGGCAACCACGCTCTAATACCAATTCAAATTACCTAGACGATAGTGAAAATAGCTTAGAGGGGGGTGAATAGACTTTTTCTGGATTTATTGACAAATTAATATTTAATTGCAAAAAATTCAATTTTAATCTAATCACAAAATCCTAATTCTCAAACCACATCATTTAAGCAATATCAAACAAACATTAATATAGTGCAGAAAATAAAGTAAGAGACGACACAAAGAATTATACGTGGAAAAACCAAGGAAACGTTCCAAGGGAAAAAATCACGAGTACACTCAAGTACCGATGAATTATGAATCAACAACTACAGACTCTATGAGAGTTTTAGACTTACAATCACTCCTGATATGCCTTCCTCTACTCGCGGTCTGAAACCTTTGAATCACTCGTACTTCACGAAGCATGCTTGCTCCGCCAGACACTATGAGAGACTCACAAATCACATCTGATTTGTCTTTCTCTACTCACGGTCTAAAATCCTCGAATTGCTCCGTACTCGGATGGATCAAAGCAACCTCGTTGCAATGGATGGTGTGATGATTTTTCAGCAATCACTCATCAAATCGTGCATAGAGAACTTCGGTGTAGAAACACGATTGGAGAAATCCAACACAAGAGAGAACACCAATATTATGATCACTCAATAATCACCTCTTTCTGTGTATCACTCTGTAGAAGAATATGAACGATAGAATATTGCAGAGCTCTCACCAAAAACTCTCTTCAAAAAATCGTCGTAAAAAATTGTAGCCTCTTATCTTGTAGAACCTTGGTATTTATAGACCAAGTCAAAGGAAACCTTAACCTTACGCTTTTGCGTAATTTCACAATATGTTCATAAATCTTCTAAAATATGATGTAAATATGTGTATACGCCTATACGTAGAGGTCTGAAGTCGTCGATTACTTAAAAACTCGAAGTAGGGATCAAACTGAAAAAATCCGAAAGCACCCCGAAACAAATTATGCATAACAAGTGACCACGTGACCAAGCATTGGGACCTACGCTTGGGCGTAGGTTTAGGGCATAGGGTCCCCTCCCAGCTCTAAAAACCATAGCGTAGGTCATAGCCAATTTGTCCTGTTTCAGCCTCCGCCAACGTAGGTATGTTGTATCTTTTGCAATTTTTTCATATTTGAGCTAAACTGGTCATCTCGAACTCCCGATGTTTTTGGTTGAAGTCATAATGTATGAAAATGACATTTTTGTCCTCCGGTGAAGTGACGATATCTGGAAATGACGATTTGGCCCTCCGATAGCTTTCTTTGCTTTAACACAGCTTGACTTCTTTCTCAAGATAGAACCGAACATACTAACAACTCGATTTCAAATATAAAAAAAAAATTAATATGATAATTCACTCAACATGGTTATTGTCTAGAACATGTAAAACACAAACAATACTATAAATGTTCTTACAACATGAAATATTATCCTTCCATACGAGTTTCACCAATGGAAATAATTAGTGCATCAGTCCTTAATATATAATTTTAATTATAATTTACCAAAAATAATTGTAATTTTTATGTAGACGAACAAGTAGTTATATAGCCTACTAAAATTTAAACTATTATATAGCATTCCAACAAAAATTTAATTATAGCTTTTATGTTCTATGAAAATGACATTTTTGTCCTCCGGTGAAGTGACGATATCTGGAAATGACGATTTGGCCCTCCGATAGCTTTCTTTGCTTTAACACACCTTGACTTCTTTCTCAAGATAGAACCGAATATACTAACAACTCGATTTCAAATATAAAAAAAAAATTGATATGACAATTCACTCAACATGGTTATTGTCTAGAACATGTAAAACACAAACAATACTATAAATGTTCTTACAACATGAAATACTATCCTTCCATATGAGTTTCACCAATGGAAGTAATTAGTGCATCAGTCCTTAATATATAATTTTAATTATAATTTACCAAAAATAATTGTAATTTTTATGTAGACGAACAAGTAGTTATATAGCCTACTAAAATTTAAACTATTAAATAGCATTCCAACAAAAAATTAATTATAGCTTTTATGTTCTATTCAAACTCCAAATTCAACAGTAATTCGTATAGCATATATTTTATTCGTATAGCCTTTGGTCCTAGGGATAATGTAATTATTTTATTATATAACCATAATGTTACCTACTCGTGAGGTAAATCGATGATGCAATATATAAGAAAATGGAAAATGGAAAATGGAAAATATAAGAGGAGGAAACATTAGGTCTTTGGAATATTGATCATTACAATATATATATATATGATGTTAACTTTGAACAATTAGGTTATATAGGATTTGAGGTTGAGAATTATAGTTTTGCTCTTTCATTTTTTTATTATTTTAAAGTGTTCCGGCAGTTGTTCAATAGGAATGTCTTTACGTAGTTATCTCCTTGTTGAATTTTTCTTCTTAATGCTTTGTCTAGGACACATGATCTTCTTGATAATATTTTTTTCTCTTTTTGATATTCAATGTCCAATATATGCTATGGATATATGTTAGACTTCTTTTTCCTTTTCCTGATGTATTGTTTGAAATTTCAATTTATGTTTTGCAACTATATATTAGTTTGAGTTCGAGAAATTGGATTCACAACAAAACTGATATTTGTACTTGATAAGGAATTTTGATTATATTTTTTAAACCTTTAAAATTTATTTCGTTATTTTTAAAACATTAGTAAAATCAAATTTGTCTTCAATAATATAGAAAAGTTAATTGTAGGTGGAAATATTGAAAATCATGGGGTCTACCCGCAATTAGGGGAAACCTCAGGCGGTCTACTTGCTATTAGGGCAAACTTTAGGGGGTCTAGGTGCAATTAATCCTATATAATATAATAATATAAAAAAATATAGAATGTTTATAGCAACTATAACATATAATAAAAAAAATAACACTAATAGAAATATTGAAATTACAATGTATTTAACATTTATTGGAGCTAAAAGAAAAGTTAACAAAAATATGAAGACAAAATAAATTTAGAAACAATATGCAAATCGAAAGAGAAACCAATATATAAAGAAAAATACAAACAATGTAAGCTAGTAATTGAAACTAAAAGTGAATATTAAAAAACATAAGTAAACTAATAAAACATAAAAAATATGATTTATTTATTGAATCTAGAAAAAAGTGAACAAATATTTGATGAAAAAAGGTAAAGATGAAAAATATAATTGAAAGTGAAACAATTATAAATTATAAGGTGATGTATATATTACATAAATAGTTGATATAGAAATTGTAAGGTATTCGTTCTATGTAATAGGAAAGGAAAATAAGTAGGTCATAATGACTAAAAAAGAAAAAGAGATTAAAAGAGAATATAATATTTGAGCCTATATAAGTAAAGGTGGTTACATAATTGAGGACTCGAGAGTGAAAGTTGTTGGAACACAAAAAAAATCCGCACATGGAATTTCATTTGTTCAAATTATTTTTAAGACCTTTTAGTTATGAAGAATTAAAAAAAATGAAAAGATAATTTTCATTAAGTAGGAAAGAGATGCTTACAATCTAGATGAACCCTGATGTTTTGCTTCAGAAGCTCAGGTCTTTTAATTTTCATATGATATCTCACTTTCAAATTTGATTTTTTTTAATCTATATATAGCACAAAAAATACCATGTACCATGTCTTGATATATGCATACCGGCCACAAAAAACCCATCATACGTATATGATAGGTGTAACTTGTACGACACGTGTAGATAAGGGTGTTAACCGATTGTTTTTTACCAAGACTCTACAATCTCATCAGGATACCTACGGGTAGATGTCACTATCTCACCAGAATACCTACGGGTAGATGTCATTATCTCACCAGGATACCTACAGGTAGTTATCACGATATCAACACCACCACATTAAAGACTCTATAAATAGAGGGTCGGGGTCAACCTAAAGAGGTACGCAATAATCACCCACCAATTACTCCTGCTATATTTCTCTGAACGATCCAAGTTCTAACTTGACCGTCGGAGCCTATTTAGCCGGTACCCCACCGGTACCTCTTTCGGTCATTGTTTGTTCTTTTTGACAGGAACGACATCGTTTTCTACTCGACCATTCTACGCATCATCAGTTGGCGCCGTCTGTGGGAAGCGACATCTTCTTACTTCCAGAAAACGTTAGAATGGTCCAACTATGAAGCAAAAGTAAGGTGGGTGATGCCTCTGGACAACCCAGAGATCTTCTCCTTCAACCCAATGATCCCTTGCTCCCAACCAACCAAGGAGTACCACCGAACCATACTGGTTTACCTCTAGTGCATCCTCCCCGACCTGATGGCCAAGAGGAGGCACGTGTTTCTCTGGGAGAGCAAGAAGTTGGCGATGACAGGTCATCACACAACTCTGAAAATCCCCAAAATTCAGACCCAGTCAGATAAAACGATCCTACAGAACGTGTAGCGGTATTAGAACAACATGTTCAAGCTCTGGCCCGAGGGATGGACCAAGTGATCCAGCAGACCCAGCAGAACATTTTGCTTTTTCAACGACTGGCTGGTCCCGTTCCTCCCGCGTCGGATGCGACAGGATATAATGATTTGGAAGAGGGGGCAGAGCATAGCCACAACCAGGATCAATGGAGGACGGTGATCCGGAGCACCTGACGAGGCAGGACGCCTGATGATCTTACAGAAGTTGTGGGTGTGGATCAACAGATCCAAGATCTGAAAGCACAGATGGAAGGTATGGCACAGACAATGAAGGGCAAAAGCCCCGCTATTGTGGATGAACTCCTACAGAAGACTAATTCCCCCTTTGATGCTTTGGTGATGAGTATTCCTCTACCTAACAAGTTCAAAATGCCACAGTTGGAGAACTTTGATGGGTCCAAGGACCCTCTTGACCACCTCGAGACTTTTAAGGCACTCATACATCTACAGGTTGTCCCAGATGCTATCATGTGTCGGGCTTTTGCCATCACCCTAAAGGGGTCAGCCTGGGTCTGGTTCAATAAGTTGAGGCCCGGTTCTATTCGTGACTTCGACAAGTTAAGCAGGAAATTTATCGGGCACTTTATTGCCAAGCGGAGACATAGGAAGCCCGCCACCTACTTGCTAAACGTCAAACAGGATAAAGGAGAGTCGCTTCGAGATTATATAAGCCGGTTCAATAATGAGATGCTCCAGGTTGATGAGGTTAATGATAACGTAGCAATGACAGCCTTCATGGGAGGACTACAATTTTTTAGGTTTATTTTTTCCTTATCAAAATAACCGCCCGAGACGATGGCAGAACTACTTGTTAAAGCCCAAAAGCATATGAATGCGGAGGATGCCATGAATGCCCGAAAAGGAAAATGGACTGAAGAAAATAAGGTGGAAAAAAAGGGACCAGCAATAACTACCAGGGACGAGAGAGAAGCTAAAGGTCGGAGAACCCAACCGACTGTGGACAGGTCATCTCGACCTGCAAAGAGTCAGGATAAGTTCACTAGCTTCACTCCATTGAACAAGCCGATAGGCGAGATCCTTTTTCAGATACAAGACGATCATTCATTATCCTGGCCACCTAGGCTGAAGTCGGATCCATCAAAAAGGGCACGCGATAGATTTTGTCGCTTTCACCGCGACTATGGACATACGACATATGAATGCATCGACCTCAAAAATCAGATTGAGAGCCTAATCCAGAGAGGGCGTTTGAGCCGGTTCACGACCAATGGCGATAAAGGAAAAGGCCGACAGGATGCTCCCTGAAGAAGTCGCACACCAGATAAGCAGCCGGATCGGGTGATCAATGTGATTTCTGGAGGGTTTGTTGGAGGTGGGGAAACAAGCTCATCCCGAAAAGCTCATGCGAGAAGGGCTAGAAATATGATGGAGGTCCAAGGGGTGGATACCTCTGTTCCACCTTCCAAATCACCACGACTAGAAGGGCAGGTCATTACCTTGACCGACGATGATGCACGGGGAGTACAACATCCCCATGATGACCCACTAGTGATTACCGTGATCGTGGCCAATTTTACTATCCGACGGGTGCTGATCGACAATGGAAGTTCTGTGGATTTGTTATTCTCTGAAGCTTTCAACAAGATGGGTATAGGAAGAGACCAGTTAAAGCCATCCAAATCACCTCTAGTCGGTTTTTCTGGAGAGAAGGTTTCTCCACTAGGGATAGTGACCCTTCATCTCACTGTAGGGGTGGCTCCAAGACAGTTTACCATCATGGTAGACGTTTTTGTAGTGGATTGCCCTTCCACCTACAATATCATCATCGGAAGAGAAACTCTCAATGCATTGAAAGCAGTAACTTCAACTTACCACCTGCTAATGAAGTTCCCAACTGATCATAGTCTAGGAGAGGTAAAAGGAGACCAAGCTATGGCACGGAAATGCTATGCAGCCGCTCTAAGAGATAGAAGGTCACGGGAGTCACTTACTATCGAAGGTCTCGAATCAGTCTCAAGTCAAAATACTCCCCGACCAGAACCAGTAGAGGACCTCATAGAGGTAAGCCTGGAAGAGGGTGGGAACCGAAAAATAGTAAGCATCGGGTCTCTGCTCCCCGATGATGTTAATGATCAACTTATTCGATTCTTGAAACAAAATCAAGACATGTTTGCCTGGACACATGAAGATATGCCGGGCATTGATCCTTAAGTTATGCAACATCGCTTAAATGTGGATTCTACTGCCAAGCCTGTAAAGCAGAAGAAAAGAACATTTGCCCCAAAGAAGAATGCAACTATAATGTCGGAGGTTGACAAGCTTCTAAAGGCGGACTTCATTCGAGAGGTCCACTACCCCAACTGGTTATCGAATGTAGTCCTAGTAAAAAAGGCAAATGGAAAATGGAGGCTCTGTGTCGACTTTACAGATTTGAACAAAGTCTGTCCAAAGGATAGTTTTCCGTTACCAATAATTGACATGCTGGTAGAAGCTACTTCAGGGAATGAACTACTTAGCTTTATGGATGCATATTCGGGTTACAATCAGATCCCCATGCACCCTCTTGACTGTGAGAAAATATCTTTCATCACCGACCGAGGCATTTACTGCTATAAAGTCATTCCCTTCGGGTTAAAGAACGCTGGAGCTACCTACCAGAGATTGGTCAACAACATGTTCAAAGATCAAATTGGAAGGAACATGGAGGTCTACGTATATGACATGTTAGTTAAGAGTATCAAAAAGTTGAATCATCTAGCGGACCTTGAATAAGTTTTTGAGGTGCTTCGAAAACACCAAATGCGCCTTAACCCAACCAAATTCGTTTTCGGTGTATCATCAGGAAAGTTCTTAGGGTTCATGGTCAGTAGAAGAGTCATTGAGGCCAATACGGAAAAGATTCGGGCCATCCTGGACATGAAGTCTCCCCAGTCAACCAAAGATGTGCAGCGGTTGTTGGGAAAGGTGGTTGCCCTCAACAAGCTAATTTCTCGAGCTACAGACAAATGTCTTCCCTTCTTCAAGGTGCTTAAAAAGACGTTTGAGTGGACCCCTGAGTGTGAACAATCATTTGTGGATTTAAAGAATTATCTCGTTTATCCACCCCTGTTGGCCTGACCAGTACCAAGGGAACAACTTCTACTTTACTTAGTTGTCTCCTTAACGGCAGTGAGTTCTGCCCTGATGAGAGGCGATGGGTCTATCCAGAGACCAATCTACTACACAAGTCGAGCCCTACGGGGAACGTAGGAAAGGTATCCAGTAATGGAAAATTTGGCATTCGCCCTGGTTATTTCTGCTTGGAGATTAAGGTCATACTTTCAAGCTCATACGATAACAGTCCTTACTGATCAACTACTCAGGCAGGTGCTCCACAAGCCAGAAACATCCGATCGCCTTGTGAAATGATCGATTGAGTTGGGAGATTTCGACATCCGCTACAAGCCCAGAGTAGCGATTAAGGGACAGGCACTTGCAGATTTCGTGGCCGAGTTCACCTATCCTCTAAATAATGAAGCCCCTAAAGTTGTTGAAGAAATACTCATTCCTGAGGCAGAAGGACCAATAAACCCGGAAGTACTCTGGACATTATATGTGGATGGTTCATCTAACTCGTAGGTGAGCGGAGCAGGTTTGCTCTTAATCACTCCTGAGGGGGAAAGATTCCCTTACGCCCTCCGGTTCAAGTTTAAAGCTACCAATAATGAAGCAGAGTATGAAGCTTTGATAGCAGGACTCCGAATAGCGCAAACTTTGCAGGAACCCTACCTGAAGGTCAACATCGACCCTGACTGGTTACAGGCTAGGTCAATGGGGAGTATGAGGCGAAATGAGAAAAATGAAGGCTTACCTACTGAAGGTAAAGGAATTGATCGGTCAATTCATAAAATGCGTAATCTGCCCAATACCAAGAGAATAGAATGGTCATGCAGATGCTCTTGCCCGTTAGCTATAGCTATTGAGCCAGAGGATGATATATTTCCCTTGGAACATTTACATCAACCAAGTATTCAACAGGAGGAGACTACAATGATCATGCAAGTGGAACAAGGTATGGAATAGGCACAACCTATCATCAAGTATATCCAGGATGGGGAATTACCAGAAGGCCGAATGGAAGCCCGAAAGATAAGGCTGCGTGCCACCAGATATGCTATCATCAACGAAGTTCTTTATAAAAGGAGTATTTCTCTTCCATACTTGCGTTGTGTCTCTACTACGGAGGCAAACTAAATCCTCAAAGAGATTCATGAGGGTTTATATGGAAACCATGCAAGGGGCAGATCTCTAGCCCATAAGGCTATAAGAAAAGGGTACTACTGGCCGATAATACAAAATGACGCATTACAGTACGTGAAGAGATGTGACAAGTGCCAGCGATTTGCTAATGTCCCCAGACTTCCAGCGGAGGAATTAACACCCATGACTGGGCCATGGCCTTTCGCTCAGTGGGGAATCGACTTGGTTGGCCCATTGCTTCGGGGTCAAACCAAATTTGCAGTAGTAGCGATTGACTACTTCACTAAATGGGTGGAAGCACAACCACTAGCCCGAATCATTGCCAAGAATGTCAAAGGCTTCACCTGGAAGTCAATCATTTGCAGATTCGGCGTCCCCCGGGTCATAGTGTCTAACAATGTAAAACAGTTTAAAGGAAGTGTATTCCGAGAGTTTTGTTCGGATCTGGGAATAAAAAACCACTAGTTTTCTCCTGGACACCCGCAGGCTAACGGGCAGGCAAAGGTTGCCAACAGAACAATTCTTGGGATGATCAAAAAGCATCTGGAAAAGGCCAAGGGGTTATGGCATGAACAACTGCCCGCTATACTGTGGGCTTATAGGACTACGGCCAAAACACCCACGGGTGAGACCCCTTTTCTCCTTACTTTCGGTAGTGAGGTTGTGACCCCAGTTGAAATCGGGTTGGAAAGTTACAGGACAAGTCACTATAATTCAGAATATAATGAAAAGGAATTGACAGTCAACTTAGATCCGATTGAGGAAAAGAGGGAACAAGCCCAGATGAGGGTTTTTGTCTACCAACAGGCAATGTCACGATATTACAATGCGCGGGTAAAACAGAGAAGATTTCAGCCAGGAGACCTTGTCCTACGGGAAGTCACCCCACTCACCAACAACCGTGAAATTGTGAAAATGGGAAAACTGGCTCCCAACTGGGAAGGCCCCTACAGGGTAATTCGCACATATCGGCAGGGGGCATACTGGCTAGAGACCCTCCAGGGAAAGCAGCTACCCCATCATTGGAATGCGCAACACTTGAGGAAGTATCACCAGTAAAAGTGGAAAGGCAGTATCACGGTCAGTATAGGCTACCCTTTATTTCCTTTTCTTTAGCATCATTTTGAGTAGTTTCGTTTACTTATATTTTAGTTTGCAATAAGCCATCGAGCATTCTACAGTAGAAGTTATTTAATTTACATTAATTGTTAGAGCGGTTATCCCGCCAATTATCAATAAAGAGAATTCTTTTTCTACAATTCTTGGGCACCTATTGTGTTATCATAAACATATTCTTCCATCCAAAAAATGGGTCCCCTAACAGAAAGGGGGGGTTGAGTGAAGCTCGGAGTAATAATTTTATTATTGAAAGGATATGGCTGAGTGAAGCCCAAATCCTATAAATAAAAGAGAGTAAAATTACTACTCATCTCACAAAAACTGCCTTAATATGAAAGGTTAAGTTTTTCCTACATAAATCAAGGATCAAGGTCCATAAACATCGTTTCATTCATAAAATTTCAAATTACATCAAATGAAAATGAAATAAAATGAAACATCACAGCGACGCTACAAGATTTCAACATAGAAAAATAAAAAGAAACAACTAGTGCCTACGACGTCCACTAGGATTGAATCCAGTGAAATCCTGGGCTGGATAAAAAGCAGTCGCCTACTCGTGGAGATCCTCAAAACCACCAAGGTAATATACTAGTTGCTACTCCTGGAGCTCAAAAGAGTGTCTGAATTCCTCAACTGCAGTAATCCTTGCTTCGACCAATTGTTGGGCATAAAGAGAGGCATGTTCCTCTTCTGCCCTCTTGAGGTCAGACTCATAACTCCCCTTTAGCTTGTTGATCTCCTCTAGTCGAGCAGTCTCAAACTGCTGGTGTTGACGCTCATAGTGGCCCCGAAGCTCGTTGATCTCCGCTTAATGATTGACAGCCATCTGATCTCTTTCAGACTCAGCTCGCATGCATCTATGGGCTATGTACCGGCCTCGGGTCAAATTCTGCAAAAAGAAAAATGGGTCAACATATAAAATATAAAAATCGGACCATAAATGATGTAGATATACTAACTCGTCCTGCATCAAGGAGATATCTCCAATAAGCCTCTACAATAGAGTCATTCTCATTCTCCAATAACCGAAAGTCCTCATCCATCAAAGCGCCCATGAGCTTTTCAGTCACTACCTTCACGCTTAACATCACGGTATCACCCAATGAAGACTTGGATTTAGGAGGGGACATCCCAAAAATGGACCCAGGTCGCGAAGACTGGCCGAAAGTAGGCGATCCAGAGAACTGATTGAACCCAGTCTAAACGACAGGCCCCCTACTCCTAGTGTTTGAATCAAGATCCAAGGTCCTAATGGGACCAGAGGATGCTCTCGCCATCATCTTGTGAGAGGGAGAAGAACATTAGCCAGGCGAGGAGGAGAAACGGGGAATCGGTGGCGACAAGCCTGTCTTGCGCTTTTTGTTTAAAAAGTTATTAAGCACGTCCTGGGGAAACCACTGAGATCCCCCTGTGTACACAATAAAATATTGGTATTTGAAACAAAGTGAATAAACAACACTAAAAAAAACAAAAATGAGGATACCTGCACTAGTGGAAGGTGCCCGACTCCCGCCAACTGTCGGGGTGAGTAAAGATCTCCAGGAGTAGAAAGTGTCTGACTCCCACCAGAAATTGGGGGAGGACTGGAGAATGCTTGACTATCGGTCGTCAGAGGAGCGGGGAAGGTCTGACCAGAGTCAATAGTTACCCGACATCCTCCAGATACCGGAGAATGGAGCTCGGGATGTGATGGAAAAGTTGACGAACTCCCACTCGGAGAGTCAGGGAAAGGAGGTACGGGTGGGATATTAGGGCTTCCACGAAGGCCAAGACAATATCCCGACAAAGTGCTTGAATAAAAAAAAGACTTTTCCTTATGCCGGGCTTAGAAAACTTTTGCCCTCTTCAATCTCTCCTTCATATGCTTTTTCTCTTCCGGTGAAAGAATGGACAACTTCTTTTTCGCTATAGAAGAAAAGAGAAGACGTGTTAAAAATAATAAATAAATAAATAATATAATATATATATAAATAAATAAATTTTACCCGCTTCAGTAAGATCACCCACCTCCTTTGGAACGGACGGACCATTGTCCTCGCCTTCGACCGCGTCCAGGAACTCCAATTCTTTGCCTTTAGCGTGAAAGAAACAACTCCACCAAAACTTTGAATTGTCACCAGTCTCCTGTGGGAAGCCCTTTATTGTAGTTAAAAAATTGGCTCAGGCACCATTACGTTGGATGTAATAGCAAGAGAGAAACTCTTGAAGAGACATGGATCCATTCCAGCACAAGCACCATAGAAGAGGAGCCCTTAGAATAGCCTTCTAGGCATTCGGATAAAGCTGGGAAGGGATGAGACCAAAATGCTCTAAGATCTCTCTCGACAGTCGGAGAAGCGGAAGGTGCAGCCCAACGTCAAAATATGAGGTGTAGAGAAACATCCCATGTGGAAGGGAGTGGTGTGCCCTTTGATTTAAACCCGGACAATTTAGCTCAACCTCATACGGAAATACAAATTCTTTCTTTAACTTATCAAGCATGGTCGAATGGACAGTGGAAATTACGTCCTCTACGTTTTTAGGTGCCATAGAATATTTTTATAAAAATATTTGGGCAAATAAAATTTTAGACCAAGAAATGAGGGAGAAGCAAGATACAAAAGAAAGAAACAAGCTGGTAAATTGCAAGGAAAGAAACTCCAAAGAGGGGCGTGGAGAACTGGTGAAATTTATAGAAAAAATAGGGTTTAGTAGCCGTTACAATATGACCGTTATAGCTCAATTTTTTAAAATGCGGGTACAGGCCAGCTAGAGAGCTGGCGTGCATTTCACGCCTATAGGGTACAGGCCAGCTAAAGAGTTGGCGTGTTGGCGTGCACTTCACACCTGTAGGAGTACAGGCCAGATAAAGAGCTAGCGTACTGGCGTGTTGCTCACGCCTGTAGGGGTACAGGCTAGCTAGAAGGATGGCGTGCATATCATGCCTGTAGTAGACAACTTTCCTACTGAAATACTTTTCTAAATGACCATCCACATATGCTTTATATATGTCAATGGTTGAAAAGTCATACGGGTACTCATTTTCACATATATATATATATACTCATTTTCATATATATATATATATATATATATGTATATATATATATGTATATATATATATGTGTGAAAGTTTCAGAATTTGGGAAGTTAAAAAAAAAAAATTAGCTTTCCTCCCTACAAAGTTTTACATAATCATTTAGTGCTCCTTTTGAAAGTTTTCTATAATTAGTAAAATGACCCTTTAATTTTTAAAGAAAATTTTAGGATTACATTTTGAATGCATGTAGTCAATAATTACAAGGTGGGTAAAAACAAAATCGCATTTTGAAATATATATATATTCATAAATAAAAATCTACATATATCACAAACGAAAGAGATTTCATTCCCTAAACCCGGCAAACGAATTCGGGAACAGGGGGCAACTGATAGGTGTAACTTGTACGACACGTAGAGATAAGGGTGTTAACCGGTTGCTTTCTACCAAGACTCTACAATTTCATCAGGATACCTACGGGTAGATGTCACTATCTCACTAGAATACCTACGGGTAGATGTCATTATCTCACCAGGATACCTACGGGTAGTTATCACGATATCAACACCACCGCATTAAAGACTTTATAAATAGAGGGTCGGGGTCAACCAAAAGAGGTACGCAATAATCACCCACCAATTACTCATGCTATATTTCTCTGAACGATCCAAGTTCTAACTTGATCGTCGAAGCCTATTTGGCTGGTACCCCACCGGTACCTCTTCCGGTCACTGTTTGTTCTTTTTGACAGGAACGACATCGTTTTTTACCCGACCATTTTGCGCATCATCAGTATATATCAAGTCTTATGTACCGTATGGCATGCTTATTGTGTATCAATATGCATGCATGCACAACTCATCTGAAAGCAAAGAGTTCAATGCATATATTGCAAATATATATTCATGAGAGATGCGCGCGCGATGGTAACAACCTCAGTTCTTCCAAAAGCCAATGTCAAAATACAGTGTAGGACATGAATGACTGCCACCACGAAGATGAAGATATAGAGTTAACCTGTGTAAATATTGAAAACGTGTGGTAATTCAATATATAATCAAAATTAAATTAGTTTTAGTCATGGAGTTTAAATACAATTAGGTTTATTTTAAATTTTAATCTACTACTACAATTACATTTTTAATTAGTTTGTATAATATTTAATATAGTCCAAATTAGAATTAAGTTTTAGTGATGGAGTTTAAATACAATTGAATTGTAGTACACTAATTTGGAATATATATATATATTGATTAAGTTAGGATTTTAGCTCAATTCAATTGGAGTACACTAAATTCTATATTGATCCCTATGCCTCCCTCCAGAACTGGACTATTTTTAGGATTTTATTATTAGTTCACTGCTTGGGATTAGGATTTTAGTTCAATTTTGGCTTGGAGTTTGAAAATTGAATTTTAGTGAAGCAGTTTTGTTTGTTGTACTCATCCATTAACGTGAGATGGCAATAATTTTATATGTTGGAATCTTGATCATTAGAATAGATGATATTAAATTAGGTGATAAAGATGGAGTTAATTGAAGTTAGGTTTTAGAAGTGGAGTTGGAGTTGGAGTTGGAGTTGGAATATGAGAAAATATATATATAGATAATAATAAATCAAAATTAGATTGTAGAGATGAAGTATTAAATTGGACGGTAAAGGTGGAGTTTAAGTATAATTATGTTTGAAATTAAAATATAATCTTAACATAAAAAAAATTAAGGACTGAAACATTGAAATTCGTTGCTCTTTAATAGAGGTAATTATATTCAATTGAATTGTGGTAGTAGAATATAAGTATAATTAGTTTGAAAATAATGTCTATTTTAGAAAATAAAAATCGTTCTTATAGTATTGGGTTGGTAGGACTCCTCTTTGCGTTTTAGTTCAATGAATTAGGTTTTCTAATTCTACTTGAATTGGAGTTATAAAATTCTATTTTTGTAAGCATAATTTTATAAAATAGGATTTTACTTGCATTGGAGTAATAGAATTTAATTTAATTTTGTAGTTATAATCCAAGTGAGAATTGAATTGAAAAATTACACACAAAATTTAGACTATAAATACTAAAACACTAAAACTTCTTCACCCTTTTAATAGTGTCTATATATATATATATATATATATATATGTAGATAGTAGATTGTAGATTGAAGTCACAGCTAGCTTGCCAATTTCATTAACTTTTATATTCCCCATTTTCTACTGCTACTAAATTTCAAACATATTCTCTCCTTTTTCTTCTTCTTTTTTTTTTCCCCCGAAAAATTGATTGAAAATGGAAGGTATACAATGACAATCAGTAAAAAAATTGGCTTAATATTGTACGTTTGTAGTGTCTAATTTAAAGAATACTATGAAATAATTGAACAGGAGAGGATAGGATACAAGGGACATTAATGTAGTACAAAAATGGCCATGCGAAATGCTCTAAGTTGTGTTTGGACAGCTTTTAATACTGTCGGCTAATGAGATTAAAAAATAATAATAATAATCAAGAAGGGAAAGGCAAACAGGCTTGTTTGCGTATATGTACATTTCATCATATTGTTCAAGACTTCACTAATTGTGTTTTTTTCCAATACTAACAAAAACTTAAGTTAATTTTCTCATTTTCAGTGGTTAAATGTGCTGTCTGTCAGCATAAAAGAGAGCCTTGTGCCAAATTGCATGTATCGCCAGTTATTTCCACGGGAGCGAGCCCGTGAGTTGCGTTTAATTATTGATACTTTTGGATATAGATACATGCATGACACAGTAATCCACACGGAATTGCCGCGACTCTGTGATGCAATTGTATATCATGCACAATCCATGATTGATGATCCTTTAAATGGCAGTGCAAAGAACAGCTTTAAGGCAGTAAATTGGTAACATGCGAACACACCTCAATGAATTGCGTGCCCTGCTCGGCCTTTCTCCCACTAAATTCCCGCCTATTTGAAGCTGTTTTTATTTTATGTATTTCGGATATTAATCAATTAAGTCCTTTTGGACAAGATATTGTTCTAACATTGGTCTTTTTTGGATATTAATATGGGTAATTTACACAAAATCCCATATAATTTTAGTATTTAATCACAAAATCCTCTGAGGTTCACCAAACTCTCTGAGATATTGGATTTGAATCAAATACCCCCTCCTCCAAAATAACGTAAATGCCTATAACATAAAATTATCCTTTATGAGTAGGGATGGCAATGGGGCGGGTCGGGGCGGGTATCACCCGCCCTGTCCCCGATTATTTTTCTTCGCCCCGCCCCATACCCGCCAACTCCCCGCCCCGATTACTCATTTTTTAAATTTTTTTTTTTTTGAATGGTAAGAAATTCACACACCACACCCACAATGCCTCCTAAGAGGCTCGAACTCCTCACATTCCCAATTTGGGAGTGAGATTATACCATTGCAACACATGTGTACTGGTTTACGTATTATTTTTCCCCCAAATAACAATAAAATCCCAAAATCAAACCTAACTATAAGTGCATGTTTGGTACGCAGGAATGGAATGGAATGGAATGATCATTTAAGTAGGAATGGAATGAGAAAGAGAATGGAATGGAATGATCATTCTATTCTCTTGTTTGGTTTGTCACACGTAAAGATGTTGGAATGGAATGTTTATTATCATTCTATTGGACGACTAGAATGATAGACTTTCTTCAAGCTATTGATTTTCATATTTGCCAAGTTATTGTTGATGAACCTTTCACTATAACAAAAATAGTAAATGGAAAGATTATCCCCAAATTTCCCAACGAATGGGATAATGATGAGCGTAGGCTTATGTCTTTTAATGTTAAAGCTAAGGTGAATATAAATTGTGCCTTAAGTCCAAACAAATTTAATCGTGTCTCTACTTGCTCCACGACAAAAGAAATGTGGGATAAACTTGAAGTAACTTATGAAGGTACTACTCAAGTTAGAGAATCTAAAATTAATATACTTATGCATGAATATGAATTATTTGTCATGTAGGAAGATGAAAATATCAATTCTATGATGTCTCGTTTCACTAACATTTTGAATGGACTAAAGCATCTTGGTAGAATTGTTCCTAGATCCGATGCGTCACGCAAAGTGCTTAGAAGTCTTCCGGCTAAATGGGACGCAAAGGTAACGGCAATCAAAGAAGCTCAGGATCTCAACAACATGAGTCTTGATGAGATTTTCGGTTCTCTACTCACTTGGGAAATCACATTGAAATCTCGTGAAGACGACATCAAGCCAAGAAAAGGTATAGCTTTGCAAGCCTCTACCAAAAATGAAGCCATTGAGCCGAATGAAGAAGAAGTGGATGAGGACATTGCTTTGCTCACTCAAGAATTCAATAAATACCTTCAAAGAAAGAAAGCCAATGGTGGAAAATTCATGAGGAGAATCGAATCAAAAGGCGAGCCTAAGAAAAGGGAACCTCCAACGTGTTTTAATTGTGGAAAGCCGGGACACTACAAAAGTGATTGCTTCAAGCTCGAAAAGGAGAACGAGAAAACACCAAGCAAGATGGATATGAATGCCATATGGGATGACTACGACTCATGTGACTCGGATGAGGAGGAAAATGGTGAAGAAATGACAAACCCTTGTTTCACGGCAAATGAAGAAGAGGTACATTTAAATTCGCATTCATTAGATAAAGATAAATTATCATATGATGAACTTCTCTCTTCTTATGATGAATTACAAAATGCATTTGAAGAATTGCTTGATGGATTTGAAAAGTTAGCTAGAAAATATATTCTTCTTAAGAAAGATAAATCTTCATGTAGCTCTATTACTTTCAACTTAAAAGTTTCATGCAATGACAAAAGCATAGAGCTAGAAAAGGAAAATAATCGGTTAAAAAATACTATAGATGATCAAATAAATGTCTTAGGTAAATTTATAAAAGGAAAGGAAAACCTTAGCATTATGTTGGGAAGACAAAGAGGATCATTTAATAAATGTGGTCTAGGGTATGATGCTTTTGACAAAGATGTTATTATCTTGAAAAAGAGGAAATCATTAAGGCATACATTTACAAGACAATCATCTCATGCATCCTCAAATGATCATGAGCATCTTGCATGTTATTATTGCAAGAAAAAGGGACATAAGGCAAATGCATGTTTACTTAAGAAGAAGAAAGTGATAACAAAAATGATTTGGGTTCTAAAAGGAACCATTGCATGCTTGCATAGAAAGGAGAATGTTATACCAAAAATGATTTGGGTTCCAAAAGGAACCATTGCATCTCTCTCTAACCCTAGTGGACCCAAGATAAATTGGGTACCAACAAATGTTACTTAAATTTGTTTTGTAGGTATGCTTGAAGTCCGCCCTAAAGGAAATGGCTTATTGGTAGCGGATGCTCAAGGCAGATGACGGGAGACTAATCAAAATACATTTCTCTAAAAACTTATGAAGTAGGAAACGTAACTTTTGGAGACAACTCTAAAGGAAAAATTATAATGATTGGCTCAATTGGTATATCTTCCACTATTACTATAGATAATATGTTTTTGGTTGATGGTTTGAAGCATAACTTGTTTAGCATTAGTCAAATTATGTGACAATGGCTATGATGTTATTTTTAGGACCAATGCATGCTTAGTTAAGAAAGATGGGAATCAATTGTCAAATGCTAAAAGAAACGGAAATTTGTACTATGTTGCTTTATGAATATTTTCATTGATTGACAAATGATCATTATTCATGCATCACATTCTTTTGTTTCTTGAAATTGCATGAGAAAAGTGTTATAATGATTTAGAGTGAAATTATTTCAAAAGGGTGATTCTTATGAAAATATCTTTTCATTGTGCTTTCAAATGTTCAAAGAATTTTGAAATGAAATGAATCTTCCTATGTGCTATAGCTTTACAAATCTTGAGAAAGGGCATATAATTTATTTTTGCTAATCAAGGGAAGTTATATTGGTTTTCTTGTCAATTCTTGATGATTGAACATGAATGATGGATATGGTTGTTTACTATGATTCAATATGGAGATTCATTCATATCACTAATTTCATATTGGTTCATTGACTTGATAAATAACCATGAGCATATCTTATTACTTGAATTGACAAATGCACTTCATGATAAGGTTCTTGAATGATAAATTCAATTGAAGCATAATGGTTGTAGAAGATCATTCATTTTTGTGCTAATGTGCTTATAATGAATCTTGCCCATAATTGTGCTAACACAAATGGACCCTAGAGCAAAAAGGGTACCAAAGAAAGTTACTTGAGTGTGTTTTGTAGGTGTGGATTGATTCCTTACTCAAGAACTATTAATTCTCCAATTATGATGTCATAACTAAAAAGGGGAGATGAAATCAAGGTCTCTCACAAAATGAGTGGACAATACAAATCATCAACAAGCTACTCTAAGTAAAATGGGTGAAGCTAGTACCATGGTACACATTTTCTATTCTCCATTACTAATGTGCTTTCATTGTTGAGATTAAATATGACATACATATTAAGGGTGATTGGCTACTAGATGCATGAAATTGATTATGCTTTTGATGAACTCTTGATAATAGCTTGTTTTGAAATGACTTGGATATATGAAAGAAAGTCTTGATCATGCATGATTTTTTAAAGAATATAGTCATGACCATCTCTAGACCATCAAAGCTATTTCACTTGATTTTGGTTGATTACTTGAGTAGCTATGTCTTATATTTGTTCATGGGCTTTCATGATTTTAGTGCTTTATCTAAATTCTCTTGACATGACAAATTACACATTTATTTGAGGTGTTTAATTTTGAAGTGAAATTTGGACGGACTTGGAATATATGTTTAATTAAATATGTCCACACTAGTAAACCTCAAGAGAGCATAATTTCTTTGAATGATCTATCTAATGCAAATGAGGATAAGGAATATGTGATGAAATTCCATGCGATTAAATGATTCATCATCATTTATTATATATCTTCTTGGTAATCATTCTAGAGGTATTTTCATAAAAGATTCTCATAAAAATGATTTTCATGTGCTTGGCCTTTGTTGTTTGTAATTGTAACATTGGTTGAAGCTATTTAATATATGCTTGGATCTTTATTATGAAAAGGTACTATAGGTTCCTCTTTGAAGGAAGCATGTTGAAAAGATGGAGATTTTGTGCTCAAATGTTTCTATCTTGAATGTTTATTGAAAAACATGATTCATGAGTTTTATGTGCACATATCATGAAAGACATACGTTTTTATTGTTCTTGCATTATTATGATTTTCTCAATGATATATAATATTTTCTATATCTTAAACTTTGATATCATTATCATACATGCATACTTTTGTATATCTTATAATGCATATTAATGTTGCAATCTATGTCTAATAATGGTGACCCAAGGTTTTGACCGTTATTATTCCAAGATCTTAACCAAGAAGGATATAGATTTTTCTTTGCACATATGAATGGAATTAAAATTATAAAAATGACACATGTCTCTTTGCATGAAATGTTTTTATCTATTGCATTCCTATATGAAAAAGTTTCATGAAGTGATTCACAATGCTTTGAAATGTATAAGTTTTAGAAAATGGGTTTAAAACTATCATAAGCTATACTTAATTTGAAAAATGATCCAAGAGGGTGTTTTGAATGGCTTTAAGTGATTTTCTTATGGATGAAGGTGTTGTTGACTTATTCTTAAGTGCTCATATGTGACTTTAAGTGAATTTTCATACATGACTATGTGAGTTTAAATGATCTAGTGTTTGAGTGTTCTTTGTTTACATATAGTATGTTGAATACTTATGGTTTGAGCTTTAATTCAAATACACTCACTTGAACATTAAGTCACTTTTCATTTGAGTCATTCACTTGATATATGTATTTTATTTATGAAAATCTATGTTGAACATATATCCTATTTGTCTATGAAAATCAAGCAAATGGTTTAGTCATCATTGATGACATGTGCTAGCATGTCCTCGTTGCCTTCATGAATGCAAAGTTATGTTTGTAATTTGATAATCATCTTAAGCATATTCATGAAATGTGTGGACATCATGAGATTGTGTTACTTCAAATAATATATTATATGATCACAATTCATTTATGCAACTTGATTCTCTTCTTGTACTTAATTGTATTTACTCTTTTTAATGATGTCAAAGAAGGAGAAAATTAGTTGATGAGTATATGTTGTATGCACATTCTTAGGGGGAGCTTTGCTCCTTGGTGATAGGGGGAGTAAATCCCAAACTTTATACATATGACTATGTGCTTATTTTCAATCATGTGCCCGTTGAATGCGTTTTTACAAGCGTTATTTGTATGCAAATAATCTTTTTCATCGTTCACGAACTAAGCATATCGAGATTATGCATCATTTCTTACGTGATCATGTTGCTAAAGGAGTCGTTGTATTGGTTTTTATTGACACTAAAAATCAATTAGCGGATATTTTCACAAAGCCTTTTTCCGGAGGATTCTCTTTCAAAATTCGTAGGGAAATTGGGTTGGCTTTGGACGTTGATGTATTAGCATGATAAATTCTTTATTAAACTGTCACTTCCCACCTTTTTATGTTGCCAAAGGGGGAGAAGTAAGTTGCTTTCGTGTATGTAAGTCATTTTATGTGTGCCTCCATGCTAGTGTATGAAATTGCAAAAATATATTTACTAAGGGGGAACATGTAATACACACATTGAGGGGGAGTATCACTTGATACTTCACCATTTACACGTAAACACGAAATGTTTTGTCAACATCAAAAAGGGGGAGATTGTTAGCCTTGAAATTTATTCTCGGACAATAAATCCTATTTTGATATTAACAAAACATTTAAAGCGTGTTTAATACTAATGAATTATCAAGTTCATCTTTTCAGCAAAAGACAAGTGAACGACTCGGAAAACAAGCACGGAAAGAAAATGACTCGAAAAGCAAGCTCGGAAAGAAAGATTGAATAAAAGCGAAAAGTCGTGAAAGAAATTGAAGTGCGAAAATGGAAAATCAAATAATTCAACGGCGAAGGCAAAAGTTGAAGACTCGAGACTTGGGGTAGATAGGTCGGGGAGCAATCATTGTAACAAAGTAATTTTATGCGTCGATTTTATCGTATAAGCTCAAGTATAAAATGAACCGAACTCAAATGGAATGAAAAATGCTTTACCAAACTTAAACGGAAAGAAAAATATTTTTATTAAATGTTTTTCAAGTTATAGTCGACTAGAATAATCCTTTGTATTCTCTAGTAGTCGACTAAAACACTCAGTAACATCAAGTTTTCATCCATTTTTGAAATAGTCGACTAAAGCTCCAAAGTAGTCAACTAGAACCACCCATCTAGTCGACTAAAACCATTTGAGTTGACTAGACTACATGAAGTAGTCGACTAGAACCAATCTAGTCAACTAGCAGTTCAAAGTAGTCGACTAGAACCAATCTAGTCAACTAGAAGTTCAAAGTAGTCGACTAGAACCAATCTAGTCAACTAGAAGTTCAAAGTAGTCAACTAGAAGCTCAAAGTAGTCGACTAGTTTGAACCTCAAATTCTGTAGTTTTTCAGAAAACAGTTTCCATGTTTTGTGCATCATGTTCAATGGATTTCAAACAGCTCTTGACTTCTCTAAATCAATACTCACTCTCATAACCCTAATGTATTGATATATATAGAATGAGATATGTGTATTGTAAGCTAAGAGATTCAAAAACAAAAGAGAAAGAAGAAGAAGAAATCGAGGAAGAAAAACTCTAAAAAATCTGCATAAATTTTCTGTACAAAAGCCATTGAAACCAAGCTTTGAAAATTTAATTTTCTCCAAGTTCTTTGAAAATCAAAACCTCTAGTATCTCTTCTTATTCTCCAAATATCATTCATTGATTATATCCTTTGAGAATACATTTCTAGAGCTATTGTAAAATCACCAAAAACACTTGAGTTTATATTGATTTATCTTCCATAAAAACCTTTGGGTTTTGAGTGTTTTTGTTCTTGAGTGATTTTATTGATTACATACGAATTTGTAATCTAGGACAAGTGAAGTCCACAGATTGTTCAAGAGATGGTTGTTCTCTTGATTGAGAGACAAGCTCGAGAGGCTTGTGTTGTAAAGGTTTGTCATTCCACCTATGAAGGAAGGGCCATAGTGAAAGGATCGGGAAAAGTCTCAAGAAGGGGTTCTTGAGCCGAGGAGTAGGAGTTACCGAACCTCGAAAAATCACGGTGTCAATCTCTCTATCTCTCTTTCCTTATTTCATTATTTTGCATGCTATATTTACTTGAATATCTTGTATGCTAATTAGTCTTGTGATTAGTTGTTAGATAAATTTAATTGAATTTATTCACTTGACTATTGAAGAAATTGAGTATTGATTATATATTGTTCCAATTTCAAAAAGGAGTAGAAATATTTTGATCACCCTATTCACCCCCCTCTAGGGTTAATTAATGACTAACAATATATATACTACTATTAAAAGTGTGAAAAAAGTTTGGTGTTTCAGTATTTATAATGTAAATTTTCTATATGATTTTTCAATCATGTTTGTACTTGAATTATAAATACAAAATTTAATTGAATTTTATAACTTTAATTCAATCCTAATCTTAAATAGACTATAATATAGTACAACCCTATATATAATCTCACACCCCTTTCTCTTTTTAATACCCTACGATTCTCAAGCATCTCCGTCCCCGCCCCCATTGTAATTCTTCTATTATACTTTAATTTTATCTACGTTGTATTTATTTTATTTATGTTGTTCATTGATTACATTTATGTTGTTATATTGTTTTTTTGTTGCTCTGTTTCAGGGCAATTATATCAAATAGGTTAGTCTTTCTTTTTCTACCTTTATTTTATTGTAATTCAAAATTTATTTATTAGCTCCGATATAAATATTTTGATAGGTATTGTGGTTTGATCAAGCTTATTTTTTTTAGTAATTGAATTTATATGAATATTTTTACATACTATTTCAATATATCTATAATATCTATATCTATATCTATTTATATTACTATTAAAAGTGTGAAGAAGTTTTGGTGTTTTAGTATTTATAGTTAAAATTTTATATGTGATTTTTCAATCCAATTCCTACTTAAATTATAGGGTTAATTTTAATAAACCCCCATCTACTATTCAATTTAATCATCTAATCCCCCCTTTGTCCGGATTGCCCCATATGCTTTCCAATTTAATCTACAAACCTCCTATTTTTGGATTGCCCCCTATACTTTTCAATTTCAATCACATTGGCCCCCACCCTCAAAAACAAATATATATATATATTTTGAAAAATATATATATAATTTATATTAAAATTTGAAACAATATATAAAATTCAAAACAAATATATCAAATTCGAAAAAAATATATTGAATTTTGAAAAAATATATAAAATTCGAAACAAATATATAAATTTAGAAAACATATATATATAATTCGAAAAAATATATATAAAATTCGAAACAATAAAAATTTCAAAAACAAAAATTAAATTCAAAAAATATATATAAAATTTGGAAATATATATATAAATTCGAAAAAAAAATTAAATTTCTAATTTTTTTATAAAAATTGAAAATATCGTATAAATTTTGAAAACATCATACAAATTTTGAAAAAATATATATTTCGTAAATATATATATTTTAGAAAATATATATAAAATAAGACCACTAATTAATGTTGGTTATTAGTAGTTTGATTCACTTCATTAGAAAAGATATGACATTTTACCAATAAATATATGTTTTTCTAAATTTATATATTTTTTCAAATTTTGTTTTTCGAAATATATATATTTTAAATTTATATTTTATTTTGGAATTTTATATACATATTTTGAAATATATATATTTTTCAAATTCATATAGTTTTTCTGAATTTTATTTTTTCCGAATTTTATATATTGTTTCGAATTTTATATTGTTTTCAAATTTTATATATATATATATATATATTTCGAATTATATATATATTTTTGAATTTTATATATATTTTTTAAAATTTATATATGATTTTCTAAATTTATATATTTTTTGAATTTTATATATATATTCAAAATTTTATATATTGTTTTCGAATTTTATGTATTTTTTTTGAATTTAATATAATTGTTTTCAAATTTTATATATATTTTTTCAAATTTTATATATTTTTTTCAAATTTTAATATATTTTGTTTTGAATTATATATATATATATTTGAATTATATATATATATCTTTTTTGAGGGTGGGGGGGTAATGTGATTGAAATTGAAAAGTATATGGGGCAATCCGGACATAGGAGAGGTTAGTTAATTAAATTGGAAAGCATAAGGAACAATCCAGACATAGAAGAGATTAGTTGATTAAATTCAATAGTAACGGGGGATTTATTGAAATTAACCCTAAATTATAACTATAAAATTTAATTGAATTTTATAACTCCGATCCAATTTCTACTTGAATTATAACTACATTATTTAATTGAATTCTATTACTCCAATGCAAATAAAATCCTATTTGGAAGCTCCAACTTGAATTATGCTTAAAAAAATATAATTCTACTTCAATTTTGTAACTCCAATTCAAATAAAATAAGGATACCTAATACATTGAATTTAAACACAAAATACTATAAGAACGTTTTTTATTTTTTTTCTTCTAAAATATACATTATTTCCAAACCAATTATACTTATATTCTACTACCACAATTCAATTGAATATAATTATCTATACTTCATATTAAAAGTGCAAAGAGATTCAGCCCTTAATATTTTAATTTCAAATTGTATTTTAATTTGTATAACCCCATGCTACTTGAATTATCCTAATTCAACGATTAGTTAATAGAATTAATAGAATTGATAACTTCATAAGCGATATAATAATTAAATAAGAGATTACTCAATTAAAAATGAACAAAAACTCTTCCCTTATGTTACGATTTAGGAGTCCTATACCATTATTAAATTTACCTGTATTTTAACGTCATTATCAATACTAATATGAATCAATTAGGATACCTTCCCACTTCAACCACTTATTTATAAGATATGATAAGAGTTATGTAGTAATTAAATAAAAGTTTACTCCTTTGTTGTAGATGCAGAAAAATTACACAATAATAATTAGGGTAAAAATCGGGATCCTTTTTCATTCATCAAAGTTATGTATTTATACACAATTATGGTAAATGGGTCAAACCCATTTACCCAAGTTTATCAATCCCTAAAATCAAGGGATTTGATAAACCATACCCTTTTTTGGACTCTTTATTCTATAATTGGACTACCCCTTAACTTGTGGATCACTTATCTTCTTGAATTTTCCTTCGGCCCATTTGTTTTTAGCTCATCCGCCTTCGGCCCATCCGTCTCTGGTCCATCAGTCGTCGGCCCATCAGTCCTGCAGCCCATCTCGGTTGGGCCAGATATTTTTTACTATTACACATGCCCCTGAGGTTATGGGCTTTTGCAAAAAGCCCATGACCGAAAATTTTGAACACTACTTTATATATATATATATATATTCATGCACTTTATGGGAAATAGGGATTTGGTGAGTTGTAAATCATTGATGAGCATTCATTGGTATTTCAAATGAATGACCATTACTTCCTTGATCTTAGCTCCATGACGGCTAATCGTGGGTAGCGCGACCTTCGGACTTCGTGCAGTCGTTTGGCCTCCTTCTCCCCTTCTATAAAAACCCATTCTTCTTTCATTTCATTTCATTTCCTCATTCCATACTCGCAACTTCCAGCTTAAACCTCTCTCCCATTTTCTAACTTCATCTTCGAAATTCCAGTTCCTTCTTACCTCTGCGATCATTTCCGTCGGTCAGTACAGATCTCCCAGTAGCACAGACGCCTATTACCGTCCGAAGCTTCCCTTGAAACTTCATCATCAGTTTGAGTAAGTCAATAAGTTTCTTTTTTCTTTAATTTTCACATTTGCCACACCTCTGTCTCTTCTACCTTTCTTATCTCTATGTCTGATAGCGACGACACCCGGTCGGTAGAGGAGGTCGTCCTGTCCTCTTCTGCTGGTACCGACCCCACCAGTAGTGATAGTCCTCAATCTAACTGTCAGGGCACCTCAAAAACAATTCCACAAAATACTGACCTTCTGGGCTCCTCATCGAACGAACCTGCAAAACCCAAACCCTCCGAATCATTTGTAGTGGCCCCACTCAAAAGAGTCCGATCCGAAGTAGATGTTAAGCATCTCCGGGCTGAAACCCAAGTGCCCGGGGATGTTGACGTATCTCCTTACCCAGGTTACCTAGATTTTACCCAGAGTCAGGGACTAGCACCCGGTAGTATTCTGCTATCGGCATCTCACCTTAGGGTTTTAAGGTTCCCCCTTCACCCTTTCTTTCACTACGCTTTCTTTATGCTAGGCTTGCATCCCCTTCAGCTGAACCCGAACAGCCTTAGGATCATTTCCATGCTTCTGTTGTACAACAGGGACTTAGATCTCAACTTAGGTTTGGCAGATCTACTCCTTTATTATTTTTTCCAGAGCGCCCAAGCGAGTAAGGGTAGATATAATCTTTTTCCCTTCCAAGGCCGAAGCATATATACCGATACCGAAAATTCCGATAAGGGTTGGAAGGAAAGAATGGTAGTAGTGAGCGGCAACTGGTCCTACCCTTTCTCGCGTATATTCCCGATCCCAAGAACTTTCGGTGCCATCCGTCTTTCCATCTACCGTCCCCTTCATAAGGTCTTTTGCCTTTGTTAACATTGCGATATTCATCGGGGGGGACTACGCATATAAATTCATGGGTTGTGAGGATAAAGACATCCCCCTTACCTTCATAAAACAACGTATAGGCCTTCTGAAAACCCACATCTGGGTAAAAGCCTGATCTGCCACTGACCTACTAACTTTGGAAAATCTGGAGTCAATTTCTAATTTGGGCGCTGATGTTGACAGGATGGACTTGCCTGACAAACCCCTTTCTGCCAGATGCCCCCAAGTCCCTGAAGGTGTCACTCTGGTTGATGTTGTGCCCCTATCGACAGCACCGCCGGCGGCCTCGGTACCTCCTCCTGTTTGGAACCCGGTAGTGCTGCCTATAACAAAACTAGCAGCACCAGCAAGCCCTCCAGTTATAAGGACCCGGTCCAATGCAGCAGGTGGAGCGGCCAATAAAAGGGCCAGAACTCAAGTTGGCAATGCTTCTACAAGCAATGCTCCTCCTGGGAACCGAAGTTCCTTATGCCAAACGGGACTCCGGTTTGCGCCGATCACATCACCCTTAATCAGCTATAAGCTCTTCGGGCTATGGCCAAAGGGATCTGGACTCCGGATGATAGGGCCGCCCAATCGAAAATATCCAGGACTGACTTAGCCAGGAAGACTTCAATAATGGTCATGGAGGTAAAAATTTGTTTATCCTTTGGTATTTGGTTTACTTGCAGTTTTGCTATTTTGCGTACTAATCACTTTCTTACTCTACGGCTTCTTTATGGCGTCCAGGCATACAACAATATTCTGGAGGCCGATATCAAGGAAATGGTCAGTATGAAGGCCCAAGTTAAGCAAAATGACGCTCACCGGACTATACTAGTTAAAGAGGCAGATGGCATTCGCCAGACCGTCTCCGAGCAGAAAACCCTTCTGGAGACTAGTGAGGCGGAGAAATGGGCTTTGATCGCTGAAAAACTGGCTCTGGATGCTAAACTAGAGGAAGCAAGAGCAGCTAACAAAAAGATGGCAGCTGAAAAGGCAGAGTCAGAGAAACTCCTGGCAGAATCAGAAAAGCTGTTGGATCTTGAACGGGCCAAAGTGGAAGTGTGCCGCTTAGGGGGTCTTGACATGTATAATAGATACTGCGTCATCTGTGATATCCGATCGGCCAGAGCTTGGCGAATGAGGCACGAAATGGAACATATTCCTCTGGAGGCTCGGGAGTTCAAGACCGCAGAGGAATTTGACGCTCATATGGGAATGATGATGCCCTATAAAAACCCTTCTGCCTCTGAGAATGAGAAGAAATTCGCTGCCATCCTGAAGGGAGAAAAATATCATCCTCCCGATCAATAGTTTAGGCTTCTTCTCTCTCTCTCTCTTTTTATCTTTACTTACTTCCCTTAGAAGGGTAATTTTGTAACTCTCTTTTTCCTTATTAAGGAACAAGAATTTTCCCTTCCTTTAGTGTTTATTCTTTTCTTGTTTTATCTTTAGTGTCTCAATCTTTTATGAAAACAATTGAACCTCCGGGCATCTGGCCCCTGTGGCTTGTTTTTATCCTCTGGTTAGTTCAAATCAGGTTTGAACTCAAACACTTAGGAAAATTTTAATAAAGAATTGAGCCTTCGGGCATCTAGCCCCTGTGACTTGTTTTTATCCTCTGGTTAGTCCAAATCAGTTTTGAAATCAAACACTTAGGAAAATTTTAATAAAGAATTGAGCCTTCGGGCATCTGGCCCCTGTGACTTGTTTTTATCCTCTAGTTAGTTCAAATCAGGTTTGAACTTAAACACTTACGAAAATTTTAATAAAGAATTGAGCCTTCGGGCATCTGGCCCCTGTGGCTTGTTTTTGTCCTCTGGTTAGTTCAAATCAGGTTTGAACTCAAACACTTAGGAAAATTTTAATAAAATGGAACACTTGTATAGAAGTAGAATGTATCTTTATTGAAATGAATTTGAAAATCATGAAGTAGAGGTGCCGGACATAGGGCACAGATTCCTTATAAAAAAGGGTGCCATAGTAAGACACAGCTTTATTCCTTAACAAGAAAAGTAACTATCTAAGGATAATACCTCTTTAACCAATAAGCATTCTGAGAGTTGGACTCGAGGCGGCATGTCTCGTTCTTCCGAACCTGATAAGCGTCGCGCCCGATAACCTCAACAACTGTATAAGGTCTTTCCCATGTCTCTCGCAATTTGCCCATAATCCCGATCTTTCTTCTAAGTCCCATATCCCGATCCTTCTTTTGACTTTCTGATTGAACCGTGCCCTGATTTGTTGCTGATAGGCAGCCAATCTTATCCTGGCAGCTTCCCTTCTTTCTTCTAGGAGGTCTAGATCATGGGCTAGGTGCTGATTGTTTGGACCTTCTTCCCATGCTTGACTCCTTAAAGTATGTACCCTTAGCTCGGTCGGGATAATTGTTTCGGCCCCATAAGCCATGGCGAAAGGGGTTTCCCTAGTAGGTTGCCTTGGAGTAGTCCGATAGGACCATAACACTTTAGGCAATTTTTCCAACCATGCCCCTTTTGCGTCTTCAATTTTTTTCCTTAGTGTATCAAAAATAGTTATGTTCGTTCTTTCAGCCTGCCCGTTTCCCTGTGGATAGCCAACCGAAGAAGTATTCTGGTTGATCCTATATTTTGCCAGGAATGCTTGAACTTTCCTGTTATCCAAATTGGTGCCATTATCCATCATTATAGTTCGGGGTAGGCTGAATCTACAAATGATGTGACTCCATATGAACTTTATCACATGGTTCCCTGTGATTGTGGGGTACGCCTCGGCTTCTACCCATTTGGTAAAGTAGTCTGTAGCCAAGAGAACATGGGTGGTACATCGTATTGCTTGCGGGAGAAGACCCACAATATCCATACCCCATCGGGAAAAGGGGTGAGGGATAATTATGGGGTTCAATAATTCCGGCGGTGGGTGAATGGCATCTCCATGAAATTGGCACTTTTTGCAATGTTGGGTGTAGACTTCAGTGTCCCTTGCCAGATAGGGCCAGAAGTATCCCTGGGAGAGAACTTTATGAGCTAAAGATCTTCCTTCGGAATGATTACCACAGGCTCTTGCATGAATCTCTTCCATGATTGCCGAAGCTTCGGAGGGCATAAGACATATCAAATATGGCCCGGAGAAAGACTTGCGGTATAGTTGGCTGTTGTAGAGAGCATATCTGGCTGCCTTCATTCTTATCTTCTGAGCTTCTAATTTTGACTCAGGCAAAGCACCAGTTCTCAAGTAATCCGCTATAGGATCCATCCAACTCGGCTCCCAGGGAATGACCATTACTTCTTCAGGGGGCACCAAGCTGGATCGGGCGATGAAGTCTATCGGTACAGTGCGAGTCATGCTTTCTCCTGCCGCGGATGCCTGGTTAGCCAGATGATCTGCTACGGAATTATCTCCTCTGGGAATCTGCTCAAAGGTTATTTGCTGGAACCTTTCGGCTTCCTTTAGAACCAAATTCTTGTACGCCTCCATTTTGGGCTCTCGGGTTTCATACTCCCCATTTAACTGGCGTACCACCAACTGGGAGTCACTTCGAATCTCTGCTTTCTGTACTTGAAGGCTTCGAGCCAACCGAATTCCTGAAAGAAGGGCTTCGTATTCGGCTTTGTTGTTAGAGACAGGAAACTCCAATCGAACGGACTGTTGGATTTTAGTACCATCTAGTGTTACGAGCTCAACTTCGATCCATGCTCCATTGATATTTGATGATCCGTCCATGAACACGACCCATAATCCAGACTCACATTCTTCTACGGAGTCTGTAGTTTCTGTTTCCAACAGGAAGTCAGTTACTGCCTGTCCTTTGATGGCCATTCGGGGGACATAGGTTATGTCAAACACGCCGAGCTCTATTACCCATTTGGACACCCTTCCTGACAACTCAGGTTTTGCCATTATAGATCTGATCGGGGTGACCATCGGCACTATGATCGGGTGTGCCTCAAAATAATACCGAAGACGTTGTTTTGCATTGATCAATGATAGTACCAGTTTCTCCTGCTTCGAGTAACGGGTTTCTGCATCAACAAGGGCTTTGCTGGTGTAGAAGACCGGTGTCTGATACCCCTTGCCCTCCTTGACCAGAGCGGCGCTAGTCGACGATGTTGATATTGCCAGATACAGGTGCAGTGGCTCATCTGCATTTGGGGTTGCCAGTAACGGTGGCCTCGCCATGTAACTTTTGAGTTTTTTCAAGGCTTCTCTTTGCTCTGGCCCCCAGACTTCTCCTTTTGCCGCCCTTATTGCCTGAAAGAACGACTTACACCGATCGGTTAATCGAGAGATGAAGCGACTGAGGGCCGTTATCCTTCCGGTTAGCACCTGGATTTCCTTCCGGGACTTTGGTTATGCTGACTCTACGAGAGCTTTGACTTGCGTTGGGCTAGCCTGTATTCCCGTCCGATCAACTATGTGCCCCAAAAACTGGCCTGAGGACACTCCGAAAGAACATTTGGACCTGTTGAGCTTCATATTGTACTTCCTGAGGGTGTCGAACACCTGCTGCAGATCTGTCAGGTGGTCTCCTTTCACCTTTCTTTTGACCACCGTGTCATCAATATAAGCTTCTACGGTAGATCTCATCATTCCCTCGAACACCTTTTTGACCAACCTTTGATAGGTAGCACCTGCATTTTTTAGTCCGAAAGGCATAACTGTGTAACAAAATGTACCTGACTCAGAGATGAATGCGGTTTTTTCCTGGTCCTCTAGGTTCATTCGTATCTGGTTATACCCAGAGTATGCATCCAGGAAACTCAAGCGTTCGAAACCTGCGGTTGCATCTACCATCTAATCGATCTTTGGTAAAGGAAAACAATCTTTTGGGCAGGCTTTATTCAGGTCTGTGAAGTCCACACACACCCTCCACTTGCCATTTTTCTTCTGGACCACCACCACGTTCGCCAACCAGGAAGGATACTAGACCTCCTTTATGAATCCTGCTTAAAGAAGTCGATCAACCTCTTCAGCTATGATCTGGTTTCGATGGGCCCCCATTCGCCTTTGTTTCTGTTTGACAGGCCTTGCGCTGGGATCTACATTGAGGGAATATTGGGCTATTGATGGGTCGATGCAGGTCATGTCCATATGGCTCCATGCAAGTATGTCAGCATTAGATCGGAGAAAGGACTTTATTTCCTCTTTCTCTTGTGGACTGAGGCCTGAACCAACATAAGTAAACCTTTCGAGACGATCGGGGCAAACTTGAACTTCCAGCAGAGGTTCAGCTGCTACTGGTGACCCCGAACCATCCTCCTATAATTGTTATTTGTCATCGGGTGCCGCCTTAGATTGTGACCCTCGTTCTAGTTCTGCTCTTCTTTTTAGACTTTTCAAGGTGACAACATAACACTCTTTTACTAGTACCTGATCGCCCCTGATGTCAATCACATCAACTCCGTTCGGGTCAATACACTGCATGACTTGATGCATGGTTGAAGGGAATCCTTGCATCCGATGGATCCAACCCCTTCCCATGAGGAGATTATAGGACGGTTTGACATCTACCACCACAAAAATCTCTCGGAGCGTGCGCCTTGCTACAATTACTAGTAGTTGGATCTCTCCCATTAGTTCCACTCTTCTGCCATCGAATCCTGCTATCGGGCTTCTGGACGGTACGATCTCCTGAGGGTTGATTTCTAACTTCTCAAAGGCCCATTTGGTGATAATGTTGGCGCTGCTTCCAGGGTCAACCATCACCCTCTTGATCAAGCAGTTCGAGACCATGAGGGAGATCACCAAAGGGTCATCGTGTGGCGTCTGAATGCTCCGCATATCCGCATAAGTGAAAATTATCCGGGCATCTTCTTTCGGGCCTCTAAACTCGCTGACCTCCCCAACCCTTCGCAGTTTCTGAGCTTGTCACATCTGGGACCTCCGGGATTCTTTTATCTCTAATCGACTTAGTCCTCCATGGACCATATGAATGATCCGTAAGGGCTGTCCCATAGCTCCCTTGGTAGGCGCATGCGACGCTTGGTCTGATCGGACTCCTTCCTTGGCAACATACTCGGTCAGTTCTCCTTTTGCTATCATGGTTTCCACCTGTCTCCTGAGGCTTTTACACTCGTTGGCGTGGTGCCCGTACTCACCATGGAAGGCACAGTGCCTTGTCATATCTCTTTGGTCCATCGGTTGTCTGATGGGTGGCGGTGACCGGTAGATTCCTTTACCTTTTGTCTACTGGTACAGCTTGGCCAGGGTCACCTTTAAGGAGGTGACCTTGTCCTCAAACCTCGGGCGTTTCTCTGGGACTGGGGAGGGTGCAGGATAAGTGCTTGGTCGTTTCCGGTCCGGTGCCCGATCCTTTACTTTGGAAGGTTCGAATCCCCTTGCCTCTATTGTTGCGAATGCGGTCCTTCTTTGTCGTATGGCCAACTCCTCTTCTATTCAGAGGTGCCCTTGTGCCCTGGAATTGAGCTCTCCAATGTCTGTTGGTGGCCTTTTGACCAGGGACTGATGGAACTTGGTCCCAGGGATCAGGGCCATTCTGAAAGCTTCAACAGCTGAATGTTGATCGCAATTGTCAATTGAAGACATCCCCACATTGAATCGTGAGATAAAACTTTTCAGGGATTCGCCTTTCTCTTGGATCATGGTGAACAGACTGGAGATAGTCTTCTTCTGTCTTTTGTTGCCGAAGTACTGGGCAATAAATAACTCGCAGAGCCTGAGCCAGCTTCCAATCGATCGGGGCGGTTGCTTTCTGAACCACAGGAGGGCTGTTTCGGTCAAGCTGGTGGGGAAAACTTTACAGAGTAAGGCCTCATTCTCGTTGTAAACATTCATTTTTGTATGAACGTGGTAGATGTGCTATGTTGGATATTTTGTACCATCGAAAAGGGTGAACTTCGGTAATCTGAACCTCTCCGGATATGGCACACTGGTGATAGAGACGGCAAACGGTGTCTAGACGGCGTCGATGGATGCCTCGGATGCCAGATCGATAGGGGTCTGTACCTTTAGGTCTTTAAGCACTTCCCGTTGGAATCTGGACATGATTTCCTCCATCTTTCTTATGGTCAGGACCTCCTCTGGGTTACGTACACCGAGAACCTGTAGGGATGACTCCGCGTGCTCTTCACGATCGTTGTGGGATCTAACGGGAAGGTTGTCCTTGTCTGTTTGGCAGCCTATAGACCGTTCATGCTGGCCGGACTGCTCGTCGTTATGGACCTCTTGTGGGTTCTGCAGTTGGGCCAGTTTTGCCACCAGTTTAGTGTTCTGCCTCTCTAACTCGGAAGTGCTCTCTTCTAGGGCTCGTCTGATCGGATCTTCTGGTTGCTGGCCTCCGTTTGGAGGTAAATCGGTCTGTTGTGAACGTGTGACCGCCATTGATGGTATGAATCTTAGCTTTTTGCAGAGAGTGAGAAACTTATTGAAAAAGATTCCAATAATAAAGTTTTCCCACAAACAGCGTCAATTGTGTAGATGCAGAAAAATTACACATTAATAATTAAGGTAAAATTTGGGATCATTTTTCATTCATCAAAGTTATGTATTTATACACAATTATGGTAAATGGGTCAAGCCCATTTACCCAAGTTTATCAATCCCTAAAATCAAGGGATTTGATAAACCATACCCTTTTTTGGACTCTTTATTCTATAATTGGACTACCCCTTAACTTGTGGATCACTTATTTTCTAGAATTTTTCATAGGCCCATTTGTTTTTAGCCCATCCACCTTTGGCCCATCCGTCTCTGGTCCATCACTCGTCGGCCCATCAGTCCTGCGGCCATCTCGGTTGGGCCAGATATTTTTGACTATTACATTTACAAATGAAGACAAACTCTTTCTTATGTTAAACATTATTTAACTTCAATTGCACATACTAAAAAATTATATATCCTAACAAAATATTACTATTAAATAGTATTCCAACTACAATTCAATTGTGAATTTTCTATTATAATTTTTTATTTCATTTTATCTTTAAACTCCTAATTCAATCCTACTTCTTAAATAATATCTTTCTAAATTTTATATTATTTTTAAACTTCAAATCAAATTGTAATCGAACTCTATATTACAATCCAATTGTATTTGAATTTTACGTTGGGTTTTTAGGATTCATTATTTTTTTATTTAAACAGCAACCTTTCTGCAATTCATGTGAAACGCATTGCCAAAGGTTTCAGTGAAGGTATGTTTGTTCTTTTGTTTTATTTGTTTTGGTTAATTAATTTTGAAGGGCTGCTAATCTAATACCAGTTGTGAAGGTATGTTTGTTCTTTTGTTTTATTTGTTTCGGTTAATTAATTTTGAAAGGCTGGTAACCTAATATCGGTTTTATACGTTTTTCTCCCTCTCTCCCTCTACTCATTGATATATATATTTTTCTTATGCAAACTTATAATTGTGTAGGTTTATAGGTTTTATAGATATTCGTTTTATTCGATTTTTTCCCTCTTGGTTTATGATATTTCAATTTGAGGTTAACTATGCCAGTTTGAAGCTGAGAACTTTTTTTAGTTTTTTAGTTTTTGATATGTTAATTCAAATACTATTTATCTATTTTATGTTTTGTATCTATATGTAGTAGTTTGAATTGGAGGAATTGAATTCACAATGAAACTTTATATTCATTTATCGTTCATATCTATTTTTTTTCCTTTTTAAAATTTTTTGGTTTATTAAAAGTTTTGTATATATCTATTTTTTATTTTGTTTTACAATATATTCTTTATGATATATATAATAATGTAAAATTATCTTTTTCTTATTTTCTTCTCTAACTAATTATCTTTTTTATATGTAATCTCTCTTTTTTAAACAATAAATAACTTTGGACCTTTTCAATAATCTTTTTCTATACTCAATATCATATAAAAATAAAAATATTAAATTAAATAAGGATTTCAATCAGAATTATCAGTTTAAATTTTTTTTACGTTGTAGAATTATCTATATTATGTATTTTTTTACTATTAAAAGTTTGAAGAATTTTTGGTGTTTCAATATTTATAGCCTAATTTGTTTTTATGTAATTTTTCAATTCAAGTAGAATTATAACTACAAAATTTTAAATGAATTCTATAACTAGATCCAATTCAATTTATACTTTAACTTTAACTACAAATTTTAAATGAATTCTATAATTCCAATGGAAGTAGAATCCTATTTGAAAATACCAACATTTATTTATATATGAATTATGTATTTAAATTCTATCACTAAGATTAGATTCAAATTTTAATTGTATTAAATTATATCAAATATATAAATTAAAATTTTGATTGAGATCGAATACTAAAAATTTAAATTAATTTTATATTTTATTACATTTTCTTACTATCATTTAGTTGTAACTAATAATCCTAATTCTAATGGAATAAAAAAATTTATTGAATCTTATCTAATCCTAATCCTAAATGAAATACAATACTCAACCCCTTTTACAATTTTAATTAATAACCATAATTCTAATTATATAAGGGATAACTTTGGACATGAAATCATAATTGGATAAAAGAAAAATACTAAATCATGGATTATAATACTCAATCCCATAATCTTAATTGTATAAGGAATAACTTTGCACACACTTAAACCTAATTTTAATGTAATTAAAAGTAATAATATTAAGCCTTATATATATGGAATACTAAAATTTAATTGAATTTTAACTGTATTGAATTATATTGAATATATAAACTAAAAATCGGATTGTTATAGAATACTAAAAATTTAATTTTTTTTATATTTTATTTTATTTTCTTACTAAAATTTAATTGTAATTAATAATCCTACTTCTAATTGGATAAAAACAAAATAACAATACCTTATTGGACACGTAAACTTAGTTGTAATGTGATTAAAACTCATTATAGTAAAATATAATTAAATATCTTGTATCCATATAAGAGTGAAAGTAAAGATCCTACAATTGTCAACCATCTTTCTTTCTCTCTCTTAAAAATCCTAAACTTGAGAACCATATAAACGTAGTCATACCAATATACAAACACGAAGTAGGACAGGATCAAAGTAGAAAACTAAACTTGAGAACTGAAAGTAAAGATCATCAAAGTAAAGAGAGATCGAAGATCTAAAACTGAAAACACACTTGATATTATTTCTGGGACTCTGTCCTTCACAAACATACAAGCAGTCCTTATATAGACTGGAGAAGACATAACAAAAGACCAAACTATCCCCTGTGGGGAAGACATAATAATACAGAACAATAATGAAGGTTGGTGACATCAGTCATGACATCGGAAATTGAAAATACTAAAATACCCTTGCCGACAGTTTAAATGGCAGGAAACAAATGTGGACAGACATCTATACCCTTACCGACTGTGATTATTACAAAAATACCTTACTACATCACTCTTACATCACTCATACATACATATCGGACATCAGGCATGACGTGGTGAGGAATCACCAATCTGGAAGGCTCCAGTCATCAGTGTGCATGTCTTCAGAGTTGTAACCACTTGGTCCTTCTTCGAGGGGATAATCATGGAGATGGACCCTGTAGATAGGATGATCAGGATCTTGGAGATCCCAAGAGTATTGAGATTCATGATCTGTTAGGGTCTGGATTATTTTTTGGCTCCAATCGGCAGGATAATAGTCAGAAGATCTCCAGTGAGCAATCTGCGGATGAAAGAGGAAAGGAGAGATAGAATGAGGAGGGATACCATTATGGTTACAAATCTGATTCCTGAAAGTGGAGAAGTGAGGAACCAATTCATAACAAATGATATTGTCATGTCCAGTAAAGAAAGATGTGTGAAAATTCTTGTGGACACTTATACCATGATCAGGAGTAGGCAAGAACTGTTTAGAACTCCAGAATACGAAAACTGGATTTTGATAAGGAGTCCTACAGAGCTGAGCTTGCCAGAAAGAGATATCCCCAAACAAGGTTAACCAAGAACAAAACTTCAATTGGTCTGGGGACAGATTGTTAAAAATACATTGGGAGAGATATTGTAACAAGTGAGATTTATCGAGAATAAGGCCAATATGATAAAGATCCACAAGATACCAAAGAAGAAGATAAAGCTCCTTAGAAAAATGAAAATAAAAAGAAGGGTTGAGCTCAAAATGGGTGAGGAAGGGATAAACGGGATGGAAGGGCATTGTTTGGATAGGGCCGGATTTTAAACCATATCGGTGAATGTAAATAAGCTGGAGAGAGTGGACCATGTCACAACTACGGGTAAGGAGGGTTTTTTCAAGGAGAAGGAGTTGGAGATGGAAGGGTAAGGTGAGAGGATCAAAGCATGAAATCATGGGGAAACAAATTGGGTTGATTTCTTTCTTTAGGCGAGAAAGAAAGTCTGGGAGGATATTGGTTTTTCCAGGAATATGAATGGCATCAAAGGACCATTGTGAAAACCAATTTGCCCATCTGAGGAGTTGAGCCTTGGGAGGATGCTTTTGTTTGAATTTTAACATATTCGGGAAACTGCTGAGGTCAGTTTCTATCAGGAAGTGATGTCCAAGGAGGTGGAACTCAAATTTTTCAATACCTCTTTTAATGGCCAAGATTTCCTTGTAGGTGGAGTGGTAGTGAAGTTCAGTTGGAGAAAAAGCTCCACTTTTGTAACCACAGATAGAACGGGACTTAGGGGGGATTTCCTCAAGGAGAACAACACCCCAATAAATATCAGAAGCATATGTCTGAAGAATTCTCTTGCCAGTAGAGGGAATCTGTAATGAGGGTAAGGTTTGTGAAATGGTCTTGAGGTGCTTGATGGCTTTTGTGTAAGAAGAAGACCAAGGGGGAGGTTCCTTTTTTAGCAAGTCAGAAAGGGTTTTTCTATAAGGGGCAAGGTCGGAGATGAAATCAGCCATGTAATTCACAATGCCAAGAAATTGTTGGATTTGGGTTCGGGTGAGATTTTCATTTGGAAACTGGAGGAGCTGGGTAGCAATATGAGGCTGGAGGACATACTGGCCATGTGCGATCTTCAAACCCAGGAACTCAATTTCAGGTTGAGCAAGAATCATTTTCTTTGCAGAGAGCATCACGCCAAACGTTAAGACCAGTTGATGGAATTCTTGTAGGAGACTGGTGTGAGAATCAATATCGGGAGAGAAGAGAAGAATATCATCAATGTAGATGAGGGTAGAGGAGAGGATGGGATCGAAGATTTTGATCATTGCTTGCTGGAACAAAGAAGGGGATGTTTTAAGACCAAAAGGCATTACAGTCCATTGGAAATGGTGATCAGGGATGCAGAAACCAGTTTTGGTTCTCTCTTCAGGTGTAATTCCCAATTGCCAAAATTCGGCTTTCAGATCAAACTTGGAGAAAACTTTTGCCTTGGGAAGATTGGAAAACATAACAGCTCGGTGAGGAAGGGGGAACTTGATGTCTTGAAGGAAATGGTTCAAGGGCTGGTAGTTGATGACAAGTCTTAACTTACCACGAATTTGTTCGGCTCTTTTGTTCACATAGAATGCTTCGCATGCCCACTGGGAGGTAGTGGGTTCAACAAGTCCTTCGGATTTGAGCTGAGTGAGTTTTTGGACAGCAAGTTTGTAATGGTTTGGATTCATGCCATGGTGAGTAGCCTTGGTTGGGTTCAGGACTTCATTTTTCTTGAAAGGAAGAGAAATGAAGAAGTCTGGGTTCTTCCATAAAGGATGAGTGCATTTGGTGAGAAAATCAGAATGGGATTCAGCACAAGAGGATTTGGTGATGGCTGTTTGGATAGAGGTGATCGCATCTGTAAGCTGGAAGAGGTTTTGTTGTGTAGTCCAAGGGAGAAAGAAGTTATTGTATTTGAGTCCTTTGGGAAGCCAAGAGACATGAGAAAGCTTTTGGAGGATATCGAAACCAATGAGAAGATCTTTGTTTGGAAGTTCGGATCCTAACACTCGATGTTTAATTTGGACTCCAGGGAACAATTGGATTAAGATTGGTTTGCTCTAAAGAGTGATCGCAAATGTTTCACCATTAGAAACAGTAAATGGGAAGTAACATGACTGCCAGTAGGATCTAGGAAGTATAACATGATTCATTATGGTTGAAGCAGCACTAGTGTCAAAAAAGGCGATGACAGAGATGGGGTGAGAATACTTTTCTGGAAAGACCTTGATTTAAGCCAAAGGTTGGACAAGAAGAGCAGGGGAGATGGAGAACTCAAAAGAGAAAAGGTCTTTAGAGAAGTCTTCTTCATCTGAAGTGGAGAACCTGGAGGAGTCATCAGAATCAGAAGCATCAAGGGAGAAAGCCATGATAGTGGATGGAGAGGCTTCATCATCAAGAGAAAAAACGGACTCGATGTCAGCATCGTCATCAGCAGGGAGAACAGAGGAGAGAGTCTGGATCATGTTTGCTCTTGCAGCTTTGTTGGGACATTGTTTGGCATAATGGCCTTTCTTTCGGCAGATGTAACATCGATCAGATTTCCGGATACCACGGACAGGTTTCTTTCTGGAGAAGCGCCATTTCTTTTTCCTAGTTTTAGGAAAAGAGGAGGATTTGCCAGATTTCCATTTTCGGAAATGTTTCTTCTTCGAACTAGAGGTAGGACAGGTACAAGAACCAGAACCTTTGCACTTAATGAGGAGATCTGGTCTGTCACAGGTAGTACCGAGCAATTTGTCTTGTTCATGCATAGTCTTGAGGAATTTCTGATAGTTACATAACTTTTCAAGAGATTGGAGGACATGCTGGTAAATGGATCCAAGAGAAGTATTGGGTAAGGTCATATTCTTTGTTTGGAGAAGCTTAAGAGTCTCATCGCCAAGAGGATCTGGAAGAAACTTGAGAAATGTTTGCTTCAGATTTACATCGTCCATGCCACCAAGGATGTAAAATCTCTGAGACATTCGAAGGAAATGGGCTTCAAGGTCTTTTCTTTTAAAGGAGCATCAATGCATACTGAAATATTCTTCGCGGGATGCACTAAGAAGACCTTCAGTGGAGCCATAAAGAGGGGCTGAGATATATTTTGGGGAGTGTAAGAGGGGTAGAATGGAGAAGGAAATGAGGTTCCAAACAGATCTGGAGGTTGCATAGTTTGGTGGATTTGTTGGGTTTGTAAGGATTGTAACTGGTGTTTGAGGCTTTTCATTTCAGCGTCTTTTGCAACAAAGGCTGATGTGAAGGCTTGGTTAGAATAGGCCATCTGGAGAAGCTCAGTATGAAGGCTCTGGATCTTTTGCTGTAGATCATGGATCAGAAGTTCAAGGGAAGTGAGCTTTCTATTGATAGTATGCTCAAGAGACTGTTGAGATATGGCAATTCGTTGCAGAATTTTGTTCTGGGCAAGGGCATTGGCGGATTGCCAATTTATAGCAGCTTCAGCAGCAACGACTGAAGTAGAAGATCCATCAGAATGGACATCAGTAGTATCGGGAACTTTATGCTGATGGGTAATGTTTTCTTGGTCATCATGGTAGGAAAGAGGAGGGAAATCAACCTTAGACCAGGAAGATGAGGGAGAGAACATGTAACAAGGGACAGGTTGAGGCAGATCTGGGGGAGGAAGCTGTTTATGAGCACAGGGAGTGTAATGGGGTTTACAAACTGGAGGGGAAGGTTGTGGTTGAGGCTTCTTTGATTTACCATATTCGACATAGAAGTCAAATTTGCCAGAAGGTTCCCCAAGGAGGTCAACTGTGGGATCACCATCCTCATATCGCTTTTGGAGCCGATACTGGGAGGATTTCTTCTTTCGTGGGGAAGGTTCATCATCTTCATCCAAATCGCGAAGACAATCGTCACAATCACAAGCATCGAAATACTTGTGTCCAGTTTAGGGATCTTGGAAGTAGTAAATGGGATCACCAGAGGATTGGAATTTATTGATGGGGATTTGGTTCCTCAGATCTGAGGGGCCGAACATGTTGATCTCTGGAAGCTTGGAGGAAAATAGAGGCAAAGCAGTTGAAGAACTGCCTGGCTTGGGAAAAGTGATGGAAGCAGTGCCATCGGGCTTGGTGATGCAAGTGGGATTACTGGAATGAACAAGTTTGGGTTGCTGATGAATTTTTTCATAAGAGGTGACCCAAGAGTTGGGGAGAAGCTGGTACAACTCAGCTTTGGATAACTGTTTGGGTATATGGGTGCAGGTAGCTTGGTGTTGAGTATTTATATCAAGGAGGAGAGCATCTTGGGAAACATTGGAAGGGAGGCACATGTCCATGGCATGATTTTGCAATCGGTATGCCATTTGGTAGTGTAGAGTAGCCGTATATGTGGTAGGTACCGCAGAGGCACCATGGATCTGGACATGAATATGTAGAGCATTCAGGAGGTGTGGATCTTTCAGAGGCATGTTAAAATTAGGGAAGAAGGTGAAAACCACCGTTCCCTCATTTAACGTCGTCTGGACTGTGGCGATACAGGCATGTTGATACTGTTGGAATCTAGTATCAAGGAGTGTAATCCGGGAAGTGACTGGGAGGCCTTTGCGACCATGGAAGGAAATAGCAATACGAACAGCTCCAAAGTGGAGGTGTGTATAGCCTTTATGTTGCCACTGGGAGGGTAGTTCTAAAGGTAATTCCAGAGGAAACATTTGTTCAGCATTTGTAGCCGGGACAAAGCACTGATCAAACCGAGAGGCTTGAACATACTCAAGAACAAAACTAGGTCTTGGTGTTTGGAAGAGTTTGGTGACTTTGTTGAGGGCAGAAGGAGGTTTGACAAAAGCAGTGTAAGGGTTAACCAAAGGGAGGTCTGTAACTAGAACCTTGCTGGATTCATCAAGATATTCATACTCGTATAGATATTCAACTTTTGAGGAAGAAGAGGGAATAAGAGATCTAGAAGACGAAGATCGGAAAGAACGTGAGCTAGAGCTAGAACTGGAAGATCTAGACATAGACATAATAAGGGAGATTTGGGTTCATCAATTACTTCCACAGACAAAATTAATCCAAAATCATAAGAGTATTTGTTCACGCACACAAAATTATCAAGAAGTGGTCTAGGCAGAGCGGGATCTATGGATCCGTCATGCACCGTAACTCTCTTCAGGTTTGGTACTTACATACATAGATAAAACGGAATCTATTAAAGAAGGTAACCCGAGCTAAAAGGCCCTCAGCCAACAAATGCTCAGAGACTGTTATATTTGATAAATGAAGTTCTAGATAGTAGTAAGATACACAAAATAATCAATTTTTCACAAAGAAAAGAAGAGATGTTTGTGCATATAAAGATCAAGATCGCAAAAGCCAAGAATCATTAGATTGAAAATATTGAGGAGTGAAATTTTACCCTACTAATAAAGAACATAATAATGATGTGGTTGTAATTGAATCCCCCAGAAGGTGTTTAAGTAGTTATATGACTCTGATACCAATATACTTTATCAATTGGTAAGGTTTGTGAAAACTGAAAACTAAACTTAGATAATCCTCCGCCTCTCTCTCTCTCTCTCTCTTAAAAATCCTACAATTGTCAACCATCTCTCTCTCTTCGCCCTCATTGTAATCTTTCAATTATATTTTAATTTTATCTCTATTATATTTATTGTATTTATATTATTCTATTATTATTTTTGCGACTATATTTCAGGACAATTGTACCAGTTATGTTATTATTATTTTTTCACTTTTTTTTTGTAATTTAATATTTATTTATTAACTTCGATATATATCATTTTTAATTTACTTTTAGTTTCCGTCGCTATCTCATTTGGTTATACTTCATTTTCTTTTAAATTTATTTTTTTCTTTTTAGTTACACGTGGCATTTATATTTTAGTTTCTTCTTAAGGTATTATTTTAATTAATATTTATATTTTGAGTATTTGTGGTATGATTAATCTTATCTTATAATTATATTATTTTTTTTATAATAATATATATTTTTTATTTTTTTATTTAAATTTTAAATTACGTGCAAAACACAACTTCCTATATATATAACTTTTATAACACATATTGTTTGTTCGGGTGTTGTTGTTTTGGTTATCAATGCAATCACGGAAAGGAAGGCAACATTGTTTCACAGATGTTGACATACAATAGTGTGTTTATGAGAAATTACAAAACCAATATGTTGGCCGTGGACATACTGACGTCGGCGCTTTAGACCAAAGAGATAAGTAACCTAGGCCCTGTTTGGTAGGTGGTTCGGTTCTAGCTGGTCTGATCTGGTCTGGTCTTGTATTTTATGGGACCAGACCATGTTTGGTAGCATTGGTCCCAAATTTTTTATTAGACCAAGTAAGACCAAATCAGACCAAAATGACCTCATTTCATACAAAAAAAAAGGTGATTCCTGGTGGTCTTATTAATAAAATATATTTATAAATAATTAAAAATGAATAAATAATAATAATAAATTATTAATAATAATAAAAAATTAAATAAAACATATTTTAAAAATAAAATATAAATAATAAATAATAAACAAAATGAAATAAATAATACCTAATAATAATAAAAATGAATATAATAATAATAAATAAATATAATAATAAATAAATGAATAATTAATAAAATATATTTATAAATAATTAATAATTAATAATTAATAATATAAATAATAAATTAAATAAAACATAATAATAATAAAAAATTAATACAATAATAATAAAAAATGGACTAAATAATAAATAATAATAATAAATTAATAAAATATAATAAAAATAATAAATAATAAACAAAATAAAATAAATAAATATAATAAAAAATAATAAATAGATATAATAATAAATAATAAGTAAATATAATAATGAATAAATACTTCATAATAATAATAATAATAAAAAATGAGTATAATAATAATAAATTAATATTAAATTAATAAAATATATTTTTAAATAATTAAAAATGAATAAATAATTTATAAATAAAATGAATTCAATAATGAAATAATAATAAATAAATGGAATATATAAAGAAAGAAATAATACATAAATAAATATTATAATAAATAATAAATAAATAGTAAGACCAGACCGCTTACCAAACAGACTTTTCCAGATCAGATTAGACCAGACCGGACCGGACCGGATCAGACCAGACCAAACCAGACCAGAAAGACCGCCTACCAAACATGGCCCTAATTTTTTATTCGCAGTTTTAATATTTTAAGGTTATAAAATTTATTTTTATGCTCTAGTGATATTTTAATTATTGCTATGGAGTGTTTCCAAATCTATGATTTATAGATAGATGAATGAGCCTAAACCCTAATATATTCTAACCCCCCCTCAAACTCAAGTTGGGGAATTAAAAGACCAACTTCAGTTTGGAAACTAATTCTTGAAATCGTCATGCCAGATGAACTTTGGTGAAAAATATCAGCAGGTTGATTTTGATTTTGATTTTGATTTTGATTCTGTTTCTGAGTGCGATTGGCTGTGCGGAAGCGATGATTCTTGACGAGAGCGACTGATTCTTGAATATGAAGAATTCTAAATCGCCAAAACAGAGAAGATGATATAGAATTGAAGGTTCGGTTGATCAAATAAAGATGACGATCGATCGAAAGGAGATGATGATCAATCGAGAAAAGATTGATTGATCGAAATGATTAGATTTTCCCCTGAGAGGAGAAAATATGATAGAGAGAATTGAACCAGTGAAGTGGTTGGTTTTCTAGATGAGAGTACCCTAAAAAAACGGGTACGGATGAGAGTACCTTAAACAAACGAGTACGGATGTCCAAACGGATGAGATGAAAAAAATACCCAAAATGGGTCAGATTCTCTAAACGGATGAGATGAAAATACCTAAAAAATGGATGAAATTCCCTAAACGGATGAGTTGAGAAATTCCAAAACGGATAAAATTCCCTAAACGGATGAGTTGATAAATTCCAAAACGGATGAGATGAAAAGATGCTAGCTATAAGAATCAGCATAGCAAGTACCCTAAAAGGGTAGAGAAACAAGTCGAAAAGAGCCGAAAAGATCAGTAATGAAAAGTTCAAAATCAAATTTCAAAAAATCGACTGTGCAATTGCGTCCGGAGTGGTCCAATTAGCTAAAATCGACTACTCGTTTGCTAAAATTGGAGTTAAAATGAGCCCGGAATGCACAAAAGATAGAATAAGGGCAAAGCTGTAATTTTACAAGCATCTGATGACGTGGCACAATCTGGTAGTGACACGTGATAACTTCAGGTGGAGGCACGTGTTAGCTTCAGGTGGAGACACGTGTCAGCTTCTAATGGTGACATGTGGCAGTGCTGATAAGTTAAATTATAGCCAAAATCTCTCAAAAATATCGTATCGCCAAAATCTCCTCAAATTATCTCCAAAATATCATAAAAATCTCACGACAATATCATCAAAATATTGCGTGAAGCCCACTCGCGCTAGAGGTTGAAGGTGCGTGGAACGCGTGAGACCGAGGGCTCTGACGCGCCGCTCGTCTGGAGGCGCGTGCGGTGGATTTTGGCCCTATTTTCAGTGGCTGTGGCTTCGTCTGGAGATGGGTCGACTACTGATACTGTCAAATTCTTATTCCGATGACTTTTGAACGTCGTAAAGATCCGCGTCGGTGGCAGAGAAGATTTTTTCTCAGCAATGGCAAACGGCAATGATGAGCAGACAATAACGATGAGCGATCGACGGTGACAAATTGGTCATATTCTGAGAATAATCAAGATGGTGTAGTATATGGTTGTTGAAGAAGATTCATAGAAAAAAAAAAAGAATCAAATTAGGGTTTAATTTATAAAAGAATAAAGATTAAGAGTTTAGGATTTTTAATTGAAGATCGCCGCCGGGTATGGGAGATGGAGAGCCATCCCCGGTAGAGACGACGAGAAGCAAAAAGGATTACCAAGAACCAGATGGCTCTGATACCATGTTAAATGAAAAGATGCTTTGATAATATGATAATGAAAACAATATAACAAACACAATAAAGATGAAGAACGTATATATTGAAGTGTATAGAAAGTATATAAATTAAGAGATGACTCCTATATATAGGAGAGAATGTGTGGTGAACAAGTCAATCTAATCTAGGTAAGATTAATACTAAATGGACTAGGATTATAATAGATAGATGAATGAGCCTAAGCCCTAATATATTCTAACAGTATGAAAGTTATTCCCTCATATCTCTTCACTGTGATTTTTCAATTGAGGGGAACTCTTTATTATAATAAATAGAAGAGAAGAGAACATGATGAGAATTTAATGGCTTAAAAGAAAGCGTAAATACTACGTGTCTCGAGTTACAATTCTATATGGTTGCAGTATTGACCGGAGAATAATGTGTGAATATGATAATAATTCATTGAGTTGGTAATACTGGCAAAGTTGGCAAATAAATTGATTGACTGAAATTATGAAGAAATATAAAGTTGTGGCCTCAACTGGTGTCATCTCATTCTTTGCATTGCGCTAGTAATATTATACAGTAATGTATAAAGACATGTCAATGTATGTTAGTTTGACAAAGGAAAATGTCAAACAATAAGTCATGAAAAATTTGACAATGAAGTCAAATGAGTTCAAAATAAATGAATGTGACAAATGTGTTTATGTAAAGAGAGGTCATATGTGATACGTCTTTACTCTTGGAAGTGCAGTTGTGTCTTGGAAATCCTCAAAGCAAACATGTATTGCTCGGTCCACAATGGAATCTAAATTCATTGTATTGGATAAAGCTAGAGAAGAAGCAGAATGACTTTGTAATTTTCTAGAGGATATTCCAAACTGGCCAAAACCTGTGCCAGCGATATGTATACATTGTGATAGTCAGTCTACAATTGGAAGAGCTCAAAATCAAATATATAATGGTAAGTCTAGACATATTCATCGTAGACATAATACCGTGAAACAATTGCTCTTAAATGACATAATATCCATTAACTATGTGAGGTTAAAGGATAAAATTGCGGATCCGCTAATTAAAGTTTTGACGAGAAAACAAGTGGAAAGATCATCGAGGGGAATGAGCTTGAAGCATCTGGGTTAAAAGACACCATAATGGCAACCCAACCTAGTTGACTTGAGATCCCAAGATCTAGGTTCAAAGGGACAACCGAATTGTGTGTGACTTAGTAAAGCACTGTGGAGATTCTTAACCTATTCTCATTACTATGATGAGACAGTGCATATTTTAGGGTAAACTCTGCTTTTAATGATTTCTATAACTTGGACATATTCAAGTGAGGATGTATAAATATTTCTAATAGAATCACCTATGTGAGTAGAAGGGGCCGCTTCTAGGAGAATTTTTTAAGGCGAAATTCTCTAACAAATACTCATGAAACCAAGTGGTATCCAATGCCAAAATGGACACAAACGTGAGAACCAACTGTGTTCGAAGGGGAACTGTGTGAATTCTATTGTCTTGGTTTACAAAAACAACTGACAGTTCAAGGCATCACGTCCACCGATTAGCCAGTAAATCCGATAGTCTTTCACAAGGGAAAGTTCAAGGTTCAAATGCTACGTATCCTGATACAGTAACCTTTCATTTGTACTCGATCTAGTTTTTGCATATTGAAAAGCTAATTTCCATTCATGTGGGGGATTGTTGGAAAAATTGTGAATGAGAAATTAGTTATTTTAATAACTAAAAAGTGTGACTGTTTGGCAGTTAGAACACCTTTAACCAAAGGGTGTGACTATTAAGTCACAACTCTTGGTAGTATATAAATATGATTGTATGTAATTCATTTTTTAGATGCTTTAGAAGATATTATCCGCTTCTTCTTCCTCTTTTTCTCTTTCTGCATACATATACATATTTTAGAATAGTGTGGTTCGAGTGCAAGACACAGATTAATTGAGTTCGCTGGCTTCTGGAAATTGGAGTGTTACTTCTCCAGAGGTGAAATCCGTTATATCTTGGGAGACAGTTGTTCATCAAACTTGACCACTGGAGATGAAGCAAATATGTCTTAAGGAAACTATGGTTGCACAGGGCTCGGATTATCTTCCATTTCCATTTTACTATGAGTTTCATTATGGCCCTGTTTACTAACAGGAAACGTTTCTTGTTTCCTATTTTTATTTCCTGAAATGAAGAAGTAAAAGTAAAATCTTGTTTCCTAATTTATTTCTACTTTTGCCCTTAAGGAAACATTTCCTCTCGTTGTAAAGAAAAGAGGAAACAAGAAAAATGGTACTACCTCTTTTTGCTTCCTCTCGCCTTCAAAATAACCAAATTTTAAAGTTGTAAAATTGAGACATTTATGTCTTTTGCATTAATAAATTAAAATATTATATATAAATAATAATAAATAAATTAAATATTTTTATAAATTAAATAAAAAATATTTATAAATTAAATAAAAATAAATAATAATAAACAATAATAAATAGATTAAATAATACATAAAAATAAAAATAAATAAATAAAAATTATAATAAATAAAAATAAAAATGATAAGAAATAAAAATAATAAATAAATAATAATAAACAAAATAAACAATAATAAAATAGATTAAATAATACATAAAAATAACAAAAAATAAAAACTAATTATGATAAATAAAAAATAAAAATAATAAGAAATACAAATAATAAATAAATTAAATATTTTTATAAATAAAAAATAATGAATGAATAATAATAAAAAATTAAATATATTTATAAATTAAATAAAAATAATTTAATAATAAATAAATAAAACTTATGATAAATAATAATAAGAAATACATATAATAAATAAATAAAAAGTAATAACAAAATTTTTTTAGTTAACATAATTTCTGTTTTTTATTTTTGTTTCTGAAAAAAATCAAAATTTAGTAAACAAGATTTTACTTTTTGTTTCTCTGAAAGGAATCAAAATCATAATTCTACTTCTTCCGAAAACGGAAATAAGAAACGTTTCATGTTAGTAAACAGGTCATATGTTTACAACTTCCTTCCCATTCTGTTCATATATATATATATATTGTATTGCATGTTTATGTTTTGTTATGTATTTTACCTATATATATATATACATATATATATATATATGTATATATATATATATGTATATATATTATTTTGGTTATAGTTATAGTTATATATATTATACATACAAAACCAATATCACACTAACGTTCACGTATTCTATTGTTCACTGCTTAAGAATCATGGTAACAATCGTATGGTACTTTTACAATATATATTTATACAGTATTGTACACTGTTACACACAATATATATTTGTTATATATGTTGTTCCTACAGTTTTATCACTACGAGTTAGAATTCTGAAGGTTTAATAATGATTTTAATATAATGATTCTTCATGGGCATGATAAAGTCTTGAATTTACACAATTCATGCTAAGAGAAAATGATATAGACATGTTTTTAATTTATGTTAGTAGGAGTAGTTTAGAGTATATGCATGCACTAATCATACTTTAATTGAAGATGAGTTGTAGCGAATCGGACCGATTGCATCTCTTTGGGGATTAGACAACTGCTTGAAGCGTTACTAATCTGATTCATATGAACTGTATCTCCCTTTTGCAATTATATAATTAAAAGACTATGTTATGAAGCTAGTGGTGGAGTTGAGAACACCCTAAACTTGTTTATCTTGAATTTAACACAAAAAAATATTAATTTTCTGTTTATTAATTTCAATTTAGTAGTTGATAAAAACAAACCAAATCAAGCCAATTTTATAATATAATTCAATTTGCTAAATTGTGAGAATTTGGAATACAACTTTGATCTTAGTGATTCGATAACCCTCTCAACCCAACTATATTATATATTATTCACGTACTTACGATTAAGAGGTCAAACTAGATCGTGATAATTCATTACATTTGACATTTTTATTTTCACACAATTTGGACCAATCACCTTTTTCTTATTTTTATTTTCTAAAATATAAAAATAAAAGTAAAATTATGTTTCTCAATTTACTTCTATTTTTTCACTTAGTGGAAACTTTCCCTCCACTAACAAAGAAAAGAGGAAAAAAATGGTGTTTTCTCTTTTTGTTTCATCTCCGTAACCCAAATTATAAATAATAAATAATAAATAAATAAAACTAAATAAATAAACGTGAATAAAAGTGAATAAAAATAAAAATAAAAATAAAAAATGATAAAATAAATTATTTAATAAAAAAATGAGTAATAAATAATTAAAAATAATAAATAAAATAGATAATAAATAATTAAAAATGATTAAATAAATAAATAAGAGTAATAAATAATTAAGAATACCAAATAAAATTGAATAAATAAATAAAATTGAGTAATAAATAATTAAAAATAATAAATAAATAAATAAAAAATAGATATTAAATAAATTTTCATAATAAGATAAAATAAAAAAATAAAAAAAAAAAATTGGAAAATACTGAATTAAATGTTTTTTAAAGATAGTTTTAATATTTTTCTACAAAAAAATTGAATTTTTTTTGTAGATTGTTATGTTAAACATATTGTATTAAATATACTTTCTAATTTTTATTTTTATTTTTGAAAATAATCAATAATAATTTATTCATCCCTCTTATCTATTTATTTATTTATTTAATTTTAGGAAAAAATTATACTTTGATTCTCTTAAGATATATTACACTCGCATTCTTTGTCATTTGGTAAATTATAATTTAATCCCCTCTAATTTGTAAGTAGTAACAATCTCTTTGGTGAACTTTCGGCACAGTCAATGCTTACATCAGCAGTTGAACATAGGTGAATTGATTATAATACATTCACTTATTTATAAGGATATTTTTATCCATTCAAAAATTATGAGTATATAATTAATTTCACAATTTCTGTCACCTAAATTGAACGCGATCAATTAGAAAGAATTAAACTGTAATTTATTTAATAATAGAGGACTCAGATATAATATATCATATTTTAAGGGATCAAATTATAATTTACCCTTATTTTTATTTTGGTGCGACAATGACTTATAATGAGGATTGAGTCTGACTTGCTTAATACATTATGGACCCACATCACATGCCCACACCAACTCCTCCATAAATGTTGAAAATCATACTACTAAAAAGAAAAGAAGTCGGGGACCACATCTTTTTGTGACACTTTGACATCTGATAAATATATATATATATATATGTATACATCTATATAAGCTCTTGGAATCGCTAGTATAATAGTATTACACTGCATCATTTCATAGTTTGTACTTCCAGAGTGAGCTAGACTTGATCACTAGTAGTAACTCAATTCTAAAAAGCTCATGATGGTGTTGCATGGCTCAGATTTGGGCAAGGCCGGTCAAGGTCAAGGTGACTCAAACAAGCAGTTGGGTAGTTTGGTGACACTCAACTGACTCAAACCATCAAGAGACAATGTGACATTGCAGGAGCATGCCATAACATCCTGACAATTGATAGTGCAACTGTGTGACAAGTGTTAACAACCTCTGAATGGTGCCAACACTTAGCCTAGGTGGATGGGGCTGTCATCCACACAGATAGGCAGTTTTGTGTATTTGCCTATATAGGCACATATGTATAATATTTGTATAGGCAGCGAGTTTCAGAGAGAAATAATACCTTATAAGAAACAAGATAAGAGGTCGGGGGTTATTTCACACATTTTTCTCCATTAAAGAAAGATGCTATAAATTGTTTAAACTAAGTACATTGATTTTTGCTTGATGTGGTTTTTAAACATAGATGATACTCATTAGTCCTTTCATGTAGGGCTGCAAATGAATCTGGTGAGTAGTCTCGGTCTCGATTCATTAAGAAATCGGCTTGTGTTCGTTCGTCTAATAAATTAATTGAGTTTGAGCATATTTTTTAAGTTCATTTAATAAATGAACTGAGCATGAACAATACCGAGTTCGCTCGCCAAACTCGTGATCATGTTTGTCCAAGTAAAATACTAAAATTATCATATATTCCTCAAGTAAAGGTGTGAGATTTGAAAAAATTGTAAAAAGAGGGTTGTGAAAAATTACAGGCCTTATTCAATTATTTTATAGAAACTACTTAAAAAATATATATGTACAAGTGAAAAAAATATATAGAGAAGAGGAAATAGACAATATCCAAATAACATGATATTCAAAAAATGAAAATTCATTAAAAACAAATATGTAACAACTCAATAAGGAATTAATTATTAGGAAGAATAATATATGTTGCAGTTGAACGAGTCATTTGTGAACATGTTTGGGCTCGACTCGCTAAAAGTAACGTTTGGCTCGGGTTCGTTTGTTTAATAAATGAACCAAATCTGAGCACGATTTTTAGGCTCATTTAGTAAATGAACCGAACTTGAACATTCCAAAGCTTGGCTCGATTCAGTTTATTTGCAGCTCTACATTGATAGCTACTAGTACAAATTAACATATTAAATGACAAGTGTATTGTTAGATCCTTCAACAATTGGGTTAATCCCAATAATCTTCCTCTCACACATCTAGGTGATCTCGGACTCCCACCTCAAAACCTTACTACCACCAACCCCTTCTACACTGATGTTGAACAACGCGCATGTATTTCTTCTCATCCATCTTCTTCTTATCATGCTTTCTCGTCCATCTTAATATATAAATTAAGAATGCTTTTCGTGTCACAGGTGTAACATACTTCAATAATATGAGTCCACGCAACGCTATAGGCACCTTTCAAGAAGTAATGAATTTGTAACAACTAATTTCATGCAAGTAATGCATACATATATACACACACATATCATATTATATATATATGTATGTCAAAATTATTTTATTCTACCCACTAATTATTACAATATTACAGACTATACCATCACAACAAGCACACACAGAGGGTCTATTCAGATTTGCTTCTGTCTCATCCCTCTCCAACTCCATTTTCATACCAATTCACACACCAATCTGCCATTAGCCTTCTTCAACTCCACTGATCATTACAGTACCATTGAAGCGTCGGAGCTTGATCGTCCGCAAAGAAATTGCACGACTCATCACCACTAAAGAAATTGTGCTCCTCAATCTTCACAAACTGCGGCTGATACGCCACTTTCGTCTCGGAAAATTGGAAGCAATTCATGGACGAAGACGATGAGCTGTTAAATCTCATTTCGGGCGGCGAGAAGATGTGTTTCTTGAAGACCCCGCCTGATGAAGAAATGGCGGGAGCGTTGGGGCTGCTGTTGTCTTCGGTGAGTATGGCACTGGAGTCGCTGTCCGATGAACCATCTTTGAAATCCGGGAAAATGAGTGTTTCGGATTTCGAAACTGCATCAGTTTTGGAGGTGTAGGGTAAATGATCACTTGTGTCGGACGCATCAAGAGATGTTGAGTTTTGTTCTGCGATAATTTCATGATCGGATTCAGATACCATTTTCTCTTCTTTGACTGAGACATTGCTCTCTGTGTTCCCTTCAAGCAACTTCGATTTCAGTTCTCCGATCTGTACAATACAAATAATGACACGCGATCAAAAAATTATGAGGCATATCCAATATAAATTGATCACGCGATCAAAATATTTATTTTATAAATTGAACAAGCGATCAAAATATTTATTTTAAAAAAAAAAATTAGGCACACGAATTGGCAGATAAACTTGGCGTTTTATGGGATAGGACTAAGTATTTTTTTTTAATTTTTTATAGAAAAACCCTTTCATACTCAAAAGAGAATAATTTTATAATTTCTTAGTACTCCAAATCAATTTTCAAAACATTGAACCAAATAACCTTTCCACTTTCTTTTTCAAACATCAGTTTTTTCTATGAACACTAACCTTAATTAGTATAAAGTTGCATCAAAACTATTTTGAGAAAATTAAAACAGATAAATCCCAAATTTTGTGCATGCATACCTCTTTGAGTAGAGCTTGATTGTCATGTTTGAGAGAGTCATAATTTTGCTGAAGACCTTCATAACTGGCTTTGAGGAGACCATAGTCTCTCTCCAACTGCTTTGTCTTCCACCTAGCTCTGCGGTTTTGGAACCAAACTGCAACTTGTCTTGGTTGCAACCCTAGCTCCCTAGCTAGCTTCACTTTCCTCTCTGGTTCAAGTTTGTTCTCGACCTCGAAGTTCTTCTCCAATGCCTTCACTTGCTCCATGCTTAGTCGCCTCTTCTTCTCCCCTGTGTGGCCCGACTCTTCCACACACATTGCTTCCTCATCTAGGTCTTCTAACATGGTCTGAAACTCCCTAGTGTACACATGGTTGCTACCAGGGCTGTGCTCTTCAAAATCAAACAATTTAAAGAACTAATGAGTGAAAGATATTTGGCAGTTAAAAAATCAAGTGGTGTTTGTGATGATTTATTTGTGAAATTTGGGGAAAAAATCGAAGTTCCCTATTTTAGATTTTTAACAACTACCGAGGTGCCATATTGCCCCATCCACTATAAGAATTGTCGTACACCCTTCTTTCCGTCCCATAGTTGCCATATTGCCCCCCATCCACTATAAGAATTTTCGCAAACCCCTCTTTCTGTCCCAAAATAACGTAGTTTCAGGGTAAAGAAAACATTAAAACGAGGTCGGTTGGAGTCGGAAAGGAGTCTATGAAAGATTTTCTAGGCAACTCGGGGGTAATTGTTAAAAAACTGAAATCAGGGATTTTATGTTTAATAGCCCAAGTTTTAATCTTTTATTCTTATTAAGCAATTTTGATAAACGCAACAAATTTATTCACACCAAGTACATAAGCTCGGTTAAGGAATTGACACAAAAAATAAATAAATAATATTAACTACCAAGCTTAAGCTATTAGTGAGAGTGTAACTTTGATATTTAACCTTCAACACGGCCCCTCACGTGTGGTCTTCTTTTTGAACACGTGAAACAATAATTTTTAAACAAAGGGGATCTGTGAGATAAGACTTTCTGCTCTGATACTTCTAAAAGCTTAAACTATTAGTGAGGACCTTCAACAAATAATAACTACTATAATAAAGCATAATAATCAAGTACATCATACAATTATTATGGTAAGAGTATATGTATTATGGCAAAGAAAACATTAAAACGCAATCATTTGGAGTAGGAAAGGGGGTCTATGAAAGATTTTTATACTGGAAGGGGCAATATGGCGACTCGGGGTTAATTGCTAAAAATCTAAAATAAGGGGTTTTATGTTTAATAGCCCAAGTTTTTATCTTTTATTCTTATTAAGCAATTTTGATCATAGCAGCAAATTCATTCACACCAAGTACATAAACTTGGTTAAGGAATTGACACAAAAATAAATAAATAATAACCACTATAACAAAGCATAATAATCAAGTACGTCATACATTTATTATGGTGAGAGAAGGTGATTTTGTTGGATTAATTACAGCTAAACCCCTATCATTTGAAAAATTATAAATAAATTTCCTGAAGTTAATCGACACCCTATCATTTGAAAAATTATAAATAAATTTCCTGAAGTTAATCGACATATATTTGTTGTGACCGATAATGTATAATTACATTTTTACTCACACCTATATTTCATTTAAAGAACTTATCCATGAGTATTTTGTTAGTATTCAACACAGGGAGTATTCGTTACTAACTTGAAGGGATCTAACTGTAATTTACTAAATGACAGGGGCTCTAGCTATACTTCATCATATCTAGAGGGGTCTAGCTATAATTAACCAAATGAAAGGGCTCTAGCTGTACTTCATCATATAAAGAAGGCCAAGAAACTATTTTCGTGTATTTTTGTATATATGAAAAATTTAAGACTTCTAGAATATTGTTATGTCTAAATAAAGACCAACAAAAACAAGAGATATCAGAAAGAATTATACCAAAATTCTAGAGGTTAGAGTTTTAAGGTGTATAACTAAATTTAAAACTTTCAACATTTATATACTAATGGAAACAGAATTACGCAAAATTTTACATATTTAGAAGAGAGACACCAGCATTGACTACTTGTAGAGCAGAGTTTATTGGACTGATTTAAATGGAGTAAACATAAATTTTAAGAGGTTTTCAAAGTGATTAAACCATAGTAGGGACAAAAATAAATAAAGAAATAAATAAATAAAATTTATTAGACATTATGATTGGGTGTTTGCAAATAAATGAATCATAAATTGTTAGATCAACCTGTAGTCTGACAGATGGACATCAAAGCACCCAAAGAGTCTGAGCTGCCAAGTTTCTTCATGAGTACTGAAAAGAACAACAACTATTTGCTAAAACTGATGAATTTAGATCAGTACACCACCTCCCTTCTTTTTAGTACTTCTTTTGTGTTTGCTGAGTGAGTTGTACATATATATATATATATATATATATATATATATATAATTACTTAAAAGAAGACATGTAAGCAATTAGACTCCCATCCCTAAAACAAACCCAACTTGCACAGTTTTGGTGTGTACATGAAATTGACACTCTGTAACACTTTCTCTCTATTTGATTCTCCATCTCTCTCCTCTTTCCCCCCCTCTTTACAACCCATCAAAATCAAGAAACCCCAAAAAGAACCCACCCACTCAAAATTCAAAGCCAAACAACTCCTTACACAAACTAAAAACACACATACACACACATTTCTAGATCATTACTCAATCAATTTAGAGAAGAGAGAGAATTTGGAGGCAGTATTGAACAAACCCACTTGGGTTTTACACTTTCTCTCTGTTTATATAAACCAAATATTGGGTTGGGTTGGGTTGGGTTAGGTTAGGTTATAGGGTTTAAATTTGACTAGGGTTAGGTTATAGGGTTAGAATTTCCCAAATGAAATGAACATTGGACTTTAATTGCATTCAAATGCAATATCAGTCCACCGGCTATTGCCGGTTTTTGATTGGTTGGCTAATGAGTGGAAAAGATGACACGGCTTGGCTTGAGTCGCGCCAAGCTGATTGAAGAGTTCAGTGCGTTTGGTTGGTTCATTTTCTAAAATTTCAGTTAAAAATATTTATTTTTAGAAAATTGAAATTTATTTTTTATTCTTAAATTTTTAAGAATAATTCTCAAAAATACAAATCAAACAAATCCTAATATATCTTCTGTTTAATACTACCTCCATCTCAGATAATTAAGTGTCCACCTAATCTCTTTCGCCGTCCTAAAATAAATATTTTATTTAAAAAGTTAATACATTTTATTAAATTAATTTATCAATTTATTCTTGAAGCATTTAAATTATAAAATATTTAAACTAAAAATTATTAGATCGGTATAAAATTAATATTTCATTAACTATCACTATAATATCATTAGTTATTAGCTTATAAAATTAGATTTCGTAATTGGAACGGAGGGGTACAATGTTTTTGTATTGTGAATGGAGTAACTTTAAGGGCTATTTACATAAAAACTTTCTTCACTTTCTGATTTTGATTAAATACCTCTCTTAGGTGACATATTGCCGCATTGCACTATGAAATTTTTTCAAGGATTTCCCTTTTCTTCTCCAAGCTGTCAAATTTTAATCAGAAGAAGACTAACAACATTAAAACAGACTCAGAAGGTCCTTTGTCACCACCAAAATGTCTTACTAAACTAAATATGAATTGCAAATTAAGGGTTTATATTGTATGCATTTTCTGAATATGAATTTCAAATTAAGGGTTTTTATTTTATGCATTTTGTTTTTGGCGGAAACAAAAATAGACGCTTTTGTTATAGGGTTTTGTAGTTAAAATCGAAAACATATTTGGTAACTTCAATTTGAATCTATTTTAAGTTTGACTAAAATAACTTTTAGCTACATTGTTGAAGCAAATTGGTGTTTTTTATTTTTTCTAAAACGTTTCAACTATTCACACATTACTGTGCAAAGCAAAATACATCACGCCAAATATGTTTTACCTCAAAAAATATATAAACAGAAACATTCAAAACAACGGACTTGCCAAACAGACTCTAAGACTGTCGAAAACAGAAACATTCAAAACAACGGACTTGCCAACAGGCCCTAAGACTTCTTCTTTCTTCTTCTCTCCCCACTTCCCAAATGAGGCCTCAAACGTCGCCATTAGAACATTTTCAAACGCTTGTAGAATCAATTTCCATTTTCATAGCAGTGATGAAACCTCAGATATATATATTCCCAGAAAATACAAGTTGGGGAACCATTGTAAACAGTAAAGCCAAAAATGTGATGCAGGAAATGGGTCCACCTATACATGAAGTGGGACCATTCTATCCAGACAAACAAACACCCTACTAAAGCCACTAGGTGAAATTACACACAGACACAATCCTCCACTTATCTAACATGCATGTACTAGGACAAGTCTTGAATATTTTTGCAATAAAGTTAGGTTGAGTACTCCATCCATACACGAACCCATACACTGTGAAAAGATCACTCTAAATCAAATATATATGTGTGTTAAGTTGTCACTATTAATGCTTAATTTAGGTAATAGACATATAAGCCAAGTTTGGTTTTTATTTTTATTTGATGTTTTTTGTTTTTGTTTATTACTGTAGTTATTTTTTAAACAAAAATATGTTTGGCTTTCATATTTTGTTTTGAATAGTAAAAAATATTTGTATTTTTTTTACCCCATTTTACAAACAAAAAAAATGTATTTTTTTTATACTATTCACATAAAATATATATGTATATATTTACATCACGACTACTGTCGCCGCCACCTCCGACCACCACTTGCCCCAAAACACCACTGTAATAGTCAAAATAATATATGGCCCAACCAAGATGGGCCACAGGACTGATGGACCAGAGACGGATGGGCCGAAGACAGATGGGCCGGAAACAAGTGGGCTAAAGAAATAATGGGCCTGTGAAAAATTCTAGAAAGTAAGTGATCCACAAGTTAATGAGTAGTCCAATTATGGAATGAAGAGTCCAAAAAAGGGTAGAGTTTATCAAATCCCCTGATTTAAGGGATTGGTAAACTTGGGTAAATGAGCTTGACCCATTTACTAACATTGTGTATAAATACATGACTTTGATGAATGAAAAAGGGATCCAAATTTTTACCCCAATTATTATTGTGTAATTTTTCTGCATTTACACAATTGGCGCCGTCTGTGGGAAACCCTATTATTGAAATCTACTTTAAAGAGTCAAGCATGGGAAGAAGGTCCGAACAATCAGCACCTAGCACATGATCTGGACCTCCTAGAGGAAAGAAGGGAAGCTGCCAGGGTAAGACTGGCTGCCTATCAGCAACAAGTCAGGACACGGTTCAATCAGAAAGTCAAAAGGAGAGAATTCCAGGTTGGCGATATGGTACTCAAAAGAAAGATTGGAATTGTGGGCAAATTACAAGAGACATGGGAAGGACCATACACCGTAATTGAGGCCATCGGGCGCGGAGCCTATCGGGTTTGGAAGATCGAGACAGGCCGCATCGAGTCCAACTTTCAGAATGCTTATCGGTTGAAGATGTATTATCCTTAGATAAGTTTATTTTCTTGTTAAAAATAAAATAAAAATGTGCCTTACGTACGACACCTTTTCTGATTAGAGTAAAACATCTGTGCCCGATGTCCAGCACCTCTGCTTCATAATTCTCTTTTCAATAAAGATACATTCTATTTTTATACAAATGTTCCATGTTCAATGTTAAAGTTTTCCTAAATGTTTGAGTTCAAACATGATTTGAACTAACCAGAGGATAAAAACAAGCCTAAGGGGCCAAATGCCCGAATGCTCAATTCTTTATTAAAATTTTCCTAAGTGTTTGAGTTCAAACCTGATTTGAACTAACCAGAGGATAAAAACAAGCCTCAGGGGCCAAATGCCCGAAGGCTCAATTCTTTATTAAAATTTTCCTAAGTGTTTGAGTTCAAACCTTATTTAAACTAACCAAAGGGTAAAAGCAAGCCTCAGGAGCCAAATGCCCAAAGACTTAATTCTTTATTAAAATTTTCCTAAGTGTTTGAGTTCAAACCTGATTTGAACTAACCAAAGGATAACAACAAGCCCCAGGGGCCAGATGCCCGAAGGCTCAATTGTTTTCATAAATGATTAAAGTTCAAACACTAAAGACAAAACAAGAAAAGAGTAAACACTAAAGTGAGGGGAAAATTCTTGTCCATTAGAAAGAGAGTTACAAAATTACCCTTCTAAGAGGAGTAAGTACAGATAAAATTAACCTAAACTACTGATCGGGAGGATGATATTCCTCCCCCTTTAGGATGACAGCGAACTTCTTCTCATTTTCAGAGGCAGGAGGGTTTTTGTAGGGCATAGGCACTCCCATGTGAGCATCAAATTCCTCTGCGGTCTTAAACTCCCGAGCTTCCAGAGGAATGTGCTCTATCTCGTGCCTCTGTCGCCAAGCCCTGGCCGATCGGAGATCACAGATAAAGGAGTACCGGTTATACATATCAAGACCTCCTAGGCGGCACACCTCTACTTTAGCCCGCTCAAGAGCCAAGAGGTTCTCTGATTCCGCCAGGAGTTTCTCTGATTCTGCCTTTTCAACTGCCATATTTTTGTTAGCTGCCCTCGCCTCTTCCAGCTCAGCAGCCAGGGCTAGTTTTTCAGCCATCAGAGCCCGCTTCTCTGCCTCACCAGTCTCCATAAGGATCTTCTGCTCTGAGACGGTCTGGCGAAGGCCATCTGCCTCTTTGACTAGAGTAGTCCGGCAGGCATCATTTTGCTTAATCTGGGCCTTTATACCGGCCATCTCCTTAACATCAGACTCCAAGATGTTGTTGTAGGCTTGAACCCCATAGAGAAACTGGACGAAAAAGACATGTCAGTACATGATGTGACAATAATCAATAAACAAAGTTCCAAAAATGAAGAACGAGTGTATACCTCCATAACCATTATGGAACTCTTCTTTGCCATATCAGTCCTGGAGATTTTTGTCTAAGCGGCCCTATCAGCTAGTGTCCAGATCCCTTTCACCATAGCCCGAAGAGCGTCTGGCTGGGTAAGGGTAATATGGTCGGCACAGACCGGAGTCCCATCCGGTAGAAAGAACTTTAGTTCCCAAGGAATTGAAGTATGGGACGCCTCCGGAGCTTGGGGGAGATTACTTGTTGAAGCATTATCAATTTGAGTTTTGGCCCTCTTAGCAGCTAATCCACTGGATCGGGTCCTGATAATTGAAGGATTTACTGGAGGAGGCTGGGGTGGAGCTACCGGAGTCTGTGCTGGTGGCGCCACCGGGCTCTGAGCAGGAGGAGGTACCGAAGCCGTTGGCGGTGCTATCGAGAGGGGTACAACATCAACCAGGGTGACTCCTTCAAGAACCCGAGGGCATCTGGAGGAAAGGAGTTTGTCTGGCAATTCCATCCTGTCAACAGCAGCGCCCAAATTAGAAATTGACTCCAGATTTTCCGAAGTCAGCAAGTCAGTAACGGATCGGGCTTTGCCCCAGACATGGGTTTTCAGAAGGCCTATACGTTGTTTTATGAAGGTAAGAGGAATGTCTCTGTCCTCATAACCCAGAAATTTGTAGGCATAATCCCCCCGATGAAGGTCATAGTGTTCGCAAAGGTAAGAAACTTTATGAAGGGGGCGGTAGATGGGAAGACGGATGGCACCGAAAGTATTCGGGATCGGGAATATATGCGAAAAAGGGTAAGACCAGTTGCCACTCACAACTACCATTCTTTCCTTCCATCCTTTATCAGACTTTTCGGTGTTAGTACATATGTTCCGGCCTTGGAAGGGAAAAAGATTGTACCTACCCTTACTCGCTCTGGCATTCTGGAAGAAGTAACAGAGGAGCAGATCAGCTAAACCTAAGTTGAGATCCAGGTCCCTATTGTACAACAGGAGCATGGATATAATCCTAAGGTTGTTCGGGTTCAGCTGAAGGGGATGCAAGCCAAGCATGAAGAACACATAATGGAAGAAAGGATGAAGAGGGAACCTTAAAACCTTAAGGTGAGATGCCGATAGCAGAATGCTACCGGGTGCTAGTCCTTGACTCTTAGTAAAGTTTAGGTAACCTGGGTAAGGGGATACGTCAACATCCCTAGGTACTTGGGTCTCTGCCCGGAGATGTTTAACGTCTACTTCAGGTCGGACTCTTTTAAGTGGGGTCACTATAAACGGCTCAGCAGGTTTGGGTTTCACAGGTTCGTTTGTTGATGAACCCAAAAGGTTAGTGTTTTGGGGAGTTGTTTTTGAGGTTCCTTGGCGATTGGACTGAGGACTATCACTACTGGTGGGATCGGTGCCAGTGGTAGAAGACATAACGACTTCCTCTACCGACCGGGTGTCGTCACTATCAGACATGGTACTAAGAAAGGTAGAAGAGACATAAATGGGGCAGAGGTGAAGAATAAAGAAAAAGAAAAAGACCGTCTGACTTACTCAGATAAAGGCGACAGGAAAGCTTCTTCTGTGCTACTAGGAGATCTGTATTGACCGACGAAAGGGATCGCAGAGACAAGGAATAAATAAAGTTTCTGAGATGAAGTTTGAAGAACAGAGGGAGGTTTAAACTGAAAATTGCAAATGTAGAATGAAGGAATGAAGTGGAGAAGAGTGGGTTTTTTTAGAAAGGGAGAATGAGGCCAAAAGACTGCACGGAGTCCGAAGGTCGCACGACCCACGATGAGCCGTCATGGTGCTGAGATTAAGGAGGTAATGGCCATTCATCTCAAATGCCAATAAATCATCAATGATTGACAGCTCACCAAACCCTCATTTCCCATAAAGTGCACGTATGTATATATATGTATAGTGATGTTTTCGGTCATGGGCTTTAAAAAAGAAAATTACAAAAGCCCATAACCTCATGGGCTTGTGTAATAGTCAAAATAATGCATGGCCCAACCAGGATGGGCCACAGGATTGATGGGCCAGAGGCAGATGGGCTAGAGACAGATGGGCCGAAGACAGATGGGCAGGAAACAAGTGGGTTAAAGAAATAATGGGCCTGTGAAAAATTCTAGAAAGTAAGTGATCCACAAGTTAACGAGTAGTCCAGCTATGGAATGAAGAGTCCAAAAAAGGGTAGAGTTTATAAAATCCCCTGATTTAAGGGATTGATAAACTTGGGTAAATGGGTTTGACCCAATTACCAACATTGTGTATAAATACATGACTTTGATGAATAAAAAAGGGATCCAAAATTTTACCCCAATTATTATTGTGTAATTTTTCTGCATTTACAACCACATATAGATATGTATACATTTACAACAAAAATATCAATATAAAATATGTTTTTATTTTAAACTTCAGCACTCCACAAACACAAATAAACATGTATTTGTATTTTTCTAAATTTCACAACAATAAACACAAACAAAATCCAATCAGAATCATACTTACCTGTTTGCAAATAGTAGCATAATGCAAACAAAAATAAAGTTATACTATTACAGTAACAAAATTTAGTATTACAAACCGATTGGTGTTTCGCGTCTTGTATGATTAAAATACCTACTTTTTTTGCTAATTTTTGTATGGTAGGTCACAACCTCATACATTGGATTTGTTTAAATAAATTTTTTCACTCCGTATTTTACTGTTGGAGGTTTGATATTACACCGGTGTCATCTAAGTGATGTCCGTCATTTTTAAGGAGAAGACGCACTCGTTCCAAATCAGGCACATTTTTTCACTAACAATTGGCGCACTACCTAAAAATACGTTTGGTACTCGACCAACTATTTTAAATAGTATCAAAATATTTCCAAAACACCTTACATTGGAATCATTTGTGTTTCGGCTAAAACAAAAGCACTAAAGAAAAAAACAGCGACCGAAACATAACTGTGTCTTGGGCGAGCCATGTGTACTCATACTCCTACTCCCATAGTGCACTGGGAACACAATTTTTATCTTGGAAACAGAATAACAATTGAATGTCAAGGATATTATTAAATAAAAAAAATAAAGAAAATAATAAAATTGAATATCAAGGAATGAAAAGCAAATGTGAAATTCAAAGAACTAATTCCATAAAAATAACTAAAAATAGAATTTCGACTTCTTGTATAATTTCATTACTTGAAGTACTCTTATCAATCGTGTCTTCAATTAATATAAGTATATCTTTTTTTGTTATATAGTATAACCTTTCTGAATTTCCATGAAATGCCTTCATAAGTTATTGAAGTTGATAAAGGCACAAATGCGTTGTTTGGTAAAACTAAAAATTGATTAATTACTAAATGTTAAGTACATAAGGTTTTTAGTGGTTTTAATTAAACAAATTTATATTTTTTGATATTTCTGTAATTTTTTTGTAATCAGACTTTAGTGTTTTTGACATGCATAGTGCTTTTGCCAAGACTACTGTTACCATGGATTTAATTTGGTTTATAATTTGTTTTTCATGTTTTGAGTAATTTCGACAGATAAAATTGGACATTAATTTCCTGTCTGGTCAATAAAATATTCCTTCTGACTTTAGAAATGTTTTTTTTTTGTTGGAATAAATTTTCACTTTATTTTTTCAGTGAAAATATCATTGGAGTTTTCCAAAGTTTCAAACTTATATATTATACACAAAATAAAATAAAATAAAATTAAAGAATTAAATTAGTGACTTTTGAACAAGATAGTAAATCAATTGCACATCACCTTAACAATTGCTTCACTTACACTCATTTAATTTGGAAGATGTTTTATCAATTGTTATACAGATAGACATATTTGTCTTTTCCTTTAACAAATTTTGAATCTCAATTTTTAATATACATAAATGGTACACATATAGTATATACAAATCCAAAAAACGCAAGTCTTGCTTCTTCATTTGGGTAATAATAATTTAATGAAGAGCAATGTTTTTGTTGTACATGAACATGTTTATTTTTTTCTTCTTTATTCTTTATGAAATATTATATCTTATCTAGTTTTTTCGTTTTCATGATGCAAAAATGATTAGTAAATACAAAGTTTGAAAAACAAGTCTTGCTTCTTGATTTGGGTAATGAATCTAATGATATTGTATTGGAGAAACACATATATATATATATATATATATATATAAAGTTGCCAAAACACAATGATTGGTTTCTCCCAATATTCCATTACTTAGGGCGGTTTGGAAATCAATGTTTTTATCGTCTTGAGAAATTTTTTTTTTTTGTTTTTGTCATAAGGTAATCCGGAAATAAACACATGTTAAGGTTGAGAATTTTGACTCAAAAATTTTTAAAAATAAAAAATAAAAAAACATGTTTGGTAGGCTTTGTTTTTTCAGAAAGTTTGAGAATAAAAATAAAAAAGTATGTTTGGCAGACTGATTTCTGAGAACAAGAAGAAAAACATGTTTGGCAGCGTCTGTATTCCCTGAAAAAAATTTGATAGCACATTCCCTTAAATTCTTAAGAAATTAGTTTTATCCCTGTCAAAATTTATTATACAAAAATTACCCAAATTGCCAACATGTTCTCATTAACATTGAAAAAATTCAGAAAAAGGATCTCGACAAATGATCAACACATATTTTGCCAAAATACCATTTTTATTGCAAATGACATATATCATAGTTAAAATAATCTGACAAGAACCATCCTTGTTCAAAAATTACAATTGCTCAGTTTATAACCCAAATTGTTTTAAAAAATTATACATCCGAAAACTCAAAAAAATCATAATACTAAGGCATCCATAGAGTCCTCCACTTCCACTACTTCAAACATCAACTTCATAGCTTCCACCAATAATTCTACATCATTTGTGGGTTGCTGAAGGGTGCAACCAAGTTAACCAGTGAAAGTAGAACCATTGAAACCATTTGCATTGGGTTTCACCCTCAAGGCACCAGTTTCTCATCTTTTCACTAGAATGGTAATTTTTGTAGGATATGACTGCATCTAAATAGATTTAAATCACCTGAAACAACAACAAAAGAACAATAATAATAATAATAATGATGGGATATTCTCAGTATAATGAAGGAACTACTCCTACGTATCAAAACTAATTCAGGAAAAAAATAGGGTCCTTGCAAATCCATTTTTGTCAAGTAGATGAGAGATACAATCTTCTAGAGATACTCAAAAAATTAGAATAACTTGGAATGATATTAGTTGACAATGAAGATCTATAATGTCAACATAAAAGTTAAAATGTACAAACATGAAATGAAAAATCAAGATGGCTTCATTTTTTCCCTTGTGCCAGCACACATAGGAACCCACTGACCACTTTCACTTGAAAATGCTAAAGAGAGCTAAGGTCCCTCAAACCACTTGATACCATAGAAGAGCGAATTCTTATTGCAGCACTGATACATCTCATACTGATACATCTCATATTGATTAGATACATTCATAAAAGGACAAAATTCATTTGCACCTATGTTTGCTCCATGTTTAACAGGCTTCCATCTTTGAGTAAGATAAATAATTTATAAACTCAACATTCTGTTGTATATAAATATTAATTATACTAGTATGTGGTTGAATGTTTATCTTTTTCTACTTGGGGTGAAGCACACGGACACACAGAGATATTGTTTCTTAGGAGGATAAGAACTCCCAATCTTCCACTTGAAAAACAAAGGAGACATCACTAGAGCTATTCACATTGTGCATTGTTGAATGTAAAGAGAAGTATTTTATATATGATATATTATTTGATGATTAAAATTGTCTAAGCTGATTGAGCATCTTAATGCAAGATAAGGCACAACACAGAGAAACATTCAACTATCACAACAGAAATTTGAGTACGGACATGCTCTGTATCTGTGATGTAGCCTGTGTAAAAAACATTGACACCTCAGAAGACAGAGAATTCATTATATTGATATGTTAAAGGATTTGTCTGTACAGCAGGATCATAAAGCTATTAGACTTGATTTTTGCTACCTCAAATTAGACTTATAATTAACCATGCATGTGTGCTTCAGTGAAGCCTGGCTGGGCCAAACAAACCACACCCATTGCCAGCTTTAAAGCAGTCTAAAAAAAAACCATTTAATTTGCTTTGTATAACATTAATATAATCATTGATCAAGCCAATTAAAGTTATTGGGTTAATTATGTAACAATATAGGAATAGAAATGTGAATTATATATTGCAAAATGAATATCACCATTAACACTTGAACTCTCTGCTTGTAACATGAGGGGAAAAAATGAATATCACCATTAACACTTGAATATCACCACAAAATTTATGAAACATGAGAGAAAAAAATGTAGCATGAAGGAGAAAAACGCAAAGCTTAACCATCTTAAACTCTCTGCTTGTAATGATACTGAATTGGAAGGCCACAAACTCCTTGTTGCATATAAACATACATCTCTATATATCTATATAATTTCATGGATCAGGCTAGAAAATACACAAAAATATGTATATATGCCCAGAAAAATACACAAATATTTTACAAAAATATCACAAAAATAACACAAAGGAGGAGCTCATATATAGGGATGGCAACGGGACGGGTTTGACTAATACCATTACCATCCCATTTAAAAATTATTAATACCAAACTCATCCCAAACCCGCAACGGGTTGTAATCGGTAATACCATTACCACCCCATCGGTATAAACGGGTTACATCGGGTTACCATCGGTAACAAAATGTCATTCAATACTTCATTTCATGTCTCTGATATTAACTTGCTCTGCCTAAGGGCTGAAAGGATTATGTGGAATCAAGTTAAAGTCTGACTTCCAAATTGACCAGGCAATACTGGAATATCTCTATGTCTAGTCGACCAAAAAAATTTCCTTTTCTATTTTCAAATCTTGCAGCATATGGACATGAAAGTAGAAATCTAAATTCATATCTTATAGTGTACCTCAATGGAGTCATGAACTTAGCCATGGCATAATTATTATATGTCAGCTGGTCAGTGATGAAATGCAATGCTTAATAATCTCCAAATTAGGTTCCAAATGATGGTAAGACTGGTATGGTGCTAACTATAAACCAACTATACATAATTTATATTCATTATCAATATATTCAACACACTGCTAATGACCAGAAACCAAGCATCATTTCACTAGACAAAAACCAACAAAATTAGAATAACCCAACTAAACTTCACAAGTCTTGGAGCCCAAATTCAGAGAAACAAGCAGTTAATTTTCAAATAAACAAATAAACAAAATCTGAAATTCAGCAATATGCACACCAAAACAACAAAATCCAGATACATACACCCAAAAACAGCAAATTCCAACAGCAAAATCAGCAAAAAACAGCAACCCGACAACAAGTAGTTCTGTCTTTGTGATTCAGCAACAAGCAGCAAGCAAAACTAGCAACAAAATCCATGCCAAATCCAGCAACAAAATCCATCAAACCCAGGAAAAAGCAGTTAATTCTTCCTTCATTGTGATTCCTTAAAATACATATGAATATATATATATAAATATATTAGCATATTAACATAAATGAAATGCAGTAATTGTGGAGGTATGAATCATATGAGGTCCAAGATAAGATGTGTGCATAAAGAAGAAAGTAAGTATTACCTTATCCATTTTATCAACATATCCCGACTCTTCGTAAGTTATTATAGATTCTTGCAAAGAAAGTGATGTGGATTCACAACATGCTTCCATCAATACCCCCGTTGAAGGTTGTGACACCCCCAAATTTCCATGCATAGGTTGGCCAGACCCATACACAGAAAAATATGAGCGTTTGTAATTGATAACATAAGCACAGAAGAGAAGACATAAAATCGAAATATAATAATACCAGTAATAACAAAAACAAGGATACCACTTATACATGAAAAAGATCAACCACAATACATCCTTAAAGAAAATAAGTCCCACAAGGTACAACTTGGAAATCCCAAAAACATGGCCCCCTAGAAACACACTTAAAAGAAATGTAACATATGTCATTTATCGGATCCTACCCTGTAGTGGAAGGGAAATATGATAGGACCGAACGGATAGATATGCCGTCCTCACCCTTGCTGGTGAAACTGCCGAGGACCTGAAACAACAAAAATGTGGGTTAAACCCACGAGCAAGTACAACTCTACATGATCCCAAGCAGAGTACCAAAATGCATCCCCTTTCCTAGTGACACCTAATCCAAAAATTATATTATAAAATAATAATATATTTAACTATAACCATAGTCACTAATATACCACCATTTAATATAATTATCTTTATAAATTCATTCCATTAATCATATTTTTTTCCATATAACATCCATGTCTTACCATAACCACGTACTCGACAACTCACCCATGCCGTGACAACTCACCCATGTCCCGTGGTACTATTGAGACTGCAATATTAGTCAGCCTCCTTGTGGTTCCTTATAAATCTCCAAAACATAGTCATTTGATTAAATCTTATGATTATACGATTTTATTAATTCACTTGTATTCTTTATTCGGGAATGTATAACAATTGGAGAAGTCGAGCCTGAGGGGTCTAGGGGGGGCGGCGCGACGTTTTCCTGAGCGCCCCCTTGGCAGGGTCTGGGGCAGCGCCCCAGCGCCAAAGGTATACGGTATTTTATACGGTCGAAACTATTTATTTATACGGTCAAAAATACGTAATCCAGTATAATTCTTGAAACACATAATAACAATATAAATCAATGTCCAGAGTTTGATAACAAAGAAAATAGAGAAAACCAATTACATAAATATGCAATATTTTCTAATAACAGTTTTGAAATCTTTGTCAACATTGAAACCTAAAATATTTCTGTATTCAGATATTTATACTTGGTTCCAACCATATACACCTCATCCGAGTCATACCAACAAGACACATAACCACGAATCCATACATGTATATCTACACATGGTAAAAACATATTTGTACGTATAGCTAGATATAAACATAGTCTCATGCATATATCAATATATCAATATATCATCACAAATCTCTATGTAAATACAATATCTATACATATAATCATGGATCTATACATATACATATAAACAAAATATATATAATCACATAAATAAACATGAATATGAACATACTCTAACAGATTTATACATATATGCCTATATAAATCCACGAACCTCTACATATATACAAGATCTATATATAATTATGGATCTATACAAATACATATAAACATAATATATATCATCACATAAATAAACATGAATATGAACATACTCTAACAGATCTATACATATATGCCTATATAAATTCACGAATCTCTACATATATACAAGATCTATATATATACTTACGGATCTATACATATATGTATAAACAAAATATATATCATCACATAAATAAACATGAATATGAACATACTCTAACAGATCTATACATATATGCCTATATAAATCCATGAATCTATACATATATACAATATCTATATATATACTTACGGATCTATACATATATGTAGAAACAAAATATATATCATCACATAAATAAACATGAATATGAACATACTCTAACAGATCTATACATATATGTATAAATAGAATATATAAATATCATATATGAACATGATTTACACATACATATACATATATGAAAAATACATATAGCAGATTATTGATGCATAAGGTAAATGTTACGAAATTTTAGTACAAAGAGGAAGAGTAGAACATATGTCTTGTCTGATTTGGAGAGCTTACTACACCACGGATCAAGATCCAAACCAAGTATTTACTATATATATATATATATATATATATGTATACGTATATAGATGAGTGAATACGAAGAGAGAAGTCTGAAATTTTTCCTTAGTCTTTAGAGATAATAAGCTGAAAATTCCTTATGGTTATATAGGAGAAGCTAAGTTATGGCGAATGACCATAATGCCCCTAGATCTGCCACAATAACCATCCTGCCACTCGTCTTAAAGACTAATATGCCCTTATCAGATCCCATAATAACAAACTTACCTAGTAGTCATAAAATGACTAGAGTACCCTTACTCAATAATTTAAATACCCATCATACCATCCAAAATAAATAAGGAAATAACATAATTATTTAAATACGGGCTATTACAAAGGTTGAACTAAAAATAATAATTTGTAATATAAGAAAATAAATGTCACAATGAAAAATTTAAAGCATATATATATATGTAATAAATATATTACCTTCAAATCCATCCCAAATCCAATCTCGTGAACACATCAATGTCTTTAAAATGTTAGGTCCCAATCTACAACGATGTGGGCTAAGCACCCTACCGCTAGTGCTAAATGCGGACTCGGATGCAACCGTAGATACGAGAATGGCCAATATATCTATAGCCATCTTCACTAGTGTTGGATACTTGAGCCCATTTGCATTCCACCAATTCAAAATATCAAAATTCTTATTATTACGAGGCATGGAGTTTCTCCCAAGTAATAATTTAATTCTTCCTTCACATTACTCACCGTACTTGACATGTCAACATCAATTTCAATTTCATCATCAAATCATTCATAGGGTCAAACTCCTCTAACCCATCACCAACTTTGGAACCATGTGAAGATGAAATCTCTTCCCTTTGACCCTCCTCATTTCTACCCACATTATACTTGACTTGATACTCATGAAGCAAACTATGACAACTTCTAAGTACATCATTTAGGTGAGAGGTAGCACCCTCCTCTCCATAAGCTTTAACAAAAATATGTCACAAAACTTTTATTTTGTACCTTGGATCTAATACCATTGCCAATGCTCCAACAAAATGACACTCACTGCAATACTTGTTGAATTTTAGTAACATCTTTTCTGCCATGTTTTTTATATCAAGTGTCAGATTGATGCCAACTTTGCAATGCCAATTTCACTTCACAAATTTTATGCAAGAGAAGATTTATGGTGGGATACCTAGTTCTAGAAAATAATTCAGTGACATTATAAAATATCTTTAACGTCCCACAAATTTATTTTGCAAGACTCCAATCATCCTCAGATGGCAAGGATGTATAATGTCTCTCACGTAGCTTTAAACGTGGAAACACATCCTTGTAAATAATAGTAGTTTCAAGCATTAAATATGTGGAGTTCCTTACCCCCAAACAAGCTCTTGCTAGTCCTCTAGCATATAAGGGCAAAATAGATTAGTTCGCAAAATTAGACTTTTATTAATTTTAACTAAAGATGTGCCACTTTCACAGGCTGCTTTCGATTGCATTTACCATATGCAATAAGGCCTTAAACCCCTAGGTTACCCTAGTGGACGAGCAATAGCCTCGTGAGGGTTGGATATATTACCCACAACTTCTTCATTCTTCATTTTCATGCATTCACATATTCATTAATCAAGCCATGATACAATATATAAGATAATATGAATACAAATACTACCACTCACTACCGAACAATAACTATCTCAAGCTAATGATATGAATGATCCCCATGAAGTAAATAAATTCGTTACATTCTACTCTCAATCTAGACAACCTTTCGTGTTTTTGTGAACATTGTACTATGGTATGTCAATATCTTTTCTTCTACTTCATTGATCAAACTTTGCCATATTTTTCGTAAAAACTCATTATTTCCATCATTTCTCTTCCATCCTTTTTTGTATTTATAAGCTCCGAACTTTCCAGCGAGGATTTTTAGTCCCAACCAACTGGGCCCAAACTTCTTCCATGGGATTTATGCTCATTAGTTTTCTCCCCTTTTTACGCGAACAATGATATTGGTGATACCAATGTCCGGTTACTCAGATCGAATAACTACTTTTTGCATTTCTTTGAAAATAATTTTTTAAAATTTTCTCCATTCTATCTCCCCTTCTCCCCTTTTATAGCGGCAAAGCTAATTTTTCAACTCCATAGTAAAAGATCAACTGTTTTTCTCATAGTGAATATGTGCATGTGCTTATAGGTCAAAGTTGTCCTTTTCGGTTTCAATTTCACTAATTTATTTACCTATGTAAAACCATGTCATTTCACTAACTCAATCTAATCATTACTCTCATGAGCGGGAATATCGCATCACATACTACTGATATATCATAAACACAAACTTAATCAACTTATAATGCAAAACACTCATGGATAAAAACAAAAAAAATTTCCAAACAAAATCAATTTTTCAAAAAAATTTTATTTTTTATTTTTATTTTTATTTTTAATAAATAAATTCTATTTTGATTAAATAGATATCCACCCCCAAACAAAAATAACACTGTCCCTAGTGTTTAAAAATACATCTAAGAGACAAATTGGAAAAAATTACCGCAATTGAGGTGGTGTTTTTGGAGTATAGTCCTTGCAAAGATTCTTGGCAAAAGAAAAGTCAAGTGATTGAAAATATTATGACAGACTTTACCCCCAAACAAAATCTAAACATATCCAAATAGAGTGAAAAAATAAAATTGATAGAAAAATTTACACAACTGACTGGACTGCCTCACAGTAGCGCTAAGTTTAATGTCTTCAGCCAGACTCAACAGATGTACTATCCCTAAATAGATCAGTCCGAATAAATCGGATCAATGAGGAGAATTTCAGAAGTTTCAAGTTCTAGGAAAGGCTTTAGACGATGAACATTAACTTTAAATAACTGCCCATTCTTAGGGTCTTGTAACTCAATGGCACCATGACTAGAAATGTGATGGACATAGTACGGGCCTGACCAACGTGACCTTAACTTCCCAGGAAATAATTGAAGACGGGAGTTATACAAAAGAACATTTTGTCCTATGAAAAACTCATTTTTGAGAATGTGTTTGTCATGTTCCAACTTAGTATTGGCTTTATAAATTCTTGAACTCTCATAGGCATCACTTCTGATTTCTTCTAACTCATCAAGTTGAAGGGTCCTACGTTCACCGGCTTTATCATAGTCAAAGTTCATGGCCTTGATGGCCCAATAAGCACGGGTTCGAGTTCAATAGGCAAGTGACAGGCTTTGCCATAGACCAATCGATATGGGGACATTCCTATAGGGGTCTTGTAAGCAGTACGGTATGCCCATAAAACATCCTGGAGACGAAGACTCCAGTTCTTCCTTGTGGGGTTAACTGTTTTCTCTAAGATTTGATTAATCTCCCTATTAGATACCTCAGCTTGACCATTGGTTTGAGGGTGATATGATAGGGCCACTTTGTGAGTGATTCCATATTTGGACAACAGGTTTCCAAAAATTTTGTTGCAAAAATGTGAACCATTGTCACTGATTATGGCTCGAGGTGTTCCAAACCGAGGTAAAACCTGGTCTTTGAAAAAATGCACCACAACTCTATGGTCAGCTGTTTTGGTGGCTAAAGCTTCTACCCATTTTGACACATAATCAACTGCTGAAAGGATGTAAAGATTGCCAAACGAGGATGGAAATGGTCCCATGAAATCAATACCCCATACGTCAAAGATTTCAACGACGAGAATCGATTGTTGAGGCCATTCGTTTCTTTTGGTAATCTTACCTAGCAATTGGCATCTATGACAAGCTAGACAGTATGTGTGGGTGTCTTTGAAAATGGTCGGTCAATAGAATCCTGATTGCAAGATTTTTGCAGCAGTTCGTTTGGAACTGAAATGGCCACCACATACCTGGTCATGACAGAAGGAAATGACAGACTTTTGATCTACCTCGGGAACACACCTACGAATGATCTGATCTGGACAATATTTAAACAAGTAGGGGTCATCCCAGAAATATTCCTTAGCCTTGGCCAAAAATTTATCTTTTTCTTGTTTGGACCAGTTGGAAGGAATTTGACTAGTCATAATATAATTGACAATATCTGCATACCATGGTGCATGAGATATTTCAAATAATTGCTCATCAGGAAAATAATCAGAGATAGGAATGGAGTCACTAGTGGATTCAATAACAAGACGGGATAAATGATCAACGACTACATTCTCGGAACCTTTCTTATCTCGAATCTCAAGGTCAAACTCTTGAAGGAGTAAGATCCAGCGTATCAACCTAGGTTTTGTATCAGATTTGAACAAAAGATTTCTTAACGCTGCATGATCTGTATAGATGATGACCTTAAATCCAACCAAATAAGATCTAAACTTCTCAAAGGAGAACACGACTGCTAGCAACTCTTTCTCAGTGGTTGAGTAGTTTATTTGGGCATCATTTAAGGTTTTGCTAGCATAGTATATGACATGTCGTGCTTTATCCACTTTTTGGCATAAAACAGCACCTACTGCATAATCAGACGCATCACACATAATTTCAAAAGGCAAGTTCCAATCAGGTGATCGAATGATAGGTGCAGTAGTGAGTGCTGACTTTAAGTACTCAAAGGCGGACTTACAGGCACCAGTAAACACAAATTGTGCATCTTTAGCTAGAAGATGGGTCAAAGATCTAGCTATCTTACTGAAATCTTTGATGAAACGCCTGTAGAAACCGGCATGACCTAGGAATGCTCTAATATCTCGAACAGATTTGGGGATAGGTAGATTGGAGATTAAATCAATTTTTGTTTTGTCTACTTCAATTCCTGCACTGGAGATATTATGACCTAGGACAATTCCCTTTTGGACCATGAAATGACACTTTTCCCAGTTAAGTACCAAGTTATTGTCACGACAACGTTGAAGTACGAGAGAAAGATGGTCTAGACATTGCTCAAATGATGACCCAAAGACAGAGAAGTCATCCATGAAGATTTCTAGAAACTTTTCAACCATGTCACTAAATATACTCATCATACATCGCTGAAATGTAGCTGGTGCATTACACAAGCTGAATGACATGCGACGATAGGCGAATGTACCGAATGGACAGGTGAAAGTAGTTTTTTCTTGGTCATCAGGGTGGACAGGAATTTGATTGTAACCAGAATAACCATCTAAAAAGCAATAGAAGGCCTGACCAGCTAATCTTTCTAACATTTGGTCGATGAAGGGAAGTGGAAAATGGTCTTTTCTAGTCACGTTATTCAGTTTCCTGTAGTCTATGCAAACTCGTCATCCAGTTTGAATACGAGTAGGAACAAGCTCATTATGGGCATTGGACACAATAGTGATGCCAAACTTTTTAGGAACTACCTGGATTGGACTCACCCGTTGACTATCAGAAATTGGGTAGATGATATCAGCGTCAAGAAGTTTGATAACTTATCCGCGGACAACTTCTTTCATATTGGGGTTAAGCCTCCTTTGAGGTTGTCTACAGATTTTCGCATTATCTTCTAAGTGAATGCAATGTTGCACCACTAGAGGATTAATGCCCTTGATATCATCAATGGACCATGCTATGGCTTCCCTATTTGTCTTAAGAACCTCAATTAATTGAGACTTTTGTTGCTCAGTTAACTCAGAAGATATTACCACTGGAAAAGTCTCAGATTCACCAAGATACGAATATTTTAAAGTCTCGGATAAAGGCTTTAATTCAATATTAGGTGGTTTCTTTGTACTTTCAGATTTAGTGTTAACTGGCAAGGACAATGATTCGAATTTGGATTTATACTTGAATGCTTCAAAGGTTGGGGCAAAGTCTAGCAAATCATTTACTTGGCTAATGTTATTAGCTTCATCCAAATTATCATCAAAATGGGCTAGACAATGCTAGAGTGGATCCTCAGGATATGAGTGGTTAAAGGTGTGGTTGGTCAATGAATCAATGAGATAAACATCTTCAACAAGCTCTGATTCAATGGGTTGTTTCATCAAATTGAACACATTGACTTCCACTTTCATGTTCCCAAAGGTTAAGGTCATGCTACCATTTCTACAATTGATCAATGCATTGGCTGTGGCTAAAAATGGTCGACCTAAAATGATTGGAATTTGTTTACCTTGGGTTGGTTGAATGTCTAACACAATGAAGTCTACGGGGTAATAAAAATCATTAACTTTTACTATCACATCCTCAATGATACCCCTTGGAATTTTGATGGATCGGTCAGCTAACTGAATTCTAACATCAGTTTTCTTCAAATTAGTCAATCCCAAATCCAAGTAGACTGAATACGGTAGCACATTGACACTGGCACCAAGGTCCAATAAAGCTTGACCTTCAAAATTTTCTCCTATCCTACAAGTGATAGTTGGACTACCAGGATCTTTGTGTTTAACCACAACTTGGTTTTGTAGGAAGGAGGAACAATTTTGGGCTATGAAGGCTTCCTTAGGGATATTGGTTTTCCTCTTGACTAAGTCTTTAATGAATTTTGCATAAGAAGGAATTTGTTTAATAGTAGTGAGAAATAGAATGTTAATCTGGAGATTTTGAAAAATCTCTAAGATTTCACTGTATTGAGAATCCTTCTTATTGTTGACTAGTCTAGAGGGAAAAGGTGCACGTGGAATAAACAACTTTGGAATGACCTCATCAAGCTTAGGAACTTGGTCCTTTTTGGATTTTTGGGAATTGGGTGGAAAAGATTTGGATGGTTCAATTTCATCACTGATGGGTGGCTCAACCTTATTATCAATTTTGTTTCATGACCTGAGGGTAATGATGGAATTTACATTGGTATTTGATTGGTCAGAAGTGGAAGCAGTCCCTACAAGATTAACTCCTTGTCTTTTTGGATTGATTTCGGATTGGCTAGGCAATGTACCCCTTTGTCTTTCAGACAGAGCTGCAGTGAGTTGATTCAACTGATTTTGGAAAGACTGTTGAAATTGCAGTTGATTTTGAGTCAAGAGATCAAAGTTATTTTCTAACTTTTGAAATCTCTGATTGGAATGCTTATTGGATTGATCAAGATTAAGGGCAAGCATTTTCAAAGTGTCCTCATAATTGGAAGTATTATTGACCGGTAGGACAGGAGCAACATAGTTGTTCATGGGATCAACTGCTAAATCTCGGCTAGGATTGAACTTGTTTTTCCTAGGGAATTGATTTTGAGGAATTATTGGTCCTTGAGTTGGAGGTTGCCTATTGGAGTTACCTTGAAAACCAGACTGACCACTTAAGTTTTGTGGAGGTAAATTTTGCCTCCATGAAAAATTAGGATGGTTTCTACTATCAGGATGGTAACTCGGGCTAAATGTATTAGGCAATGGTCTCCTAAAGGTATTGAAAGCACAAACTTGGGCATTCGAAGGTTCAGATGTACAATAGACCGGACATTCCTCTGTTGGATGAGATAAACCAGAACAAACATTGCATTGTGCAGGGGTAGATATTAGGGCAAATGCATCAAACTTTTTACCTAAGTCTTTCACTCCATCAGCAAGACTTTGAATCACAGACTTTAACTCATTTTCAGGTTTGATCTCATAAAAACCAGATGTTCTATTCATTTGATCATTCCTCGAAAATTCATTATCAATTTGGTTCCAATTCCAAGTTTGGGCATTTTCAGCTAGTTCCTCCAAAAATATATATGTTTGGCCAGGGGTTTGGGCATTGAACTTTCCTTGGTGCATTGACTCAATCATGGTTCGGTTCATAGGTGAAAGTCCCTTATAGAATAAATGAACTAGTTGTGCTTTATCAAAGCCATGGTGTGGACATTTGAGTAGCAAGTCATGAAATCGGTCCCAAGTTTGATGGAATTGTTCCTCAATTTTCCCTCTAAAAGTACTAATGGCATCTCTCATTAATTCGGTCTTTTGCATGGGATAAAACTTACTCATGAATTTTCTTGCAAGTTCATCCCATGATCGAATGGAGTTGGGTGGAATGGAGTTTAGCCATGACGCAGCTTTATCTTCTAAGGACATGGGGAAAAGACGGAGTTTGACACCCTCTTCATTCAAATTTTGATTTTTGAATGTGTTACATATTGTTAAAAACTTCCCTAAATGAATATAGGGTTGTTCGCTTTCAAGTCCATGAAATTTTGGCAACATATTGATTGTGGCGGGTTTAATCTCAAACTGGGGTGCATCATTCTCAGGTATAACAATGCAATTTGGTGGGTTAGCTGTGATTGGGGCAAAATAATCATTAAGAGTTCTCGGTGCAGCCATTGATGAATTATTGGTGGTTGACGGATTTAACAAGGTAGTTGATTTTTCTTCTAAATCAAAGAATGAGAGATCACTAGGAAACCTAACTAAACACTTGTTAACTCGTAACCACTGGGGCATAAACAAAAAGAAACCTAAAAAGGCTAGATGATGGGCAAATCACACAAAAATTTTTGGCTTTGTTATCTTGAGCTTAATTTCAAGGGTGGTAAAATTTTAAATCTAATATTGTAGAGAATTAATAGGATGGTGTCCAAATTAATTCTCTCCTAATTAGACAGCTCCTACTCTATTCCAGATTAAGTCGATAGATTACCAGTTAAGGATCATCAAACTAACAACATAGTAGTTTCCAGGAAAGTGTGGCGAGGCACGTGGCCTGCTTAATGGCGCGTCAACCACACTCCTAAACAGATTTTCCTACCGTTTATCAATTTGATAATGACTCACTGGAGTGACTACCAACCTCTTCCTTCCTAGAGGGCCTATGAGCTCGTAACCCTAAATTGGATTATTGCTAATGAATTTTAAAATTAGGCTCATGGTTTAACAAATGCAAGAATTTTTGTGATTTGTGGGCCACGGAAACGGGTGATGAAATCCCGACCATATCTTGTGGGAATTTTGCCCTTAAGTATCTTATGCAAAATGCTAATTAAAATATGCACAAACAAGAGAAAAAGAAATAAAAAATAAAAAACGGGAGCTTAGGGGAATTTCTAATGTTATTCTATCCTAGAATTCGCATGCAAAATTTGTGTCTAGAAAAAACTAAAAAAATAAAATAAAATAGAAATAAACTAAATACAAAGGATGGGAACTTAGGGTAATTTCTAATGTTATTCTATCCTAGAATTCACATGCAAAATTTTCACCTAATCTAGAAGAAAAAATAATAATAATAACAAGGGTTTAGAGATATGGAACCTGACTGATGAACCGATACAGTATCTCCTGCAAAAGAAACAACAAAAATAAACAAGTAAATAAATAAAATGAAAACAAAATTGAGTGAATAATAAAAATAATAATTATTAAACTAATCTACTTTTTTTTATTATTTTTATTTTGAATGTGGAAAGTTGACTTCTCAAATGCAAATTTGGAAAGAAAATGAAAATGCAGCTTCGAGAATGTCCATACTGCAGTTTTTTTTTTATTATTATTATTTTTTATTTAAAAAAAAAAAATCTTAAATGAAACCTTACACTAACCTTACAATATGTTGGAGTCCACTTTCTAGTCTATACGGCAGTTTTGAATTTTTTATTTTTATTATTATTTTTTTAAAAAAAAAAAAAAGACTGAAGTTAAGCCTTACACACACTGTCAAGTCTACGGCAGTTTCAAATATATATATATATATATATATATATATATATATTTTTTTTTTTTTTTTTTAAAAAAAAAAAATCTTAAATGAAACCTTATTCTAACCTTACACTACAGTCCATTGTCCAGTCTATACGATAGTTTTGAAATTTTATTTTTTTTTTTTAAACAAAAAAAAAAAAAAAAATCAAATGAGACCTTACTAGTAGTACACACTGTCTAGTCATCGGCAATTTTTTTTTTTTTTTTCGAAAATTAAAAAAAATCACACAATATAGAAAAATTAAAATAAAGGGAGGGATAGAAAGTTCGGCGCCATTTGATGGTTGATGATTTGATAATATTTGTCGTTGCTTCACCAAACTCCGGTCAACAAAATTTATAATACCTACAAATACTTTACTTAAAAATAGTATAGCAATAAGTAGGGTCGAACCACTCTCAACTTAGAACTCGGTTTGAGACTCGGATCCAAAACTTTAATTTTCGAAAATAAAAATAAATTAGTTAAAAACAATTCTTGAATTCTTGAATAGTATATTAAAATAACTAGATAATTATCAAATGGTGGAAGAAATCTCAAGGAAAGAGAATCCACCACCCGGGTCTATAAGAATAATATTATATATTTCTATTGTAAATTCTCCTCCAACCTATTAAACATAAACATAGATATTGGTAGGCATTCCCCGTATTTCCATTAATTGGTAATCACGGAAAATCCTCCCTCTAATATTTTGGTTTAAAAATAAATAAATATAAATAGTGGTAGGCATTCCCCGTATTTCCATTGATTGGTAATCACGGAGAATCCTTCCTCTATTTTCAACCTCTATTGTAGGTTTTGTCACTTGAAAGAATTATTTCGGAAAGAGAATTAAACAATAAGAAATTAAATAAAATTATGTATATCTTACCCAAGATGGCTTCATTACTCCCTTGAGAAGATGTTTAAGCTAACATAATTATAGAGAAATAAAACATGATGATAGAAGAATTTTTCATTAACTAAGAAAAAAATTACAACAAAATAAAAACTTGATACAAGACTAAATTCTCTCTACAATTTCTCACTCTCTACCATCTAACTCCATACAATTTCCATCTACTCTCCTATTTATAGAGAAAATTAGAATATAATAACATCTTGTAAAGTGAAGTTAGATCTACTTTTCTTTTCTTTTTATTTGAATATTGATGTTTTCCAAGTCATTTTCTTTTTTCTTCATGTGCATTATATTCTTCATCTTCCATCCATGTGCATTATATTCTTTCTTCCATCCATGTGCATTCATTTCTACACTTTAATATATTTTTTTCATCTTTTCCAATTCAAACTTATAAGAAATAAAAAGATATATATAAGAACATTTATGCAATAAAATGGTGAATTAAAGATTTATTTTTGACATTTAAAATAGTGATTTTGTGAACTTATCAGTTCCACCTTGTTTTACAATCAAGAGATAACTTCTTATTGCACGATATGCGCAAAAGACGGGCATTCTCCTCAAATTTATCTTCCATATCTTGAGTGGTAGTCCAATAAGCAACACTATCACGAACTTTTTCAATTGCTCCTCGAATTAAATCTAAAACATCTCTCACTACTAAATTCAAAACATGTGCAGCGCAACGCATATGTAAAAAATTACCATCCAATAAAAATGAGTCACTCAAACTCATATTTTTCAAAATAATATCAATCGTTACATCATTTGCTGAACAATTATCAACAGTAATGGTGAAAATCTTTTGATCTAAGCTCCAATCCAATAGACAATGATGTAGAGCATTACAAATAACTTCTTTTGTATGTGGAGCAGTCACATAAATAAACCTAAAATAACATAATTAAATAAATAAATCAATTAATTATAATGCAAACATAAAATAATTAAATTAAAAAAATAATAACATTACTCACCCAATAAGCATGTTACGTAACTTCCAAGCCTCATCAATAAAGTGGAAAGTGACAGCCATATAGCCTTTCTTTTATTTGGAAGACCACATATCGGTTGTTATGGCAACCCGACTTTGAAGATTCTCAAACATATGGTAAAGTGTCACTCTTTTTTATTGAAACATTTTGAATGTCATTCTTGAGGTGTTACGACTAACAATTTTAAAGTTAGGTTGGAGGCGAGAAAGGAAAACTTTAAATGCAACATGGTCATCAATTCCAAGAGGATATTCATGTACAACTATTGCCTTGGCAAGATCATTTCTTGATCAAATTGTTGATTTTCTACCTTGATTTTTCCACTTTTTGCATCACTCGCCAACAATTGTTGGTGTATATCTTTATTACTTCGCTTCGCACACCTATTAAGATGCCCATGCAAATGTGAAGTCTCATTTTTACTTGGAGCCTTCATTTTAGTCTTACAATAGTGACAAATGGCATAATCCATTTCTTTTATTTTAATCTTCTCAAAATGATCATACACTCTTGATGTAAGTTTTCTCTTCTTAGTAGGAGAATCCATGGGTGTTGAAGAAGGTTCAGGTGAGGACCTTAAAGGCTTTGACAAAGGCAGATGTGAGGGTGCTAAAGAAGGTGCAGGTGTGGAAATAGGTTTACATGTTGAATCAATTTGTGTTCCCGTAAGGGAAAATGTACTTTGATTATCCATATTAAAATAATCTGTAACCACAAAAATAAAATAAAAATAAACATAAACATATGACTACAAAAAAAATCTAATCCTTATCTAATTCCATACGAAGTGTAAATACACTGAAATAAACAAAATAGACCACTTTGAATGTTTTCTCAAAGTAAGAACTATTTTTATAGTTGGAGAATCAGAGTTCTTTTGTACTTGTTACTTCATTCTGATTTTGGAATTGAGTTGTGATGTGTCACAGGTCTTTGGTTGAGAATGGTAAGAACCCCCAGAAGTACATCAAATACACCCGGAGGATCTTGACCGTATGCTTGGTGAATTTTTCGAGAGGAAGTCCGTAAATGAACCCAGGCGTTAGAGTTATGGTTTTCTGGTACTAAGAAGCTGAAGGTAATTAAAAGAATAAAAAGAGTAAAAAAAATTTACATACGTGCACAACCTTGTTCGGGCTTTATTCACTGTGCAGTGAAATGCAATTGTGGTGAAAAATGGTAAATAAAAAGATTATCATCTTTTGCATCCTTATGAGTAGTTTTACTAGCTTCTATCTTGTTTGGTTGGTTGTTGCACTTGTGTATTGATTGTCTTTCTTGTTGATATTTGGTTTCTGTATAGATGTCACTTGCTCATATCCTTGTTTTTAGCTTAAATGAGAATTTTATTTCAAGAATTCTTAGAATTGTACAAATATTATATATTTGTATTGCTGGGGGTCCTGTCTCTATATCTGCAGTTGTATTACACTTTTCCGAATATGGGTGATAGGGAAGTTCTTTAATATGGAATTTTATTTTAAAATATTATGCAAAAAGAGAAGGATTGATTGTGAAAGGGAGGTAGGAAACAAGCAAAAAGATTAACAATCGAGTGGCATATTAAGAAATATTCGTAACTACACAAGAATTCTCTTCATTTTCAAGTTTGAATTACAATTGCACGAAATAGCCACGTGAATAAAGGACTAGTCCAGTTCACGAGACTCGTCATTCAGAATATTTCTAAGGGTATGATGTAAGCAATCGTATCTCATTACTAAGTCTTTCGTGTTTCTAGCCCACGATCTCTAGGTCACAAATTCACAATGGAACAATAATCGGCATAAAAGGTTGAGGACAATAACCTGGTAAAATGAAGGGGATAACAAGTTTCAGGATGATTTTAACCAGTGGAGGCTTTGCCCTGAGGTCCTGTTATGGTTTTACGAACACAATATTTAAAATCACATACTCAAAATATATATCCCCCTTTTCTCAGACATACTTGAACCAACAGGATCAAACATATATAATAGATATAAACACAAACACGGGAGAAATTATGCATATATATATATATATATATATATATATATATATATACACACACACACACGCAAATACACACAGATCATTGCAATATGAAATAAAATTAATGCAAATTAGGTATCTTACCTTTGGAAAATCAACCAAGAAAGCGTAGAGAGAGGACGAGGCTAGGAGTCTAGGACCTGCGCCTTCAGTTTCAAAACATAAATTCAAAATCAAAAATATTTTAAAAAACCCTAAAACGTGAAATTAACAAATTAAGAATGAAGATCTGGTGTCTTACCATTGCAAAATCGAGCAAGAAAACTCAGAGAAAAAGCACAGGCAAAGACACTGGAACGAAGGAGTAGAGAAGACGATGATTCGATGAAGAAGCAAAAAAGCATAGGCAAAGAGGGGTCTAGAGACTACACGGCGCTGTTGAGAAAATGAGGCGTCTTATATATGATGGCCTTAGGGTTTTCTTAATTAATATTTTATTGTAATTTAATATAATAATATTTAATATTTAATATTTTATTCATGATAAATGAATACAAGGAAAAAAAACACAAATAATATGTGAAATAAGACATAGAAAGATCCCAATTTAGTTGAGTTCAATTTAATAAAATTAAGTAAATTCCTAATGCAACTGAATCAAATTGAGTTCAATTTAATAAAATTAAGTAAATTCCTAATTCAACTGTGTCAAATTGAGTTCAATTTAATAAATTCCTAATTCAACTGAGTTAAATTGAGTTCAAATAAGTAAAATACTAATTCAATTGAGTTCAATTTAGAAAAATCTCAATTTAGTTGAGTCAATTTGAGTTCAATTAGTGAAATTAAGTAAATTCCTAATTCAACTGAGTCAAATTGAGTTCAAATAAATAAAATAACAATTCAATTGAGTTCAATTTAGAAAAATCTTAATTTAGTTGAGTCAATTTGAGTTCAATTAGTGAAATTAAGTAAATTCCTAATTCAACTTAGTCAAATTGAGTTCAATTTAATAAAATTAAATAAATTCTTAATTCGACTGAGTCAAATTGAGTTTAAATAAGTAAAATACCAATTCAATTGAGTTTAATTTAGAAAAAAATTTAATTTAGTTGAGTCAATTTGAGTTCAATTAGTGAAATTAAGTAAATTCCTAATTCAACTGTGTCAAATTGATTTCAAATAACTAAAATACCAATTCAATTGAGTCTCATTAAGTTCAATTTAGAAAAATCTCAATTTAGTTGAGTCAAATTGAGTTCAATTTAATAAAATTAAGTAAATCTCTAATGCAACTGAGTCAAATTAAGTTTAATTTAATAAAACTAAGTAAATTTCTAATTCAACTGAGTTAAATTGAGTTCAATAAAATTAAGTAAATTCCTATTTCAACCGAGTCCAATTGAGTTCAAATAAGTAAAATACCAATTCAATTGAGTTCAATTTAGAAAATTCTCAATTTAGTTGAGTCAATTTGAGTTCAATTATTAAAATTAAGTAAATTCCTAATTCAACTTGGTCAAATTGAGTTTAAATAACTAAAATACCAATTTAATTGAGTCGAATTAAGTTCAATTTAGAAAAATTCCAATTTAGTTAAGTCAAATTGAGTTCAATTTAATAAAATTAAATAAATTCCTAATTCAACTGAGTCAAATTGAGTTCAAATAAATAAAAATACCAATTCAATTGAGTTCAATTTAGAAAATCTCAATTTAGTTGAGTCAATTTGAGTTCAATTAGTGAAATTTAGTAAATTTCTAATTCAACTGAATCAAATTGAGTTCAAATAAATAAAATAATAATTCAATTGAGTCGAATTAAGTTCAATTTAGAAAAATCCCAATTTAATTGAGTAAAATTGAGTTCAAATTAATAAAATTAAGTAAATTCCTAATGCAACTGAGTCAAATTGAGTTCAAATAAGTAAAAGACCAATTCAATTGAAATCCAATAGTTACATTATATTGTTACTTCTTTTAATTATTAATGAAATATTTTACTATAATATTGTTTAGTGAACTATGGACATTTATTCTTATAAGATGCTTCTAGAATAATTATTTTAAAATTTATATAAATTTATCAATATATTTTATCGTATTTCACACTTTGATTTTTTTATAAAAATGGATGATTATATATTTTTTGAGGCTTACTTTGGGCATACAAAGTTGTACATGTTTTTTTTAAATATATATATAAATGGGTCGGACCGGGTCGGGTTCAGAGCGGGTTACCGGCGGGTTATAAATGGGTCGGGTTACCAACGGGTTTTAGTTTTTTGTTCCAAACCCGTTTTTTAATATCCCAAACCCGCCCCAACCGGGTCGGACCATTTTGCCATCCCTATTCATATATTTTGAACAATATATATGTATATTTATATATATATATGTTGGTGGGAAAACATAAAGGAGAAAAACTTACCATATCTCGACCTCTAATGTCGAAAATCGCCAAAAGGAGGAGCTTTCTTTTTTGATCTAGGGCTTGTGGAAAGAGGCGACCAGTGGATGAGCTATCTTCTTTGATCGGGTTTGTGGAAGAGAGGCGACAAGTGGGCTTTTCTTCGATCTAGGGTTCGTGGAGAGTGGCGACGACTGGAGGCCCTTTCTTCTTAGATCGGGTTCGTGGAGAGTGGCAACGAGTGGCTTTTGTTCGATCTTGGGTTCGTGGAGAGAGGCGACGAGTGGGCTTCTTCGATCTAGGGTTCATGGAGAGAGGGGAATAGTGGAGGCAATAGGGTTTGTGCAGGTTCACCATGAATCGCGCCTCCACAAGAACCCTAGAAATTGTTCGTGAACGTTTTTTTTTTTGTTTTTCTTGGTTGCGAATTGTTTTTTTTTGGCTGAAGCTAAACAGTGCAGAAAAACAAAAAAACAACAAAAAGTTGTTCTTGAAATCGGGCCATTTTGGCTGATGTTTTTACACTGTTAAAGAAAACACTTTTGGGCTTAAATTGACCAAAACACATTTTTGTCTCCAACTTAAGTCCAAAAAACAAAAATAAAGACAAAAAATGCCTTTCCAAACGGGGCCTTAATTTGCTTGTAGCCTATAAACATCATCACATGCTAGATACATTATACATAGCGCACAAGTCATATCTTTGTGTTTCGATATCACCATTTATAGAAGCAAAAATGAAGATGAATGAATATACTACAAGTTTTAAAAACAATTTTCAAGCCTTTGAATGTGTAACACATGACCAAACTTCAAAAATAATATTTAAAGATTAAGTGAAAAGAATTCCAATAAGAGGTCAAGAAGATATATTTATAAATTTATTTTATATTTTTCCTCTACACTACTGTATTTCACAACCGTCACAACTTTCGAGCATGTGGGGATTAAAAGATTATGAAAACCATCTTTTTAAACTGGTGCAAGAAAGCTGAAATGAGACATCCTGTTAATCACTCCATCCTCTAAAAACTTAAATTGTTACAAAGGGTATAAATTTATGTATGCATGAGGTGTAATGATTAGATTAATTTTGTAATTAATCTTAGGAATCCGGTTAGTTGACCAATCTTGCGTTTTAAATGTAGGAAACTTAGAATAGGATGTTTCCTATTGTATCTATATATAGTCTCCACCTAGGAGAAGAAATACATATGAGAATTATTCATTAAAATCATTGTTTGACAATTTAATTATTTAAATCACTCAACACGCCCATCAAGTCACATGTAACCTTTATAAACTTAGATTATTGAAATCTTTGAACACAATATCCTACCTCTATGAGATTTGTTTTCATGTCATTACTTTAATAATCTTCAAGAAATCTTGTTCCCAAAATAAAGCAGCACATAAACAAAGTAGGTTGATGATCTTGAGTGGAAAAATATGAACTTCTAGTCACTAAAGGGACATGCATATACACCAATTTTCTTTTGTGGGCTTTGCTATATAGATACATTATAAAATAGGTTATAGAGGTTTCTTATTCCCATATCTATGTTTCAAACAACAAAACAAAGCAAACCTGTTTGTACCACCATCAAGAACAAAGACCCATATCTTTTATTGAGAGGCCTATTGTATATATCCAATTCTTGAAAGCCCTTCTAGCTCATGATTAGTTCCCATGCTTTAGAGAGTAGGAAAGGAAATGGTCTTTTTGTACATGTTTTGAGGCAGAACTAGTCCTTAAAATAAAATAAAAAAAAGTCGAACTCCAAAAAACACGATTCGATAACTTATGTAATATTAAATTATGAAACACGGTCATAAAAATTTGAATTCATGCTCTAGAATTTGAATAAATTGGTCCAAGCATTAGAATGTCATCCACACTGACGGAGAGGGAGAGCCGGTCATAGTCCTTATGAAGAAGCTAGTGTGCATGGAATATATCATTGATACATGACACCAATAAAAGTTAAAGAAATCAAAAGTAACAAATGTGGAAAAATATTGGAGTAGTTGGGTGGGCTTTGTAAGGTTTAGACCCCTTAATGGTAGGCAGCTTTTCTTTTTTGCTATCTTTTTCTATTTTGCAAGTGCTGTCAAAAAGCTAGGTTGAAAAGGATGGCAAAGTAGAATCTTTCTAAGAATAGGGCTCTTTTAACCCTATTTAATTGTCTAAATAGGGCTGGCAATTCGCCTTATCAGGTCGTGTTGTCACCAAATATCTCGACCAGAATGCTACAAAATTAATATTCGTATAAAAAATATTAAACACTAACACGATTTATTATTTAAACAGGTAATACAATAAGATTCGTGTAATCAATTTTAAAATTTTGATCGTGTTAGGTTAACCCGACATGAAATTTTTGACATATTTAGAAAAAAATTTAATTAACTTTGACATGTCAACCCTATTTAATTGTCTAAATAGGGCTGGCAATTCACCTTATAGGGTCGTGTTGTCACGAAATATCTTGACCCGAATACGAGACAATTAATATTTGTGTAAAAAATATTAAACAATAACACGATTTGTTATTTAAACAGGTAACACAACATGATTCGTGTAATCAGTTTTAAAATTTTGATCGTGTTAGGTTCAACCCGACATGAAATTTTTGACATGTTTAGAAAAAAATCTAATTAATTTTGACATGTCACAAAAATGATTTTTTTGTAAGATTTCACCCATAAACATTTAGATAAATGAAAAATATAAGTACAAATAATATAATATTACAAATCACAGAATGCCTCACGACTGAAGAGGTACTATCCTTGATATTTATTTTGTTCTCAGAATAATTAAGCAGAGGCATCTGAGCCTAGCTTTATTGATATCTTTAAAAAATTTCATGTTCGTTATCCTGACTCAGTCAGATGTTGTCATCTTTGTAATTTCTCGGTTATAATAAAAGATGGTCATCCTTCTTGCAATCAAATAGCCTGAAACTAAAAATATTTCCTAAGTGGTGAAATGACAGAGGCTTATAAGCCTGACTCACTCTCCCAGATGAATGAAACTAAAAATATTTCCTAAGTGGTGAAATGACAGAGGCTTATAAGCCTGACTCACTCTCCCATAGGAATGAAATTAAAAATATTTCTCAAGTGGTGTAATGACAGAGGCTTATAAGCCCGACTCACACTTACACAGGAGAAAGTATTAAAATAGAGGCTAGTTAGCCTGATTCACATCAACAGAAGCAAATAAAAATATCCATTGATAAAGCAAAAATTGTTGTCTTGTATTACAAAATTGCCGAAGGACAGATTACAAAGTACATCATTACAAAATAAATATAGAAGAGCCTAAACTAGCTTGGACCGCTAAAGTCCTTCCCTAAGGAATCTACATGTGTGGTCGGAGGGAAAAACTCTATAGAGGGGTTGAGAGGGTCAGCAGGAAGATACCCTTTGAGGAACTCAGTAAAAAGATTATGAGCATAGCTAGGTTCGGGGCTGGCATATGGTGGTTGCACCCCTAACTTCCTATCCATGGCATCAGGATCTTTGATCTTCCTCCTCGCTGGGTCATTCTCTCCAGCAATGAAGCCCTTCCTCCAGAATTCACCAGCCACTATATTATTCATCCTTAAATAGTGCTGGTGCATGTCAAGCCCTCCTTTCTTGCACATCTCCAAGGCAGATTGGGATATGCCGAACTGGTGTTGAAGAGCCTCATGATCTGATGCTAGCTTCTCCTTTTCACTGGATAGCTTAGCATTAAGCTCTTTTGCCTGAGCCAGTTCTTCCTCCAGTTGAGCAACCCTGGAAGGGAGGTCCCCTAGCAGAGCCTTCAGCTCCTTCTCCTGATCATCCTTCTCAGCTAAGTCTGCCTTCAGACTTTCCAGCTCCTTCACACCCGCCTCGTGAGCGAGGCATAATGCGTTGACACTGAAGAGAGCCTAGAAAGGAAATTGGAAGGCAAAACGGGTCAGTATTGTATACAAAAGCAGGAATAAAACATGGGATCAAACAAAGACATACCCCCAGTAACAACCCCGGAGTTTTACGCACAATGCGGTCAGGGTCGGCCTCTCTCTGCGCCTCAAGCTCCTCCGGCGTCCAGAGCCCTTGTGCCCAAGTTATCATGGTAGACATGGATGTAAGGCTGGAGGTGGACTGGTCAGAGGAAGCAGAACTCTTCTCCTTACCCTTGTGTTTCCTTTTCTTACTGGGTCTATCTTCCCCCACCGGTTTGGTTCGGGCAGAAGAAGGTTGAAGCAGCTCAGGGATAGTGGTCTGCACAAGTGCAGACCCTGAAGCATCGCCCGCCAGGGCGACGGTCACAGCCTGAGGATCAGAATCCAGAGGCACTTGTCCTTGACCAGCTGGAGGCGCAGCTATTTCCTCCATATCATCATCATCATCCTCAATCACTGGTTTGATCGGATCCATCATGATCTTGTACTTGGCTCCTAACCTAGATATACCCTGCAAATTGGCAGGAGTAAGCAGGTCAATGCATGACATACGGTCTGACCAGACCTTGGACTTTAAAAAAGAAATACGGGCCTCTACATCCTGAGCCACTATGTCTGCATCCCTATAACCTAAAGACTTATAAACAAAATCCGCTCTGAGCTGGTCACACCCAGAACAGAGGCAAGATTCCTTGTGGATAAAAGAAAAGGGAAGAAGGGCCAGATGCTTAAAAACACTCGGGATCGGCAATCTCCTAGAATATGGGTAAAACCAAGCCCCCTTTACAAAAATCATCTTCTCCTTCCAGTACTTCTCTATTTTCTCAGTTCCATGGCAGATCGCCCGACCCTTGAAGGGGTAAAAGTTGTACCTCCCCTCACAACCCTTCAAGTCCGTAATTTTATAACTAAGCAGAAGATCTGCCAAACCCAAGGATAGCTTTTTCTCTCTGTTAATCAGGATCAACATTGAAATTATCCTGAGGAAGTTTGCGTTGACTTGCAGAGGGGCTATTCCTAGGGTAAAGAAAATGAAGTGAAAAAGAGGATGAAAAGGAAATCGAAGCATCTTTATCTGAAGAGCCGACAATAGCATTTCATCCGGACCCACTCCGTCGCCCATCCTGAAGTCATGAGAAGGATCATACTCCATCAGGATCACCTCTTTTGGGATCTTACCGTCCCTCCTCAGACTTTTAAGGTTCACAGATTTTCTTTTATGAGCCTCAAGTGGTTCGGCTACAAATGGGGCTGACTCAGTAGAGGGTCCAACGGGAATGCCTTCAGGCGCATCGGTTCCTACCGGATTGGATATAACAGAAGTCCCAACAGGAACGGTATCAGGGACATCTGCCTGATTATTCACCCTCGAAACATTTACTCCCAAGCCAGATAGGTCCCGACGACTAGGTATGGGCAAAGAGGAAGAAGGAGAGGATGGAGAAGATGAATTTGCAGAAGGGGGGCTGGGAACATCAGACCCCCCATATTCCTGAGGAATATTCCCTTCGGTGGATCTTGAGGCACTAGTATCAGACATGGTGAGAAGAAAATGACAACTTACACAGAAAACACCGGCGGGATGAAAGAGGAACTTCTGGCAGCCAAGATAAGAACATCGGTGAAGATCAGAGCACACTCTTAAATCACATAAAAATTGAAACAAGAAGAATCAAAAGTGAAGCCCACAAAGGGGTTTATATAGAGTCGGACATACCAACAGCCGGCATTAAATGACAGAGGGGGCGCGCCGTTTCCCAAGGCCACAAATACGGTGAAAGCGGAACAGGCAGCCGCCTTTCTGAAATTTGAAATCCACACGCCTTTTCGCAATGATGAAGATGACGTCATCAGGCACAGATGTAAAACAATCAATTCGAAGTAATTCGGGTCAAGCCCACTGATCCGTATACCCGACCCGAATGAGGCTAGTGTAAATAGTGAAATTCAACAGGCCCAAAATGTGTTTTCAAAGCCCAATACTGATCTGGCCCATATATGAATAATTAGCCCAATATTGATTAGGACGGGCCCATCATCCCTTAGAAAATGGGAATTAACAACCCACTACCTAGAGGTAGTGGGAAGTTAACATTAAAGTGGGTCATGACTCCCTAATTTGAGGAGCATGATCCTCTAAAATAGGAAAGCTTGTATGAGAATCAGAATATAAATATGGCCATTGGAGCCTGAATAAAGGGATCTTTTTGAGGTGAGTGAAATTTAACACTTACACATGTGTTTCTCTCTTTTGAGCGAAGTTAGAAAACATGATAAATATTTGTTAAAATATGTAAAATATTTCTATTATTATTAGAGAAATGTCAAATATGAACCATATATGCAATAAAATTATTTCACAAGTAAGAAAGGTATACAATACATGATAATAAAATACCATATTCAATTTCTAACCACAAAAACAAAAATACTCAATAATCCTAATTCTTATGTGAGATTATGGGCCAATTCAATTGTCCCAAACTACTTATATTACGCTTTGGCCAACAAGGAAATTAAACTATTTTAGTAAAAAAAAAATTTGGGGGGGGGAAGAAATAAACCACTATATTACAGGGTACAATTTTATAAATTTATATTGCTTGATTATTGAATATATATATATATATTTTAATTTCACTTGAAGGAACAAGAGTAACAATTTCAATAATATTATAATTTCACAAATGCAATTCCAAATATATTATTTGAATAAATATTGTATTCTAGTTAAATTGGAATTTAATCCCAGTTTGAATTTTTGAACATCATAGATTAGAATTATATTAAACAATACAAATTGAACACAGGACTCGGTGGGAAATGATCAATCAATACTAAATGATTTTCAATAAACTAACTACAAGGTGAGTTCGTATTTCATAAGGCCCATAAATGTATACCGAGTCCAATATATCAATCTTGACATGCTTTGCAACCTATTGAATGGAAAGAACAACCTTCTTATGTCTCCCTATAAATCAACATATATATATATATATATATATATATACATATACATATATATAAATCGACAGTACCCATGTGATTCAGCACTTTACTGCAAATTTCTAAATCATCATACAACTTCCTTCTAAAGGTTTGAACAACATTCAATACACCAGAAATTCTCATGACTCGTTGCAATGTCAAGAAAAACCGAAGTTCCTATATCTCAACACTAGCCCCAAATTCAACATATGGTCACATCATTTAAAAGTTATATGGGGTTTTATGTTAGATTTAAATAATGCTTTTATTTTACCTTCTTTTGGAGGCTCGTTGTTCTGAACTCCGCATCATCCTTGATGAAACTCCACCAAACGTACGTTAGGGGGATAGTCGTGGCATGCCAGAGAGCATGGGCATCTACAAACCCGAGATATGGCGGGAAGTCATAAATCTCAAGAAGCATCGCAAGTCCGCCTCCCACAACCACCAGCCACAATTTCCAGCGAGATGGGTGGCGAGTGACCCCAGCCCATATCGACCAAATCAGAAGTTGAGCAACACCCATGACAACACACACTTTCATGTTCCACCCTGTCAAAAATTTGAAAATTTATATTGTTAAGTACAAATTCAAGGAAACTAACAATCGTCGAAGAGACTGACTAACTTTGATGCCAACAGAAAGCATAAACAATAGGCAGCTGGTAGAGTACCAGAATGTTACTCTACCCAGATTCTCGAAGGAAAATGTTATACCACCATAAGACAGATGTATACATATATCGTGGCACAAATCTGATGAAACCAGGTAGAATCCTAAGGTTCAGCCGGAAGAAAATCGTGCAAATCAGTTGTGTTATAAAGAGAGAACAGGGAAGTTGAACAACTTCAACAACAAATTCTGAATAAACAAACATTTTGTAGAAGTACCAAAGAAATTTAGGGTCTGTTTGGTTCAGTTCTCTAAATGTTCTTCTCAAAAAATCTGCAAAATGGTTTGTTCATCTCATAATGGATAGAGAATAAGAGAAGATGACGACGATACCGTAATCAAGTTTATAATTGTTGAGGTACAATATATGCGTTGTTACAAAGGCGAGCAGCGGAGCGGCAACCATGACTCTGGTAGCTTCATCCCTCACGTTGAAACATCTTAGTACGGCTAGAATGAGCGAGTACCCAAGTATAGCCACCGCAGATGAGTAGTCTAGTTTTTCCGTGAAGTCCACATCTCTGTAGATCAGAGAGACGATTCAATAAATAAATAATGATAATTCTGAAATGACTATACTATGTAAGATTTTTACACTGAACCAAAGAGTAAGATTCTGTAGTATATGACATTTTAAATTTTCAAGACCAGCTCCACTGTGTACTAGACCTACAAATTTAGATGCTCACAAATACCAATTGGCAAAATTCTGAGTAAATTCTACAAGAAGTTTCCATGACTTATCCTTCCATTCTTTATACTTAATTTAGAGTAAACAAGATATTTCAAGCTACAAAATTAAATAAATACGAAATCAGTGTACCCAAGTAGGGTGCAGGGTAAACAAAAATTACTTGATGGATTAAACATCCAGAACCGTGTCACTTGAATATACAAAGTAACGTTAATAAACCCTTTTATTTCTTTATCATTTTTGCAAGAGAAAAAGAGCTAAAAAAGAGGAAGATGACTAAGAAAACTTCAGTCTAGAATTCTTTTGAATCGCAGAAGCTCCTGTCATTGATATATGCACCTTCTGTGCCCATCAACATACTTGGTTTGGCATGACAGATGACAAGGGTATAAACTTGAGGTTTGTCTCAGTTATATAAACTCAAATCAGACACTTGCAAGCCAGTTATCTTTAGTCCAATCGGATAACGAGTTTAAAAGTGTGACTGAATAAACTCTACCTTGCCTCCACATCCAATTCATGGATCAGAAGGGGAAGAAAAACAAGGAGAAACCTTACCTACAATGGAAAACAGCGCTCCAGAACCATGAGTTCATTGAAAAGAGCCCATATATGTGCCACAAACCAGTGTAGTCATAGTATGGCTTCTTGTCCGGTTTAAGAGGCAGCTTGTAGTAGAGAAGGATGACGAATGACAGCCATCCATGGAAATGCATAGCAAGGTTGAGTGCAGAGAAAGCTACAGAAGCAGGCTCCTGAGTAGATTATAAAACACAAGGTATACGTAAGCTAAAAAATGTGTAAACAAGAAATTAAATAGAACGATTTTGAACTACAAAGAAGGTGGTAGTGAGGAATATAATAGAGGTTGTAAGTAACAATGTCGAACCTGAACACCGTATACACGCTTAAAGGGCCATTTACCATGATATTTGACGGGCCCATGACCAACTGCTGCTTTTTCTTTCTCTCTGTTGAGCATGCAATAGTAACGACAATCACTTTGGCAATCCCATTGCTTCCACCGCAGATAAAGAGGTTCTTGCATGTACCAAGGACCATTTGGGGAGCCACCATCCAATGAAAAATTGCAGTGTGGAAAGCACATTTCCCCAACACACCCAGTCTTTTCACATTCCCCTATACAAGCCCTAAATCCCCAAAAAATCACAAGATCACAAAATTACACTATCTTATAAAAATAAGTAAAAAATCATATAGGCATACAAATATAAATCATCATCTATTTGTTTATTCATTTATTTTCTTGTGTCAGGATATAAAAGAGGCAGATATTTTAAGACAAATAATGAAATATTTAAATTGTCAGCTCATACTCAAGGACACTTGTCATGCTGACAAGTCCAGCTATCCAAATTTCTAATAGTTTTGTAGTTTTTAAAATTGCAGTTATCCAGTAATATGAAGGGTTTAGGCCTAGTATAACGTGGAAAGTCAGAATGGGAAGAGGAAAAGGAAATCCTACTGGTTGGATTGCTGCTCGTGTGTCCACGGGACAAATCAGAGCCTTCCACTGTGGACCGAGACTACGCAAAGGTTTCCATAGAAACTTAAGGCTAGTCAGTTCTCACAACATTGATGAGAACAACATATGATGAAACCATCTGTACTCTTGGAGTTTTGGGGGATCTCATGCTCAGATCAATGAAGCATTTCAGGATAATTTTGAGTCTGAATACTAGAAAGAAAAAAAAGGGAAAACATGCAAACAGGTGAAACATAAGGTATTTCCTCCCTTCCTTACCTTGGCCAGTTTATCCCCCAACACACACAGACAGATAAGATAGAAATAAATAAATACATAATAAAAATAGAAGAAAATAATAATAATAATAATAATAATAATAACAAGGGCAGCTCAACAGATCTAGCACAAATAATTTATAAATCATGGAGCCAAACAAGTTGAATTTAGTAATGACTGCATAAAATAAGATAAAAGCAAGGAAGAAAAACTGATGCTCTCTATACTATTTAAGCTTTTTCAGAAAGAGCTTCAATTTCTTAATATTTTCATCGAAGAATAAATTGTTTAAAATTCAATTTACCTTCACGGCTTCATCTCTTTGTTTCTCAACAAAACATCAGTGTAGAAAGGCTCAATTCTGTCACTATATTTTCCGTTCCTCCTACACTCCTTTACTTCCAAATTTATATCCCCATAAACGAAGTGTAAATTATTTACCTATAAAAGGGATCAGCATCGCCGGCACTAGCATCGAATTCGCCAACAAGACATGTAAACACCACAAAGACAGCAATCCAATAGCTCTCTACCATCTGATCAGAAAATTGATTACAAAGGACAAGTTATCGAAGACTAGTGATGACAATACTTTTAGAAGAATATACCCCCATCTCATACTGCTTGAATTTCATCCACTGCCACAGGCCTAATATCTTATTTTATGCATGGTTCTCAATCAAAGAGAATTACACAGCTAAACAAAGTAAAAAGCAAATTGAAAAGGCCAAGGAGATAATGATATTTATTATCAATTGGACTAAAATCTGAAACTTTCGATAAACCTACATGCCTGCCTAGTACACAAGTAATGTGCATCATAATATGAACAGCAGATCACGGTCCTCAACATATATTCTACAACGTCTACCTCTAATGTGCCTAAGTAAAAAGTCCCCAAGGAATATTTTCTATGATCCATATAATATTTTTTCTTAAAAAAAAAAGAATTCAGAGAATGCATTTAAAGAGTGGTACAACATGAATATAAGACCATCAGGAACTGCATATTCCACATCATACCAAATTCTATGATGAAGAGTTCAAAATTGTCCAAGCATTTGAATAGTAGTACGATATGATATATAACTAATTAATACTGAATGCCCAACATCATAGGAAAATTCTATACTCAGCAGTGAACAATTTTTAAAATGAAACGAAGAATTATGACCGAGGTTTCTGAATTTTAAACCTAACTAATGTTATTCAAAAATTGTCCAAAAAATAAGCGTAAATCTTCCACAACACTGCAATTAAATCCAAAATCGATTACCCCATTGAAATCAGTCAAGGACACACCCATTCGCTAAATCTAATATCATCAACCATCCAAATGACTAACTTTTTGCAACTGAAATCATCTATTAAAACTAAGAACTGCATGAATAGTGGTTTCTTAACTTCATCCACCAAGCACATGGCATAGCAGAACTCAAACTTCGGTTATTAGCATCAAATGTATTTTTTTTTTATAAGTAATAGTATAAAAGGCACTCAAACTTCGGTTATTAGCATCAAATGTATTACTCTCACTTTTAGCAGACTATAGCAATACCTTGAAGGTTCAACACCCAGAGTGGTTGCTGCTAAACTATAAATGGCCTGCAAGTGTGAATAATTCAGATTAGTCACGCAAAGCACGTTTTTTACCAATCCGAGGGATCATTTTATGTAGTCAAAACGAGTACATATTTGGTAGCACCATTAAGGCAACAATGAATGTAAACATCATGCCTTGTTTACTTGGCAAATTAGAGAAGCATACATTTTTTTTCCTTGTAGCACTTGTCACTTGAAATGAGTTCGCCCAATGCACATATAGCAAACTCACAATGTTTTCAAAGTACGATGATCAACTTTGACGAACAAAATCAAATGATAAAAATTCCAAAAATAGTATTCAAACACCACCTGACTACAAGAATATCAAGTGGGATGAGAAGCTTACAGGATCAGGTTTTTTTTCGAGGAACAACGTCTCCAGCAACTATCAGGATTTTTTCCGCTCGCTCGGGTCCCAACAAGAATGAAACTATTGCAGACACCTAAAATCACCGTATACATTGTCAAACCATTTAATAGAGAAGATGGTTATGAAAATAAATTATTATATTTTTGTTTGAAGTAACTCAGACAATAAATAAGATGAAAGAATGTTAATTGCCATATACCAAGATTAGTGACGCCTCTATACAAATACAATTTGAAGTATAAAATCAATAACCAACAAATCACAAGGGAAGTAACTAATCATTTAGTTGTAAGCAAAGGGTTTATACTTTTGTCTATATATACTCAGCATATAACAAGAAAATCAAATTGCGAAGCTAGGGTTTTGAATTAGGCTAACAAAAATACTCAAAAAGATCCAAACATGTAAGATGAAGCAAGGCTTGAATCATTCAATTTCAGTTCAGTTGACTTGACTTAATGCAGACATTGAATATGAAATTAAACCGAGTAATTTAGCATCAACACAGGAAATTCACAAAACCCACAAATATCCAAAAACAAGCAAGACTATTGATCGTAGAAATGAATACAGGCCAAGCTCTAAATAGTAAAACAGAATTGGGGAAATCTAGTGATGAGCAAGATTCAAAACGGATCAAGAAATAGAAAAGGACAGAAGAACAGAGAAAAGCAAAAGGATCTCTTACGCTTTCAGCAGAACATGTCCAGAAATGGCAAAGAGACTGGAGGTGTGTGTTTGTGTGTGTGTAGAGAGAGAGAGAGAGAGAGAGAGAGCTAGCTTGTAGAATACTGTTCATATATCAGATTTGTGGGCTTTGTTTTGTGATATAGGGGTATAGGCTATAGCTGAAAAGGCCTTAAGGCCCATGGTTAAGACTAGAGTGCAGCCCATGTGTGCAGTTGACACTTGACACCCTATACAAATCTATACATATCCATATATAATATATATATCTACAAAGATGATTTTATACACTTTGGGCATGTTTGATTTCTGGTCTGGTCTGGTTTGGTGTGGTTTTGTCTGGCTGGATTGGTCTGGGCTGCTTTTGTTTGGTCTTGTGTGGTCTGGTTTGGTTTTAGTGCTGCTTGAAATTTTGTTTGATAAATGGTTTCGTCTTTCTGGTCTGCTCTGAAAAAACTAAAACCAAACCATATATAAAATTCAAAAATAATATATAAAATTTGAAAGAAATATTTAAAATTCAAAACAAAAATCTGAAAAAATATAAATAAATTTGAAAATAAAATATATAAAAATTGAATATAAATAAAAAAATTCGAAAATCATATATAAAATTTTAAAAAATATTTAACATTAGAAAAAATATATATATAAATTTTGAAAAAATATATAAAATTATAAAATTCAAAAATAATATATAAAATTTGAAAGAAATATTTAAAATTCAAAATATATATATATAATTCAAAAAAATATTCAAATTCAAAAATAAATATATAATTCAAAAAATATAAAATTTTGAAAAATTATATTGAAATCTGAAAATATATAAAAAGGGGAAAAATATATAGATTCAAAAAAAAAATTAATTTCAAAAAACTTACCTAAATTATAAAGTTCAAAAATAATATATAAAATTTGAAAGAAATATTTAAAATTCAAAAAATTTATATAAAATTCGAAAAATATATTAAAATTCAAAAATAAATATATAATTCAAAAACAATATAAAATTTCAAAAAATTATATTAAAATCTAAAAATATATAAAAAGGGGAAAAATATATAGATTCAAAATAAAATTTAAATTTCAAAAAACATACCTAAATTATAAAGTTCAAAAATAATATATAAAATTTGAAAGAAATATTTAAAATTAAAAACAAATTATATAAAATTCGAAAATATATATATATATATTACAGAAATAAATAACAAATTAAAAAAATTATTATTATATTATTAATTTTTGTATTATTTAATTCATTTTGCTTATTATTTATTTATTTATTATTATTTTTATGTATTATTGAATTCATTTTGTTTATTATTCATTATTTTTATTTTATTTATATATATGCTTTATTTAATTTATTATTTATATTATTAATTTATCATTTAATATTATTAATTTATTTGTTTAATTAATTTATAAATATATTTTATTATTTATTATCAAATTTTATATTTTTTCATTATTGCTTCAAAATTTTTATATATATATTTTAATTTTATTTATTATTTCAAATTATATATATATTGCTTCAAAATTTATATTTCGAAAATATTTCGAATTTTATATATATTGCTTCAAAATTTATATATTTGTTTCAAATTTTATATATATATATTTTAATTTTATTTATTATTTTCGAATTTTATATATTATTTTCGAATTTTATATATTTTTTCAAAATTTATATATATTTTCGAATTTTATATATATTATTTTCTAATTTTATTTATATATATATTATTTTGGAAATTTATAAAATGGCGGCTAGGTTTTATTACTGTGTGTGTATAAAATGGTCTGGCTGGATTGGTCTGGTTTGGTCTGGGCTGGTTTTGTTTGGTCTTGTGTAGTTTGGTTTGGTTTTGGTGCTGATTGAAATTCTATTTGATAAATGGTCTGGTCTTTCTGATCTGGTCTAAAAAACAGGCAAAGACAAGACAAGACCAGACCAGAAATCAAACATGCCCAAAATCTCTGTACCCGATAGAGAAATCATCTAGGCAGATCAAGAATGGATAAATCGCAGGTTGTTCTGGCTCGGGTGTCTGAGTGGAGGGAGGGATTTTTTTTCTTTTTCTATTATTATTGTTTTTTTTTCTTTTTAACTGGTCTTAGTGTAATACATATTACCATATCGTAATATGTATTTATAATTTTTTTTTTCTTTCTTTCTAAAGGTCAATGTCATAATATGTATTATACATGTTAAAAAGTTTAATTAATATTAATTTATAATACCATATCAGCATAAGGACATAGTATCAATGTTGCAACTAATTATTTCTCTTTCTCTATGACCACTAAAGGCCAACATGAAATAATTAAGGGTCCGTTTGGTTAGACGGAAATGAGATAGAAAATGAAAGTGAAAGAAAGTAAAAAGAAAATCAATTTTCCATGGTGCATTTGGTTAGAAGAAATTTTTTGAAGAAAAGTGTGAGAAAATATTTTTGTGTGAGTTTGAATAGTAGGAAAGGGAAAAGAAAATAATAATTTTTAAAAAAATTACCCTTATGCTTTAATTACTTAAAGTAGAATGATTTGATATATTAATATTTAATTAAGATATCTAAAAATAATAATGCAATTATTTAATTAAATTATATAAAATCAAATTTTTACTTGAATTCTATTACAATTGTATAATAATAAAATTAGTTGTAATTATATCACTAAAACTCAATTTACAGTGTAGCTATATTAAAAAATATTATAATTAACTTAAGTTAAATATTTATATATTAAGATTTATACTCACGTATGCTTTTTACTATATTGGTTAACTGACATGAAGGTTGCATATGTGTATATTTTCATTGATTGTATTAAATAAGAACATATCTTAACTAAATATCAATTATTTTGGACTTTTTTTCAACTTGGTATTGGTTTTAAACTCTTCTTCTTTAATACATGTTGTTTGTAATAAAAAAATCCAAAGATAGAATAGGTCACTTTATTTCACAAAATTGTGTGTATTATATAATTTAAATAATTTTCAAATTTGAAAAACTCACCTATGTTATTAAGCTCTGAGAGAAACTTTAAATACACGAACAAAACCTAAAGATAAATCACTAAAGATATATTATAAAACTTGAATAGTGTATATTATAAAACCTCAATATTTTCAACAAAAAAAAAAATTACTTTTGTTATGGAGTTTGTGAAGGAAACTTTAATGAAGAATTCTCGTTTATATAAAGACTGTGAACATAAGCTTAAACATGGAGGAATGATTGGTCGATGTAGTTTGTGTAAAATATAATGACTGATGAACTGAAATATATGAGGTTAAAATAGGAAACTTGTGGATAAAAGGACAAGTTTCTCGCGAAAACAAAATTTTCCCGAGTTTTTTGTGGGAAATATTTTGAGGAAAATTTATGGATATGGGAAGCCTATTTTTCTCAAAAAATTTCTTTTCACGCTAACCAAACTGTAAAAAATAGGATTTTTTCCTTTCTCGCAAACCAAACGCAGCCTGAAGGAACTAGTGGGGGCATTGCTCGCATTGGATTTTTATTTTATTTTATCCTTTCTAGTTATATTTATAAAATTTTAAATATACCCCAACGGGGAAAATGCGCTCAAGCAACCAACCTATCTTACTAATAATAATGAGGAGCCATATTGTTGTAAAGCTACAACTCGAAAGCTGGCCTTACCTTATATTATTATTGTATTAGTAAAGATTATATTAGTAAATGGCCTTGTCAATAAGGATTGCACTAGGCGCTCAAGTTTTTTGGCTTCCCTAAAATATAATATTTTGAAGTTGGTAAAGACCCGCCCCTTGTTTCAGTCAGAATGAGTCCCCAGGATCTCAGGACATTGGCTTCCGCTAACAGTGAACTATTAAGGATTGCATCCCGCGCATATTGTACATTATAACTTGTAACTAATTCAGCTTCCGCTTCTGGGAGATCAAACGGAGCTCGATTAGTTTCTGCTAGACGAGAAATGATTCCTACTCGCCCTTACTGAATTTTGATTTTTTTAACTATATACTCCTATTAAGGTCATGTTTGGATTGACTTTTTCAAACGCTGTTTTTTACTTTTTGGAAGGAAAAACTGTTTTGAACGATGTTTGTTAAAAAAATTAGAAGAGTTTCTAGGTCTTGGAAAAGTGTTTTAAAGAAGTTGGGGTGTACAAGCTTTTCGAAATAACTTCATCTTAACTTTTTCTTCTGCGTAAAGCCAGAAGCAAAAGTTATGCCAAAGATTATTTTTGTCACTGTCCCTCAAGTAATTTCTGGACCCGTCACTGGCTAAAGGTATAAATAAAAAAATAAAAAGTGACACACTCGTTCACTATAACAATATGTTCACAAATAAAGATTTACTTAACAAAAACTCTAACAACTAAAGATTACATCTCACCAAGTGGGCGAAAGAAAATGGAGGAAATCGATCACCATAGAGGTTAAGTGAAACATTTGAATTGCTAGATGTATAAATGTCGTCCACGAACAGTCAGATGTGAGGCCCTTGTCGCATGCTTAAAAGATATAAAAGAGTGAAACAATTTTTTATAAAATAACATATAAATTAAAAGTAATTAAATAAACAAACAGGTTAATAAAATTCTATTTCATCACATATAAATTCTCCAATTATACTCAAAACTATTAAAAATTCTACCCTTTTTTATTAATTGAAAAGATATTTACTTTACCTAATATCACTAAAAAATTATAAATTATAAAATTAAAAATTTAATAATAGTCAAATTTATAAAATTAATGTATGATAAATATGAATACTTGCATCCCTCTAAGATTTTAATTTTTTATTTTTCATTTTTCATTTTTAGTTTGATAGAGTTATGATAAATATTTGAGGATAATAAGTTGATATACTTGACTATCCGGTTATAGATTCTAGATCAATTAATTAAACTTCAACTTGTCGATGTCTTAGGGTTTGTTTGGATGGAGAGAATTGGAAGGATAAGAAAAAAAAAAAAAAAAAAAAAGGATAGGGCGTTTCATGTTTGGTTTGTTAATGAGATGAGAAAATAAAAGATTACGAGGGATAACTTATCCCTCCAAATCTCTTAATTGTTATTCTCCCAAAAATGAAAAGATTTTGAGAGAAATGATAACACTTAAGTGATACTTTTGTAATACCAAATACAACCTTAATATTTTTAGAAGAGAAACTTAAAGACGTTTGATTATTAGGACATAAATAGTAAATTGGTTAAAACGGTTTCTTTTCTTTTCTCTCATCTTCCCTATCCAAACGAAAATACTATTATTTCTTTTCTTTTCCTTCATAATTTATCTGAACATGAATTTTTTACATTGCTATCTTTCCATTTCTTTTCTTTTCTCTCATAATTAATGTTATCATTTCTTTTCTTTTCTCTCTACTTAATCCAAAACGAGATATGAGTTCTAACTTCATAGAGTCTATACAAACTCTTTTATTCATATATCGATCAAACAAGATCCAAATGAAGTGCTCTTGAATCTAACATCAAGATCTTGAAGTCATCTTTCCAAAAGGCTATTACACGCCTCCATCCAATGTGTGTAGCTCAAGATATGATCAAAAGAGTGAGAGGTGTCCTGCAAAAAAATAGAAAATTTCAGATTTGGGCCAAAATCCTATTTTTACCCGGATTGATCTGTTTTAACCCGGATGACTTAAAGTTCATCCCCAACACCTCTAAGCACATGTTTTAGACATGTTATATATTAGATTGTAGGGATTTTCTTGGTTCGATGTGAAATTATGAAAAAGGGCAAACTAAGGGTTTCCCTCACCTTTATCTATAAATACTAGGCTTTGTTACAGAGTTTAGGGACTTCCTTCTATTCAATTTTTAGAGCTTTCTTTTCATATTCATATCATTTAAAGGGAAGAGTCATTCAAAACCTAGAGATCCGGAGAAGAAGATCATGGAAGGTGATTCTACATCAACGATGCAGTCTTTTTCTACCATGAGCAACTAATTCGGTATCTAGGGTTTTCTATAAAAACCCTAGCCAAGTAATGTAGTTCTTTTATTTGTTTTCAATTGTAACGAGGGGAAGCTGTGACCATATTGTGATGATTGATTGTAGATGTGTGACCATTTTTATTCTTGACATAAGATCTTATATTTATTTTTAATTATTGTCTTAGATTGAATGAATATATTTTCATACACAATCATAATTATTCTAAACAAATTGTGATTTTCTACAATAATGGTGGTAATAAAACTCGAAACCCTAGGTTGACACAAGTCATGCATTGGCGAGTTGATATAAACATATTTTATTTTATTTTCATGCATTAGGAGTAGATTAAAGTAATTTAATTGACATCTAATAGTCAATTCAGTCATGAGTTGGGTTGTCGTAATCCGGTTGATGGTAATCCTGTTTGGGATCGTATTTAACTATTTGCAGTACGACCTGATTCACAGTTTATGGATCACCATCTTGCAATTGAGCAAATAAAGAACTATATTATGCGGTTAGTGGTGGAGTATGGAAACCCTAGATTTTGTTTCTATTGTTATTGTCTTAATCTATTTTTATTTGTTTTATTAGTTAAATAGTTAATCAATCACAAATCAAAAAACATATTTTTATAGCAATTTAAGAGTATTATTTTACGAGAATTTAGAATACGACTTAGTCTCTTTTGGATCGATAACCTTTCACGAGCCATTTATATACTACAATTGACTCGTGCGCTTGCGATAGGTAAAACCTAGGTCGTTATAAGGGTGCATTATTAACACATATTTTTAGCACACCCCGATGGACATTAATTACCCAACATGGTTATGGACTAGACATGCCAATATAAAAATGTTCTTACAATCTTCCCCTTGACATTTCTGAGTCAAAACCATGTTTTACAAAGATATCCACACAAGATACAAAATTAAATCTAGACATATGAACACACACCAACAAACATAGACCTAAACCAGTATCTTGATCTCATGACGATCTATAAATTCTTGCAACCACAACACTGAGCAAACATACTGTGAAAAATAAGTGTGAAAAACAATTAACAGGAATAAACAAATACAATTATCATAAGAATAATATCAATAGGCATAATGATCATAACAGTGAATCTCTTTAAAAATAAACCAAGCAAGCATATTCAAAATATTACTTAATCCTCTATTCTTGAAAGCATACTTCTCCTTAACAATTAATCTCTCACACTTGACACATAATTCGATCCCCATACATAGATAATCTCTCCCCATTAATACATGTTCTATATCTCCCCCTTAATACATATTCTCTCATCCTTTTTAATACCGAAATGTCAAGCAAAGTAATAACAGTTAAACTAAAATTGTAACCATTGAGAAAAAGAGGTAGAGAATTACTCAATTTGTAAATAAAGGGAAAACGATTAGGGGAGACTAAGAAATTGATAGGTGCTCAATATTAATCATTTTTCGCCCCTATCTTGCATTTGTTATGTCTTTACATTCCGTTACTTGGTATTTTTATCCCGTTTGTATGTCTAAGCATGTTTCAAAAGCTTAATAAAGAAATAGAGCTAATCTTGGTGAATTGACTGAGTTCGTGTTCGTTTCTATCTCGAGAAAGGAATCAAGATGTGTGCCAGAGCGAAGAAAAGCTACCAGAGCGTTTGTGTGTGAAGTATTAATGTCATTTTCAGATATTAATACTTCACCGAAAAACATCGGGAGCCAAAGGCGATCAGTCTAACTCGAATATGAAAAGATGAGTTTTTAAGCAATAGATGCATCATACCCTACGTCGTCAGAGAGAAAAAGGAGCAGATTGGACCTGAGCTACGCTCTTAAGCTATGCTTTGGTTTTGGACCCTACGCCCTAGACCTACGCCCAAACGTAGGTCAGGAGCGTAGCCTATGCCCTATAACTACGCCCAACTATAGGTCAGGAACATATGTCCCACCTTGTGGTCACGTGATCCCATTATGTGCTGAAGTTGCTTCAGAATTTTCCAGTTTTGTCCCTACTTCGATATTTTAAGTGATCGGTGATTCCAGACCTCTACATACAGGCTTATACACATATTTACATGAGATTTTATAAAGATTATTCATGTATTATGAAATTAAAAAAAAAGGGCAACCATTAGGGTTTCCCTCATTTGTCTATAAATATGAGAGAGTTAGGTTTAGGGTTAAGTTCTATTTTAGTTCTAGTTTTTGTTATGTTTTTGGAGTTGGATTTTGGAGGCTGGTTCACGCACGTTCAGTCATAGAGTTCTTCCATTGAAGAGAACCACCATTAAAGACCTAGAGATCTGGAGAAGAAGGCCATTGAGAGAGTTTCTACACCGACAATGCAGATTCTCTCAGCCATGATAAACTAATTCGGTATCTAGGGTTTCTCGCAAAACCCTAGCCAAGTAATGTAGTTCTGATTTTATATTTAATTATACAAAGGGGAAACTGTGACTATACTGTGATGATTGTGTTAGATGAGAGACCGTTTTTATTCGTGATACAAGTTTATATATTTGAATTGATTCTTGTCTTAGACTTTTCGAATATATTTATCTTACACAATCACAATTATTCATTATGGGCTGGAACTCGGATGCTTAATCTATGATTTTCTACATAATGGTGGTCATAAAACTCAAAACCCTAGGTTGACACAGGCCATGCCCTGACAAACTGATATAGACATGTTTTAGTTTATTTTTATGCTTTAATTTACTTTTCTGTTAGTAGTTGGCATGCACTAATCAATTTAGTCTTGAGATAAGTTAAGTTTAGATAAGTTTAGAAGTAGTTTAGTTGGCATACACCGGCCTTTGCTTTTTGTTCATAGTTTAGATAAGTTTAGAAGTAGTTTAGTTAATTTGCTTTATTTCAAAAAATATATATATTCAAAATAAAAAAGTTTTTAGTGTATGTTCGATAGATCGACGCGTTCAAATTCAAATTATGCGTTAATTATATAAAACTCGGAGATCGAAAGAACTCTAAGGCATTTACGAAAATCAATTGAAAAGTGTCACCAGATAGAAGAAGTCTATATGGGTGACGAGAGAGTCAATCCACAGAGAGTACCACATACCTCATTGAAGGGATTCTACGCACCAGACACGTATGAATCGTATGTTGAATTTCCAGAAAATGAAGGTGCAAAGCATTTCGAGATTAAGACGAGTGTGATCAACATGCTCCCAAAATTCTCTGGTCTCAGGATAAAAGATCTGTACCAGCATGTTAATGAATTCTTAGAGGTAGCATCAACCGTTAGGTATGATGGTTTGACTAAAGATGATTTAAGAGTGCGTCTGTTCCCATGGTCTTTAAAAGACAAAGCAAAAATATGGTATATTAAATTGACACAAGCAACTAAACTTGACTGGGAAACACTTAAGCAAGAATTCTTAGAAAAACATTTTCCCATAGGAAAGACTTCAGAAGCCCAGGATGCAATTAAGCGATTCAGATAGTTGCCAGGAGAGTAATTTCAAGATGCGTGGGAGAGGTACAATGAGATTTTGTATAATGTCCCCACCGTAGGTTTTCTGATCAAGATGTTACTAGAAATTTTTACATGGGTCTAGGTGAAAAACATAAAAATATGATAGATGCCTCTACACAGGGTCAGTTTACCTTGAAACCCGCAAGAGAGCTTTTAGAGATGTTTGATAATATTAGTGAAAATGTCATTTAGTGTGAATCTTATCTGAGGTCTAAAGGTGAACTAGATAGAAGATCAGAAAAAAAACATTTGAGGTTAATCATGATATGAAAGATCCAGTGGCATTGATAGAGGAGAGGTTAGAGCGATTTGAAAAACTTCTTACCCAAAGAAGTTATTCTTCTAAAAGAGAAGTGTATGAGGTTGAACCAGATTATTATCAAAATGAGTGTGAGGACGTAATAGCCGTTGATGTCAAAGCAACATGGAATTACTCCAATAATGCCTCATTCTCCAACTCATACTCTATAAATAATAGAAATCATCCATTCTTGTCTTATAAGTCCATAAATGTGAAGAATCCTCCAAAAAAAGTTCAACAAGGATAGTGGTCCAATTCTCAATCCAATTTTCAACCAAGGCATCAATTTACCTCGCAGCCAAGGTTCCAACAGAACCAATAATCATTCCAATCTCAACCAACTATATTGGCTCACAATTTTCAATCAAATTTCTAACCCAGACAGCCACCTAATAATTCTTTGGCTCTTCAGCCATTTAATAACAACCAGGCTATCCAACCATTCCAATATCAGCTTCAGCCTCAAAGAATCCAAGCTCCCCCACCTGGTTTCCAAAATAACAGAATAGAGCAGACCTTGGTGGACCTCCAAAATCAGATGGGTGTTCATACTCAAGCATTGGCCCAAATCACCATGCATTTAGGACAAATGGAAAATCATAGAAATACTAGAGAGTAGGGTCAGTTGCTTAGTCAACATATCGCTAACCTAAAGATTCAGCAAGTGCAAGAGCTTAGATCGTTTACCAATGATAATCACGAGTTTGTTCAAGCAATTATGACTCTGAGAAGTGGAAGGGTAGTGAAGAGTAGAGTGGAGGAAGAACATGAGGAGAGGTTGTGTAGAAAAAGGGAAGGTGAGCAAGCTCAAAGGAAGGAAGCGGAAAAAGCACAGTAGAAAGAGGTTGAGAGCAGAGAGGCTGAAGTTCAGATAGATAAAATGTCAGTAGATAAGAGTGTCGATGAGACATTGCTTGATGAGTAAGATATGGCGAACTACGAGGAGGCACCGCCATTTCCTCAACATCTTAGAAAACCGGCTAAGTATGGGAAGATGAAAGAATTTGATATGTTGGATACGTTCCGATAAGTCAAGATTAATCTGCCACTCTTAGACGTGATTGCCCAAATCCCACCTTATGTTATATTTTTCAAGGATCTCTGTACGCAGAAGATGAAAAACATAATAAAGAATCCGAAGAAAATACTATTTACTGAGCAAGTGAGTTCACTGTTGTTAAGCAATACTCCACAAAAGAGGAAAGATCCTGGTTCTAACACTATTTCTTGTGTTATTGGTGACTAGAAAATTGGTAGAACCCTTCTTGATCTAGATGCGAGTATTAAATTGCTTCCTTATTTAGTCTATAAACAACTAGGATTGGGACAACTCAGTCCCACAGAGGTTGTACTGCAGTTTGTCGATCGATATGTCAAGCAGGCGAAAGGAATTTTGGAAGACGTCATAGTTCAAGGGGACAAGTTTTACTTTCGAGTTGATTTTGTAATCCTGGAGACGGAACCTGTTCCGGACTTGATAAAACACATCCCAGTGATCTTAGGCAAACCATTTTTAGCCACGGCAAATGCATGCATAAATTGCCGAACCGAAGCCATGGATCTGACCTTTGGGACCATGAAAGTTATGATGAATGTGTTTGAGGGGAACCATCAATTACCCGAGTCTATGGACTATTTCCAGATAGATGAGTGCGATGAGCTAGATGTTATTATACATGATTTTGTGACTCAAATTCTAGAGAAAGACGAGCTTGAAGAATTTATGGCAAATGAAATGCCGAATGAAGAAATCAAAGATTGGGATGCGTATATGGAATGGTAGAACAAGGAGTTGGATAAAATTGAGACTGCGTTATACACGCAACCTTGGAAGTAAGAGCTAGTGGAACCATTCCTAATAGTCTCAAGTACTCCCCCAGTTCCATCACTTACGACTCTGCCTGTTTTAGAACTTAAAGAGTTGCCAGAGAAACTGAAGTATGTTTCTTGGGACCCGACGAAACTCTTCCTGTAATTATTTCATCAAAGTTAACAGTAGAACATGAATCGATTATGATTGAGGTCTTGACCAAGAATAAAAAAGCAATTGGGTGGAATGTGGCTGATTTGAAAGGGATTGATCCATTAATTTGCATGCATCAAATTTATTTGGAAGATGAGGCGAAACCGTCAAGGGAGATGCAACGAAGATTGAATCCAAACATGATAGAGGCGGTAAGATAAGAAGTAGTGAAGTTACTGGATGCGGGAATCATCTACCTAATCTCTGATAGTAAGTGGCTAAGCCCAACTCAAGTGGTCCCGAAGAAGTCGGGAATCATAGTGGTGCCCAATGAAAAGGGTGAGCTAATTCCTCAATGCATGACTATGGGGTGGTGTGTGCGTATCGACTATAGAAAACTCAACTCTAACACCAGGAATGATCATTTTCCATTACCATTCATCGATCAAATCTTGGAAAGATTAGCCGGATAGAGCTATTACTGCTTTTTGGATGGATATTCCGGCTATAATCAAGTGGCAATTGATCATGCAGATCAGGAGAAAACCATTTTCACTTGTCTATATGGCATATTCGGGTACAGACGGATGCCTTTTGGTTTATGTAATGCGCCAGTGACATTCCAGAAGTGTATGATGTCTATCTTCTCTGATATGGTAGAAACGTTTCTGGAAGTGTTCATGGATGAATTCTCAGTCTTTGGGGCAACCTTTGAAGACTGTTTGAGGCATTTAAAACTAGTACTTGAAAGGTGTAAAGAGACCAATTTAATTCTTAGTTGGGAGAAGAACCATTTTATGGTTCAAGAGGGAATAATAAATGGCCACATTATATCAAAGTAGAGGATTGCGGTCGATAAAGCAAAAGTTGAGCTGATTTCAAAATTACCTCATCCCACATCTATGAAGCAGATACACTATTTTCTGGGCTATGTCGGGTTTTACAGAAGGTTTATCAAAGATTTTAGCAAAATTGTCCGGCTATTATGCAATTTACTGGCTAAAGATGTAGTATTTGTCTTTAATGAAGAATGTCTTCATGCCTTTGAGGAATTGTGTGCTAAACTCTCATATACCCCAATTATCTGTCCACCGAACTGGTCTCTACCGTTCGAGCTAATGTGTGACGCTTCAGATTATGCAATCGGAGTTGTGTTGAGGCAGAGAAAAGACGAGTTGTCATATGTGATTTACTATGCCAGTAGAACTCTGAATGAAGCTCAGATGAACTACACAACTACCGAGAAGGAGTTGCTGGCAGTGGTGTTCACCTTGGACAAATTCAGGTTGTATTTGTTAGGAACCAAGGTGGTCGTGTACTCAGATCATGCCGCACTAAGACATTTGCTAACTAAGAAATAATCCAAGCCCAAACTGATTCGATGGATTCTGTTGCTACAATAATTTAATTTGGAGATCAAAGATAAGAAGGGTACAGAGAATGTTCTAGTTGATCATTTGTCAAGAATTGTCGTTGAGTCCACAAAGGACGACACTCCTTTTAAGGATGAGTTCTCGGAGGAATATCTGTTCAGTATGGCTGTTATGGAACAGATACCGTGGAATACAGATATTGTCAACTATAAAGCCACAGGTAGAATTCCTAATGGATGGTCTAAGCATGAGAAGGATCATTTCTTCAACCAAGTAAAATTTTATATCTGGGACAATCCACGACTGTATAAATATTGCCCGGATCAGATAATTCGTAAATGTGTTCTAGAAAGTGAAGTACAAGGCATACTGACATTCTGTCATACGCTAGAGTGTGGAGGGCATTTTGGTGCCCAGAAGACAGCTCACAAAGTCCTACATAGTGGTTTTTATTGGCCCACCATCTTCAAGGATGCATTCGAGTTTTGCAAATATTGTCTGAGATGTCAGAAGTTGGGATCCATATCTCGACGAGACATGATGCCATTAAATCCTATTTTAGTGGTTGAGTTGTTTAACGTCTGGGGCATTGACTTCATGGGACCGTTTCCAAAAGCCGGTGATAAGTAGTACATATTAGTGGGAGTTGATTACGTTTCTAAATGGGTAGAGGTTGTTGCCACGTCACATGTGAATTACATTGTGGTTGAGGAGTTTGTTAAATCCAATATCTTTTCTAGGTTTGGTATGCCACGAGTGTTGATCAGTGACGGTGGCAGACACTTTGAAAACTAGTTTATAACGGCGTTGTGCAAGAAGTATGGTGTCACTCATAGAATTGGAATGCCATATCACCCATAGATGAGTGGTCAAGTGGAGGTTTCGAGCAAGAAGACCAAGAACATTATTGAAAAGACAGTGGATTCTAATTTGAAGAATTGGTCGAGAAGGCTAAATGATGCACTGTGGGCATACATGACCGCTTATAAGACACCGATTGGTATGTCACCATACAAATTGGTCTATGGTAAGGCGTGTCATCTCCCTGTGGAACTCGAGCAGAGAGCATATTGGGCGATCAGAAGATTGAATTTTGATATCAAAAGATCGGGTGCTCAGAGGAAACTTCAACTCGCAGAGCTTGAGGAGTTGAGGACCAACCCATATGAGAATTCTAGAATATATAAAGCTCGAACCAAAGCATTCCACGATAGACATATAAGCTTTGAGGTCGGCCAGAAAGTGTGGTTGTTCAATTCAAGACTCAAATTATTTTCCGGTAAGCTCCAGTCAAGATGGGACGGACCGTACAAAATTACTAAGGTTTACCCCCATGGAGCGGTGGAACTTGACGACCCTGACAACAGAAAGCGATTTGTTGTGAATGGTCAGCGTTTGAAGCACTATATTGAAGTTGAGCCGACAGAGAGTGTCGTTAAAATAGTTGATTTTACAGAACCGTCACCGGAGCCAAATAATTTTGATCCTTAGTACTAAGAGGCGGCAACGGCGAGCCAACGATGTTAAATATTGGTACTGAGTGATAAATAGTAGTTTTTGATCTTAATTTGTAGTTGTAAAGTAGTAGTTTAACTCATTTTTTATAAAATTTTAAGATTGAGTCTGAAATAGTCATCATCATTTGGAGGGGTATTTTCGTCCACAGAGTGCCAAAGTTTGACGAATCGAAGTCAATCAAGTCAATAGGTGTGTATAGGGGAGGTTCGAGTATTTGGGAATCGAGAACGAGGCAAAAATGGCAGAAGCAAAAAATTCAGCCTTAGGACCTACACCCAAGCGTAGGTCACGAGACTATATAAATACAGTCCCGCGACTTTTCATTTCAAAATTCTTTTTTCTCCCTCTCCTATCCACCAAATCGACTCCCATTCGTTCCTAAAGCTGAATATCGATATTTCTTATCATTCCTAAGCGGCGGATCATCAGATTAGTGAGCAGTGTGTACGGATTTATGCGAAGAACTCGAAAAGTCTCCGGAATCCAATTTTGGGGAATTTACCGTTTCCCGCGATTCGGTAAGTTTTGATCCATTATTTTGGTTTCGATTACTTAATATAACTATTCTAAACTAGTATTGACTAACGAGACCGATCAAAATCATGTTTTAATCCGTTTTAAAAAAAGTTAGGTTTCTGGCTTCAGACACAGGTTGAATATCAAAATTTTGAGATGAGGTCTTGTTTAATAATTGTATTAGAATACTTTAGATATAGTTTTGAGTTTGATTCAGTGTTCGAACAGTTTTTGATCATTTTCGTAAAAATCTGAATTTTGTAGGAATGGCTCGCGTGAAAAGAACGAGGAAGGTTGTTGAGGGAGTATCTACGTCGGGGATGGCAATACAGAGAGACAAATCATAGTCACTACCCCTGGAGAGTACGCGGCATGTACGTCGTATTACCCGGGCGTTGAGACCGGTGTATGTTGCGCCGAATTCGACAGAACATGGAGAGGCCGAATGCACCGATAGAGGGCATTGAGCTAGATTTGAGATATGGATGGATGATAATTCTCCTGGCTACACCGAGGGCACCATCACCACCCCAGGAACAGTCCCTAATCCCCGAGCCATCACCACCACCTCATGAGTTGGAGACATCCGATGAGCAGACTACTGAGAGTGGTGATAGTGAGAATGGACAGGCAGAGCCGGAGGATGAGCCGGAGGATGCTGAGCACGGCGAGGTACCATATCCTAAGCCGAAAGTTGATGGTGATGAGGGTGACCTCGTTTCTTACAGATGGAAGCACTCCACGGTCTCCAAGGAGACGCTGATAACCCAGGCTTTGAAGAATGGGTTCCGACAGGAGCGCAATTTTGCTATTGTGCCACTTGAGCGAATAGAGCTAGTTCCATATTGGACTATAGGCATACTGAGGGAGCGCAGATTATTGATGATCCTAGCCCCAGCTACACCACACATTTGCACTGACATGATTAGCGAGTTCTGGTTTCATATGAGGCATTACAGCAGAGGGACTCGATTAGTGACAGTGGTGCAGGGGCGGGAGTTTGATATTACTCCTGAGAGTATTGCTGATACGTGGGGTATTCCACATGAGTTCCCTGCAGAGCTAGAGGAACGGTTCCCACCTATGCCAGACCCACTTCCGCCACTTTATGATATGGTGAGACTGCAGGCCGAGGGGCAGTGGGCAGATAATAGGCATAATGGGACCAAGAAGTCCAACTATCATTTGATGTTGTGGCTCTGGGATGTGATAGTCCTGTCCAATGTGTTACCACATAGCCATCAGACCATGGGATACCTGCTATTTTTGGCGTTGCACTATGCTTTCGAGTTTGGTCACTGGTATTCTATTCGACACGCCCTTTGGTAGACTTTATTCTGGCATTATATTCACTTGCGTCGGGAGAACAAGGTCGGGACTGCCAAGTTTCAGATGATTTTTCCCTGCCTTATGACAAAGTTGATATTTGATCAGGGATTATAGATGGATGCTGAGGATAAGTTTGCACCGCTAGTTGCGTATGGAAAGGGAGCATGGAATAATGGATGGATCAAGATGGGTCCAACGACATATGCTCGTCGACGCAGATTCAGAGGAGTTTTACTACCGAGTGCACAGGAGGATGATGTAGAGTAGGCTAATCCATATGAGATGCCTGAGGTGGAGGTGCCACAGGATGAGAAGGTTGCTCTAGGAGGTGATGCGCCACAGGCCCCGACTAGGGGTGCTGTTATGATGACTCAGGCTCAGTACGACCAGTTGATTGGATGTATTAAGGGATTGGAGCGCTCATTTGATGAGGAGAGGCAGGCCTGACATCGTTAGCATCGTAAAATGATGGATCTGTGGGATATTATGATGCGACATATGGGAGTGCCAGTTCCACCACCACAACCACCTCCGGATGATGCTTTGTAGTTGTAGTTTAGTTTAGTTTATTTTATTTTGCTTTTAGATTTTTTTATTTTAGCTGTCCACGGTAGAGATCAATCGTAGAGTGGAGAGCCAGTGTTCGATCTTTTGTGACTGCTTTAACGATCATCTCTAACTATTTCTGATATTTTTTCTTTTGTATAAAATGATAGTTTTTGACCGTTTTTACTGATATGTGTGCCTTACCATGTTTATTACATTGAGTATGTATGATTTTATTTTCGCACTATCAAGACACGTGTGTGTTGGTTATTGGGAAGCGTGTCATGATTATATATATATATATATATATATTTTAACCCTACCCTACGACCAAGCGTAAGGTAGTACGTGGGTGGGCCATAAATTTTGAAAACTTTATCCGTTTTTGGGAGATTTTGGCATGTTCTGTACATATACTTGTATTAGGATTTGTTTAAGTTAGTTTTAGGAATTTATGTAGAATTTTTAGAGCAACCCTAATTTAACAAGGAGACTGCAAATAGAAGTTAGATTAGTTATTGTTTCCCCTTTCCTAGTCAGTTAATGGTTTTAAATCCTTTTTCTTTTCTAATTCTATTCCATCCATCTATGAATACATCCATAGGGTAGACACAATTTATAATTCACAATTCTCAAGGAGTGAGCATTAGATTGGGTATTTTTCTTTTATTTTTCTATTTCGAGAAGGGTTAGTATCAATAATGCTAATAAAGATTATTCTGACCCGGAAAAGTTCATAGAAGAGACGAAACCATATGTGGCTATGAAGAGCACGAATAAAAAAACTACAAGTCAAAAGGGAAGCCGAACCACACCAAAATTGTTTTTGTAGTGTTGTTGCAATTTAAAGAGATATTTCGTTCGAAGAGGATGAATCGAGTATTAGTTGTACCCGGAAGGAAAATCCTTAGAGAATGAGGATTGAAGAGTTTAGAAAAACCGACGGGCGAAAAGGTGTATCCAGGATTGGTTCAAAAATTCTATGAAAATATGATAATTTTGGGATCGCCGGGATTTGAGGTGATGAGGGCTAAAATGACTCGGTGGAGTGCTCCTGTTGTGATTGGAAGAAGAAGTATTGACGATGCATGGAATATACTAATCAGTATTCTGACAAACTTACAAGGAATATTGAAGGAGCATCTTGTAGTATGGCCACATAAGGATGAGGAGATGGTTCGGGAATTATGTGCAGTATCAGATCCAAAAGATAAGATGTGTGATCATTGGTGGTTGAAGTCGGATCTGCTTTATTTGGATTGTGTCATTGCGGCTCAACTTCGGCCTAATAATCGAACAAGTGCAAGAGATCACACTATGCTTAAAACTTTGTATGCCCTAACGCATGGGTATGAAGTGTGTGTTCCAACATTGATTATGGCTGAGATGTCGTATGCTCGAGCAATTTTGAGTAGAGAATGTACGGGGGCCAATAAATGTGACTATTATATTCCATACCCGTTTTTACTATCAAAAATCATTGCTGAGCAGTTGGGTGATAAAATGAAAGAATTGGATGAGATGCGGTGGACATTTATGAAAACATATTCGGAGGAAGATTTAGAGAAGTTGAAAAAGACTGCCGATTTCCGGATATGGTTGAAGAGTGTCGTGTCGAGTGATGAAGAAGAAGAGGCGGACTAGGATTTAGATTTAGGATTTTTAGGTTATTTTATTTGTAGAGACGGAAGACCCTTAAGGCCATGTCTTTGTTTCTTTTATTTTTATTTTTATTTTTTTAAGGATTGTAGGCCCTTAAGACCATATCAATTTTTTATTATTATTATTTTTGTCATAAAAACAATTCAATAAAAAAAAAAGATAATCTTTGATTCCTTGAAAACATGTGTCAATTTTTGGATATTTATGATAAATTTGTTTTCCATTGCTATGATTGGGTATGTGTGCTTTGTTGATGATATCTCCAGGTGGTCTAATTCAAGTTTGGGATAGAGGATTTGTGTTTTGTTTTGGAATCCAGAATTAAGCTTCAAGGGTAACTATATATGTTCTTCTATATTATTTTTGACCATGAGGACATGGTCTGATTTAAGTTTGGGGGTAAGGGTATAGAATTACAAGGAATAAAGATTTTCGAGAAAAAATAAAAATAAAATTGGAACAATTCTTTGTTTTTACGCATGAATGTTTGACATTTACAGTTTGATTAAGTTTATGTATATGATGCATGAGTAGTATGTGATATGATGTTCTCGCTCATGAGAATAATGATTAGATCAAGTTAGTGAAGTGATGTGGTTTTACATGGGCGAGTGATTAGTGAAATTAAAATTAAGAAGAACGACTTTGACCTATAAACACAAGCACACATTCACTATGAGAAATATGTTGATTTTTTACTATGTAGTTGAAAATTAATTTTGTTGTAATACAAGGGGAGATGGGGAGTTGTTTTGTTAAAATAGAGAAAAATGAAAAAAAAAATTGAGAAAATAAAATGCAAAAAGTAGTTCTTTGATTTGAGTAACCGAGCATTAGTATCACCAATATCACTGTTCGCGCTTAAAGGGGAGAAGACTGATGAACATAAATCCCATGGAATAAGCTCAGACTCAGTTGGTTGGGACTAAAAATTCTCGCTAGAAAGTCCGAAGCTTAGAAAGACAAAAATGGATGAAAAGTGGAAAGATGGAAAGAGAACGTTTTAATGAAAAATGACAAAATTTGATCAATGAAGTAGGAGAAAAGAAACTAAAATATTGTAGTTGAATGTTCACAAAATCACAGAAGGTTATCTGGATTTTAAGTAAAAAGTAGCAAAATTATTCACTTAAGTGGGGGCCAGTCATAACAGGAAGCTTGATATAATTATTGTTTGGTAGTGAGTTGGAATATTTGCATTCATATTATTTTGTGTGTTGTATCATAGCTTATTTGAATTGTATGTGTAAACTCATGAATGTGTAATTACAAAAGAATTGAGATGTTTGTAGGTATCATCACTGGAAACATTCACGAGACTTCACTCGTCCACTATGGGTAACTTAGGGATTTAAAAGGCTTGTTACACGTGCTAAGTGTAATTGTTGACCCTCACAAAAGCAAGGGATTAGGTTATAGTAGATAGGTTAGATATAATAAGAATCTTCACAGTTAGTTCTCTCTGAGTTTATTGCTAAGGGACTAGCAATATGTAAGTTTGGGGTGTGATAGGTGCTCAATATTGGTCAATTTTCACCCCTATCTTGCATTTTTTATGTCTTTACATTCTGTTACCTGGTATTTTTATCCTGCTTGTGTGTGTAAGCATATTTCAGGAGGTTAATGAAGAAACAGAGTTAATCTCGGTGAATTAACTGAGTTCGTGTTTGTTTTTATCTCAAGAAAGGAATCAATAGGTGTGCCAGAGCGAAGAAGAGCTACCGGAGGGCAAAATGGTCATTTCCCGACATTGTTATCTCACCAAAGGGCAATAATGTCATTTTCAGACATTATTACTTCACCGAAAAGTGTTAGTCACTAAATGACCCTAGAGAGGGGGGGGGGGGGGGGGGGGGGGGGGGGGGGGTTGAATAGGGTGTTTGAATAAATTATTTATTCTTTTCGAAAAATAAAACAATATATACTTAATAATCACTTAGTTCAATAAACAAACAATAGTTCCGATTTTAAAGTTTAAGTTAATTAATCTAACGAATTTATTACAAGATTAATATATCATGAAAAATAATGAAATAATTATAGCATGCAAGATATTGAAGTAAGGAAATAGAGATAGAGATAGAGAGATTGACACCGTGATTTTTTCGAGGTTCGGTAACTCCTACTTCTCAGATCAATAACCTTTTCTTGAGACTTTTCCCGATCCTTTCACTATGACTCTTCCTTCACAGGTGGAATAACAAACCATTACACATGAGCTAACGAGCTCGTCTCACATTCAAGAGAACAATCCTCTCTTGAACCAATGGGCCTTACTAACCCAAGATCAAAAATTTGTGTATGCAATCAATATATCACTCAAGAAATAAAAAGACTCAAAACCCTAAGGTTTTTATGGAAGATTGATCAATATAAGTTCAAGTATTTTCAAGTGATATTTCAAGAACTCTAAATGAATATTCTCAAATGAATAATTTCAACAAGTGTGCACAAGAGAATAGAAATGACACTAAAGTTTAAAGGTTTCAAAAGATTTGAGTTGAAAATCAAGTTTTTTGCTTCTTGCCTTCAATGGTTTTTTTTCAAGGTGTGCTAGAGAGTAGAACCGACACTAGAGTTTAAGGCTTTCAAAAGATTTGAATTGAAAATCAAGCTTCTTGCTTCTTGCCTTCAATGGCTTTTTCAAAGTGTGCTAGAGAGTAGAAAGAAGATGAAGACTTGTAAATTTTCTCACACTAGAAATCTTTAATTTCCAAAATACTCATCTCATTCTATATATAGAGCACATTAGGGTTTGAGAGAGTGAATCTCACACATGAAGAGTAGGAAAGTAAGTTTGGAAAAGTTGGGAGAATAATACACCAAGTGATGGGCAAAAAACATTTTAAAAAATTACTTTTTGTCAAAAGTTGGGTCAGCCAGTCGACTGCCTCCAATCATAATTTAAAATTATTTTTCCCAACGGTCACTGTCAGTTGAGTGCCTTAAATGGCCAGTCAACTGCCTAATATGATTATATGTTCTCAAACTCTCTAATTGTTCCAATCGACTGCCTAGTTTTGTATTGGTAGTCAACTAGCAGTGACCCAATCCACTGCCATGGCTTGGCCAGTCGACTGGGTGAAACCTGACGACTTAAAATGTTCATTTTTGTTCCGTTTAGAGTTCGGTTCTTTAATCACTTGAGCTTATAGGACTAATCAACGCATAAAATACCTCATTACAGTATTCGCACCCCGACCTATCTACCCCGGTCTTGAGTCTTCAATTTTCGCTTTTCGTTGACCATCTTATCCTTTGTTGTTTTCGCTCTTTTGAATTCCACTTTTTGTTTTTGTGTTAAGCAATCATTTCCGAGTATTCTTTTCCTGTCTTTTGTTAAAGCATATAACTCAATTTTCATTAGTATTAAACATGCATAAATGATTTGTGATCATCAAAACAAGTATTATCGTCCGACCGTAAATTTTAAAGCCAACAAAAATCATCGGGAGTCAAAGGCAACCAGTCTAGCTCAAATATTAAAAAAGACGGGATTTTACAGAAAAAATGCATTATACCCTACGTCGTCAGAGAGAAAAAGGAGCAGATTGGACCTGAACTACGCTATGGTTTGTACCCTAGTCCTACGCTTGGGCGTCGGTAAGGAGCGTAGCCTACGCCTTGTGGTCACGTGATCCCTTTACGTGCTGAAATTGTTTCGGAGTTGTTTCAAAATTTTCCAGTTTTGTCCCTACTTTGATATTCTAAGTGATCGGTGATTCCAAACCTCTACATACTGGCTTATACACATATTTACATGAGATTTTATGAGATTATTCATGTATTATGAAATTACAGAAAAGGGCAACCATTAGGGTTTCCCTCATTTGTCTATAAATATGAGAGGGTTAGGTTTAGGGTTTAGTTCTATTTTAGTTCTAGTTTTTGTATTGTTTTTGGAGGCTGGTCCTGGTTCTGATTTTCATGTACGTTCATTGAAGACTTACTTCCATTGAAGAGAACCACCATTAAAGACCTAGAGATCTGGAGAAGAAGGCCATTGAGAGCGTTTCTACACCGACAATGCTGATTCTCTCAGCCTTGATCAACTAATTCGGTATTTAGGGTTTTCTCGTAAAACTCTAGCCAAGTAATGTAGTTTTAATTTTATATTCAATTGTAGAGAGGGGAAACTATGACTATACTATGATGATTGTGTTAGATGAGAGATCGTTTTATTTCGTGATACAAGTTTATATATTTGAATTGATTCTTATCTTAGACTTTTTTTCGAATATATTTATCTTACACAATCACAATTATTCACTATGAGCTAGAACTCGGATGCTTAATCTGTGATTTTATACACAATAGTTGTCATAAAACTTGAAACTCTAGGTTGACACAGGCCATGCCCTGACAAACTGATATAGACATGCTTTAGTTTATTTTTATGTTTTAATTTACGGCTTTAATTCACTTTTTTGCATTTACTTTCTGTTAGTAGTTGACATGCACTAATCAATTTAGTCTTGAGATGGGCTGTCACGATCCGGTTGAGAGTAATCCTTTTTGGGGTCAAACTGCTGGCGCGGTGCGACTTGATTTACTGTCAATGGATCACCCTCATGCAATTGAAATAGAATTTGGACTATATTATGCGGTTAGTGGTGGAGTGAGGAAACCCTAGTTTTCTCTCTTTGAATCACAATCATTATTTATTATTTCTTTTTGTTTTATTTTCATTAGTATTAGATAATTCACAAAATCAAAATCTTTTCGGAAAAATATAATTCAATGTTTTTAAACTATTGAAGTGAACAATCCTTGTCTCTATGGGATCGATATTCCCCTAATAAAACAAAACTATATATAATTGATATGTGCACTTGCAGAAGGGTAAAACCTAAAATGTCGTTAATGTGTCATTTTTAACCACATATTTTGCACACCTAACGCCCAACAAGTTTTTGGCATCGTTGCCGGGGATCGAACCCGGGTCACCCGCGTGACTATACTACAACGACAAAAACAATACAAGCACACATTCACATAGACGAGGATTGTTCACATCAATAGTCTAAAAACACTGAATTATATTTTTCTGAAAAGAGTTTGATTTTGTGAATTATCTAATACTAATAAAAATAAAATAAATAATAATAATAAATAATGGTTGTGATTCAGAGAGAGAAAACTAGGGTTTCCTCACTCCACCACTAACCGCATAATATAGTCCAAATTCTATTTCAATTGCATGAGGGCGATCCATTGACTGTGAATTAGGTCACACCGCGCCTGCAGTTTGACCCCAAAAAGGATTACTCTCAACCGGATCGCGATAACCCATCTCAAGACTAAACTGATTAGTGCATGCCAACTATTAACTGAAAAGTAAATTAAATTAGTAAATTAAAGTATAAAAATAAAGTAAAGCATGTCTATATCAGTTTGTCAAGGCATGACCTGTGTCAACCTAGGGTTTTGAGTTTTTTGACCACCATTGTGTAGAAAATCACAGATTAAGCTCCAGCCCATAGTGAATAATTGTGATTGTGTAAGATAAATATATTCGAAAAGTCTAAGACAATAATCAATTCAAATATATAAACTTGTATCACGAATAAAAACAGTCTCTCATCTAACACAATCATCACAGTATAGTCACAATTTCCTCTCTCTATAATTGAATATAAAATCAGAACTACATTACTTGGCTAGGTTTTGCGAGAAAACCCTTGATACCGAATTAGTTGATCATGGTTAAGAGAATCTGCATTGTCGGTGTAGAAAAGCTTTCTATGACCTTCTTCTCTAGATCTCTAGGTCTTTAATGGTGGTTCTCTTCAATGGAAGAACTCTATAAATGAACGTGCATAAACCAGCCTCTAAAATCCAACTCCAAAAATAAGACAAAAACTAGAACTAAAACATAACTTAACCCTAAACCTAACCCTCTCATAGATAAATGAGGGAAACCCTAATTGTTACACTTTTCTGTAATTTCATAATACATGAATAATCTCAATAAAATCTCATTAAATATGTGTATAAACCTATATGTAGAGGTCTAGAATCACCGATCACTTAAAATATCGAAGTAGGGACAAAACTGAAAAATTCTGAAACAACTCCAAAACAACTTCAGCACATAAAGGGATAACGTGACCACAAGGTGGGACCTACGCTTGGGCGTAGATCTAGGGCATAGGGTTCAAAACCAAAACGTAGCTTAAGAGCGTAGCTCAGGTCCAATCTATCCCTTTTTCTCTATGACGACGTAGGGTATGATGCATTTTTTGCTTAAAAACTTGTCTTTTCATATTTGAGCTAGACTGGTCGCCTTTAACTCCCGATGTTTTTCGGTGAAGTATTAATGTCTAAAAGTGACATTTTTGCCCTTCGGTGCAATAACGATGTCGGAAAATAACCATTTTTTCCCTCCAGTAGCTCTTCTTCGCTCTGGCACACCTCTTAATTCCTTTATCGAGATAGAAACAAACACGAACTCAGTTAATTCACCGAGATTAGCTATGTTTCTTCATTAAGCTCCTGAAACATGCTTAGACACACAAACGGGATAAAAATACCAAGTAACGGAATGTAAAGACATAACAAACGCAAGATAGGGGCGAAAAATGACCAATAATGAGCACCTATCACACCCCAAACTTACATATTGCTAGTCCCTTAGCAATAAACTCAGAGATAACTGACTATGATGATTCTTATTCTATCTAACCTATCAACTTTAACCTAATTCCTTGCTTTCGTGAGGGTCAACGATTACACTTAGGACGTGTAACAAACCTTTTAAACCCCTAGGTTACCCCTAGTGGACGATTGAAGTCTCGTGAAGTTTCCAGTGATGGTACCTACAAACATCTCAATTCTTTTGTAATTACGCATTCATAAGTTCACACACAAAAGTCAAATAAGCTATGATACAACACATAAGATAATATGAATGCAAATATTCCCACTCACTACCAAACAACAATTATATCAAGCTTCGTGTTATGAATGGTCCCCACTTAAATGAATGATTTTGCTACTTCCTACTTAAAATCCAGACAACCTTCCGTGATTTTATGAACAATCAACTACAATATTTCAGTTTCTTTTCTCCTACTTCATTGATCAAACTTTGCCATTTTTTTAGTAAAAACATACTTTTTCCATCTTTCCACTTTTCATCCCTTTCTGTCTTTCTAAGTCTCCGAACTTTCCAGTGTTGGGTCAACAGTGTTTGAATATGGTGTACCAAATGTCCAAATCTCAAACCATCTCAAGACATGGTTTTGTTGAGTACCAATACTGTAGTTCCACTCCAAATTGAACAAAGCCCACTCCATCTGAAGACATGGTTCGTGTAATGTAGACATATATATGCATGAAAGTTATAAATGGTCTATAACATAGGGGAGTACCTACTTAAATATACTCATGTTATGGGGCCCATATTAATTTTTTGAATATAGAATTAAATTGGAATATTGCTTCTTTTTATATTTTCATTTTTATTTCATTTTATTCACTTTTGGACTGTGGGGATTTGAGTTGCATAGCTGAGGGGACAAAACAATGATCAAAAGATAAAGAGGCAAGGGCTCCATCCAATATTAATATTTTTTGTTAAAAAAATTAATCTTTAATGTACATTTGCACCAAATATGGTTTCAGTTCAGAATAAAACCACACCAAACCCAACCCAACCCAAAACAAAACCAAAAACCAACACCGCACCGGTTGCCAAACATGCACTAAGAGGTTGTTTGGTAGATGGTTTTGGGCTGAAAATGGTAGCCCAACCTATATTTGGTTGGCTTAGTTCTGGAGCTACAGTGTCAAACCATGTGGTACTAAATGAAGCAATTCACGAACCATCTCAATACATGGTTTCTCTTGGTTTGGTTACTATTCACAACCCATAACCATCAAATTAAAACCAACCCATAACCCCAAATCCATCATTTGTGTATCATTTCATTCTCAACAAAAGTCAACATTGTCAAGCTTGTCATTTTATTAAATAAAGCAAATAGAATTATGTAAAATCAAATAAATAATAAACAAAATTAATAATTAATAATTTTTTAGTAATTAATAATAAATAAATAAAAATTGAGTAAAATATTAAATAAATAATATAGAAATAATTAATAATTAATAATAAATAAATATTTAGAAATAATAAATAAATAAAAATGATGAATAAAATAGAATTAATAATTAATTAATAATAAATAAATAAATATTGAGTAATAAATATTTTAAAATAATAAATAAAGTAAAACCAAATTAACACTCGCACCGAGGTCAATAAGAGCTCTACCAATCTTTTGATCACCAATGACACAAGAAATAATGGGGGCGTCGGGATCTTTCCTCTTAGGTAATCACTCAGTAAGATCGAACTTACTTGTTCAGTCAACAAAATCTTCTTCGAAACCTTAGTTTTGCTTTTACGCTTTTGGGTATAGAGGTCCTTAAAAAACTTAGCCTAGGATGGTATTTGGTATATAATGTCTAAGAGATGCAAATTAATCTTGACTTGTCGGAATGTTTCCAATATGTCTGACTCTTTATTCTTACCATTTTTGGTCGGCTCTCTAAGACGTTGAGGGAATGGTGTTGCCTCCTCATAGTATGCCATATCTAACTCTCTTGGTATTGTCTCATCATGTTCTTCCTCCTCTTGAGGTTGATCTTTCTAAATTTTCTCAGTCTCTTTCTTCTAAGCTTCTTCTTCTGCCTTTCTTTGACCTTCTTGGGCTTTTTGCTTCTTCAGCCTCTCCTCATGCTACTCCTCAGCCCTATTTTCCACATCATTTCCACTTCTCAAAATTGTGACCGCTTGGAGTGTCTCATGACGGGTCTCAGCAAAGGATTCAAGCTCCAGTGTTTGTTGCGACTTTGGGTTAGCCACTGGCTGACTAGGTAATATTCTCTCTATCATATCCACAACATTTGCTAGTTGTACCATTTGAGCAAGGACTTGGGAATGAGAGTTCATTGTTTGGATGGTTGCCTGAGAATTATTAGATTGATTTTTTAACTCCCTCAGGGCACTCATTACCTCTTTTTCAAAGCCAGGTGGTCTCGATGGTGGATTTTGAATTGAATTTTGATGTTGGAGATGGTTTTGAGGATATGAAGGGTAAGCTTGATTTGGATTGAATCCTTGGGTTTGGTTTCCTTAAGGCTGAGTTTGATAATTATATGGTTGGACAACCTGAGAATTAGTGGATAACTGTTTGGGTTAGTAATTTGACTGAGAGTTTCGAGCCATGATTGTTTGTGGTGATTGATATGATTGTTGACTCTCTTGAAACCTTGGATGTGAATTATATGATTGTTGTTCCTGAGGGAACATTGATTCCACATTCGAAAATTGAGATGAAGGAGAGGGATAATTTTGGACATTTGATGTGTATGAATGGTGAAATGAGCATTATTTGGGTAGTTCCATGCTACATTAACATTGGCAGCAACGAATTCACCACATTGACACTCATTGTGGGAATAATCAACTTCTATCTCTAACACTTCTCTTCTAGGGGAATGATTTCTCTGGAGAAGCTTTTCAAATCTTTCTAATTTCTCTCCTATCAACGCCACTGAATCTCTCACATCATCATGATTCACAACATAAGCTTTCTCAGCCCTTTTATCCAGTGCACCTCTAGACCTCAACTCGGATTCATATTGAATTGTATTCTCATTAATACTGTCAAACAAGTCTAAGAGTTCTTTTGCCGGTTGCAGGATAAATTGCCCTTGGTTTGCCATATCTATCAAATTCTTATGTTTATCTCCAAGTCCCATGTAAAAATTGCTAGCTATATTCTGTTCAGCGAACCTATGGTGGGGACATTTATACAAGATTTCACTATATCTCTCCCAAGCATCATGAAACTTTTCACCAGGCAATTCTCTAAAACTTTTGATCGCATCTTGTGCCTCTAAGGTCTTTCCTATGGGATAATGTTTCTCTATGAATTCAGATTTAAAGGATTCCCAATCAATTTTAATTACCTTATCTAATTTGATATACCATATTTTAGTTTTTTCTCTCAACGACCAAGGAAATAGACGCACTCGTAAATCATTCTTAGACAGAATATCATACCTAACAGTCGAGGCAACCTCTAAGAAATCATTAATATGCTGGTATGGGTCCTCTATCCTAAGGCCAGAAAATTTTGGAAACCTATTGATAACGCTCATTTTGATCTTGAAGTGTTTCGCGCCTTCTTCTTCTAGGAAATCAGCATAAGAATCATACGTATTCAGTGTGTAGTATCCTTTCAAAGATGTGGCTGGTGTCCTTGGTAGATTGGCTCTTTGGTCCCTTATCTTCTCGAAATCCAAATTGTTATTATTATTTTATTTTTTATTTTTTATTTTTTTAATAATCACAAAGTCGCAATTTTGAGGTCCTAAATGACGTATTTCGGCCTAAAATCAATTGGGCTCACTACATAGTAGTGAGTTTTGTTCAATGGACCTTTTTCACTCAAAACCTCACTTCGTTTGTGAAAATCGGAGTTTCTGACAGTTTATACAAAAATTGCAATTTTTTTTCTTTCGAGAAAATAAAACTAACTATTTCTAAACTCTTTTAACTATTAACATAAATAAATCTAAAATTATGTGCAAAATTAAGATAAACTAAAACTCACAAGAGATTCAATGATGCAACTTTCACTACTTTGCCAAATCCTTTTATGATTCTCAGAGTACCTCATAAAAACAAACAAATTCCAACTTTAGATACAATACAATAACGCAATGTAAATAAACTACTAAAGCTAATGAACAATGCTTAGTCCCCGGCAGCGGCGCCAAAAACTTGATGTGCGTCAGGTGTGCACAAAATATGTGGTTAAAAATGACACCTTAACAACGCTAGGTTTTACCCTTTGCATGCGCACGTATCGATTATAGTATAGCAATGGCTTGAGTAAGGAATATCGATCCTACAGAGACTAAGATTGTTCACTTTAGCAATTCAACAACACTGAATTATATTTTTCTGAAAATGGTTTGTTTGGGTGCTCGAAGACCAAATTATCTATTTTAACTAAACTTATCTAGAAAGCAAATTAAATTGGTTGTGATTCAGATGAAAGAGAAAACTAGGATTTTCATTACTCTACCACTAACCACATAATATAGGTCCTCACTGTATCAATTGTAAGAGGGCGATCCATAATTGTGAATCAGGTCGTACCATAAATAGCTAAATACGAACACAAAAAGGAGTACCATCAACCGGATTGCGACAACCCGTCTCATGACTGACCTAACTAGTACATGTCAATCATACTACTTTAATCTACTCCTACTGCATGAAAATAAACTAAAGCATGTTTATATTAAGTCGCCAATGCATGACCTGTGTCAACTGAGGGTCTCAAGTTTCATTACCACCATTGTGTAGAAAATCATAATTAAGCATCTGAGTTCCAGCCCATAGTGAATAATCATAGTTGTGCAAAATAATACATTCATTCTATCTAAGATAAGAATTTAGAATAAATATATAATTTTATATTACAAATTAGTACGGTCTCTTAACTACTATAATTATCACCGTATGGTCAATAGTTTCCCCTCGTTACAATTGAATACCAATGAAAGAACTACATTACTTGGTTAGGGTTTTGCTAGAAAACCCTAGATACCGAATTAGTTGCTCATGGTGGAAAGAGACTGCATCGTTGATGTAGAATCGTCTTCCATGGTCGTCTTCTCCGGATCTCTAGGTCTTGAATGACTCCTTCTTAGAATGATAGATTTATCTCCAGAAAATATTATGAAAACTTATGTGTAGAGAAGTCCCAAAATTCTGTAGCAAACCTTGGTATTTATAGGCAAAGCTAAGAGAAACCCTAACTTGGATAATAGGATTACCCTTTTTGGTAATTTCATACTCAACCAAGCAAAATCCTAATATTTGATGCATAATATGTGTATATTACATGTATAGAGGTGTTATGATCGAACTTAAAGTCATCCGGGTCAAAATAAGATTTTGGCCCGAATCTGAAATTTCCAGTTTTTCTGTAGGACACCTCTCACTCTTTTGATCATATATGGAGCTACACACATTGGATGGATGTGTTTAATATATCGTTGGAAAGCTGATTTCAAGATCTTGATGATAAGATTAAGAATCACCATATTTAGACTTATTTTGACTGAGATATGAGCTCCCAAGGTTTACTGAAATTTTGTGCTGAAAACACTATAGCATTTCGCACCTACGCTTCAAGCGTAGAAACTCACTTTCTGGCCACTTTTTGCAACTGAAAGCGTAGGTCAAGCGTAGCAAAATTCCCGGAAAACACTTTTCTTGATAATTGCTCCATTTGAACCCCCTCGACTCCCTAGGTATGATTTTTGAAGTTGCGGCTCCGAAAAATGACGTTTTCGCCCTCCGGGAGACACTTTTCTCTTGAAAATGCCTCTTTTGCTCTCTCTTTTGGATAGACACAAGCAATTCTCTAGTTAATTCACAAAACTTAGCTCGTAATCTTCATTAAGCTCCTGAAACACGCTTAAACACACAAACGATATAAAAATATCAAATAATGGATTGTAAAGACATAACAACAGTAAGATAGGGGCTTAAAATTGATACTTTTGAGCGCCTATCACCAAAAGGCACTAACAGTCTCAATAGGCATTACAATCACCTCGAACCAAAGTGAAACAAGCACCCGAGATTAGATATATATATATATATATTACTTAAGCATGTCAAGTGAACTTCTCAAATCCTCAGGTTTGGCTAACATCTCCAATTCCCATAAGTATAAATAGATAATTAAAAATAAGAATAAAGTGAAAAATGACAACCCTTTGTATTCTTTCCATGCTCAATGATGCATGCATGAATAATCCTAATAGTATCAAAACATGATGCATGCATAATAATAAAAATGTATGATAATGTATCAATTATAGGAGAAAAATAATGCAATGTATTCCTAGAATGATACACATGAAGATATCTATTCTAAAGAAAGCATGCCAATAGATTTTCTAAGACTTATATGCTTTTGAAAATCGAATGGTTTTGTAAAGATATCTGTCAACTGAGAATCTGTAGATATAAACTCTAGAGACATTATACCATCTTCAACAAGATCTCGAATTAAATGATGTCGAATATCTATATGTTTTGTCCTAGAGTGTTGAACAGGATTTTTAAAAATATTTATAGCACTAGTATTATCACAAAAAACTGTCATTGTGTTTTGTGAAAAACCATAATCCTGTAACATTTGACGCATCCAAAAAATTTGAGTACAACAACTACCAACAGCTATATACTCAGCATCAATAGTGGAAAGGGATACACAATTTTGCTTCTTACTTATACCAAACAACTAAACAATTACCAACATAAAAACACCATCCACTAGTGTTTTTCATATCATCTACATTAGCAGCCCAATCAACATCAGAATAAGAAGCAATATCAACATTAGATCCTAATGGGTACCACAGTCCATAATTAACAGTCCATTTTACATATTTAATAATACGTTTAACAACAATAATATAAGACTCTTTAGGACTAGCCTGATAACGTGCACAAACACCAACACTAAAAGCTCTGTCAGGTCTACTGGCAGTTAAGTACAACAAACTTCCAATCATAGTTCTATAAAGTGTATGATCAATATCTTTTCATTTAGTGTCTATGCTAAGTTTGACACTTGTACTCAAAGGAGTGTGAGCATCCTTAGCCTTCTCCAAACCAAACTTCTTTACTAATTTCAAGGCATATTTAGTTTGAGAAATAAAAATCCCATCAGTTAATTGCATAATTTGTAGTCCAAGAAAGAAGTTCAATTCTCCAATCATGCTCATTTCGAGCTCATTAATCATTTGTTCTCCAAAATAATGAGCAAGTTGGTCAGAGGTGGAACCAAACATTATATCATCAACATAGATTTGAGCAATAACTATAAAACTTTCAATTTTCTGTATAAACAGTGTTTTGTCCACTCCCCTTCAGGTAAAACCTGTTCCCAACTGGTAATTAGTCAATCTCTCATGTCAAGCTCTAGGAGCTTGCTTTAACCCATACAAAGCCTTCTTAAGCTTATAAACATGACCCGGATAATAAGGATCTTCAAATCCTTTGGGCTGCTCCACATAGACTTCCTCATGAAGAATGCTATTTAAAAATGCACTCTTAACATCCATTTGGTACAACTTGAATCCAAGATGACATGCGATAACAAATAAAATTCGAATAGATTCAAGTCTAGCAATAGGAGCAAATGTCTCATCAAATTCTATACATTCCATCTGTGTATAACCTTGAGCAACAAGCCTAGCCTTATTTCTTATAACAGTACCATTCTCATCTTTTTTGTTCTAGTATATCCATTTGGTACCAATAACATTTATGTCCTTAGGTCTAGGCACAAGATACCACACATCATTTTTAACAAACTGTTGAAGTTCTTCTTGCATAGCATTTATCTATTCACTATCTTGGAGAGCTTCTTTAACATTTTTAGGTTCTAATGAAGATGTGTAACAAGCATAAGACACTTCATTCCTTGTTTTCCTACGGGTCACCATCATTTGATCAACTGATCCAATTACTTTATCTAAAGGATGATTCAACTTTACTCTAGCATATGGTTCTTTAGTAGGAGTAGGTTGAAAATCATTAGAAGGTTCATTAGATCTTATAGGACTAGGAATATCACCATGCTCCAATTTTTCCTCTACAACAACATCCGTAGAATCACGTTCTAACTAAAAAACTGACTCAAGATATTTCTCCACTATAGGAGACAGAGACTCATCAACACATGAGTCATCAACAACCACATTGGCAGATTCCAACATTGTATGGGTTCTAAGGTTGAAAACCCTATATGCCCTACTGGTCAACGAATAACTCAAGAATATTCCCTCGTCACTCTTAGAGTCAAATTTCCCTAATGACTCTCTATCTTTATGAATATAACATTTTGAACCAAAATTTCAAAAATATTTTATATTGGGTTTTTTGCCATTCCACAATTCATAGGGTTTTTTTAAAGTGTCGGGCCTAAGATAAACTCTATTTGAAGTGTAACAAGCTATATTCACTGTCTCGGCCCAAAAGTTCATTGGAACTATCCTTCCATGTAGCATAACATTGGCCATTTCCAGAATAACCCTATTTTTCCTTTTAACAACCCCATTTTGTTGGGGAGTATGTGGTGCAGAAAATTTATGCTTTATTTCTTTTTTATCCCAAAAAGCATTAATCCCTGAATTTTCAAACTCCTTTCCATGATCACTTCTTACTCTAGTAATGGGATAATTTTTCTCAGTCTGAATTTTTAAACAAATATTCTTAAAATTTTCAATAGATTCAGACTTTTCACTAAGAAATCCTACCCATGTATATCTAGAGTAGTCATCAACCATAACAAAAATATACTTCTTACCTCTTCTGCTTAATGTCCTAGTAGGTCTCATTAAGTCGATATGCAATAATTCTAAGGGTCTAGAAGTACGTATGGTGTTAGTCTTCTTGTGTTGACATCTAGTCTGCTTTTCCTTTTTTACACGGACCACACACAAGACCTTTGTCATACCCAAGCTTAGGAACACCTTTAACAATTTCACTTTTAGTAATCTTAATTAAATCACGAAAGTTAACATGTCCCATGTTTTGGTACCAAATTTCTATTTCATCAAGCTTAACTTTATTTCAAGCTAGTTTAGAATTAGGTACAATGCAATAACAATTTTCAGATGACCGCATACCTTCCATAACACAATTTCCAGAATAATCAATAATTAAATATTTATCGGGAGAGAAATTGACATTATGACTTTTATCACAAATTTGGCTAATACTAAGCAAATTCTCTTTTAAGCCCTCAACATAAAGCACATCTTCCAACCTAGGCATACTAGAAACCACAATAGTTCATTTTCCTCGAACTTTAGCCTGCTTTCCATCTCCAAAAGAAACTATCCCACCATTACTTTCCTTGAACAAACCAAACAATGACTTATCTCCAATCATGTACCTAGAACATCCACTATCCAAATACCAGACACTAGAATCATGTGCTCTAAGAGTAGAGTGAACAACCGGAGCTCTAATAGTCAGCTCCGACAAATTCTTTACCTCTTCACTCAAAACCATAATTTGATCTTCAACATTGGGTTTTCTTTGAATTCTTTGATTCGTCCTTGATTTCAAATTTATTTCTTTTAATTTGAAGAACATAGGTCGAATATGACCTTTCACTCCATAGTGATGACATATATGAACAAATATTTGAAAACCATTATTAGAATTCTTATAATACTTAGAGGTAAAGGGAGGTTTGTTCTTAACCGGCTTTCTGACAAAAGGTTGGACATTAGGAATCTTATCAGAACTACCTTGAGGAGAACTAGATTTGGGAAGCCCTAACAAATGTAGTTTTAGGTATGATATTTGAATTACCCATTATTCCTACGAATCCCAATCCTTTAGTATTTCCCATAGATTTACCTATACTCAACATATGATCAAGCTTAAGGGTTCCACTAGACCATTTATAAATAGTTCAGTTAGCATCCTTCAGTTCCTTTTCCAAAATCTCAATTCTTGTAGATTTATCAAATATATCAGATCTTAGATTTGTTAATTCCTTATTGAGACCATCTACACTCTTCAAAGCCTGCATCCTTTCTTTTTCAGACTTAATCAATTCTTCAGACCATTGAACTCTTTGTGTCTGAAGTTGATTTAGGGAAAATGTAGTATCGGTTAATTCTTCTCTTAAGGAATATCTTTCCTTGTCAATATTTTTAAATTGAACTATATATTTAGAGAAAACTTTGCTAAGATGTGTGGAATTTTCATAAATTTATTGTATGCATCTTCATTATCCTTAGAATCTTCATCTTCAGACATTGCCCATCTTGTAGCAACTTCTTCAATTTCCTTACTTTGTGCTGCAAGTGCAGTAAAATCCTTATACCCATAAGCCAAATCAGATTCAACAGAATCACTAGCTAATCATTTGATCCATCATCCCAAGTGACACCTAGACCTTTTTTCCTTTTTAACTTATTAGCGCACTCCACAGTTATGTGACCAAAACCTTGACATTCAAAACATTGAGGTTTCTTCTTCTTAGGGTCAAATTTGTCATTCTGATTTTGGACTTTATTTTTATTTTTAAAATCATATGATTTATCTCCAAATTTTTGTCTGTTAATCACTTCTTGACCATAAGAAGATTTTAAAACTTATAAATTGTTTCATGGGCATGTCAACCTGCCTTGTAATACTATCCTCCTCCTCATCAGGCTCAAGACGATCTTCCTTAGTGGTTTTAAAAGCTATGTTTTTCTCTTTTACACTGCTAGACTTCTTAGGGGATTTTTGAACATCTCCATCTCATAGGATTTAAGGTTCCCAACCAATTCTTTAAGTTTAATTTCTTTAAGGCTCATAACTTCTGAGATAACTGTAACTTTAAACCGAAAATGTTCAGGGAGAGACCTAAGAATCTTTTTTATTATCATAGTCTCAAGAATGGGCTTTCTTAGATTGTGACAGCCCGTTACTATATCAATTAGTCTATCCTCAAAGTCAACATAAACTCAATCCTCTTCCATCTTAAGCTGTTCAAATTTAGAATTTAATTTTTGGAGTTTCGATTCTTTAACTTTTGAAGTCCCTTCATGAGTTACTTGAAGAATATCTGAAGCTTCTTTGGCAATTTTGCACGTAGCAATTCTCTTAAACTCACTCGAGGTAACAGAATTATATAAAACATTCAAAGCTTTGGAGTTCCAAATAGCACCGCTTGTCTCAGCAGGAGTCCATTTACTATATGGTTATAATTTAGATTTATTAGTAGTTTCATCTATCATAGTGGGAGGTGAGTACCCAATCTATATAGCTAGTCAAGCTTTTTCATCTAGAGATTTCAAGAACGTTCTCATCCTAGCTTTCCAATATGTATACTTAGAGCCATCAAATAAAGGGGACCTAGTAACTGAACCTCGTTTATGAGATAAGTCCATCTTCTAAGTTCAAGATCTAACCCTAGGTCGTTAACCTAAATCAGGGCAAACCTTGCTTTGATACCAATTGAAATTACCTAGAAGACGGTGAACTAAGCCTAGAGGGGGGGGGGGGGGGGGGGGGTGAAAAGGCTTTTTATAAATTTAATGACCAATTAAAATTATTTGCGGAATATTTAAATTTAATCAGAATAAATAGGTCATTAAAATAACTTTTTCTAGAATAATAATATTTATCAGAGATAAAATAAATTCTTATTGAAAAATATATTTTAATAAAAATAATGAATTTTTAATTAAAATATTTTTGTCTTAATAAAAATAATAAATTATTATTAAATATATATTTTTAATGAAGATAATAAAGTTTTATCAAAATTAATTTTCTTTTAATAAAAATAACAATCTAGTGGATAACCACTTGGTGATGTCCTAAAATCACTATTGCGATACACATAATATGATTAATGTGTATTCAGGTTATTATAGTAAGGTTGAAACAAACACACTGATAACCTAAAAACCGATCGATCGCATATCCCACTGATCGATCACTTAGTATGACACTTAGGGTTCGTTCAAATTCATTATTTCAATTACTCCACCGATCGATCGCAGTACCACCGATCAATCACTTGTGCCACTGATCAATCGCGTATTGTTCCGATCGATCACTAGTGGTTCGATCGATTGCTACCTAGGTTTGTGAGTGTTCACAATTGTCACCGATCGATCGCGAAACCCTAAAACACAAATTCTGGGAACAATAATACGTCTGCAGATTAATGATTGAGTTATTATTGTTTATTACTTCACACAAATTAATCTTTTTCACAATCAACATTAATCAACCAATAATAATATAATAACAGAATTTAAAGCAATAAATAACACACATATTTTTTACATGGAAAACCTTGGAAAAAGCTCAAAGTAAAAAATCACGGACACCCTCTGGTATCGATGCACTATGAATAAAAGAGTTTGTACAGACTCTATGAAGTTAAGACTTACAATAGCTCTGATTTGTCGTTATTCACTCGACATTTGAAAGTCTTGATTCACTCGCGCTCCACAAAGCTTCTTGCTCTGATCTCCGTACTCTGACGACTCCGTTTCTCACTGATCAAAGCACACACAGTGCAACATATGGTGTGTAGATTTTTCAATATCTAGGTCATCCAATTGTGCATAAAAATCACAAATGTTGTAGCACAATTGGATAACCCCAAAAACTAAAGAGAACTAGAAGATGAATGATCAGTCAATATTTTTCTCTGTCTCTCTCTTTGTCTGCAGATAGATATTTTCTGTAGAAGAATTGCAGAGCTCTCAAAGCTTTTCTTCTCTTCTCAATATCTCCTCATATTTATAGAGAAATTGATGCAGGGGGATCCGAGTCAGACGATGCCGAGCTGTCAGATTGCTTATTGATGGCGCTAGATTACCTGGAGCGGGAGGATCAGCGCAAGGATGACAAAAAATCGTGATCTAGCCTAATTGGGGCAGTTTCCGTGCACGTGTCGATTTTTTGGCCACAACTGAAGCTACAAGTGTCCGATTTGCGCCCGTGACCCCAATTCGGAAAGCTAATCTCGGCGCGCACGTCATGGCCACCTCGATAATGGTGTTCACATCGCTTCAAGCCCTAAATCCGCTGTTTTCCTTTTCAAATCTTTATTTTTAGTTAATTTTTGTTATTTATGGTAATCTTTTATTTGTCGATTAGGAATTGATTCTGAACCCGATTTGGGCCAGATTTTTGGCAATCTTTTGATTTATTTTCGTATTTTGTTTTGGTAAGACTTTCAGGGTTTTGCTATTTTTGGTAAAAATCCTATTAAGGGTCGATTTTCATCTTTTTAAACCCGGCTTGTAGGTTGTTTTTTTTATTATTCTTGATTATAAACAATTTTATTGAATTCCAAAGTGTTCTCTGAAATTTTGGGTCGAATTCTCCTGTTTTTTTCCCTTGCAAATTACCTATTGCAATAGCCTACAGAATAATCTCTATTCTGTCCGGCGTAAAAAATAAGTCTTTAATTATATAATAGAAATTTTCAATTATGAAATGATATTTCTTTGCTTGCACTCCAAATAGACTTGGTGTGAGGACCAAGTAATAGTTGTGAATGGACCAATCTGTTCCTCAATATGCTTGTACAATGAGCCAGAATGCTGCCAGTATAGTTTCGCACAAATTGCAATGTCGGCGCTGTTGAATGATCGAGTATTCCACCGATCGATTGATGGTTCCTGAATTTTACTAACTAATTATTCTGCGTTTATATGCTCTAAAATACCTAAACTATCAAACATGGTTATTGACTAGATATGCCTATATAAAAATGTTCTTACAATTTATATTGTTTTATCTTATAACGAAGTCATGTTTTACTTTTACTTTTATTTTATTTATATTTTTTATCTTATGGTTTTGGTTTCACTAAGAAAAATTATTTATGATACAATGAACATTTTGACATACAACCTATAATTTATTTTCACTTTTGTTTGACTAGTCAAATTATTTAAAAATTAACAAATGCTACCAGTAAAAGAGAAAGAAAGTGATGAGAGGTAAATAATTTTTTTATTTTTATTTACTTAACAAGAAATATTTCTTAAATTCTAAGACTTTATGTTTGAATACCATGAACCTACCAAAACAATTCGTTATTTTGTAAATTAATAGAATAATTTCCTAAAAGAATAGGACTCCATAGCCCCCCTGTGACAATAGAAATGAGTACTCACTATCCAACCATTGAATGGAGAGTTTGTTTTTTCGGAGTTGTAAAAGTGAATTGAATTATTTAATAGGTCTTTCAATTCAAATGCTTCCAAAAAGGAGAGCTCATGGCGAAGAGGCTCACATGATTGAATTACCATTTAGGAAGCCAAATTTTTGGATTTTTTGGACTTAAATATTATTATTTTGTAGTTCGATATGGATATTAGTCCTTTTTTTAAAAAAAAATAAAAAATGTTATAGATTGATTACACTCTCACGTGATTCCTATATTGTGAGTTTTAACCTTTTTTTTTTCCTTTTCCTTTTATATTGATTCTAGATGGATCCATTAGACTTTGTTGTATAATAATAACTAAAAGGTATAAAATGTCTTTGTTTGTATAGTTGAGTCTATAGTCTATAATGCCTTTTTTCTAGGTCAAACAAAGCAAGATTATTATAATTTCATAAATAAGGTGGGCCACATCAATAATTTTACCCTCAATTTTCAATTGCAACCTATCACCTAACATATTTTACATTTTTGAGATTATCTCTAATAAATTCATAATATTGTTGATAATATATATTCAACACCTCTCCATCTAGGGCACTCATAAATATGTTATGTATAATTTATTATAATAATATTGACTTTCATTTGATACACCAAATAAAAATTGAAGTCCATAAATATTAACTTTTGGATTCCTTATAGTTTTAATATCTTTGTTCAATTCTTTTTTCTGCTTTACAATCAAATTTAAAATGGAAACATATTTTTATCAATTTTATTTAATTTTTTATAATATAAATAAACATTTATAACATATATGAAGAGACCGGAACTGTAGTACGAAACTTAAACCATTTTCATTGGTACAGGACTGTAAAATCCTTATACAAATCCCTTATTTCCGTTTGTACGGTACCGTGTGGTCCTTCTACAAACTGCCCATTTATATTATTATGGTACCGTGTGGTCCTTAACAAATAATAAGATTTCGATACTAACATATATGAAGAAACGGGAATAATTGTAATATGAAACTTAAGCCATTTCTATTGATACTACAATTCTTATACAAACCGCTCATATCTATTTGGTACGGCACCATGTGATCCTTGTACAAATCGCCCATTTATGTTATTACGGTACCCTGTGGTCTTTAACAAATAGTACAATTCCAATACTAAAGTATATGAATAAGCAAGAGTAACTGTAGTATGAAACTTAACCCATTTCTGTTGATATGGTATCGTACAATCTTTATACAAACCACTCAATTTAAAGTGAGGAAACATAATTCCATACTCGATCTCATAGATACATATATCATTTTCATTGGTACGATACCATGCGGTCTTTGTGCAAACCGCTCATTGATGCTATTACGATACCGTGTGACCCTTAACAAATAGTAAGATTTCGATCCTAACATATATGAAGAAACAAGAATAATTGTAGTATGAAACTTAACCCGTTTTTTGTTGATACGATACTGTACAATCCTTAGACAACCCGCTCATTTTCGTTGGTACGGTACTGTACGGTCCTTGTGCAAACCGCCCATTTATGTAATTACGGTACCTTGTGGTCCTTAACAAATAGTAAGATTATGATACTAACATATTTGAAGAAACAAGAATAACTGTAATATGAAACTTAACCCATTTTTTGTTAATACAGTACTGTATAAATCGCTCATTTTCGTTGGTACGGTTTCGTGCGATCCTTATACAAACCGTCCATTTTTGTTCTTACGGTACTGTGTGGTCGTTAGTAAATAGTAAGATTCCGATATTAACATATATGAAGAAACGAGAATAATTGTAATATGAAACTTAACTCATTTATGTTGATACGATACTGTATGACCCACTCATTTTCGTTTGTACAAAAACGACTGTGTAGTCGTTAACAAATACTAAGATTCTAATTATAACATATACGAAGAAACGAAAATAACTGTAGTACGATACTTAATTCATTTTCGCTAATCTGGTACCGTACAAACTACTCATTTCCGATTATACGGTACCGAGCAGTCCTTTTACAAATCGCCATTTTTTGTTATTACTGTATCGTGTGTTCCTTGTACAAACAGTAAGATTCCCATACTTTTTTTTAAGAAATCATTAATTACATTGTGGTTTAATATAAAGTAATAACCATGCCATAATTGGTCATTGCATTCTTAATTATATCTTAATTGCAGTATAAAAAATGGAAAAATAAAAATAAAAAATAAATTCAATTATATAAAGGAAGAAAGTGTCCCTCTCATACCCATCCTCTCTCTCCTCCTTTTTATTGTGAATTTCCAACTGTGTCTTCACGCACACAAAACACAGTCGAGTCTAGTCGTTGCCGCCTTTTCTTTCTCCCCTCTCTCTCTCGCCGCCTGTCTTTCTAGGGTTTCTGCTTTCCCCTCTCTCTTCCCTCCGATGCACAAACCCCCCTCTCCGATCACCGCCGTACGCGGCAGACAAACGCCCATGGCTCCCCGGAGAAGCAACGTTCCCGCCAATTTCCGTCCACCTGACCCGCCCAATTTCCGGCCAAACCACCCTCCGGCACCCCCGCGCGGTTGCCCCAACTCCACCAACTTCACCGTCGACCTCCGCTCCTACAATCAGAGGTTCAACGTCGCTGATGTCGAGGGTTTGATCGCGAAGTGCAACTACAGGGCCGAGAATTTCACCGTCCATCGCTCCGGCTCCGTCGCGGCGAGACTCTGTTTCGAGGAATGGTGCGACGCACTCAAAACCATGGTGTATTTGTGGCGAATTCGTCTCCAAGGTACTCATTCCCTCACTCCTTGCCTCCTTGCTCATGTATATGTGCAGTCCGATTTCGACGAGCTCATCGATCGGCTCAAGAGTGTGTTTGTGGACCATGTGAGCGGATTAATTGAAGGCAATTTGGTACAGAAATGGAAGCAGAAGATGATGAGTGTTTCGGATGAGATTGCCAAGGTGAAAATTTTGCTTCGGAGGCCGACTCGGATGGGCATTTACAATGAGCTTTCGAAGAGGAAGGAAGCTCTTGTATCTGAGATGGAATTGATTGGGAAAAAGATTGAGGAATTCAAGGCTGCTATGAAGTGTATAGTGGGTCATCTTGATGGGAAGTCTTCATTGGGTGATGATAATGATGATGGGTTTGAGTTGTTCAATTTTGGATGGAAATTTGAATGGGAGAGGATTCACTGCTTGATAGAGAGGGAGTGCCAAAGACTGGATGATGGCTTACCCATTTATGCGCGGAGGCGGGAAATTCTGAGAGAAATTTATAACCAGCAGGTGATATCAGATATATTCCATTTGTAGTTTTATGGTAAATTTATGGGTCTGTCTTATATATTCTTGGCCACATTGTTGATATTTTTGTATAGAAATTTAATAACTAACTTCTCAATGCTGAGTAATTTTGATTAGGATATTGAGTAATTGAGGATAATGACTAGGTTAAAGATAAAAGAGGAATCAGCTGATTTTAAACTGCTACTATCGTCCTCATGCTTGGAACAATTTTTTTGTACTATCTTGCTTATATGGTTGTAGTTCCTATATATACTGTTGTTGTAGGTGGTTTGTGTATAATTGTAATGCTATTCATTGAAGCACTTCTTCTGCTTCAATGCTGTGCACCATACATCCTCATTCAATTAAGCTTACTTGTCCATCACAACGCAACATGGAAAATGCCTATGTAAGAGTGGTTTTCCTCAACAAAGTCATCTTCAGATGTTCTACATTTATTTATTTGTCCACACATTTTGATTTGCCCATGTTATGATGTGGATAACTCTTCCTCACATCTCATTTTTATGTGATAAGTAATGTCCTACCCAGCAATTGGGTTATGCCCGGGTAACAACAGAGTGTGCTTGAGGCTTGGGGAGGGTTTGGTGAGAGGAGGCAAGCCCCAGATGCCTGGAGGGTTGTGTTGTGAACGGAATTGGTGATTATGGTGGTGAGGTTTGTAGATGGCTAAATTAGGCAAAATACTTACTCTGAGATTTCTTGGTTAAGAAAAGGGAGTTTAAGGAGGGAAGGGCCCCACCGCCCCTATTTTCTCTCTCTTTTTTCTTAATATATTGGATAAAACTGGTTGGTCAGATGTGACCTCGAGGAATCACGAGGAAATGTCAGTCTTCCTGTCTCCTCGAGATTCCACAAACCATCCCTGGAATTCGACCCCTCTCCTCTTGGATGGGAAGGTTCGAGGGACCCTTGAAATGGTACCATCTCTGGAAACGCGCGTACAACTGACAGCTGAATATGAAGATATCAAGGGAAAACGATGGTCAATAGGGGGATCGAACTGCTGGAGCCAAGGAAGGCATGGCCAGGCGCAGATCTCCCTTTTGTCGGGAATTTGAGGAACGAGTGGTGAGGAGGAATGGAGCAAGGGGTTTAGTCCAAGGAAATGTTATCCATAGGACCTGATGCAAAGGGGAAAGATGTGGTTCGGTGAATAGGTAGCCATGCGAGGAACCACATTAAATAAGTGATAGGATAGACATAACCAGCATTAAATGCTACCCAGATTCCTAGGTGGGAAATCCGGGAGGAGAGGACAATGAACCACCGAATCTTTGACCTGTCCCTCACCTAGGGAAAGGGGGGTGCCCAAGGGATATGGACCGCCCCCAAAAATAGTATAAATAGAGGATTTTGGTCCTCATTTAAGGCACACCTACTCAGAGAGAGAGAGAGAGAGAGAGAGAGAGAGAGAGCGAAAGCATAAAGGACACATGAAGTTTCCTCGGGTAGAGCACCAAACCATCTTGCCTTCTCTTTCTTTTTCCTAAGAACGGTGGGAGTTCCTCTGCATCAGCCCCTGGTCCCCACTTACTCACTTATCCCTAATTCTTTGACCATTGGAATATAATCCTCTGTTTGATGAATCAACACTTGCAAAGTTCCATCTTGGGTTTTTAGTTCTCTATTCTTTGTGCTTTTACTTTTCGTGTTTAATGTTCGAATAGTAAATCAATTGAGAAAATAGTATTCTTATGCATTGATTAAATAGCGGACTCAGGCACTGAGCCATATTTGTGATATGGGGGGGCAGTTAAGAATATATTGTTCTACAAAATTCTGTTACATTTTTTGAAACAAAATATTAGTATATAGGAAAGTATCAAAATTGTCCCCCTATAAATTATAAAATCTTTTTTTGTTATTATGAATTGCCCTCCCTCATATTATGTTCTGGATCCGTCCTTGATCGGACTCTCTTGGCCTCCCTCTCGTTGGAGTGCCTTCTAATGAAATCTTATTTTAAAACAAGATGTCCTAACAAAACAATGACCCCTTGGTTGGAAACTGAGCAATTCTTTTAATGAAGGTAGATCTTTTAATCAAGGTAGAATTTTCGCTAGTGGACAACCCTTTTGGGAGCGTACATTTGATGAGATAAGAGTAATCAACGAACCCTAAAATTCCTTAAAGAGGGTGCTGTAAATAAAAGCTAAAAATAGAAGAGGGAATTTTGGTATATTTGACAAAAGTGAGTACTTGTGGGTCTATATAGGAACCCATACATATAATCAATATAATTGAATATCCAATTTATGCCAATCAAGCATTGGTCCATATAATCAAGTTGGTAGATTCCTATAATGAAGCCATTCCTGCTATCAAGCTTGTTGATTTCCTATGATTAAGCTAGCAGTTTATAGTCAACTCTATCACTCATCACAGGCTGTAATAAGCCTATCTTCACATGCCTAGCGCAGTGCACGGCTCGTGTGGCACCATCCCCCGCTTATGTCCCGCGAGGGCATGGTTAGTCTTGTGTAACGGGCCTAGAGCTTTCCGTGCAGCGGCATGGCCTGTGCGACACCATGCCCCGATTATTGTCCATCGAAAGTATGGTCAGCCTTGCATGTCCGAGGATTCAGGCCTGTTGGTAGCCAGTTTGTGCAAAATGATCCCAAAGCGTAGTCTGTCTTCAATCTTTTTCTCCACCACCCTGTGTAGGTGTGACCAGTATTCGGGAATGCCCTTTTTAGTTTCTTTCCATCTTATGGAATTCATATATATTAGGAATTGTGAGATGAACCATCTCACTACCTGAGAAGAATTATCTAGCAACGTTACTACTCTTGCATTTGATCGGATGGAGAAGCATCCACAATTACATCTAGTTGCATGAGATGGTGGTTTGTTCTTCGTCACTGACTATTCTCTGAGAACATAAGACTCCTCAGCTGGGTTGGATTAAGCTCAAGTTTAATGGATGCTCTTTGGCCTTTAGGGAACATGGCATAACTGAATATGATTTTTTTAGAATCATAACAGGGTTATTGTGCTGTAATTTCCATGCCAAGTGGCAGGACCTGCTCTTAGAGTAATATTTTAAGCCAGTCTCGATAGTCGAGTTTGCATGTAAGATTCAGACAGTCTCCTTAAATTGGAGTTTGCTAAGTTCTAGTATGTATGAATGCTTTTTTTTTTTGTATTTTTTGTTTGTTTTTTTTTTTCCTGGGTTAGAGTGTCATTATAGTGTCTTCTAACCTGATCAGATTTCATTTTTGTTTCTAGCCTTTAGGATTTCAGTTCAGTTCGGAACATTCAAGTGTCAACGGATGCATGAATTGCTTTGTTCTAAAGTCTTTTTTGGTCTTTTTTTCTTCTGGCATTTCCACAGATAATGGTATTGATTGGAGAGACGGGATCAGGAAAGAGTACACAGTTGGTTCAGTTTCTAGCTGATTCAGGTGTAGCTTCTACTCACTCCATTGTATGCACTCAACCTCGGAAGCTTGCAGCTGTCTCATTAGCTCAGAGAGTTAAAGAGGAATGTTATGGCTGTTATCAGGATAAATCGGTCATATGTCATCCTGCATATTCATCTGCTCAGAAGTTTGATTCTAAGGTAATCTACATGACAGATCACTATTTATTGCAGCACTACATGAAAGATAAGAATTTATCTGGGATTTCCTGCATCATTGTTGATGAGGCACATGAAAGAAGCTTGAACACTGATCTCATTTTAGCAATGATTAAAAATTTACTTCAGCAGAGGTCTGATCTGAGGCTTATCATAATGTCTGCAACAGCTGATGCAAATCAGATTGCAGATTACTTTTTTGGTTGTGGAACCTTTCATGTGGTGGGCAGAAGATATCCGGTTGATGTCAAATATGTTCCTTGTGCACCTGAAAGAACTTCTGGTTCTGATATTGTTGCTTCATATGCTTCTGATGTTGTGAGGATTGCTACTGAGATCCATAGAACAGAGAAAGATGGGACTATTCTTGCCTTTTTGACTTCTCAGATAGAAGTCGAATGGGCTTGTGAAAAGTTCCAAGCTCCCTCTGCAGTTGCACTACCTTTACATGGAAAACTTTCTTATCAAGATCAAGGTCGCATCTTTCTCAACTACCCAGGAAAAAGAAAAGTCATATTTGCCACAAATCTTGCTGAGACATCATTGACAATTTCAGGGGTGAAGTATGTGGTCGATTCTGGCTTGGTGAAAGAGAATAGGTTTGAACCTTCCACAGGCATGAGTGTCCTCAAAGTTTGCTGGATCAGCCAGAGTTCTGCTAATCAGCGAGCTGGTCGTGCTGGGAGAACTGAACCTGGAAGGTGTTATAGACTCTACTCAAAAGCTGATTTTGAGTTGATGTCTCCTTATCAGGATCCCGAGATTTGCAGGGTTCATCTTGGTGTTGCAGTTCTGAGGATTCTTGCTTTGGGCATCAAGGATGTTCAGGGATTTAATTTTGTTGATGCTCCTTGTGCAAAAGCTATTGAGATGGCTATTAGAAATCTAATTCAGTTAGGAGCTGTTATACTGGAAAATGATGTCCTGGAATTAACAGAGGAAGGACAATCTATGGTTAAATTGGGTATTGAACCTCGGCTTGGCAAAATAATTCTCAATTGCCTCCGTCATTGCTTGGTTAGGGAAGGCCTTGTTCTTGCTTCTGTTATGGCGAATGTCAATAGCATATTTTGCAGAGTTGGAAATGAAGAAGATAAACTAAAATCTGATAGCCTTAAGGTGCAGTTCTGCCATCAAAATGGTGACCTCTTTACTCTGCTCTCTGTTTACAAGGAATGGGATAATTTGCCACGAGAGGGGAGAAATAAGTGGTGTTGGGAGAATAGCATCAATGCCAAATCGATGCGGAGATGCCATGACACGGTCCAAGAATTGGCAACTTGTCTCCAAAATGAATTTAAAGTTGATATTCCGAGTGGATGGCTTTGGAATCCAGAGGTGCCTACTGAGCAAGATAGAATTTTGAAAAATATCATACTCTCCTCTCTTTCAGAAAATGTTGCCATGTACTCTGGATATGATGAACTTGGTTACGAAGTGGCATTAACAGGAACACATGTTCAGTTACATCCTTCATGTTCATTGCTTGTTTATGGTCAAAGACCAAGTTGGGTTGTTTTTGGTGAGATTCTTTCAATATCTAATCAATATATGGCCTGTGTAACTGCATTTGACTTTGAATCTTTGTCTATTCTTCGCCCCCCTCCTCTGTTTGATGTCTCTAAGATGGAGAGTCAGAAGCTGCAAGTAAAAATTTTGAGTGGTTTTGGCAGTACATTACTGAAAAGATTCTGTGGGAAGTTCAACAATTGTGTGATTCGTATTGTTTCACGTGTTAGAACCGCCTGTAAGGATGAACGAATTGGTATTAAAGTGAATGTTGATCAGAATGAAGTTCTGTTATTTGCATCTTCATTAGATATGGATAAGGTCTATTGCCTCGTTAGTGAAGCGTTGGAGTTCGAAAGAAATTTGTTGCGGAACGAATGCCTGGAGAAATGTTTGTATCATGGAGGACATGGTGTCTCGAATTCTGTAGCACTCTTTGGTGCTGGTGCTGAGATAAAACATCTGGAGCTTGAAAAGAGATGTTTGACTGTTGATGTATTTCATTCAGATGTAAATGCTGTTGATGATAAGGAACTTCTGATGTTTTTTGACAGGAAAACCTCTGGTAGCATTTGTGCAGTTCACAAGCTCACAAGTAATGGCAAAGATAGTATATTCAAGGAAAAGTGGGGCCGGATAACCTTTCTTACTCCATATGATGCTATGAAAGCTGTCGATTTGAATGAAGTTGATTTCAGTGGTGCGTTGCTGAAGGTAGTTGCTTCGAGGAGTACATTTGGAGGTAGTCATAAATTGCTCACATTTCCTGCTGTTAGAGCCAAAGTTTATTGGCCTCGTAGGCACAGTAAAGGATTTGCTATTGTCAAGTGCAGAAGGGAAGATGTGGATTTCATGGTTGCAGATTTCAATGATGTACTAATTGGACAAAAATATGCCCGCTCTGAACCTGGCATGAAGGACAGGGACAGTGTGGTGGTAGGTGGAATTGATAGAGAACTTTCGGAAGCTGAAATTTTAAATGTATTAAGGACAGCAACAAGCAAGAAAATTTTGGATTTTTTCTTGGTGCGAGGGGATGCTATAGAAAATCCCCCAATTCATGCTTGTGAGGAAGCAATTCTCAGATTAATTTCCCCTTTCATGCCTAAAAAGAACAACAGTTGTAATGTTGTCCGCGTTCAGGTCTCTCCTCCTGAAACAAAAGATTGTTTTATGAGAGCCTTGATCACATTTGACGGAAGTCTTCATTTGGAGGCAGCAAAGGCTTTGGAGCAAATTGAAGGGAAAGTATTGCCTGGCTGTCTTTCATGGCAGAAGATGAAGTGCCAGCCTATCTTTCATAGCTCCGTGTCCTGTCCTGCACGTGTCTATTTTGTTATCAAGGAGCAATTGGATTTATTACTTGCAAGCATTCAGCTCCGAGAAGGTATTTTATGCTGATTCAAAATTTGTTCTTTTCCTTAACTACTTGTTCTATTGTTTTGTTATTATTTTTACTTGGATTGTATTTGTGTTTTTTCCCCCCTCATTATATCTGTGGTTGAAGTCACGAAACTATCTTTGGTCTGCCTTTTTTCCCCCTACCTGCATCCTATAGTTTTTATAACTTCTGTTGGATGCAGCATTGAGTCTCTGGAAATCAATATGAAATAATGTCTTTCTTCAGTCCTTTCCAGCCATCCTCTATCGTAGCCTTTGAATTTCTGTTGGAAAAAAGTCCCGAGTTATAGCAGTTCTTTTATACCGATGTGAACTTGAACTTTATCGTGAAAGCTATTGTAGTATAGAAGACACTGAAAACTGAACATTTACTGTCAGTTTGTGTTTCTAGTTGTTAAGGGATGTTACTGGAGTTGTGGATGCAGAACGAAGCCGTAGTGGTAGGTTTTACTTGAAAAAACATTTCCTTGGTGGGATTATGGGGTTTATATCTGTACAACGCTGCTAAATCACAATTCCAGTAACTTGGAACATGATCACACTTGGTATCTAGTCTTTGTTGTGTTTGATATTAGATTTTGTCTTTAGATGTTTGAATTTATTCAACTAAAGAAAATAAAACTTGATGGGGATGAAAGTTTTACAACCATTTCCTTGCTCTCCTGCTGCAAAATTGCACTGAATTGCACAATATACTAGCTGTTTGTCAGTTGAAACTTGAATGTAGTAAGTTACACTACCTATTATACTGCTTCTATGATGTCCTTTCTGGCAGCCACGATTTTTTATTTAGTGTGTATTATCCGGGGTAGTCGTGTATAATTAAAATTAAAAAGGGTATTCCATATTCTACCACATGGACAAAATGTATGGAAAGTTGTACCTTGTTGACAAGGTTTAAACTGAAGTTTGTTGTTCCTCTGTGGAAAAAGAATCTTTATATCCATGCTTTGCTCATTGGTTTGAGACTGTGGCAATTGTTATCAATATTTAAATTAGGTTAGAATGCTCTTAAGCATGGCAGATCGAAGATTTGTTCGTAATGTTATGTCTTCCTTGAGCGCTATTTAAACTCTCGTATAAAATCATTCTAGCAATATTACCAACATGGGGTGTCTCCTTTCTCATTTCTTTGTCCAATAACTTCTTTTTTATTCATGTGAAAAAGAAGAGTAACCCCATCACTGAGAACGCTAAAAGATACCATTCTCATAGGTCTCAACTTCTAGCATTACTGGCAATTGGGATACAATTCTGCTCTAAGGCATTCTTTGCGCAAAAGAATGCTACAATCAAATTTTAAGTTTTGTCATCCCTCATTTTGAGTTAAGTTCATATTCACCTATTCATTTGTGGTTGGCTTTTGTGCCATGCATTTTCATTGTAACATTTTGTTCCATACGATCGAAACGTTTTTTTAAGAAATGAATTTCAGCTATCGCTATAAAGTAGTACATTGTCTTAAAAGGTTATGTCAGTTATTCTGATGGTGGTACACTTCTTTTTCCCATTAGTGTTAAACTGCATCTGGCATTCATACACTTGTGACTTGTCACTTTTTGAAAAAAAAAAAAAAAAACTTGATGAGTATACCTGATAAGTTTGTAATATCATATGATTAAAAGGTCAGTGCCATATATTTTTTTTTTTTTTTTGCAATATTTTGGTTCTTAAGCCGTGATCGTCATGTTCACAGGTGTACAATGCCATCTGGAAAAATTAGAAAATGGTATATATCGAGTAAGCATATCTGCCAATGCTACAAAAACCGTGGCAGAGGTGAGACAACCTCTGGAGCAGCTCATGAAAGGGAAGGTTATATGTCATACTGGCCTCACTCCTTCCATTCTGCAGCATCTGTTCTCCAAAGATGGGATCATGCTCATGGACTCCCTCCAACAAGAGACAAGAACCTATATTCTCTTTGACAGGCATAGCCTTAATGTGACTGTCTTCGGTTCTTCGGACAAGGTTAATGTGGTGCAGCAGAGATTGGTTCAATCTCTTCTCACAGTACATGAAAGCAAGCAACTCAAAATTCGTCTGCGAGGTCCAGGTCTGCCCCATGATCTGATGAAGCAAGTGGTTAAGAAGTTTGGGGCAGACCTTCAGAAGCTCAAAGAAGAGGCACCTGGGGCAGATTACACTCTTGATTCCCGCCATCATGTTATTTCCATTCGTGGTGCCAAAGAATTAAAGCAGAAGGTTGAAGACATAATTCACGAGATTGCACAGACAAGTGACCCTTCAGTTCAGAACGTTGACAGTGAAGTTGCATGTCCCATTTGCTTGTGCGAAGTGGAGGATGCTTACCGGCTGGAAGACTGCGCGCATGTATTCTGTCAGTCGTGCTTATTGGAGCAATGCGAATCTGCCATAAAAAACCATGACAGTTTCCCAATCCGTTGTGCCCACGAGGGTTGTGGGGCTCTTATTTTGGTCACTGACTTGAGGTCTCTGTTACCTTCCGAGAAGTTGGAGGAGCTTTTCCGGGCCTCCTTGGGGTCATTTGTAGCAGCAAGTGGGGGCACATACAGGTTCTGCCCGTCACCCGATTGCCCTTCCGTTTATCGCGTGGCAGATCCTGGTACATCCGGCAAGCCATTTGTCTGTGGAGCGTGTTACATGGAGACGTGTACTAGATGCCACATGGAGTATCATCCATACCTCTCGTGCGAGAAATACCAGGAGTTCAAGGATGATCCAGATTCCTCACTGAAAGAGTGGTGCAAGGGTAAAGAGCATGTCAAGAACTGCCCTGTATGTAGCTTCACAATTGAAAAGATGGATGGGTGCAACCATGTGGAATGCAGATGTGGGAGTCATATTTGCTGGGTCTGTTTGGAGTTCTTTACCATTCCTGATGATTGCTATGACCATTTGAGGTCTGTACACCTCGCCATTATTTGAAAGTTTAACTGATAAAAATGTCAACTAGTATATATATATCAGCTTATGACATAAATCTATATATGTATTCTCCCAGATGTATAGTGTACTATAGGAATGTTAGGATAGTAGTAATTGCTGATGCTTGCTTCTGTACAGTATTTAGGGGATGCAATAAAATCTCTCTCTCTCTCTCTCTCTCTCTCTCTCTCTCTTATACTCTCTATCTCATACACACACACACACAATGGAGAAGTTAAAAGGGTATGTGGGAAATAATGCATCTATTCGAAAGCAAGATGCTGAAAGTCTTTAGGCTTTGAAATTTGAGAGTGAGTTGCCATTTGGAAGAATATGTATTCTCCTCAAGTTCAGGTAATTATTCTAAATACATTCATTTCAACAATTGTGTAGATATATGAATATACACCCTATACACCATGTACATCTAGGTGCTTGGGGCTTTTTCCTGGGCTCATCATTTTCTGCCTACTTCCAATTTAGGCTCCATGAGTACCTCCTCCACCACTTTCTCTGCATCCTCTACCTGCAATTCCATGAGAGATTATGATTAAATCCTTCAGACCTTATGAAGCTTTTCTAGCAGATCTTTATTTTCCTCAGTATTTTTCCTTAGGATAACAAATGTTTTTTGTTTTTGTTATTGCAATTTTTAATTATATGGGTGTTATCCGAAAAATTCGACTGAAATCATAAATGTTTTTGACATCAATGAGGACAATAGTCTCTACTCAGGTAATTAATTGAAATTGTCGGACTTTGAGACTCAAAATCATTACGTATTAATATGTGGTTGTGACAGCAGATTAATCTGAAAACTTGGTTTCAGATGGAGATGTTATTATATAGTTCGGCATGGTTTTGACAAATCACTCACTTCACTAGTATAAAACTAGTGCCGGCAAAATGAGACACTAACACGACACGAATACGGAATGAATTAAAAAGGTTATGGTTGAAGTTGTATAAATGTCGATCCGAATACGACATGATAATATAATGGTCGACCTGAACACGATACGTTTTATACGATTATATTTATATTTTTTTTCTCTTCTCTAATTGGTTATGGATTGAAATATATCAATAAACTATTACTGAATCGTATCAAATTCAATTTAATTTTGTTGATAATAAGTTAAATAGTTCGTTTCGTGTTGGATTGTGTCAAATTTAATTTAATATATTATAATAAATAGGCTAAATGGATTATATGAGTCGACACGGATAATTTGTGAGTTGGGTTAAGGTTGAACATATTTGACATATATATTAACCAAATTTTTTCCGACACGATACGATCTCAACTTACACATTTACCTGTCAATTAGTGATTATCTGACTCTATTCAGATTATTAATATAAGTTGTCTCAACTTTGAGACTCTAAATCATTATGTATTACTGGGTCGCGAGGTTTTAACTCCTTATGATATGCATATAACCCCATATAGTTTTATTTCACCCCAAACCTTTTAATATGGGGGAACTCGCACTGTATGAATAGTATAGGGGGTTAAATGCTCGCACCATTCTGGGGGCAATTCACACCTTTATTTTTTCATTTTAGAAAAAACAAAAATAAAAAAGAGAAACTAGGTGAGTTTATTTACCAAAATTAAAAAAAATAAAATTAAGTTTGTTTAATTAATACCAAAATAATCGTTGACATCATATTTTTGGATTTTTAATGAGGAAAATCAAGGATTGCCCTTAAAAATATATGAATACAAAAAATAGATAATTAATTTTAATTTAGAAACTCATGAAACTAAAAAAAATTATATATATATATATATATACAATTTGAGTGATTCATAATAACTTAGGTGTCAATACACACATTTTTATTTGTATGTCTTAGGCACATTTTCTTTGATATTATATATAAAGCTTAATTCTTCAAAAAACAAAAAAAAATAATATATATATATATATATATACATATTTTTAAACTAATGGGTGTTATAAACACAATATCTATATTACATGGGTGTTTTAAGCACTTGTCCAAAACAAGTAGGTGCAAAACACACATTTAAAAATTAATGGGTGTTATACGTACAATATCTATATCATATGAGTATTTTAAGCACTGTCCCAAAAAATAAGTGTCAATACACACATTTTGAAACTAATGGGTGTTATCCATACACTATCTATGTTACATGGGTGTTTTGAGTACTTAACCCTGTATTAATTTTGTGGTTTCTGAAGTTGATTTTTGGATGGAAATATTACGAGACTCTGTAGTTTTGACAAATTCAAGTATAAAACTGAATAAAATCGGCACATTCACATATGTCACTTAGTGATTATCTGAGACCAAACCACTTGTATAAAAGTTTTTTCGGGCATGTCCATTCCAAAGTTGTTGAAATCAGGAGTCTAGGTAGAATCTTTGAAGGGTCCATAGAATCGGAATCGTAGAATTGTAAGTAGAATTGTAATATTCTACCTAAACGTATTAAAATTTTAAAAATAATATTAATAATCAAATAATTAATTTAAAAGTCTAAATTATATACGAGTTTTCAAAAAAATTTAATACATTAAGTCTTTAATTATTTTTTCATAAGTTTGAGTCATATATTGAGATATTGGACTAAATCATTAAGATTTTGGGATTTTCATATAGAGGGCTTAATCGTCAAATTATTATTTCAGAGTAGTAGAATCGTGGTAAAATCGTACAAAATCGTATAAAATCAAGTTAGGATCGCGATTCTCACAATTATGGTTGATTCGTATGCCCTCATTTTGGCATGCTCTTCTGCTCTGGCTTACTATAAGTATTAGCATCTCATAAAACCTAAAAAAAATCTCAAGAAGTCTAAACTATGGTTAACATACTTAACAAAATTTTAGAACTCATTTATGCAGCCTAAATTGGATGAGCTGCTTGTCAAGAGATATCTAGTAGAATTGGGGGGGGGGGGGGGGGGGGGGGGGGGGACTCCCATGATTCATATTTACAAAGCTAATAAGTAGGAACAATGACTTGCATTGTTATATTCCGTTTTTATAAATCAATCTATAATTATATATACAATAATTAAGGACATATTGGTTCATGCTATCAGAATACTTCATGTTTATAGAGGACAGCAAACTAAAAAGATGTACAACAATTTGTTTAGTTACTATTTTCTTAAACTCAGTTGCAGATAGACATATTTGGACACTGCAAGGTTTGCAACTCAGCAAACACTTTCCGATATTTTTTTTAATAAAAAAATGTAGAATAAAAAATTTAAACAAATAGTCTTGGTTCAGTTTTCTATTTTGAACAAAACTGTATTTTATTATTTTCTCAAACCAGTTTTCCGTTATCGAAATTCTTGAGAATTGTTTTTTTAAGAGATATAAATTAGGACTATTAACATAAACCTCCCCTAGTTTCATATGTTTAACAAATACTTCATGAGGTGTCATATTGCCCCCTCTCTTATAAAAATATTTCTTAGACTCCTCCTTTCCGACTCCAAACGATAGCGTATGAAATGTTTACTTATTTATACATTTTTATCAAGGTTTTGTATGTGAGATAATTTGGAATTGAGGCATAGTGTTACAGGTTGGGTGTTTCGCTATCCGACCAAAAAACTTAAGCTATTAGGCCCAATTCATTTATACCAAAACCTTTTCCATCCGGATCCGATGAGAGACAACATTCGTCACATTCTCTCCTATCGAAACCAGCAATGATGCCCTCATTGCGGTTGACCCACCCTGCCTACTCATCCATCCTAACGACGGGGGACCCAATTCTACCTGGACACCTTTGAGTGAATGCTTGGCATGACACTGGAGCAAGGTTTAGACTGGTTCTGATACCACTAGTTATAGGCTGGGTGCTTCGCTATCCGACCCAAAGCTTAAAACTTTTAATGGACAAACACCAGCTCCATTTATACATAATATCTTTCCCATCCAGATCCGATGTGTGATAAAATTGGAGTGTGTATACCCCAACCAGAGGAGAAAAAAGAAAAACCCGAAATCCGAAATCTCTAAAAATTAAACATAATGACTTAAAAAAAAATGAAAAATAAATAAAAAGGGGGCAAGACCTTATGGATGAGCTCTTGGGTTAGGTCAGCCGCCTTGACTGCTTCTTTGGCTAGCAAATCAACTGATTCAACAGCTTCCCTAAGCCTTGTATTCTGAGGAAGTTTGTCTTCAATCCCTTCAGCTATCTTCTGTACTTCCTCAGCTACATCTTCCACTACCTCTGACGATGTTTCTACTATTTCTACTGCTGTATCAACCTTTCCTACAATATATACCAAAAATTCTCAACACAAAGGCATAATTAAAGAGTTAAAACTCAGTTGATGATTCTCACAATATATAATAATTTTACACTTACTTTTAAGGATCAATAATGGCCCCAATTTGTGCCTGAATGATGGTAAAATCATAGATAACACTATTCCCACCATCCACTTTTTCCTACATTGAAAAAAAATGTTCTTATTTTCGGGTGTCAACTCTTTCGATGTACCATTAATTACTACCACACACCATGGTTCGCTATTGCGATATTAATTTTTGTAGGGGTCATGATAGCCGCGTAAAGGACTTAGATAATATCAAAATTAATATCGGAAGAGTATCAATATTGTATAATGACATCGACATTTTCCAAAAGATTACTAACAAGACATAAGTAAAGTATTGAATATTACAGCCAGGGGGCGGAGCCATGCATTGAGTGGTGTATATTATAGATAAGCTCATAAAAACACTGTATATGGCTCCCTCAAAATTTGCAAACATTTCTCTAGTTGTCCAAAAAAATATATACTCCGTAGTTTACAAATAAGCTCATAAAGAATTGTATTGCCCCCCTTAAATATTTTTCCTGGTTCTGCCCTGGTTACGGCATACCTTCATACGCATAGGAAAATTAAAAAAAAAAAATAAATAAATAAAAACTTATTATGTTTTAGTCATGAATAAGGGAAAAACTAACCATGCTCCGGAAGGAGTACTTTTTGGTGGAACGGGAGGTGTTGGTTGAAAATCGTCCGAGGGACCCTTTGCCCTTTCGATATATTCATGAATGATCACGCGAAAAACAATCCAAAAGCCAGTTAGAAGCTAGAGCAGTTCAGGAAAATAGAAAAAAAGGGAACTAAAATGACAGAATGTGATTTACATTGTTACTCTGTGTTTAGCATCACACTTGTATGTGGTGGTGAATAGGTATGACTTTGATTCTTGATTTGGCAATGCATGGTAGTGGTGCTTTAACATAGATGGACTGAAAAGGAGAACATTAGATTGAAATATATGATTGGAATTGAAGTGCAAACATGGGTCTGAACTTGTGATTGTGTATAACATGGTTGATGGTAATCACTATATCAAATTATTACTTTCTCAAAGTCTAGACCTTCATGGCTATGTTTAAGGGGGATTATATGAAGATGGAAGAAGACTACTATACCCAAGTACACAGTACACACCACATGGAATGTGTGTGGACTGTGGGGTTGCATACTGACATGTGTATCCTTCAATCCTACTATGATATATGGACTCGGGTCTATGTGTTGGATATGGGTACGATCCTACCGTGGAATGTGTTAAATATTAAAGGGTAAATTATATTTTCACCATCTGGAGATATTTTATTTTACAGTTTTATCTCCTGTCTTTTAGATAATTACAATTTCACCCCTTTTAGGTCATTAAAGTCCAATTCCGATGATTGAAAAGGTGAAATGACATATATACCCCCTGAATATTTCTCAATTATGGTGTAAAAAATTGGATTTTTTGTCTGATTTGTCCGTAATTATCCAATTAGTGTGTCCAAATTAGGGAAAATAAAGCAATAGTGTAGTAGACTGAGCAAAAATATTCATAATAATAAATCTGGAGGTATTTTAAACATTTCATTTAATATTGACAGAGTTTGATCACGTCGGAATTTCATCATAGGGGGTATTTGTTACAACTTCCAAATTTGAGAGGGTGAAACCGTGAAATTGTAATTATCCAAATAACATGGGGTGAAATTGTAATAAGTCATATCTCGAGGGATGAAAGTGTAATTTACCCAATATTAAATAAGACATATGGACACATCTAATTATTTATTTTATTTAATATTTTTAATTTATTTTTAGGTATACAATGATATTTTAATTAAATATAATATTTAAGCTGAACATTTCACTTATTTAAAATAATAATATAACAATATGAAATTATATGCATTTAAATATAAATCGTTTAATCAAAAGCGTTCCACACAGATCCAATATTCTATTCGACTAATATACTGTGTGGAAAACTTTCACTCCACTTTAAAAGAGTGCATGTGATGTAATATAACATTCATTTGCTTGATTAGGTACTTTACACAGAAGACAACAAAATTTCTTCAAGAGTTTTCAATAAAATACCTTAAGGTCCATTTGGGAGCATGAAATTGGTCCAAGGGCTCCAATTTCAAATTCATTATTTGGATATAACAAAATACTTTGAAATTGGAATTGAAATGCAATTTCAAGAACACCAATTCCACAAGGAGAAATTGTGATTTCCAATTCCACATCTTGTCCAAACCTTAGACCCACTAAATACTCTCTCTCTAACAATAAATTTTTCACAATCATAAACATACATACATATATATACATACGCCTATATATATATATATTTATATACACACACTTATATATAAATATACACACACACATATATATATATACGTATTCATATATATGTATTCATAAACGCATATATATACATATATGAATACACATACACACAAATATATAGCCACACACGTATATGCACATAAACACATATATATAAATTCACACATATATACACATTCATATACATACATGTATATACACACATACACATACACACGTATATATATTCCTACATATATTTGTATACTTTTACTTACATATATATATTTATCTATATTGTCTAATTTAATTTTAAAGTTATAATCTTTTATATTTAAATTGAATTGAGTTTGAGATTAAATTACAATTACACTTGAATTCTAAAACATATTTAAAATTATATTTATGAAATTGAAATATTATAACATTCTAATTTCAATATAATTTCAAATCCGCAAGATCAATCGACCTAAGAGTGAAGTGACATTAATTAGTGAAGTGGTCACCCTTTTTGGACCCTTGCCAATCCTTGTCATTATTTTTGTTTGGTGAGGAGGCAATAATTAAGCTGCAGCATAGCCAATTGGGAAGGAGCTATTGCATGGAGATGGATGAAATTTATGTGAAAAAGTCACATGTTTTCTTCTGATAAAATGGGTGGGTTGTGTTGTACAATGATGCATGGGATTACTAATGGTGCTGTGACCACTTTCAGTGGTGAGGTGAAACTTCACAATGTTTATATTTGAAGTTTTATTTTTTTGGATAATATTTAGATCCTCCGGTGATGAAGTTCGTTTTTACTCCTAATTTCGTCCAGTAACATTTACATATGTATTTATAAATTTTTAAAAAATGAATTGAGATCATTTTCTCGTTTGATGAATTTTATGTCCAATTTTTATTTTTTGGATTAAATCGAACCGATGGATTCAGAATTTTATTGGAGTTGGGGTGAACTTTAACAATAAACGGATAAAATATTTTGTAAAGGATAACGTTAGTATTTCTTTTGGAATTTCAGAGAGGGCAATTGGTGAATTTTTTTTATAGGTATGCAATGAAAAATTTTAAGAAATAATTAGTGATATATGCTAAAAGAAAAAAATTCATGGAAGGTAATTGCCCAAGAATAAGTTGACCTAATTGAAAAAGGTTTGGGACTTATGTTATATTTGGTTGGAGGGATGGATTGAGGAGGGAGAGATAAGCTAGGTCGGCCCTAGGGCAAGGCAACTGCCTAGTCCTTGCCTCAGGGAGGGCCCCAAATTTTGAAAAAAAAAAAATTTATGTAGTTATTTTGGAAAAAAAAATGGTAATTTTATAGGCCCTAAAATAATAATTAGTTTATTGGCAAATTCGAAACAATGCCTATTGTAATTACACAATTTAAGACCTCAATTTTTCTTATATATATATATATATAATTATTTTATTATAGGTTAATTTTTTTTTAATTTGTTTAAAAATCCAATTAGTATTAAATTATAATCCAATTTAATAATTTAGGGCCCCAAAATTTTATATTTCACTTACAATTACTATACTCTAAAAAGAAATTCAAATTTTCAACCAAATCAAACTAAAGTATAATCCAAATCAAACCATTATTCTGATTAGGGTTATAATATTCTTGTCGCACTTGCACAACTTTAAGAGACTACGCTTGGGACTCTCGCGCCTACCGCACTCGCACAAGGACAACAACAATTTTTATGAGACTACACTTAGAGGTCTCGTGACTTCCGCACTCATACTACAATAATGTTTCACGACAATACCAAGATGAAAGTTTTTTTTTTAATAATGTTTTTATATTTATAATTTTAAGCGTGTGAAACCTTACATATGAGGGGCCTCGCATTTGATCTCGCCTAAGGTCTCCACATATTTTCGGGATTTCAGGGTCGGACCTGGGGATAAGGGGGAGGTTAGTGTAATTATTTTGTGTTTGGTTGGAGGGAAGGGAAGAGAGGAATGAGACAATGAGGGATGAAGCATCCCTCCCTCCTTCATATTTTTCAATCCGCTCAAATTTGAGCTGAAGAGGAGAGAGAAAATAACCAACTTCTCTCAAAATATAAAAATTTACCTTTTTTGCTCTCCTAACAATCTACTCGTATATTATATTATACATATAAATATGTAAAATTAATATTACAATTGTGTATCCATTTCTTTCAACCAAACATGAAAAAAAAAATTACTACATTCATCATTTCTAATATCCATTTTATTCAAACAAACACAAAAGAGGAGACACGCAATCCATTTCCTAAGAATGTCTCATCCCCTTCCCATTCTTCCTTCCTTGCATTTTTCCATCATTCCAATCAACCGAAGCATAGTGTCTCAAGAAGCATTAGTTTTCATGTTCAATTTCTATCCGGCCTCCAAACAGTTCGTTAGGGCTACGACTGTGGATATAGTCCGAACTTTTTTCAATTTGTGTAGATGTTAGCTTTTCACGAATCCGTGAATTAATGGAGGCAAAAGTTCCAGATACCTTGATAATAACAGTTAGGAAAAGACTAAATAGAATTCAGATTCGAGGAGAACCAACAAAACATCACCTTGATTTAGTACACCAGCTATTTCAGTATATCACCAATTTCATATGGATAGTTAAACAAAATTGGGAATGTTATACTATATGAATGTGTGAAATGCATGAATTTCTTTTGGTTTCTCCCTTTTTAGGGTTTTTTGGAATAAATATTGATTTACCTAAAAAAAAAAAAAGGTATGGATAGTGATATGGAAACAAAAAAAAAAAAACACTACACAATATAATAAGAATATACGACAAATTTTCTTAAACATGGTGAATTTTTGAGTAATAATGTTTATGTCATATATAGTGTTATTCGGAAAAATTATTGTTATTAACCAACAAATAATTGCTGAGAATTATATTGCATGGGTATAACTTAGATTAAAAATTATATATAGATATTGTTTAATAAAGTATAAATTGGTCTTAATAATTAGGTTGTGAGTTATTGTTAGAAAAAGTATATTTTATTATTCAAAGTTAATTATAGATGCGATGTGAGATATACGACTAAAATCATACATGGTCTGCATAAGTAATTCCCGTTTTAAGCCAATTAATTACATTTAAAATTATACATTAGGCTTAGAAATGAATACTAAAAAAGTATTGCTATCACGTCCAGTGACGGATCTAGGATTTGTGTTCAGTGAAGGCTAAATGTGGATATCTTAAATTTAAGGATAAAAATTATGAACGGTGTCTTAGGTCGGTTAAAATAATGGTTAAGAATAAGACTATATTGATATAGTTTTACCTATCGCAAGTGCACGAGTCGTATTATAGTATAGTACAGCTTGATACAGGTTTATCGAACCCAAATGACTAATTTGTACTCTAAATTCTAATAAAATAATATTCTTGAACTGTAAAAATAGTTTGATTTTGGATTTTTGATATTAAATTAATTAATTAAACAAATAAACTAAATAAAACCATTAAAGATAGATTGAAAAAATTTAACAAAGAGAAAGTATGTCACCACTAGCTTCGTGATATAAACGTTCTATCTATACTATTATAAAAGGGAGATACAACTCCCGTGAATCAGACTAGTACTGCTACAAGCTAATGCCTAGTCCCAAAAAAAATATATTCAATCGAATTCAGCCACAAACCATCTTTGAAATGAGTGCGATTGGTGCATGCGATTACTCTACTCCTACGGTGCATTAGATAAAAACATGCATATTTCACCTCTTCTTAACATGATCTGTCCAAATCAAGACTTCCTGTTTTACGAACCATTATGTAGAAAACTAAAATTTAACATTCGGAATTCTAGCTCGTAGTGGTTAAGCATAGTTGAGAAAAATTAAGCATTACATCAAATCTAAGATAAGAAATAGAATAAATCAAAACTTTATAGAAAATACTAGCGCGTTCTCTCATCTACATAATCATCACGATAGTGTTATTTAGCTTCCCCTTTTAGAATAAAAATAAATAAAATACAATCTACATTACTTGTGCTAGGGTTTTGCTAGAAACCCTATATACTGTTTAGTTGTTCATGTCTGTCGGAGATCGCATCGTTGATGTTGAACTCAATTCCATGGACCCCTTGGTGTTTTTCTCTATTTTCTCTTGGTATTCTCATCTTCGTCATTTTCCAGATGTGTTCTTCTACGCACTAATTATTTGTCGAGAGAAAAAACTCATTCTATTATGATGTACGTGGTCTTTTATAGAGAAAAGAACAACACTCTTAAATAATTTGGGAAATCTAATAAAAATAAACATAATTACTAAAACTAACCTAAAAATAAAGTATCTCTAAAAATTCCGAAATAATTATAGGATAATACTAATTAATAAATAAAATCTAATCCTAAAATATCAACCAAGTCAGAACTTATATTAACTACCAATAAAAATCACGAAGTCTTTAGCAGTCTTCTTTACAATAATAAAATCGTGGGTTTGAGGCCTTATACAATGCGTTTTGGCCCAAAATCATCTGAACCCACTGTGTACATTGGGTTTTGTTTATTGGCCCGTTTCCACTTGAAAAAATGTAATTTCTTGCTAAATTTGGATATTCTGACAGTTTACACGAAAACTGCAATCTCGGTCTGTTTGAATGCGCTCTTTTGTTTGTTCAGCTTCTGGTCCACTTTTGGAATTTTATTTACATTCTTAGCTCAACTTTACTCCATTCTTTAATGGTTTCATCTCTTGATTCATCTCGAATGATTATTCCGGTTAATTCACCGAAATTAAGTTGTTTTTCTCATAATGCACCTGAAACAACTAAACAAGACAAATCGTATAAAAGCACAAAGATAGTAGAATATGTAGACTAACAACACTGAGTTAAGGGCCTAAAATGTGTAACATTCAACTCCTATTAAATTGTAAAAAAAAAATTAGTGGGGACTAAATGCTAAATATTTCAAATTTTAGGATAAAAAATATAGAATTTTTTTTTTAGTACCGGTCCTTCATTGCATCCGTCACTAATCACATAGTACCTCACTCTTGTAGTTGAGGTGACAACATTATACTAGAAATTGTATATTCACTAACAAAGTTTCTTCGTGGAGTAGTAAATAAATAAATTGATGGAAAATTAATATAAGTAATAAAATTAAATTCCTTTAACAATTATATTAATTTTTTAAAATAATAGATTTGTTTCATTATTTATTATAAATTATTAACATTGCTACTATTATTTAACTGAAAACTCTATTTAAATTTAAATAATGGATACAGTATGTTAATAAAATAATATTTGTTTTGAGAATTTAAAATAATATTAAACTTGTAATTTCGAAGAACGTGCGTGTTCATTTCATAATACTTGAATTTTTTTTAAAAGTTAGTAAAATGCTCTTCTCGAGCTATCTTCTCCCTATTGCCAATGGGAGTTCTTTCGGTTTTAGCTAATTAGATTATTATATAAATATTCTGGAGAGGCGGAATGGAGTTTTTTAGGAGCTTATCGATGAATAATTACTTTGTTAGGCTAATAAAAAATAATCTGAATTTTTTTTTGGGGGGGGGGGCTTGGCCTATTTTGTATTTAGCTCCACCCCTGATTATGGTAATAATATAATAGATTATGATAATATTAATTTTAAAAGTGAATATTATATAATCACCGATGTTGCTCCACCCCTGTTGCGTTAATAATGTAACAGAATTTTAAAAATAAATTTATATAAGTACCGGTACTGTTGCGTAATCATATCCGCTCATTCAAGAAGAGTCACCATTACCTCAGTGGCTAGCACCTCCTCACATGCCATTGTCCTTTATAATTGCAAAAGATGATATTTTCCCATTATATGACAAAAAACAGAATTCAAAGAATAATAAACACTATCCACATGGATCATGAGGCTCATGACAAACAATGACCAAATTCAATAACAACAAACACAAATATCTTCAAAGATATAGTACTATAGAAAGTTCAGCTATAATCAATGACTTTTAGGCCTTGTTTCTGTACTGATTATGGTCTAATTTTTTTGATCTGGTTATAATTTATTTAGATCAAAACATGTTTATTTTGTATTGGTCTTAAAACATATAATCATATTAAATTTTTAGGATCATAATTTTTGGTGGTTCTATTTGGTCTGGTTATAAAATATATCTAAAATCTAACCAAAATGTCCTCCAATAATTGAACCATATCTAACCAATATACAAACCAAAACACAAAAATAAAATAGTAAAATAATACATAAAAATAAATAAATAAATAAATAGATAAATATAATAATAAATAATAAATTAATCAAATATATTTATAAATTAATAAAAATAAATGAATAAATAAAAATAAAATATATTTATGAATAAAATAATAATATAAATGATAAATTAAATAAAATATATTTAAAAATTAATATAAATAATAAATTAAATAAATTATATTTATAAAAAAATGAATAATAAACAAAATGAATTAAATATTATATAATAATAATTAATAAATTAAATGAATTAAATAATACATAAAAATAATAATATAAATAATAAATTAATAAAATATATTTAGAGACAAATAAAAATAAATTAATAAATAGTAATAAATAATAAACAAAATGAATGAAATAATATATAAAAATAAGAATAAAAAATAAATAAAAAGAAAATTGTATCAAATAATACTAAAATAATAATAATAAATGAATAAATATAATAAAAAATAAATAAATAAATAAATGAATAAATAATAATATAAATAATAAATGAATAAAATATATTTATCAATTAATTAAAATAAATGAATAAATAATAATATAAATAATAAATTAAATGAATTATATTTATAAAATGAATTAAATAATACATAATAATAATTAATAAATTAAATAAATTAAATAAAAAAAATAAATGAATTAAAATGAATTAAATAATAAATAAAAATAAAAATAAAAAATAAATATAATAATAAATAATAATAATATAAATAATAAATTAATAAAATATATTTAGAGACAAATCAAAATAAATGAATAAATAGTAATAAATAATAAACAAAATGAATTAATTAATATATAAAAATAAGAATAAATAAATAAATAATATGCAAAATGAATTAAATAATACATAAAAATAATAATAATAAATAAATAATAAGCAAAATGAATTAAATAAAACATAAAAATAATAATAAATGAATAAATAATAATATAAATAATAAATAAATAAAATATATTTATAAATTAATTAAAATAAACGAATAAGTAATAATATAAATAATCAATTAAATGAATTATATTTATAATAAAATGAATTAAATAATACATAATATTAATTAATAAATTAAATGAATTAAATAATACACAAACTAAATGAAATAAAATGAATTAAATAATACATAAAAATAATAATAAATACAATACAATACAATAATAAATAATAAATTAATAAAATATATTTTATAAACAAATAAAAAATAAATGAATAAATGAATAAATAATAAATAATAAATGAATTAAATAATATATAAAAATAATAATAAATAAATATATATTATAATAAATAAATAATAAAAAGTAAATGATAAATAATAATAAATAATAATTTTTTTTTAAAAGCCAAAATATCAGAGTGCATTATTTGCATGTTATCGACGGTTAAAGTTGTTATGTAATATTAGTGTGTGAATTGTGAAATTTGTGTGATCGTAATTTTTGTATAATAAAAAATGTGGCTTGTATAAAATCTATTTGTTATTATATTTGATAATTAGAGTGCAATAATCATACTCTAAGAAATTTTTACAAAACCAATATAACGTTATTATGTAAGAAATACATAATAAAAATCAATCAAAAAGACTTTAACAAATGTTTACAAATTAAATGTGTGGGTTTTAAGGTTATTACATCATATAAAGTATATTCAATATTTTCATAGTTTACTAGAAATTTAAGACCAGACCAGTTTGCCAAACATGGTATAGTTCAAAGAAGTTTGGAACCAGACAGTTTGCCAAACATGGTATGGTTCTAGTTTCCTCAAGTCAAGACCATCAGACCAAACTGCTTACCAAACAGAATTTCAAAACATCACCCAGACCGGATCAGACCAGATCGGACTGAACCAGACTAGAGGTAACTAGACCAGATCGATTACCTAACGGGGCCTTAAGGATTTCATTTCACCTACCTTTTAATTATTGAAGTTGTACATTAACCAAATATTTAATTATTAATGAACCTAACAAAGGGTTATCACCCTCTCAAATACTTGAATCAAATTAGGTGGGTTCCATACCCATCCAATGGTGTGTATTCATCCATCCAAAAATGTGAATTCCTAGATAAAATGATGAATGAATGCATATATGGGTATGAGACCTGCACTTGATGAGCTCACTTGAGGGAGTATTGTAGACAATTTGAGCCCCTCATTAAGGGTATAATGAGTGTGAGCAAAATTTGTCAAAATAATTCATAACAGTACTATATATAAAGGTCTAATCCTTAAGGACGATCTCCCTATGGCCTAGATTCCAAGGAGATCGTCATTTGAGAGTGTTACACGAACTGACTCCACAACTTGTGTAATATTAAGTCACGGTACACAACAGATAAGATACGAACTCACGTTCTAAAACATAGATATGGTTGTTCCAACCTTTAGAAGATTTGTCCATACCAGCTGTGCTACGCCCGGGGGCTACGCCCGGGGCATAACCGTATATAAAATATGCACACATCTAATATCCATGAGAATATATATTTGAAATGCCATGCTTACCTCATTTACGCTTTTTATTTATTTATTTTTAACCCCTAGGCCCATCAAATCTTGTATAATTAAATACAATTTCATGAATGAGAGAGCTAGGGGTATCTTTGGAAAAGGCTATTTTTCTAGATGTACAAAACATAACCGAATACTTTTGACTTAGAATATACTTTATTATATCAGTAAAATTGTTGATAGTTTGGCCCTCCAATCTTTAAAGGGAAATGTGACTTATTTTATACTCTTTTTTTTGTTTTGTTTTTGGTAGGTAAATTATTTATTTATTTATTTCATACTCTTTAAAAATAAAATAAATAAAAAATCTCACTCATAGGCAGCATATAAGAATTGAAAGATAAAATACGAAAAAATAGAATTCAAGTATAGAGTACAATAAAAAAAAATTATGAACCCTAACATGTATATTCTATATATTATATTTAAAACAATACATTCTGGAACAACAAAGTAAGTTAATCCGCTTCAGAGTGTTGGTAACAAAAGTCGATTGTAGTCTAAATTCTAATGCCTGGTTTGATTCTTCTTTTCCAAAGAGCCCATGTTTGAATAATTTGAAATACAATTTAGAAGTTGTGCAAAGCTTTCATTTTCAGAAGGCACTGTCATTGACACGCCCCAAAATTCATAGACCTCCCGTACTGGAGTCTAGGATCACTGGAGCGCCACCTGACAAATATAACGAAAATCTAGTAGAGTTCCATCTGTTCGGGAACCCTCCAGTGGATAAGATCCACTCCATAAATCCTGTAATGCAGTATATACATCCTAACCAATAGAAAAAATCATCTCAAATACTTAACAAGGGATCGGGATCGACGGCACAACAGAGCCGCCACCCCTCCAAGCCCCACAACATAAGTATAGTCCAAAATATAGATGATAATACCCAACACAAATGAAGTATGTGTCAAACCGGTAATAAATACAAACCGCTACACCCATAGATACTAAAAGAATAATACATTAATCCAAAAGGGCAAGGTAAATGGAATTAGTCCTAAACATGACCTAAACAATAAAATATAACCGTAAGTCCCAACATGCCAACAACATCACAACCACTACATCCAACCTTGTCTGGTCACATAACCTGAAAATAATAAACACAAGGGGAAATGAGCTCACAATGCTTAGCAGGGAAATGTCCTCTGTCTCCGCCCTAACTGGTGAGACTAACTGGCTCTTCCCAAAACCAAAAATGGATCCCATCCTGGAACAAAGATAAAATACATATCTTGTCTCGATTTACGTACCTGTGAGATCCACAACTCGACACACTGAATACTCATCAGTTCAACTATAACAATAGTAAGAGAAATGTAGAACATATATACATATCTCGATAAACAAATATCGTGCAATGATATACGAATGAAATACAGGTTCTCGTCTACCTATACTTACAATGTCGACCCTCACTACAACTGCAGTACCTAGTCGCAACCAGACGTAGCTCTCTCTGCTACTCTGTAGCCAACCATTGCGGCAAGCACACGCACATTGACTCATCTAGGATGGCCCAACTCCGAAGTCCCTGTAGTACCATGGGATGGTCCAACTTCGAAGTCCCAAATCAGTGGGGTGGCCCAACTCCGAAACCCCTACACCCAGATAGTCGTATCCCGACATCTGGTGCTCAATGCAATACATGTTCTCACAGTCCCTACTGACTACATGCTCGTGCAATGACATGACATAATGACATCATACTATTCCTAACACCCTAGGTATATAAGCATGAATTTAAAATCAATTTAAATACATATGCAGCATGCTCAATTAAAATCGTATAAGCACGAAATACATCACTCTCAATGATATCCATTTTTATTATCTATTTTCCAATAATCAAATCAATTTAATTAATACACGTAGAATGTTCGATAAAATCACATAAACACAAAACACATCATCCTATCATCAATTCTCAATAATACCAGCTCATTATTTATATACTTTCCAAATAATGATATTTTCATCAATTTCGATTTAAACACATTTTATATTACATTTTAAGCCATTTAAATTCATAATTATCACAACAAATAATTCACATGTCCAACGGTACAAAACTCAAAATTAAAGTAGGCTTCCCTACCTATAGAAGCGTGCACAACCACGACAACGAACCAATACCAGTTTCCGAACCACAAACTCGAAAAATAGATTTCCGTAACATTAGCCCGATTTGACCCCACGACGCGCCAAAACGACCACCACGACGCCTAGAACAACATACTAAAATATGATTAAAATCTACAGACGTTAGGTCAACCAAATCAACACGAAATCGAAAATGTCAACTCACCTAGAAATCGCGATTTACGTCAAACAGTTCAACGAAATCATCCCAAATTCGAGTATGACGTGCAAGGAGTCGATACCCACCTATTCTCCGAAAATCAGATCGATTGGACAACCGGAGCCCGCCGAAACAACTCCTTCTTCCCCGAGCAGAACTGCGCCCAAAGAGGGTTGTTTGAATCCACCTCCACCATCCCTAGCTGTGCGACCACCATCGGCTCACCTCAGCTCTGGCGACCCTCGGGCGTCACGCCTTTGACGGTGACGTCACCCCTCTCTCCCAGCCTTCCTCTCTCTCACAGCCCACCCTTTTCTCTCTCTCTCTAAGTCTCGTTTTCTCTCCCTCTCCCTCTCTCTCTACTACCGAGGATGAAGAAACGTAGGTTTGGAGTTCGCAAAGGATAAGAAGAAGACCAGATCGAGCGCATGGTGTGTGTGTCTGCTTATATATATCTATACTATTATTAAAAATGTGAAGAATTTCGATATCTTTCAGTATTTTAAGATTCAGCTCTATTTTTAATTTTAAATTATAAAATAATAATAATAATAATAATATATTTCAGTGTAATATGTTACAATGCTACCAATAATTAATCATTGTACTAATCCCTAATAAGTTTGGATAACTCTACTTAGAATTTTGGATAAATTGGATTTTCTACCAATACACATAAAAAGTATAAGAAAACAAAATACATATATTGAAAGACTTCTACCTTCTTTTACTTTCTAATATACCTCAACCTAATTGTACTAGAAGACTAGGATTTTAATTTCATTTAACATTGATTTTATCAACATTTATTCATTTTATTTTACGAATTAGACATATCAAACTATTAAAAGTGAAAACTGAAAAATTATTTTCTATCAACAAATGTAGGCATTCGCTAGGGGTGCAACTTGGGCGGGTTGGCCCAGCCCAACCCGGACCCAACCCGAAAATTTCGGGTTTGGGTAAGGTTCGGGTTCAATTTGGGTCAGCACGGATTGGGTTTTATCTGGTCAATGTTAAAATTGGGTTGGGTTCGGGTTAAACCCAAACCCAACCCGAAACCCGGTTTTGGTACTGAGGAGGACCTGGTAGCGGATGACGTCGACGATCTCCTTCCCGGAGTTGGGGAGTGTGCCTTTGTAGACAGAGCCAAAGCTGCCGCGGCCGAGGTGGTTGGCGGCGAAGAATGATGAGGTGGCGCAGCGGAGGAAGGAGTAGGAGAATCGGTGCGGCGGCGGCGGCGGCTTCAGATCCGCCGGAGCTGTACGCTTCCGGGACATTCTCCGGTAGAGGACAGCGACAAAAATAAGGCAGGTTAGGGTTAGGGTTCCGGCGATGGAGATTGGGATGAGGCTGGAGGGGGGTGGTGGTGGTGGTGGTTGGGTGGAGCCGGCGGAGAGAAAATGGAAGGAAAGAGACTAGATGAAGAAGGAGAACTCTGTGTTTGGGCTCTGCTTCTCTCTCTAAGTTGTGATAGTCACAAGTAGACCTGTAAACGGGTCGAATTCGGATCAGATCTGTCCTGATCCGATCCGAATCCGATAAGCTTATATCCGATCCGATCCGACCCGATAACCCGATGGATTTTCACTTAATTGATCCAAATATGAATTTTTTTATTTTCGGATATCCGATCCGATAACCCGATCCAATTAGGTAAAAACAATTACAAAAAATTATTAATTTTTTTTATTTTTATGTTATTTTTTAAGAATATTAAACACTAAATTATATATTTTACAATCAATGCTTATAATACATGAATATAAAAACATAATAATGAAAAAGCAAAAAAAAAATTGAAATATAATTAAGTATACTATTTAATATTTACATATTAATAACATAATATATGTGTATATATAAAATTAATCGGATCGGATTATTATCGGATCGGATTAGCATAAATCCAAATCCAATTTGTTAAGAAATCGTATTATCGGATTCGGATCATAATCGGGTTATCGGATTTTATTTTCAATCCAAATCCGGCTAATCGGATCGGATTCAGATCAAAATCTAATCCATTGACAGGTCTAGTCACAAGTCTCTTTTATTATTATATTTCCTAATCTCTACTTACCATATGGAGTATCTCATTATTATTATTATATATATATATATATATCTAATAATAATAATAAAAGAGACTATCTCAAGTGATAGTCATTATTATTATATATGTATATACTACCACTATCTCAAGTGTATGATTGTAGCAGTAGACTACTTGGTGTATGTTTCGAACATGACCAATAATATCGTGGGCAAGTATATATAAGTGTATATTATACTATATAGTGATATACACGCACGTATAAGTGTATATTATGCAAGTATGTAAAACAGAATATATATGAACTTTTTTTTTTCCTGAAAGATAAAAATATATATGAACTTGGTTGAATATATATATATATATATTTGATCCACTTGGACCACTCACTCTCACTCTGTGAGTTTTAATGATTAAATAGGCTCAACCTGACCCGATACAGGTATGTATATATAGATACAATATATATATATATACAGTATATGCGATTTCTTTTTTCTATAAAATAAAAAAAGACCCGACCCGACCCAACCCATAAAAGAATGGGTCGGGCTCAACCCGAACCCGAGCATATCTCAAGGACTGACCCGACCCGACCCAACCCGGATCTGGCCCAGCCGGAATCAGGTTGGGCTGGGTTAGGCTGCCCCAAGTTGCAGCCCTAGCATTCGCTACCAGAATTCTTAATCTTTTGGTTTTCTTTGTTAGGCTGATGTCTTTAAGAACTCTTGGTGTTTATTTAATCAGAATACAACAATATTTGTTTTTTCCGTGAGTGTTTTATATTAGATAGAATGCTACCAATAATTAATAATTGTACAAATCCTTAATAAGTTTGGATAGATTATTTATAGGAATTTAACTCCACTTAGAATTCTATCCCTGATAATTAAATTATTGGAATCTACTTGATTTCACTAAATTCAATATACAAAATATAAGCTACATTCAATCTACAGAATAGAAACTACGATTCTATTCTTCTTTTTTATATTGTTTGATCAAGTGAGTGCTATTTTTTTTCCATACGAACAAAGGTACTTTAACTTACAGAATAAAACTTTATACAATAGATTTATTTCCTCCCTTTATTCTTGCTTTGATGTGTCTATACTATTGATTTATTTATTTTGTTCCAATTTTCCATGAAATTTGTTTTTGCAATTGATGAATAAATTTGTTTCATGTCAGTTTTTGTGAAGCTGTAGGAGTGGGTGCTATTTTTCCCATACGAACAAAGGTACTTTAACTTACACAATAAAACTCTATACAATAGATTTATTTCCTCCCTTTATTCTTGCTCTGATGCGTCTATACTAATGATTTATTTATTTTGTTCCTATTTTCCATGAAATTTATTGTTGCTTTGATGTGTCTATACTATTGATTTATTTAGAGTTTACAACCCTATTTTTTTTAATTTATATTTTAATTGTAATATAGTTATAGTTAAACTCCACTTAATTATATAAACAAAATTAAAGACCTAATTGAGTAAATTAATTACGTAATATAGTTATAGTTATATATCAAAATTTATGTATTTATTTGAATTTCAAAGATTGATTCACAAGTAAATTAATATGAGTACCAGGAGTTAAGAATTTCCTTTTTATTTCTGTTAAAATAAATTTCTAACTTTGTTATATATCATGTATACATATCTATTTGGTTCTTAATTTATTTATTTTTATTCAATATTTCTTTTAGTATTGTAGATTTCATCATCAATTACTAATAGAGTCCTACAATATTTATGGTTTTAAAAATTCATTATCTTATTTTTTTTATTTACTTTTTAATGAAACTTTGTGTCTCTGTAATAGTCAAAAATATCTGGTCCAACCGAGATGGGCCGCAGGACTGATGGGCCGACGACTGATGGACCAGAGACGGATGGGCCGAAGGCAGATGGGCTACAAACAAATGAGCCTATGGAAAATTCTATAAGATAAGTGATCCACAAGTTAAGGGGTAGTCCAATTATAAAATAAAGAGTCCAAAAAAGGGCATGGTTTATCAAATCCCTTGATTTTAGGGATTGATAAACTTGGGTAAATGGGCTTGACCCATTTACCATAATTTTGTATAAATACATAGCTTTGATGAATGAAAAAGGATCCAATTTTTATCCTAATTATTACCATAATTTTATTGTATAAAATGGCGAGTACGGGCATCACGCCAATGAGTGCAGAAGCCTCAGGAGACAGGTGGAAGCCATGATAGCAAAAGGAGAACTGACCGAGTATATTGCCAAGGAAGGAGTCCGATCAGACCAAGCGTCGCATGCGCTTGCCAAGGGAGCTATGGGACAGCCTGTACGGGTCATTCATATGGTCTATGGAGGACCAAGTCGATCAGAGATAGAAGAAGCCTGGAGATCCCAGATGCAACAAGCTCAGAAACTGCGAAAGGTTGGGGAGGTCAGCGAGTTCAGAGTCCCGAAAGAAGATGCCCGGATAATTTTCACTTATGCGGATATGCGGAGCATTCAGACGCCACACGATGACCCTTTGGCGATCTCCCTCATGGTCTTAAACTACTTAATCAAGAGGGTGATGGTTGACCCGGGGAGCAGCGCCAACATTATCACCAAATGGGCCTTTGAGAAGTTAGAAATCAACCCTCAAGAGATCGTACCGTCCAGAAGCTCGATAGCAGGATTCGATGGCAGAAGAGTGGAACCAGTGGGAGAGATCCAACTACCAGTAACAGCAGCGAGGCGCACGCTCCGAGAGACTTTTGTGGTGGTAGATGTCAAACCTTCCTATAATCTCCTCATGGGAAGGGGTTGGATCCATCGGATGTAAGGAGTCCCTTCAACCATGCATCAAGTCATGAAGTGTATTGACCCAAACAGAGTTGATGTGATTGAAATCAGGGGCGATCAGGTAGCAACAAAGGAGTGTTATGTTGTCATCTTGAAAAGTCTAAAAAGAAAAGCAGAACTAGAACGAGGGTCACAATCCAAGGCGGCACCCGATGACAAATAACAATTATAAGAGGATGGTTCGGGGTCACCAGTAGCAGCTGAACCTCTGTTGGGAGTTCAAGTTTGCCTCGATCGTCCCGAAAGGATTACTTATGTTGGTTCGGGCCTCAGTCCACAAGAAAAAGATGAAATAGAGTCCCTTTCTCCGATCTAATGCTGACATATTTGCATGGAGCCATATGGACATGACCGGCATCGACCCATCAATAGCCCAACATTCCCTCAATGTAGACCCCAGCGTAAGGCCTGTCAAACAGAAACAAAGGCGAATGGGGGCCCATTGAAACCAGATCATAGCTGAAGAGGTTGATCGACTTCTTCAAGCAGGATTCATAAAGAAGGTCCGGTATCCTTCCTGGCTAGCGAACGTGGTGGTGGTCCAGAAGAAAAATGGCAAGTGGAGGGTGTGTGTGGACTTCACAAACCAGAATAAAGCTTGCCCGAAAGACTGTTTTCCTTTACCAAAGATCAATCAGATGGTAGATGCCACCGCAAGTTTCGAACGCCTGAGTTTCCTAGATGTATACTCTGGGTATAACCAGATACGAATGAACCCAGAGGACCAGGAAAAAACCGCCTTCATCACTGAGTCAGGTACATTTTGTTACACAGTTATGCCTTTCGGACTAAAAAATGCAGGTGCTACCTATCAGAGGTTGGTCAGAAGGGTGTTCCAGGGAATGATGGGATCTACAGTAGAAGCTTATATCGATGATGTAATGACCAGGTTAATTTAAATAATTTATTTTTCTTCGGTTAATATATATATTTTTTTATCTTGTGCATTACGTGGCATTGCATGTGTTTTCATGCATTAAGGATTTCATGATTTGAATTTTTGGGTTCATTCCTATGTTTTGTAAAATTTTCATTTTTGTCGTTGATCGGGTAGTTTCGATATTTTAATTAAATGTGGGGGTTACTTTTGAGTTTGATAAAGATGAGGGTAACTTTTGCAATATATTCATTATATGTAAATGTGTGACCGAATTCCACATGTTTATTTTTATTTTTATCTTCAACTTTCCAAAAGCATATTCCTCCATCATTTAAAGGTGCAATCATACATCTATTATATTGACACCACTTTATGACATTATTGATGAAAGTTTTCAGCCATTATATTGATGTGTTGAGGTTAGCTTTTTCATATTCTCAACAATCAAGCAAAACCATTTTTTTCATCATTCTCTATTTTTCTCCTATCTTCTTCTCTCTACATTTTGGGCATCTTAGAGTGGGGATTCAATTTTGTGCTCAACTAGGAAGTTGTTCTACGTGTTCCGATCTTCGGTTTAATACCAATTACGGTATGTGATCTATATTATTTAATTTGATTTGATTTTTCAAAAATTCCAGATTGCTAGTTTACATGTTTAGTGAAAATCAAGGCTTTAGATCTCTAATTTATAATATATGTACGGATCAAAATTAGTTTATGAAAATTTTACAGATCATATATAGGTATGTGATTATATGTTCCTGAAAATTTCAGAATTTATAGATAAGTAGAGAGTTAATTAAAAATCTAGGAAAAAACATGTTATTCGGATATTGTTGTTGCTGCAGACCGTTTTTTTTTACTCGGTTTGAGAAATTTATAGACCATGTTAAATTATTTATAAATTTTTGAAACTTTTACAGTATGCTTTTGTATATGTCTATTATCATCTCTAAAAATTTCAGATCATTTAGATAAATATTAAATGTTCTAAAAATCACGGAAGTACATTGTCCAGTGATATTTTACTGCTTGCTGATCCGATTTCGGTTTCGGTTTAGCCAATTGTTTCATATGGTTTCGTATTCTTATAAATCGTGAAACTTTTATTATAACATTTTGTATATGTCTAGGACATATGTACTGAAGATCAAGAATTTTAAGTTAATTTATACTGGTAATAAAAATTGTTGAGTAGTAACTGTTCAGTTTTAACCGTAGTTTAAAACCGGAACTTGTGTTACCGATTTGAGCTATCTATAATTCTAATTTTGTACTTATAATTTTATCACCTGATCTTGAGTATATAAGATGTAAATCTGGAGATTTAGGTAGTCATATAATTCATGGATAGGTTTGTAAAAATCTTGGAGTAAAGGGTGTTCAGTTTTCGGAACTGTTAGGAAAGCTGTCTTTTATAATTATTTTGGACCACTGTCCTTTGATTAAAGTTTATGAAAATTTTACAGTAGACCTACGTAGAAATTTGGAGTGTATCCTGTAAATTTCATATTTTTATCAAACCTGTAGATTTTTCTAAAAATCATAGATTACCTGTTGTCCGTTTTACGGTAGTATTCGAAACCGAACTTTTCGATTCTTAATTAAGTAGCTAAATTTTGTCTATTAATTCCGAATATTTTTGAGTAGATATTTATATATATCAGAATGTTTATTGGAAAATATTATTATAAAAATAATTATGGTTATGTATATAAAAATTATTCAATATGTGTTAATTGGTTTCGGGCATAACAGGGTACAAATGAAGGCGTGAAGGGAGAACCGTCCGTTTATTCATTCTCTACACAACCATATTGTTTTGATTGTTGGTATTTTACTGGATATTTTATCAAGTTGAGGTAGGGATTTATTGGGGTATCGTGTGAGTTTAAGAATCTTCATTTATGCATTTTAATGTTTATATATAGATTCATCATCTTATTGTGCTATGTTTGACATGAGTTGTGAAATTGCATTAATGTGTTTAAATGCATTGATTCATGCCACGATAGAATTTTATTAGGTGGATCATGGAGTGCGGATATATTTATTACTTATGTGCGCATGTGAATGACATTTATGAATTGTGAATTGTGAATGGTGGATTGGTTGTTGATTTTGGGAAATGGTCGTGTGGTGTGAGCAATGGGGGGACGAAGGAGCTCCCGGGGTGCAAGTCCTCGAATTATCGCGCGATTGGTTGACGTCACCGTAGGGTTAATAGCCCCAAGACGACTAGGCAGATGAACAGGTAGTTCATGTCCTAGGGTTTGTTTCACGACATAATTTTCCCATTTGATGATTTTGAATTTGATGTTATTTCGGTTGTGATAGTTGGATTTGAGTTCATATTGAGAGTATTGGTTTTAATTTCGTGATTATAGAACTTTTAAATTATCTTGATGGTATTATTTAAATTATTCTACATGAGTTTATATTGTGATTCCTTATGCATTTATATCTTGACATTGGACTAGGGTAGAGACTTGACCCTATACGTATTCATTAATTTACATACTTGCGAAATCTTACGCTTCATGATTTTTCTCTACTGGGCCGTTTGTGCTCACCCCTTAACATTTTTCAGGAAAAGAACCATTGGTGGATGATGCGTGAGCTATTGGAAATTTGTGAAATTTGAACCTATAATAATTACATCTTTATGTAATAATGGAGATTGCGTGCTTATTATGATTTGTATTATTTTTGGCTTTGGACTAGTGTGTTCGTGTTGTAATTTGATTTGATTTCGGAATTTGTATGTGATTTTATTATTTCTATTTCGCTTCCGCGCTAGTGAATTATAAACAATGTCGGTTGACCAGTTTGACCATTTGGTATTTTTATGAATTTTAATTAAATTTAAGTCATTATCCGGATTTTCGGATTCGGGGCGTGACAGATGATACGGTAGTCAAAAGCAAGGTGAAAGGAGACCACCTGACCGATCTGCAGCAGGTGTTCGACACCCTCAGGAAGTACAATATGAAGATCAACTCGTCCAAATGTTCTTTCGGAGTGTCCTCGGGCCAGTTTTTGGGGCACATAGTTGATCGGACGGGAATACAGGCTAGTCCGGCGCAAGTCAAAGCTCTCGTAGAGTCAGCAAAGCCAAAGTCTCTGAAGGAAATCCAGGTGCTAATCGGAAGGATAACGGCCCTCAGCCGCTTCATCTCTCGATTAACCGATCGGTGTAAGCCGTTCTTTCAAGCAATAAGGGCGGCAAAAGGAGAAGTCTGGGGGCCAGAGCAAGCAGAAGCCCTGGAAAAACTCAAAAGTTACATGGCAAGGCCACCGATATTGGCAACCCCAGATGCAGATGAGCCACTACACATGTATCTAGCAATATCAGCATCGTCGACCAGCGCCGCTCTGGTCAAGGAGGGCAAGGGGTATCAGACACCGGTCTTCTACACCAGCAAAGCCCTTGTTGATGCAGAAACCCGTTACTCGAAGCAGGAGAAACTAGTACTATCATTGATCAATGCAAAACGACGTCTTCGGCATTATTTTGAGGCACACCCGATCATAGTGTCGACTGTCACCCCTGTCAGATCTATAATGGTGAAACCTGAGTTGTCAGGAAGGGTGTCCAAATGGGCAATAGAGCTCGGCGTGTTCAACATAACCTATGTCCCCTGAACAGCCATCAAAGGACAGGCAGTAGCTGACTTCCTGTTGGAAACAGAAACTATAGACTCCGTAGAAGAATGTGAGTCTGGATTATGGGTCGTGTTCGTGGACGGATCATCAAATATCAATGGAGCAGGGATCGGAGTTGAGCTCGTAACACCAGATGGTACTAAAATCCAACAGTCCGTTCGATTGGAGTTTCCTGCCTCCAACAACGAAGCCGAATACGAAGCCCTTCTTTCAGGAATTCGGTTGGCCCGAAGCCTTCAAGTACAGAAAGCAGAGATTCGAAGTGACTCCCAGTTAGTCGTACGCCAGTTAAAACGGGAGTATGAAACACGAGAGCCCAAAATGGAGGCGTACAAGAATTTGGTTCTAAAGGAAGCCGAAGGGATCTAGCAAATAACCTTTGAGCAGATTCCCAGAGGAGATAATTCCGCAACAGATCATCTGGCTAACCAGGCCTCCGCGGCAGGAGAAAGCATGACTCGCACTGTACCGATAGACTTCATCGCCCAATCCAGCTTGGTGCCCCCTGAAGAAGTAATGGTCATTCCCTGGGAGCCGAGTTGGATGGATCCTATAGCGGATTACTTGAGAACTGGTGCATTACCTGAGTCAAAATCAGAAGCCCAGAAGATAAGAATGAAGGCAGCCATATATGCTCTCTACAATGGCTAACTATACCGCAAGTCTTTCTCTGGGCCATATTTGAGATGTCTTACACCCTCCGAAGCTTCGGCAGTCATGGAAGAGATTCATGCAAGAGCCTGTGGTAATCATTCCGGAGGAAGATCTTTAGCTCATAAATTTCTCTCCCAGGGATACTTTTGGCCCTATCTGGCAAGGGACGCTGAAGTTTACACCCGACACTGCAAAAAGTGCCAATTTCATGGAGATGCCATTCACCTACCGCCGGAATTATTGAACCCCACAAATATCCCTCACCCCTTTGCCCGATGGGGTATGGATATTGTGGGTCCTCTCCCGCAAGCAATACGATGTACCACACATGTTCTCTTGGCTACAGACTACTTTACCAAATGGGTGGAAGCTACCCCACAATCACTGGGAGCCATGTGATAAAGTTCATATGGAGTCACATCATTTGTAGATTCGGTCTACCCTGAACTATATTGATGGATAATGGCACCAATTTGGATAACAGGAAAGTTTAAGCATTCCTGGCAAAGCATGGGATCAACCAGAATACTTATTCGGTTGGCTATCCACAGGGAAACGGGCAGGCTGAAAGAACGAACATAACTATTTTTGATACACTAAGGAAAAAACTTGAAGATGTAAAAGGGGCATGGTTGGAAAAATTGCCTGAAGTATTGTGGTCCTATCGGACTACTCCAAGGCAACCCACTAGGGAAACCCCTTTCGCCATGGCTTATGGGGCCGAAGCAGTTATCCCGACTGAGCTAAGGGTACCTACTTTAAGGAGTCAAGCATGGGAAGAAGGTCCAAACAATCAGCACCTAGCCCATGATCTAGACCTCCTAGAAGAAAGAAGGGAAGCTGCGGGGATAAGACTGCCTGCCTATCAGTAGCAAATTAGGGCACGGTTCAATCAGAAAGTCAAAAGAACGGAATTCCAGGTGGGTGATATGGTACTTAGAAGAAAGATTGGGATTGTGGGCAAATTACGAGAGACATGGGAATGACCTTATACAGTTGTTGAGGTTATCGGGCGCGATGCTTATCGGGTTCGGAAGAACGAGACTGGCCGCCTCGAGTCCAACTCTCAGAATGCTTATCGGTTAAAGAGGTATTATCCTTAAAATAGTTATTTTTATTGTTAAGAAATAAAGTTGTGTCTTACTATGGCACCCTTTTTATAATGCATCTGTGCCCGATGTCCGACACCTCTGCTTCGTGATTTTCAGATTCATTTCAATAAAGAAACATTATACTTCTATACAAGTGTTCCACAACATTAAAATATTCTTAAGTGTTTGAGTTCAAACCTGATTTGAACTAACCAGAGGATAAAAACAAGCCACAGGGGTCAGATGCCCGAAGGCTCAATTCTTTATTAAAATTTTCCTAAGCTTTTGAGTTCAAAACTGATTTGAACTAACCAGATGATAAAAACAAACCACAGGGGCCAGATGCCCGAAGGCTCAATTCTTTATTAAAATATTCCTAAGTGTTTGAGTTCAAACCTGATTTGAACTAACTAGAGGATAAAAACAAGCCACAGGGGCCAGATGCCCGAAGACTCAATTCTTTATTAAAATTTTCCTAAAGTGTTTGAGTTCAAAACTGATTTGAACTAACCAAAGGATAAATGCAAGCCACAGGGGCCAGATTCCCAAAGGCTCAATTCTCTATTAAAATTTTCCTAGGTGTTTGAGTTCAAACCTGATTTGAACTAACCAAGAGGATAACAAGCAGGCCCTAGTGGCCAGATGCCCGAAGGCTCAATTGTTTTCATAAAAGATTGAGACACTAAAGACAAAACAAGAAAAGAATAAGCACTAAAGGAAGGGAAAATTCTTGTTCATTAATAAAGAAAAAGAGAGTTACAAAATTACCCTTCTAAGGGAAGAAAGTATAGAAGCCTAGACTACTGATCGGGAGGATGATATTCTTCTCCCTTCAGGATGACAGCGAACTTCTTCTCATTTTCAGAGGCAGAAGGGTTTTCGTAGGGCATCAGCACTCCCATATGGGCGTCAAATTCCTCTGTGGTCTTGAACTCCCGAGCCTCCAGAGGAATATGTTCCATTTCATGCCTCCTTCGCCAAGCTCTGGCCAATCGGATATCACAGATGATGCAATATCGATTATACATGTCGAGACCCCCTAAACGACACACTTCCACTTTGGCCCGTTCAAGATCCAGCAGCTTTTCTGATTCTGCAAGGAGTTTCTCTGACTCTGCCTTTTCAGCTGTCATCTTTTTGTTAGCTGCCCTTGCTTCCTCTAGTTCAGCAGCCAGAGCCATCTTTTCAGCGATCAAAGCCCGTTTCTCCGCCTCACTAGTCTCTAGAAAGGTTTTCTGATCGGAGACGGTCTGGCGAAGGCCATCTGCCTCTTTGACTAGTATAGTCCGGTGAGTTTCATTTTGCTTAACTTGGGCCTTCATACTGGCCATTTCCTTGACATTGGCCTCCAGAAAGTTGTTGTATGCCTGGACGCCGTAAAGAAGCTGCAGAGTAAGAGAGTGATTAGTACGCAAAATAGCAAAGCTGCAAGTAAACCAAATACCAAAGGATAAACAAATTTTTACCTCCATGACCATTATTGAAGTCTTCCTGGCCAAGTCAGTCCTGGATATTTTCGATTGGGCGGCCCTATCAGCCGGAGTCCAGATCCCTTTGGCCATAACCCGAAGAGCTTCTGGCTGATTAAGGGTGATGTGATCGGCGCAAACCGGAGTCCCGTCTGGCAGAAGGAATTTTGGCTCCCAAGGAATCAAAGTTCGGGATGCTTCAGGAGCAGGAGGAACATTGCTTGTAGAAGCATTATCAACTTGAGTTCTGGCCCTTTTTTGGCCGCTCCACCTGCTGTATTGGACCGGGTCCTTATAACTGGAGGGCTTGCTGGTGCTGCCAGTTTTGTTGTAGGTGGCACTACCGGGTTCCGAACAGGAGGAGGTACCGAGGCCGCCGGCGGTGCTGTCGATAGGGGCACAACATCAACCAGAGTGACACCTTCATGGACTTGGGGGCATCTGGCAGAAAGGGGTTTGTCAGGCAAGTCCATCATGTCAACAGCAGCGCCCAAATTAGAAATTGACTTCAGATTTTCCAAAGTCAGCAGGTCAGTAGCAGATCGGGCTTTTCCCCAGATGTGGATTTTCAGAAGGCCTATACGTTGTTTTATGAAGGTAAGGGGGATGTCTTTATCCTCATAACCTGGGAATTTATATGCATAGTCCCCCCGATGAAGATCACAATGTTCACAAAGGCAAGAGACCTTGTGAAGGGGACGGTAGATGGAAAGACGGATGGCACCGAAAGTTCTTGGGATCGGGAATATACGCGAGAAGGGGTAAGACCAGTTGCCGCTCACTACTACCATTCTTTCCTTCCAACCCTTATCGGAGTTTTCGGTATCGATACATATGCTCCGGCCTTGGAAGGGAAAGAGATTGTATCTACCCTTACTCGCTCGGGCGTTCTGGAAAAAATAACAAAGGAGTAGATCTGCCAAACCTAAGTTGAGATCTAAGTCCATGTTGTACAACAGAAGCATGGAAATGATCCTAAAGCTATTCGGGTTCAGCTGAAGGGGATGCAAGCCTAGCATAAAGAAAGCGTAGTGAAAGAAAGGGTGAAGGGGGAACCTTAAAACCCTAAGGTGAGATGCCGATAGCAAAATACTACCGGGTGCTAATCCCTGACTCTGGGTAAAATCTAGGTAACCTTGGTAAGGAGATACGTCAACATCCCCGGGCACTTGGGTTTCAGCCCGAAGATGCTTAACATCTACTTCGGGTCGGACTCTTTTGAGTGGGGCCACTACAAATGGTTCGGAGGGTTTGGGTTTCGCAGGTTCGTTCGATGAGGAGCCCGGAAAGTCAGTGTTTTGTGGAATTATTTTTGAGATGCCCTGACGGTTAGATTGAGGACTATCACTACTGGTGGGGTCGGTACCAGCAGAAGAGGACAGGACGACCTCTTCTATCGACCGGGTGTCGTCGCTATCAAACATAGAGATAAGAAAGGTAGAAGAGACAGAGGTGTGGCAAAGGTGAAAATTAAAGAAAAAATAAACTTATTGACTTACTCAAACTGATGATGAAGTTTCAAGGAAAGCTTCAGACGGTGATAGGCGTCTGTGCTACTGGGAGATCTGTACTGACCAACGGAAAGGATCGCAAAGGTAAGAAGGAACTGGAATTTCGAAGATGAAGTTTGAAAATGGGAGAAAGGTTTAAGCTGGAAGTTTCAAGTATGGAGTAAGGAAATGAAATGAAAGAAGAATGAGTTTTTATAGAAGGGGAGAAGGAGGCCAAAGGGCTGCACGAAGTCCGAAGGTCGCGCTACCCACGATGAGCCATCATGGAGCTAAGATCAAGGAAGTAATGGCCATTCATTTGAAATACCAATGAATGCTCATCAATGATTGACAACTCACCAAATCCCTATTTTCCATAAAGTGCATGAATATATATATATATATATAAAGTAGTGTTTAAAATTTTCGGTCATGGGCTTTTTGCAAAAACCCATAACCTCAAGGGCCTGTGTAATAGTCAAAAATATCTAGCCCAACCGAGATGGGCCGTAGGACTGATGGGCCGACGACTGATGGACCAGAGACGGATGGGCCGAAGGCGGATGGGCTACAAACAAATGAGCCTATGGAAAATTCTAGAAGATAAGTGATCCACAAGTTAAGGGGTAGTCCAATTATATAATAAAGAGTCCAAAAAATGGTATGGTTTATCAAATCCCTTGATTTTAGGGATTGATAAACTTGGGTAAATGGGCTTGACTCATTTACCATAATTTTGTATAAATACATAGCTTTGATGAATGAAAAAGGATCCAATTTTTACCCTAATTATTATTGTGTAATTTTCTGCATCTACAGTCTCATAAATCTCAGCTTGTTTTTTTTGTTTTTTAAATAAATTTTGATCGCTTTAGTTTTATAAAAATAATGACCAACCTATTATATAATTTTATTATTTTCGTAATTCCTTATTAATGTAGTTATCTTTTTTATTAGTTTTCATTTAATTTTGTAAGTTCCAAAAATTATAACTATCAAGTAGACCCTATATTTCAAAAATTAATTTATTTTATTCTTTTTTCTTTAGAATTATTTTTACTTCAAATATTAAATAAGTTATAATATTTCATACTAATTAATTATAATTTGTATTTTATTTTATTTAAGCATAACTTATAATGTAGTCTTACTATATTATTTGTTAATCTCCCTTCCTTTTATATACTTATTTCCCTTTTATTTACCTATAATTATTGTCTTATGATTTCTACATTAATGATTTATTTAATATACATCGCCTTATATTATATAATTGTTTCTCTATTAGTTTTATTTTTATCTTAACCTTTTTGTCATCATATATTTGTTTACTTTTTTTTTCTAGTCATAATTTTGATTTTCTTATTAGTTTATGTTTTTTATTTTCCACTTTTAGTTTTAACAAATACCTTACAATGTTTGTACTTTTTATTATATATTGATTTCTCTTCAATTTTTATTTTGTTTCTGAATTTTTTTGTCATTATATTTTTGTTCACTTTTTTCTTTTTTTTCAATAAATACATTTGTATTTTAATATTTCTTTTAGTGTTAATATATTATTTTTATTATTCTATTTCTAGATTTCTTATTTTACTTTTAGTTGCCATAAACATTCTAAAATTAAATTAAATTAAAATATTTTATTCTCTGGTGCACTCTTGGTATATGTATATCTATATTATTAAATTAAATAAATAATATGTATTTTTATGTAATATATAAGTAGACGTAATAGATAGAACCTTCATATTTACTTATCTCTAGCTAACACTAATTGGATAAAATCTTATCTTTTAGTTAGACATGAAAATAAAACTAAAATAAAATAACGTGTTTTATCAGTCTAAGGAGTGGGTCTTTTAGGGTGTTATATATGTATTTCATGTAATATAAGTTGTAGAATTGTTTTTAGAAGTGTGAAAAAGGCTTAACCGTACGAGCAACCATTTGAGTTGAAGGAACTGAATTCACAATGGAACTGATATTGCTATTGGATTATGGGTTTAGATTATATTTTCTAAAGTTTTATGATAATATTTCATGCTCTTTTTTTGGCCATGATATGTTTTATGAATAATTTTATTTTTTTAATTATATTAGTTGTAATTTTAAAACTTTTTTATATTTTATAATTTTTGATACTTTTAATTTTTTTATTATTTATTTATATTTTGAGTTTGAGGAACTGAATTAATAACATAATTTATATTCTTTTGTATTTATTTTTTGTTTGTTTCAAAAATATTATTTGGGGTTTTTTTTTTTTCTGTTACGATAAGTTTCTAATTTTAAGCAACTAATATTTTTTATTTTTCTGTTATTTTGGCATGACAAAATATAAAAAGTTACATTTACTCTAATAAATCTATGCATATATATATATATATATATAATTATTTATATTGGAGAATTATATTATTTTTATGCATCCTTACTAAATTAGCTCCTTATCGAGTATATATTTTTTAAAAGATTTAAATTATAATTTTTTTTGTTATTTATGAGTACTAAAAAAGAATTATATCATAAAGTTTTATCATGTACATCACACATGGATTTTACTAGTATATATGTGTGTGTATAACTTTATATTCTATATGACCATTTAATATATATATATATTTATTTATTAATTTCATTTAATTAATTTAAATAAAATAAAAACAAAAGCAAAAAAGTTACCAAACATTACAGTCATAATCACATATATTTAGTCGAATCAATTACTCATTTTATTTATTTTTATTTAATTATTCATAGACGTTCATTGTGACCTCCCAATTGAGAGTAAGGGGCGGGTACCGTTGGACCATTAGGCATTTCGTATTATGGCAAAATATTGTGTCAATTAAAACAAATGTTATGGTTGAAAGTTATCGGAACTAGTTTTAAACCTCCTTATCTCTAATCATTGAGTTTTATAAATATTTATTTGTTTTCTAATTGCAGAAAAATAATGGTAATATAGCTATGATTAAACAAAGACAGAATTAACATCATATTAAAATTTAGAGTTGATTAATGACACTATGATTAAACAAAGACAGAATGCAGCAAAGCAATAAAATTTTAAATCAGCCAGTGATCTAACAAAAATCTAAAGAGACAACAAATAGTTGTAGTTAAATTCTTATTTTATCCTCTACTTATAATCAATCCCTTGCTAATAATAATTAGGGTAAATTATGGTTTCTAAGAATAAGATGATGTCAGCGTTGACCGAAGTTGATTATGTCACAAATTTGCATGAGGGGATAAAGTGAAATCAAAGTTTGACCAATAAGGAAGGTAATAGTAATTGTCCATAATAAAGGGAGTCAAAACTATAATAAGTCCAAATAGGAAGGGATGAAACTAAAATTTATCTTAATAATTATATGTTTTTTATTGCATCTATGATGACATTGGAGCTTGGAACGCAACAATATAAAAAGCAAGGAAAAAATATGAGAAAGACGAGAGTTTGCTCATTTAGTCAAATAATTTGTGGTTGAGAATTCAAATAAAACTTTTGCCTTGATTTTTTTTGTTATATATATACATATATAAGGACATGCTTTCAACATTTGTTTTTCCCAGTTAAACTTTCACGTGTTTAGGGTTTTGTCAAAGTCAACAACGAGGATTCAATGTTCTTATGAAGTCCATAGTCGGCCCAAATGAAAATTTGAAAGGAAGACCTCTTCAAGTATAAGAAGTTGGGCTTAGATAGTGTACAAGTCCCAACCTCTATAATTTACATCTGAATGATCTCATTTGACTGCAATTAGCTAGTCAAAGTGTTGTATATCCAAATGGGAGGATTTGTCTTACATCGAATTCTCGGATGGAAAAAAAATTGGGTGTATAAATGAGTAGATATTAGTCTCATTTATCGATTTAAATTTTTAAACCGAATCACGAAACATCCGATCTGTTACCGTTGGTATCAGAGTCAGACACAATTATTGAATAAGGATAACAATTTAATCCGACCCGCTCCACCCCTATGAGACTGATTTGGTAAACTTTTAAATGGATTTGGGATGAGTTTGGTATTAAAAATCAAAATCCAAAACAGGTTCGATTTTGTGTAAAACCCACTCCAACCCGAGTTGTTTATATTAAAATTTAATATTTTATTATTTATTTTAAATTTTAATAGATATTTTTAAGTAGTTAGACTAACAAAAAAACATGTGTGATGGGTGTCAGACGTATTTAAAGAATGAGAAAATTACATAAACTATTTCTGAATTATGACCTAATTGCATGCGATATCCCTTATGTTTCAATAATATCATAAACTACCCTTAAAATCACCTCCGTTGTAACACTTAGCCCATTCTGTTCAAAGTCAACGCTGAAAACTTTGTGTATTGGTCAATAAATGTTGTTTTTGTAGTGAACTTACATTTTTGCCCTCATATCATTGCATGTTTCAATTTTGCATACAAAATTACTTAAATACCCTAATTTTTTTGAATTTCCATTATGTTCTAAAATATGATTTTTTTTTTCGAAAATAATTTTTTTGCGAAAAAGTATATATTATGTTCCAAAATATAAATTTTTTCCGAAAAATATATATTATGTTCCAAAATATGATTTTTTTGCAAAAAAGTACTTATTATGTTCCAAAATATGAATTTTTTCCGAAAAATATATATTATGTTCCAAAATATGATTTTTTTGCAAAAAAGTATTTTTTATGTTCCAAAATATGAATTTTTTTTTCGAAAAATAATTATTTTGCGAAAAAGTATATATTATGTTCCAAAATATGAATTTTTTCCGAAAAATATATATTATGTTCCAAAATATGATATTTTTGCAAAAAAGTACTTATTATGTTCCAAAATATGAATTTTTTCCGAAAAATACTTTTTTTGCGAAAAATATATATTATATTCCAAAATATGATTTTTTTGCAAAAAAAGTACTTATTATGTTCCAAAATATGAATTTTTTTCCAAAAAATACTTTTTTTGCGAAAAATATATATTATGTTCCAAAATATGATCTTTTGCGAAAAATATTTTTTTTGTGAAAAATATATACTATATTCCAAAATATGATTTTTTTTTCTGAAAATAATTTTTTTTTCAAAAAATATATATTACTTTTTCCGAAATAATTCATATTTTGGAAAATAATATTCTCCCTCCGAAAAATAATTTTTTTGTGAAAAATATATATATATTTTTGAATTTATAATTTTTGGGGCAAAGTGGACACCGTGGGGGTTAGTTGATAAAACTGGATAGTATAGAGGGTTTCTTGAAATTAACCCTAAAATATAATATAAAACAAGGGCTTTTAAGTAAATTCACGCACAAATCTGACTGGGGCTGTTTTAAGGAATAGTAACTGATATTATTCAAATGTTAAGGACACTCTCTGCAATTAGGTCATAATTTAGGAATAATTTGTGTAATTTTCCTTTTAAAAGAATATGATTTAAAAGATAGAGTTAGCAGGATCGAATAGTATTAAAGTCTAGGTATTTGTATTTCAACTCCATCCGAGTATTTAGTGAAATTAATCTTTGAATTTAAAACATTTTTATTGAAAATATAAATTTAACCAGAAGAGATTAAGTTGATTATAACCAGTAATACAAGGGGTTTAGTGAAATTAATAATTCAATTTAAAACATTCTTATTTTTATTAAACATTAAAATTTAAAACTACATTGTATAGGGGCCGCGCGAACGCAGGCCTCCACTATCATAAATTATGATGTAGGTTCCACCACTTGGGTAGACTATGACCATGAGTGACAAATGATTGTTTAAAGTTTGCAAGTTTTCAGCTTAGTACCCTCTTTGTGGTGATCATGAGCTTGAGATGTTACCAAAAAAAAAAGTGAAGAAAATGTTGAGAAAATAATTAGACAAGAGCCAAAAATAGAAGTTCAACTCGTCACTTGTGAGGTAATTACACATGGGATTTTACAAAACAAGATGGGCTTAAAATCCCAATATAATATAATTTTATATATTTTTAAATTATTTATTTTTATTAATTTTAAAAAATAATGACCCTACTAAAAATTATAACTGTAATATATTATTAAAAGACAAAATGAAAAATATAAAATAACAAAAACAAATGTTAAGAACAGAGGGAGTAATAAATGTCAAAAAATCAAGAGACAATTTTTGTGACATATTGTCTTATTATTTTAATGATGTCGTTGGAACTTTGAATGTAACAATATAAAAAGCAAGAAAAAAGATAAGAAAGACAAGAGTTGCTCGTTTAGGCCATGTTTGGTAACCTTTTTATTTTGAATTTTCTGTTCTAGTTTTCAAAAAAATAAAATCAAAACTTAAAATTTGTTTGGTAACGTATGTTTTGTTTTTTCTAGATTTTAAAAAATCAAAATTAATTTTTAAAATTTTCCAAGTTTTGAAATTTTGTGAACAAATTTGGAAGCTTCAATACAAGCTTTCGTTTTGCGTTTTTATTTTGAAAATTCCAAAACGCGGATATATTAAAATAAATAATAAAAATAAAATATAAATAAATAATAAATAAAAATGATTAAATAAAAAAATAGTAATAAATAATTAAAAATAAGAAATATAATAACAAAATAAATATCAAACAAAAATTAATAAATAAATATTAAATATTAAATAAAAATACATAAATAAATAAAAACAAATAATTAAATTAAAATGATAAATGAATAAAATAAAATGAATACAAATTAATAATTAATAAAAATTAAATAAAAATTGAGTAATAAATAATTAAAATAAAAAATAAAAAAAATAAATGATAAACAAAAAATGAATAATAAATAATTAAAAATTAAAAATTAAAAACAATGAATAAATAATTAATAATAATTAAATATAAATAATTAAATAAATATTTAAATATAAAATAAATTTGTACAAAAATTAATAAATAAATATTTAAATTAATTCATTTAATTTTTATTAATAATAAGTTCATAATTTATTAATTCTTAATTATTTTCGTTACCAAACATAATTTTTCAGTTTTATGATTTCAAAAATTTCACAGTACATGAATTTTACCAAACATGTTTAACTTTCTAACAAAATGACAACAAATCAAATCACAGCTTTCATTTTATAAAAAATAAAATCACTGCAAAAAAGAAAAATTACATCTACCAAATAGGGCCTTAGTCAAATAATTTCTAGTTGAGAAATCAAATAAAACTTTTGCATTGATTTTTTTTCGTTAGATATACATATATAAGGACATGTAGCCAAAATGAGATTTCTTGCTTTCAACAAAAAAAAATTCCATTTAAATTTCATGTGTTTATTGTTTTTTCAAAGGGAACGACAACAAGCTAGGATCATGGTTGTCAAAATCACGATTCTCGAGGTAGAATCGTACAATTCTACGATTTTACACCCAAAAATAACTTGAATCACAAAAAAATCATTCATATAAGTAAAATCGGAGTAGAATCTACGATTATGCTATTTTAGGTAGTTTTTGGGCTAAAATAAGTATAATAGTGTAGAATCGTACGATTCTACATTTTTTATTTATTTAAAAAAGGTAAGTTTTTCACACACACACCAATTTGTATTCACATGTATTTTAGGTATTTTTTTGCTACAATAATAATTTTAAGATTGAGTCATTCATATGAGGCCCAAAACATTAATGATTTAGTCTAATATATCAATATGTAGCAAAACTTATGAAAAATAATAATTAAAGGTCCAATATAATGAAGGAACTAATGACCATAATTTTTGTTTTCTTATTGGGAACCATCTACATTTGCACATCTATATCGATTTTCATTAACTTAAAATATGAAATTTTGTAATTCTTGAAAAAAAATCAAAAATAAACCAAATTAAATATATTATATATTACAATTTTAAATTTTAATTTCAAACTTTTTTATTTAAATATGTAATTTTATCATATGAACTATAATATCTTTCTTTGTTTTTTGCATGCTTTAGTGAAGGAAATTTATAAAATAGATGATGATGAAGAATTTGGTGAGGTGGACATTCATGGTGTTGTTAAATGATATTTGTTTAAATTTCTAGAAATTGTGTTTTAATTTTAATTTTAATTTTTAATTTTTTAATTAATTTTAAAGTTTTTAAGCAAGTAGTAATGTAAGATAATTCAAGTATTTGTACATTGCTACTACTTAAGGTGGTGTTTTTATTTATATAAATTATTTTGAGTATTTTTTGTTATATTATAGAGATATTATTGTTTAAGGAGTTAAATTAAATTATTTAAGATTCTATTTACGATTTTACGATTTTGATTCTACGGACCCTCCAACGATTCTACCTATAATCCAGATTTTGACAGCCTTGGCTAGGATTCACATGCAATGTCCTTATGGAGTCCATAGTCGGCCCAAATGAAAATTTGAAAGGAAGACCTCATCAAGATTGCGAAGTTGGGCTTAGATAATTTCCTAGTTCCACAGTTGAATGCTCAACCTCAACAAAAGCTGACATAATCGAGAGTTTAGGAAGAATCATTTCAGGGTCCGTAAAATCAGCATCCTAAAATTGTAAGTAGAATCGTAAACGTATTAATTTTTTTAAAAAAAATATTAATATTTAATTTAAAAGTTTAAATCGATTATATTTGAAATTTCAAAATTTTCTAATACATTGACCCTTTAAATGTTTTTTTTTTTTAACGGTGCCCTTTAAATATTTTATTATAAATTTAGGCCATATATTGAGATATTAGACTAAAATTTCATGTGAAAGACTTAACCTTCCAATCATTATTTTAACGTAGTAGAATCGTGGAAAAATTGTAAAATCGTACATAATCGTATAGAATCTTAGAATCGTAAGATTTTACCAATTAGAATCGGGATTCTGAAAACTATGACCTCAACAAATTTACATATCAATGATCGTAGAATCGTAAGATTTTATCAATTATATTCGGAATTCACACGGATTCGGACGAAAAAAAGATTAGATGTATAAATTGGTAGATGTTAGCCTCGTTTATCAGCCTAAGTTTTTTAATCGAACCGCGAAACATTCGACCCGACAGGGGTGAAATATGAGCATATATGTGCCTAAACTTAACGTAATTTTGCCATCCCTAACCTCTATCCTCTGGAAAATTACAATATGTGCCCAATTTGTTGACAATTAGATCTGAAGAGAAAGAGCAAGAGAGATTTCCAATTTAATTATTATATATATATACATATACTAATACATATCAATATTTAGAAGAAGGATAGTTTGCTAAGTGAGTAAGGGCCTTTTGGGCATTTAGAGAAAAATATAGCATGTGGAACCCATGTGAAAGATTTTTGGCCAAAAAAATGAACGAAACAGTATTTTAGGACGTCAAAGTGCACACTTTTGGAATAGTAGTGAAGCTTATTTGCACAAAATGAACTTGAGGGGGGTGTTTCTCCACCTTTTTCAAACCATAGGGGGTTTTTGCGTCATTCACCCATATATATATTTCGATAGCTGAAGTGTTTGGGGCTTTTGCCCCGACTAATTTACGGAATCAGTGCAAAGAAGCCCATTCACACGAATCGGGTAAAGTTCGGACTATATTCGCGATCGTGATCCTAATAAATTATTTATACCCGGTAAGAATCAAACATGAACCTAATGCTTTCTGAGGCACAAAGTCCAAAGCCTTTTTTCAACTGAGCTAGCCGATTCGAGTTTGAAGACTTTATATCGGTAACTTGAATGGTATTCAACAGAATTACTTTCATCATCAAATTAGTTGAGTTGAAATTTAATTTATGTTATTGAAGCATCTTAAAATAATTATGTTAATGTTTAAAACTAAATGATGTTGAACCTTTTGTGCATAATATGTTTAAATTGGTACTACTTTGTTCCAGTGAACTAAATAGTGTTGTAATTGTTAGGAAATTTGGATAATTTGGACAATCACAAATTCCCTATCCCAGAATCCTCATTTGCAGAATATCAAAGAATCGAGAAATAGAAAATACAACACAAAGATTTATAGTGGAAAACTCCAAATCGAAAAAAAACCACTGTCGTTATCAAAGAAAATCAGAGAAATATCACTATGTGGAAAATTATTACAACCACACTTTCAGTAATTTTCCTCTCATCCCAAAAAATCCAAATACAAGTCCAAAAGAATATTTCCCACAAAATTATCTCTCTTACAAAACTTATCTCTCATGGGATTACATTTTGGTGTGTATTGCTTCATTTCCAACACCTCTATCATTTCCAACACCTCTATTTATAGGCTTCTAAAATACATGTTTTGATGGTTGATTTGAACATTCAAAGTTAGGCAAGTTTAGTTGCCTACCATTTCATTTGTTTGGTAGCCTACCTCTTCAATAATTCACATGCACATGATAATTAATTCAAGTCCAAATCACCCACCATTGAAGACTTTCAACAGCCACCAAATGAAGACTAGCAAATCAGCCACCATTGTATGCATCATCAAGGAATTTTATTGCTAAATTCTAACAATCTCCACCTTTGGCAAAAAATTTCTCACCTTTATTGTTCCACCTTGATCCAAACATCATAGCTTTTGCTACAAACACTGTCTTCACCAACAGTCATAATTCTCAACACAGAGAATTATTATACTTCACCATAAAGAGTACACACACTTAGAATCAACAATTCTAAGAATTTTTCTCAGCACACGTCGAACTTATCTGCTGAAATATTATGGTGCAACTTCCACGTTGACTTTCCAGGAAGTTTATCAGCCATCGACATCAATTCCACCACACACCTTGCATCAATGCCAACCAATGCTCGTGTGCAAATTTGTGGACCCGCTAGCAGTAACACGTCATCTTCCATGGCAACTCGGAGATTAATAACATCCCAAAAGGACCACCACAATCTCTTTATGGAGAAAAGAGACCCACTGTTGGCGATAATATCAGCATCTCCATTTACTGATTTTTGGAGTAATTTACCGAACCCGCTCCACCGATAATTTTTCTTCAGGTGTCAAGATTGCCCACACTTTTAAATCCATGTTAAAACGGATTGACTATCATCGATTTCATTCGCCACAAGCTAATATCAATCTACCCATCAAATTTCTCCACCTCAAACTCGACGGAGTTTGAAACAACCTCTTGACATATCTGCTTTTGTACTTCGAAACTGGCTTATCTGGATTATCGGGATCCACCACCAAAAGTATACCAAAAAACTAAAACTTTGATACCAATTGTTAGAAAATTTGGATCATTTGGACAATCACAAATTCCCTATCCCAAGATTCTCCTATGCAGAATATCAAAGAATCGAGAAATAGAAAATACAATACAAAGATTTATAGTAGAAAACTCCAAAACGGAAAAAACCCACTGTCATTGTCAAAGACAACCAGAGAAATATCACTATGTGAAAAATTATTATAACCACACTCTGAGTAATTTTCCTCTCACCCCAAAAAACCCAAATATAAGTCCAAAAGAATTTTTCCACAAAATTATCTCTCTTACAAAACTTATCTCTCATTGGATTACATTTTGGTATGTATTGCTTCATTTCCAACACCTCTATTTATAGGCTCCTAAAATATATGTTTGGATGGTTGGTTTGAACATTCAAAGTTAGGCAAGTTTGATTGCTTACCATTTCATTTGTTTGGCAGCCTAGCTCTTCAATAATTCATATGCACATGGTGATTAATTCAAATCCAAATCACCCACCATTGAAGACTTTCAATCGCCACCAAATAAAGACTAGCAAATCAGCCACCATTGTATGCATCATTAAGAGATTTTATTGCCAAATCCTAACAGTAATGGTGTTGTAAATAACTAGAACATTATTTAGTTTACGAGAACAAATAAATACCACTTTCGAGAAAATTCTATGTATTCTTTCTGATATATATATATATATATATATATATATATATATATCTCTTTTGTAAATAAAAATGAATTAAAACTTAAAATTAATGTTCAATTATATTGAAATGAAACAAACATATCATTAGCAATTTGTTTGTGTAAATGCAGAAAAACTACACAATAATAATTGGAGTCGAAAATTGGATCATTTGTCATTCATCAAAGTCATGTATTTATACACAATTATGGAAGATGGGTCAAGCCCATGTACCCAAGTTCATCAATCCCTTAAATAAGGGGATTTGATAAACTCTAACATTTTTTGGACTCTTTATTCTATACTTGGACTACTCCTTGTCTTGTGGATCACTTAATTTCCAGAACTTTCCATAGGCCCATTTATTTTTAGCCCATCTGTCGTTGGCCCATCAGTCGTCGACCCATCAGTCCTATGGTCCATCTCGGTTGGGTCATGAATTATTTTAACTATTACACAGGCCCCTAAGGTTATGGGCTTGATATCCTTTTTTAAAGCCCATGACCTAATAAATGTAAATACATATGTATATATACACTAATAGCTTTTATGGGGAATGAAAACAGTGAGTTGGCATGCCATCATTATCCATTTAATGGTATTTCAAAACGTGAGGCCATTACTTCCTCAAATCACGCACCATGACGACTTTTGCATATCCTTCGGACTTCGTGCAGCCTTTTGGCCTCCTTCTCCTCCTCTATAAAAACCATTCAAACCTGCCTCACTTATCATTTCTCACTTCTCATTTTCACTATTTGCAATCCTGTTCTAAACTCCATTCTCTAAAGCACGTCCCCATCCACTTCTTGAGAGAACTTCCTGGTTTTTGGTCAGTTCCAGATTTTCCAGTAGCACGGTAGCTTGCCTCTACCCGAAGCCTTTCCTGTCGTATCACCATCAACTGAGTAAGTCGTACGGTTTCTTCATTTCTCTTTATCTTCACGTCTGCCCCCTTCTGTCTCTTCTACCTTTCTTTAACACTATGTCTGATAGCGACGATACCCGTTCGGTTGAAGAGGTCGTCTTGTCATCTACTACTGGTACCGATCCTACCAGTAGTGATAGTCCCCAGTCCAATCGTCAGGGAGCCTAAAAAACAACTCCCCAAAACACTAATATTTCGGGTTCATCCACGAAAGAAACTGTGAATCCTAAGCGCTCCGAACCGTTTGTAGTGGCCTCACTTAAAAGAGTCCGACCGGAAGTAGACGTTAAGCACCTTCGGGCTGAGACCCAAGTACCTGGGGATGTTGATGTATCCCCTTACCTAGGTTACCTTGACTTTACTCAGAGTCAGGGACTAGCTCCCGGTAGCATTCTTCTGTCGGCATCTCACCTTAGGGTTCTAAGGTTTCCCCTTCACCCCTTCTTTCACTATGCGTTCTTTATGCTAGGATTACATCCCCTTCAGCTGAACCCGAACAACCTTAGGATCATGTCCATGCTTCTGTTGTATAATAGGGACCTAGATCTCAACTTAGGTTTAACAGATCTACTCCTATGCTACTTTTTTCAGAACGCCCGAGCGAGTAAGGGTAGATACAATCTTTTCCCTTTCCAAGGTCGTAGCATATGTACCGATACCAAAAAGTCGGATAAGGGATGGAAGGAAAGAATGGTAGTAGTGAGCGGCAACTGGTCTTACCCCTTCTCGCGTATATTCCTGATCTCAAGAGTCTTCGATGCCATCCGTTTGCCCATCTACCGTGCCCTTCATAAAGTCTCCTACCTTTGTGAACACTGCAATCTTCATCGGGGAGACTATGCCTATAAATTCATGGGTTACGAAGATAGGGACCTTCCCCTAACTTTCATAAAAAACTGCATAGGCCTCCTAAAAACCCATATCTGGGGAAAAGCCCGATCGGTTACTGACCTGCTAACTCTGGAAAATTTTGAATCGATTTCTAATTTGGGTGTTGCTGTTGATAGGATGGACTTGCCTGACAAACCCCTGTCTGCCAGAATCCCTCAAGTTCCTGAAGGGGTTACCTTGGTTGACGCCGTACCACTCTCAACGGCTCCTCCGGCGGCTTCGGTACCTTCCCCTGCTCAGAACCCGGTAGCGCCATCAACACAGATTCCGGTAGCTCCACTTCCGCCTCCAGTAAATCCTTCAACTATCAGGACCCGGTCTAGTACAACAGGTGGAGTGGCTAATAAAAGGGCCAAAACTCAAGTTGAAACTGCTTCTTCAAGCAAAACCCCTACTGCTCCTGAATCATCCCAATCCTTGATTCCCTGGGAGCCGAAGATCCATTTGCCAGACGGGACACTGGTCTGCGCTGACCAAATTACCCTTAATCAGCCAGAAGCTCTTCGGGCTATGGCCAAGGGGGTCTGGACACCAGCTGATAGGGTTGCCCAGACCAAAATCACCAGAACTGATCTGGCCAAAAAGACTTCAATAATGGTTATGGAGGTAAAAACTTTGTTCACTTTTTTGTCCTTAGTTTATTTGTTGCTTGCCTTTTCGTGTAGTAATCATTTTTTTACTGTGCAGCTTCTCTATGGCGTTCAGGCCTATAACAGCCTCTTGGAGGCCGACGTCAAAGAAATGGCCGGCATGAAAGCCCAAATAAAGCAGAATGACACCCACCTGGTTTCTCTAGTCAAGGAGGCAGATGGCCTTCGCCAGACCATCTCCGAACAGAAGACTCTTTTGGAAATCGGTGAGGTGGAAAAGCGGTCCCTAACTGCCGAAAAGCTGGTCCTGGCTGCCGAGCTAGAAGAAGCGAGGGAAGCTGTCAAGAAGATGGAAGCCGAAAAGGCTGAGTCAGATAAACTCCTGTCTCTTGAATGGGAAAAAGTAGAAGTGTGCCGACTAGGAGGTATTGACATGTACAAAAGATACTGTGTTATCTGTGACATCCGATTGGCCAGGGCGTGGCGACGGAGGCATGAAATGGAGCATATCCCTCTGGAATCCCGGGAATTCAAGACCGCGGAGGAATTTGAAGCCTATATGGGTGTGCCTATGCCCTACTAAAACCCTTCTGCCTCTGAGAACGAGAAGCGCTTCGCTGCCATCCTGAAGGGGGAAGAATATCATCCTCCTGATCAGTAGTTTAGGCAATTTAATTTTACTTGTGCTTGCTCCCCCCAAAGGGGTAATTTTTTGTAATTTATTTCTTATCAATGGACAAGAATTTTTCCCCCTTTTCAGTATTTTTTTTATCCTTGTTTTGGTTTTAGTGTTTGTACTTAACCGTTTGCGAGACAATTGAGCCTTCGGGCATCTGGCCCCTGAGGTTTTGTCATTATCCTCTGGTTAGTTCAAGTTAGGTTTAAACCCAAACACTTAGGAATATTTTTAATAAAAAATTGAGCCTTCGGGCATCTGACCCCTGAGGCTGAATTTTATCCTCTGGTTAGTTCAAATCAGGTTTGAACTCAAACGCTTAGGAATATTTTAATAAAATGGAGCCTTCGGTTATTTGGCCCATGAGGCTAGATTTTATCCTCTGGTTAGTTAAAATCAGGTTTGAACTCAAACACTTAGGAATATTTTAATGAAGTGAGCCTTCGGGCATTTGGCCCCTAAGGCTAGATTTTATCTTCTGGTTAGTTCAAATCAGGTTTGAACTCAAACACTTAGGAATATTTTAAATTAAGCATGGAGCATTTGTATAGAAGTAGAATCTTTATTGAAGTAAACTTTAAAATCATGAAGCAGAGGTGCCGAACATCGGACACAAATGCTTTATAAAAATGTGTCATAGTCAGACACAGTCTTATTTCCTATCAAGAAAAATAACTATCTAAGGATAATACCTCTTTAACCGATAAGCATTCTGAGAGTTGGACTCGAGACGACCTGTCTCATTCTTCCAAACCCGATAAGCGCCGTGCCCGATAACCTCAACAATTGTATAAGGTCATTCCCATGTTTCTCGTAATTTGTCCACAATCCCAATCTTTCTTCTGAGTACCATATCGCCAACCTGGAATTCCCTCATTTTGACTTTCTGATTGAACTGAGCTCTGATTTGCTACTGATAGGCAGCCAGTCTGATCCCGACAGCTTCCCTTTTTTCTTCTAGGAGGTCCAGATCATAGGCTAGGTGCTGATTGTTCGGACCTTCTTCCCAAGCCTGACTCCTTAAAGTAGGTACCCTTAACTCGGTTAGGATAATTGCTTCGGCCCCATAAGCCATAGCGAAAGGGGTCTCCCCAATGGGTTGCCTTGGAGTAGTCCGATAGGACCACAACACCTCAGGCAATTTCTCCAACCATGCCCCTTTTGCATCTTTAAGTATTTTTCTCAGTGTGTCAAAAACGGCTATGTTTGTCCTTTCGGCCTGCCCATTCCCTTGTGGATAGCCGACAGAAGAAGTGTTTTGATTGATCCCATGCTTTTCCAGGAATGCTTGAACCTTCCTGTTATCAAGGTTGGTGCCATTGTCCATCATTATGGTTCGGGGTAGACCGAATCTACAGATGATGTGGCTCCAGAAGAACTTTATTACATGGCTGCCTGTTATGGTGGGATATGCCTCGGTTTCCACCCACTTGGTAAAATAGTTTGTAGCCAAGAGAACATGTGTGGTACATCGTATTGCTTGCGGGAGAGGACCTACAATATCCATCCCCCATCAGGCAAAGGGGTGAGGAACAATTGTTGGGTTCAGGAACTCCGGCGGTGGATGGATGGCATCTCCATGAAACTGGCACTTTTTGCAGTGTCTGGTATAAACCTCAGCGTCCCTTGCCAGGTAGGGCCAGAAGTATCCCTGGGTGAGAACTTTATGAGCTAAGGATCTTCTACAGGAATGATTTCCACAAGCTCCTGCATGAATCTCTTCCATGACCGCCGAAGCCTCAGAGGGCGTGAGACATCTCAAGTATGGCTCGGAGAAAGACTTGCGGTATAGTTGGCTGTTGTAGAGAGCATATATAGCTGCTTTCATTCTTATCTTCCGGGCTTCTGATTTTGACTCAGGCAAGACACTAGTTCTCAAATAATCTGCTATGGGATCCATCCAACTCGGTTCCCATGGGATGACCATCACCTCTTCAGGGGGCTCCAAGCTGGATCGGATGATGAAGTCTATTGGTACAGTGCGAATCATGCTTTCTCCTACAGCGGAGGCTTGGTTAGCCAGATGATCTGCTACGAAATTATTTCCTCTGGGAATCCGTTCAAAGGTTATTTGTTGGAACCCTTCAGCCTCCTTTAAAACCAAATTCTTGTATGCTTCCATCTTTGGCTCTCGGGTTTCATACTCCCCCTTTAACTATCGTACGACTAGCTGGGAATCACTTCGTACCTCAGCTTTCTGTACTTGAAGGCTTTGGGCCAACCGAATTCCTGCAAGAAGGGCCTCGTACTCGGCTTTAATGTTAGAGGCTGGAAATTCCAATCGAACGGATTGCTGGATTTTAGTACCATCCGGTGTTACGAGCACTACTCCGATCCCTGCTCCATTGATGTTGGATGATCCGTCCACGAATACGACCCATTGTCCAGGCACTTTCTTCTATGGAGTCATTAGTTTCTGCTTCTAACAGGAAATCTGTTACTGCCTGTCCTTTGATGGCCGTTCGGGGGACATAGGTTATGTAAAAAATCCCGAGTTCAATCGCCCATTTTGATATTCTCCCGGATAACTCAGGCTTCGCCATTATAGATTTGATCAGAGTTATAGTGGGTATTATGATCGGATGTGCTTTAAAATAATGCCGAAGACGTCGTTTAGCATTGATCAGTGATAATACCAGCTTCTCTTGCTTTGAGTAACGGGTTTCCGCATTGGCAAGGGCCTTGCTAGTGTAGAAGACTGGTGTCTAGCACCCCTTGCCCACCTTCACCAGAGCGGCGCTGGTAGACATTGCTGTTATGGCCAAATATAGGTGTAGCGGCTCATCGGCTTCTGGGGTTTCCAGTATTGGGGGCTTTGCCAAGAAACTTTTAAGTCGTTTCAGGGCCTCCGCTTGCTCTAGGCCCCAGACTTCTCCTTTTGTCGCCTTTATTGCTTGGAAGAACGGCTTACACCGATCGGTTAGCCGAGAGATGAAACGGCTGAGGGCCGCTACTCTTCCGGTTAGCACCTGGATCTCCTTCCGGGACTTTGGCTCTGTTGACTCTATAAGAGCTTTTACTTGCGTCGGGCTAGCTTGTATTCCTGTCCGATCAACTATGTGCCCCTAAAAACTGGCCTGAGGACACTCCGAAAAAACACTTGGACGGGTTGAGCTTCATATTGTACTTCCTGAGGGTGTCGAACACTTGCTGCAGATCGGTCAGGTGGTCTCCTTTCGTCTTGCTTTTGACCACTGTGTCATCAATGTAGGCTTTTATGATGGATCCCATCATTCCTTGGAACACCCTTCTGACCAACCTTTGATAGGTAACACCTGCATTCTTTAGTCCAAAATGCATAACTGTGTAACAAAATGTACTTGACTCACTGATGAAGGCAGTCTTTTCTTGGTCCTCCGGGTTCATTCGGATCTGGTTATACCCAGATTACGCATCCAGAAAACTCAGGCGTTTGAAACCAGCGGTGGTATCTACCAGCTGATCGATCTTTGGTAAAGGGAAATAGTCTTTCGGGGAGACTTTATTCAGATCAGTGAAGTCTACACATACCCTCCATTTGCCATTTTTCTTCTAGACCGCCACTACGTTCGCCAACCAGGAAGGATACTGGACCTCCTTTATGAATCCTGCTTGAAGAAGTCGATCAACCTCTTCAGCTATGATCTGATTTCGATGGGCCCCCATTCGGCTTTATTTCTGTTTGATAGGCTTTGCGCTGGGATCTACATTGAGGGAATGTTGGGCTATTGATGGGTCAATGCCGGTCATGTCCATATGGCTCCATGCAAATATGTCAGCATTAGAACGGAGAAGAGACTCCATTTCCTCTTTTTATTATGGACTGAGGCCTGAACCAATATAAGTAAACCTTTCGGTTTGATCAGGGCAAACTTGAATTTCCAGTAGGGGTTCAACTGCTACTGGTGACCTCGAACCATCCTCCTGTAATTGCTATTTGCCATAGGATGCCGTCTTGGATGATGACCTTCGTTTTGGTTCGACCTTTCGTTTTAGACTTTTCATGGTGATAGCGTAACATTCCTTTGCTGCTACCTGATCGCCCCTGATGTCAATCACGTCAACTCTGTTCGGGTTAATACACCGCATGACTTGATGCATTGTTGAAGGGACTCCGTGCATCCGATGGATCCAACCCCTTCCCATGAGGAGATTATAGGAAGGTTTGACATCTACCACCACGAAAGTCTCTCGGAGCGTGCGCCTTGCTGCTGTTACTGGTAGTTTTTGGATCTCTCCCACTGGTTCCACTCTTCAGCCATCAAATCCTGCTATCGGGCTTCTGGACGGTACAATCTCCTGAGGGTTGATTTCTAACTTCTCAAAGGCCCATTTGGTGATAATGTTGGCCCTGCTCCCAGGGTTAACCATCACCCTCTTGATCAAGCAGTTTGAGACCATGAGGGAGATCACCAAAGGGTCATCGTGTGGCGTTTGAATGCTCCGCATATCCGAAAAAGTGAAAACTATCTGGGCTTCCTCTTTCGGGCTTCTAAACTCGCTGACTTCTCCAACCCTTCGCAATTTCTGAGCTTGTCGCATCTGGGACCTCCGGGCCTCTTCTATCTCTGATTGGCTTGGTCCTCCATGGACCATGTGAATAACCTGTACGGGCTGTCCCATGTCTCCCTTGGCAGGTGCATGTGACGATTGGTCTGATCGGGCCCCTTCTTTTGCAACATACTCGGTCAGTTCTCCTTTTGCAATCATGGCTTCCACTTATCTCCTGAGGCTTCTGCATTCGTTGGCGTGGTGCCCATATTCGCCATGAAAGGCATAGTGCCTTGACATATCTCTCTGATGCATCGGCTGTCTGATGGGTGGTGGTGACCGGTAGATTCCTTTGCCCTTTGTCTCCTGGTACAGCTTGGCCAGGGTCACCTTTAAAGGGGTGACTTTGTCCTCAAACTTTGGGCGTTTCTCTGGGACTGGGAAGGATGCAGGAGGAGCGCTCGGTCGCTTTCGGTCTGGTGCCCGATCTTTTACCCTCGAAGGTTCGGTTGCCCTTGACTCTACTGTTGCAAATGCGGTCCTTCTTTGTCGTATGGCCAACTCCTTTTCTATTCGGAGGTGCCCTTATGCCCTGAAGTTGAGCTCTCCAATGTCTGTTGGTGGTCTCTTGACCAGGGACTGATGAAACTTGGTTCCAGGGATCAGGGCCATTCTGAAGGCTTCGACAGCTGAGTGTTGATCGCAATTGTCAATTGAAGACATCTCCACGTTGAATCATGAGACAAAAACTTTTTAGGGATTCGCCTTTTTCTTGAATCATGGTGAACAGACTGGAGATAGTCTTCTTCTGCCTTTTGTTGCCGAAGTACTGGGCAATAAATAACTCGCAGAGCCTGAGCCAGCTACCGATCGATCGGGGCGGTTTCTTTATGAAACACAGGAGGGCTGCTTCGGTCAGGCTGGTGGGGAAAACTTTGCAGAGCAAGGCCTCGTTCTTTTTTGTAAACGTTTATTTTGGTATGAACGTGGTAGATGTGCTTTGTTGGATCTTACGTACCATCGAACATGGTGAACTTCGGTAATCTGAACCTCTCCGAATAGGGCACACTGGTGATCGAGATGGTGAATGTTGTCTGAACGGCGTCTATGGATGCCTCGGATGCCAGATCGATTGGGGTATGTACCTTCAGATCTTTTAGCACGTCCAGCTGGAATCTGGACATGATTTCCTCCAACTTTTTCATGGTCAGGACCCCTTCGGGGTTACGTACCCCAAGAACATGTAGATATGACTCCGCGTTCTCTTCATGGTCATTATAGGATCGAACGGGGAGATCGTCATTGTCTGTCTGGCGGCCTATAGATCGTTCATGCTGGTCGGACTGCTCGTCGTTATGAACCTTCTGTGGGTTCTGTAGTTGAGCCAGTTTTGCCACTAGTTCAGCGTTCTGCCTCTCTAACTTGACAGTCCTCTCCTCTAAGGCTCGTCTGATCGGATCTTCTGGATTCTGGCCTCCGTTTGGAGGTAATTCGGTCTGTTGTGAACGTGTGACCGCCATTGATGATATGAATCTTAGCTTTTTGTAGAGAGTGAGAAGCTTATTGAAAAAGATTTCAATAATAGGGTGTTTCCCACAGACGGTGCCAATTGTGTAAATGCAGAAAAACTACACAATAATAATTGGAGTCGAAAATTGGATCATTTCTCATTCATCAAAGTCATGTATTTATACACAATTATGGAAGATGGGTCAAGCTCGTGTTCCCAAGTTCATCAATCCCTTAAATCAGGGGATTTGATAAACTCTAACTTTTTTTGGACTCTTTATTTTATACTTGGACTACTCCTTGTCTTGTGGATCACTTAATTTCCAAAACTTTCCATAGGCCCATTTGTTTTTAGCCCATTCGCATTCGGCTCATCAATCGCTGGCCCATCAGTCGTCGACTCATCAGTCCTGTGACCCATCTCGATTGAGTCATGAATTATTTTAACTATTAGGCCCTGTTTGGTAGGTGGTCTGGTCTTAGGTGGTCTGGTCTGGTCTTGCGTTTTATGGGACCAGACCGTGTTTGGTAACATTGGTCCCAAATTTTTGGTTAGACCAAGTAAGACCAAATCAGACCAAAATCGCCTCATTTCAGACAAAAAAAAAAGGTGGTTCCTGGTGGTCCGGTCTGGTCTTATTAATAAAATATATTTATAAATAATTAAAAATTAATAAATAATAATAATAAATTAAATAAAACATATTTTAAAAATAAAATATAAATAATAAATAATAAACAAAATGAAATAAATAATACCTAATAATATTAAATAAATGAATAAATAATAAAATATATTTATAAATAATTAAAAATGAATAATTAATAATATAAAAAATAAATTAAATAAAACATAATAATAATAAAAAATGAATACAATAATAATAAATAAATATAATAATAATAATAAATAGACTAAACAATAAATAATAATAATAAATTAATAAAATAAATAATAAATTACATAAAACATATTTAAAAATATAATAAAAATAATAAATAATAAACAAAATGAAATAAATAATAATAATAATAATAATAAATAGATATAATAATAAATAAATATAATAATAAATAATAAGTAAATATAATAATGAATAAATAATTCATAATTATAATAATAAATTAATATTAAATTAATAAAATATATTTTTAAATAATTAAAAATAAATAAATAATTTATAAATAAAATGAATTAAATAATGAAATAATAATAGATAAATAGAATATATTTATAAATTAATATATAAATTAATAAATAATAATTTAATAATATAAATAATAAAATAATAAAATATATTATAAAGTGAATGAATAATAAATAAAGAAATAAATAATACATAAATAAATATTATAATAAATAATAAATAATAAATAAATAATAAGACCAGACCGCTTACCAAACAGACTTTTCCAGATCAGATTAGACCAGACCAGACCGGACCAGACCAGACCGGAAAGACCGCCTGCCAAACATGGCCTTAGAGTTTGATTCTTCCCTTTCGGTTAAGCAGTTTCGGCTTTTCCATCGAGAAAGTTCCAAAACCATCCGGAAGCAAAAACGAAACTTATCTTCTCTTCAACAGGTACCAACTTTCATCATCTCTCTTCTGTAATTCCACGTCAGCACTGTTGCATTAATACACGTGGCTCTTTATCTGCCACGTGTCACAACACCACATGCTGGCGTCACGGCTCACGCACGTTATAACGATCCATGCTTGTTCCTCACGGCATATTATTCCTCCTTCCTTATATGTATCGCCTCACATAAACACTGCTACCCAGTACCCAGGCACCAACCGGATCACTTTCCTAATATATATATATATACATATATTTCATATATAATTTGAACGAAAAATCGCGGTATGAGTAGTACACCTCCATTCCCATCTCATGACAAATCATAGCCGTTCAATCTCACAATCACATGGAAAATTATTACTCCTCTCGGCGTTGGCGGCGGCGACAACGCTCGCCGCCCCACAGTCGACCGCCGGAACGCCGTCCACAGCCGACGACGTCATCAATCCATCAATGGCAGTCATGATTGTCGCCCTCGTCTCCGCCGTCTGCTTCATGGGATTCATCTCCGTCTACCTTCGCAAATGCACCGACGTCACCGCTGCCGCAAATTCCGCCGGCGGCGGACCTCGGCAGCTTGCGCGCGGCCTCGATCCCGCCGTGATTGAATCATTCCCGATCTTCACCTACTCCACAATCAAGGACCTCAAGATCGGAAAGGAAGAGCTAGAATGCGCGGTCTGCATAAGCGAGTTCGCCGCCGCCGAGAGTCTCCGGCTGCTGCCGAAGTGCAGCCACGTCTTCCATCCGGAATGTATCGACGCGTGGTTAGCGTCTCACACCACTTGCCCGATCTGCCGATCAGATCTCAAATCGAATTCTGAGAGCAATTTATCTGATTGCGAAAACCACACATTTGAGTTTTGTGACCCAGCTGTTTCTCAAATTTCGATCATAGTAGATGAAGGTGAAGCAAAGAATTCGGAGCGAGTGGCGCCGAAGAAGCTCGGGAGGTGTCATTCTACGGGGCACTCGCTGGTTCGACCCGGGGAGAGTTGCGAGAGGTTTACATTGCGATTGCCGGAGGAAGTGAGGAGGCAGATAATGAGTCAGACGTTGAAGCGAACGAGGAGCTGTATCATGGTTTTGCCGAGGCTAGAAGGAGGAAGTAGTAGAGGAGGGAGGTCAGACCGGTGGGTGTTTACGGTGGCGCTGCCGTTTGTCGGTCGGAGTGGTTCGGTTAGGGCGGCGAAGGTGTATAGTGAAGGAGAAGATATTGGGTCGACTCACACTCAGGTTTAAGTGCGGCTTGGGAAAGATTTTTAAAGCGAAGTTTTTTTTTAGGAAAAAGGGCTTAACATAGGATATATTGAACTTGTACATAATCTTGTGATTAAATGTTTTTTTTTTTTTTTTTGAGAAATAAAAAAATATATTAGAAAATAAGGAAATTACAAGAGCAGGAAAAAAAGAAAAGGCCAAAATGAAAGAGGCCCAAACAACAACAAAATTGAGGTGGTTCTATATCCCGCCCATTTACGAAGACCTAATTCACAAACAACACACGTCTCACATTCCAAACACAATTCAAATTGTGGCCAAGGCAGTAACGGCTCAAACACATCATCCATCATAGATGGCTACACAACACACCCAAATCTCATTCCAAGCGAAGGTTAGGGATGGGGAAGAGGTGGGTGAGGCAAGGTTAATGGAGGTTGTGGCTCGATGGTGTGGTTTGGATCAATTGGAGGTTGGGGCTGGGGAAGAGGTGGGTGAGGCAAGGTTAATGGAGGTTGTGGCTCGATGGTGTGGTTTGGATCAATTGGAGGTTGGGGCTGGGGAAGAGGTGGGTGAGGCAAGGTTAATGGAGGTTGTGGCTCGATGGTGTGATTCAGATCAGTAGGAGGTTGAGGAGGGTGGAGAGGTGGGGGAGGCAAGCATAAAGGAGGTTGAGGCTCGAGGGAGTGGTTTGGATAGTGGGCATGTCAGGGAAAGAGAAAAACAAATTGCTCTGTTTTAACACTATAGAAAGAAGGAGGAATGTTACATTCCCCTACAATTGATCCAGCATGACACCTGCACTTGACAGAGAACATTCTAAACCTCACATAGCTGATGATTGCATTAAAAAAAAATTGCGGAGATAAGTGTTTCTACCTTAAAATTCTACTATTTCTTTCCTTCCAAATGTGATAGACATAGCTGGCCAAAGTAAGTTTCCAAACCAAAATTTTTGTGTCCATCTTTTCTCTTCCAATTTGAAGATGCCCAAATCAGGGATTGATTCCAAGTACTAGAATGGGCATAGAATCCACATTTCTCTTGTATATAGTCCCAAATTATTTTTGAAAATGAGCATTATGAAAGATATGGTCACGAGTCTCTACTGCACTAAGACATAGAATGCACACATTGGGTCGCATAGTGTAGAGGAAACTGGACTTGTCCTTTGTATACAATTTTTCTTGGATTGCCAGCCATAAACAGAATGAGTGTTTGGGGATTCTATTTTGAAACCATACCAATTTGTGCCAATGGGTAGATGGGAGAGTAGGAGAGAGGGCCTTCATTGTGTGACTGATAGTGTAGACCTTGTTTGGGGAAGGTGTCCATTGGATGCTATCATTGGTGTAGTGTTAGGGATGGGTAATCTGGATAAGTCAAAGTGAGGGGTTATTAGGTTGGATAACTGTCTAGGCCAAATCCAATTACCATTAACCATAAAATTAGATGAGGCTTTATAATGTCTGTTGTGCTTCCATCTATGCCTTTGAATAGAAAATGGACAAAAGAGAAATCTTTTAAACTACTCACACATACTAAAAATAAATAATATCTTGATCTTAGTTCGTTTTCTCTTTGAGATTTCAAGTGTCCAGAGTTACATTATACGTACAGAGGTCCACATGGAAGCTAGTTGTTATAGTACACAAGAGTAGAAGCTCCATTGCCTATCTAGTGTTGAATGAGTGCCTGAGCTATGTTCCTTTGTTTTAGTAATTTTCTACAAAACCAGGGCAATCTGAGGAATTTGTAGCTCCCATATACTCTTCCATTTAATCAAATTCTTCATGGTCCATCCTTTCCAAATATTGTCCACACTTAGTGAGCAAATGTCTGAGTATAGAAGCTTTATTCCACAATTGAATATCCTGGATGCCAAGTCCACCTGCATCTTTTGGTGTACAAACATGATCCTAGTTCACTTTAGCTCTCAGCTTTGACATTGTAGGTCCATTCCACAAAATTTTTTGAAGCATTTCTTTAATCTGTTTACATACTTTACTTTGAAGTATTAAGATGTTAGTCCAAAATACATGAATACCAAACATGGTAGAATGAATAAATTGAAGTCTTCCTGCAAATTACAGTGCTCTTGTTATCTAATTTGAAACCTTAGATAACATGATATCTAAGAGATATTTACAATCAGATGAAGAGAGTTGCGTGGAAATGAGTGGCAGACCTAGATACTTACTAGGCAAAGAATCATTGGCACGGTTGATGCGTAGAATGGTCGGGTCAAAAACGATGTCATACCTGTCAAAAAGAACAAACAGTGATCGGGTGTGGTACCGGCAAAGTAGGTTTCGACGGTCAAGTTAGTACTTGAAACATCAAGAGGGTAGTAGTAATGGAGATGGTGATTATGGCGTACGTTTTAGGTTGACCCGACCCTATATTTATAGGGACTTCAAAGTGGTGGTGTTAATAAGATGACCACATAACTGCCTTGATAAGGTTGTGACCTCTAGGAGTTATCCTTTGTAGCAATTAGGTAGAGTCCTTCCCGTAGCCGGTTGAAAACTTTTATCTCCTTATAGCCTTATTTGTGTTGAACAAGTATTACTTATCAGTTGCCTCCATTCCCGAATTCGTTTGTCGGGTATAGGAACGGAATATTTTCTTTTTGGCATATGCATTTCTTTATAAATAAGAGAATATATATATATATATATATATATATATATATATATATATCAAATAAAATGTGACATACATTTAGTTAATAGGCTTGAGGGTTCCTTGAGTAGTTTAAAAAAGGATTAATTTCAAGAAACTCCCTTATACTATTCACTTTAATCAACTAACTCCTATTGTGTCCACTTTGCCACCTATACTATTCAATTTCATCATTATGCACCCTCAACTCACATTTTGAGTCAAAATGCCTAAACTACCCTCAATAGTATAAGAGGGTTTAGTGAAATCAACCATTTAAAAAAATTATTTTTCGAAAATCAATTATATTTTTCGCAAAAATTATAAATTCAATAAAATATATATATATATTTTTTGCAATTTTTTTTTTCTCAAAAAACAATATTTTTCGGAAAAGATCATATTTTGGAACATAATATATATTTTTCGTGAAAAAACTCATATTTTGGAACATAATAAATATTTTTTCGCAAAAAAAAATATCTTTCAGAAAAAAAAATCATATTTTGGAATATAATATATATTTTTCGAATAAAATTATTTTTCGGAAAAAAATCATATTTTGGAACATAATATATATTTTCGGAAAAAAATCATAGTTTGGAATATAATATATATTTTTCGCAAAAAATTCATATTTTGGAACAAAATATATACTTTTTCACAAAAAAAATTATTTTTCGGAAAAAAAAATCATATTTTGGAACATAATATATATTTTTTGCAAAAAAACTTTTTTTTGGAAAAAAATCATATTTTGGAATATAATATATATTTTTTCGCAAAAAAATTATTTTTCGGAAAAAATAATATATTGGAACATAATATATATTTTTTGAAAAATATTCATATTCTGGAACATAATTTATACTTTTTCACAAAAAAATTATTTTCGGAAAAATTTCATATTTTGGAAAATAATATATACATTTTTGGAAAAAAAAAAATCATATTTTGGAACATAATATATATTTTTCGCAAAAAAATTATTTTTTATAAAAAATCATATTTTCCTAAATATATATATTTTGAAATTTATAGTTTTTACGAAAAATATGATTTATTTTCGAAATATAATTTTTTTAAGGGTTGATTGCACTAAACCCCCTTATATTATTAAATGAAAATATTTTAGATATTTTGACATGATAAAAATTAATTAATTAAATTAAATAGCAATTTCTTCCAGTTAACCATTAAAAAACGATTTGAGGGTTGAATTCAAATACATCAGTTACCACTGTTGGTGAATGGATTTGTGCAGCAAGAATGTGGTTTTGACCTTCCTTTTCATGTAATTAATACACATATATATATACATATATATGCATATGTAAAGATGAGAAAGTGACATGAAATAGGTCACTTAAATAATTAAGAGAAGTTTTGTGGTTGGAAAGCTAGCACTCTCATATATATATATATATATATATTCGTAAGAATTGAAGGAGTTTTGACTTTTATGGACAATATGCATGCATATGCTTACACGTGGCTGAATAATTTGAAAATGGTTGGGTATTTGCTTGTGGGGTTGGAAAATTGGGAGAGAGAAAATGTGTTTGAGTACCTTTAATAGGGCGCAGGCCAGAAAACATGGGTCGTGTGCTTGTTACGCGCCCAACAACAAAGCATTTTAGTGGGTCGCATGCTTTTTACGCGACCAACACCCTGGGCATTTGCTTTTCCACACGACCAACATCCTGATCATTTAGTGGGTCGCGTGTTAACACATGCCCCAAGGCTGCCCATCGCACTTGTGATGAACTGCCTTACCCTTCTTTACTACTCAAGTTGAGTGATGGGGCAGTAAATGTAGGGTCGTGTGGTAAAACATGCCCCTAACGATCATCAATGGTGATGAATTAATTTTGGATTAACTTCATTTATACCCCATTTTATTTCAATCACATTTTCATAAATTTATTTTTATTTCAATCACACTCATTTTAACCCTCTCATAATATGAAATATCTAAAACACTCTTATACCAAACACTTCTTAAATCAATTTAATTCTAGGATAGTCTAAACCATGTACCCAAACAACCCTAACCCTATAGTGAAACATTCCTAACTCTATACCTAAACAATCCACTATACAATATATAAATTTTGAAAATGATATATAAATTTTGAAAAAATATATAAAACTAATATATATATATATAAATTTCGAAAAAAATATATAAATTTTAAAAAAATATATAACTTTCGAAAACATATATAAATTTTGGAAAAAATATTAAATTCAAATGAAATATATTAAATTTGGAAAAAAGATATAAAATTCAAATATATTTATATAAAATTCGAAAAAATATAAAAATATGTATAAAATTCGAAAAACAAATATAAATTTTGAAAACATATATAAATTTTGGAAAAAATATATAACTTCGGTAAAAAAAATATAAAATTCAAAAGAAATATATTAAATTCCGAAAAAAGATAAAAAATTCGAATATATATATATAATTCGAAAAAATATATAAAATTTGAAAAAAAATATAAATTTTGAAAACATATATAAATTTTGGAAAAATATATAATATTCGGTAAAAAAATATAAAATTCAAAAGAAATATATTTAAATTCGAAATATATATATAAATTCAAAAAATATATATATATTTTGAAAAACATATATAAATTTCAAATATATATATAAAATTCATAAAAAATAATCTTCCTAAATGTTGTTACCCTTTGGGGTTGGATTATTCCTTGTCAACAATAATCTTCCTCTTTCATGCATTGGTTTAGGCATCTCATGAGACCTAGCTTCACATCATTTCAGTGTTATTTCAGTGAGAAGCCCATGCATAGAGGAAGTCAAAGGTTGTTGGTCCATCAAACAAGGAGTGGCTTGTACCAACACCCACTTTTCGTAAATATGATATTTTTCAAAATATATATATTTTTCCAAAATTTATATATATTTTTGCATTTATATTTTTTTGATTTTTAATATATTTATTTTGAAATTTATATACTTTTTACAAATTTTATATGTTTTTTCGAATATTTTATATTTTTTACAAATTTTATATATTTGTTTCAAATTTTATTTATGTTTTTGAAATTTATATTTATTTTCGAATTTTATAATGTTTTTCAAAATTTAATATATATATTTTTGAATTTTATATGTTTTTTTTTAATTTAATATGTTTGTTTCAAAAACTTTATATTTTTTTGCGAATTTTATATTTATTTTCAAATTTTAATATATATTTTTTAGAATTTTATATGTTTTTTTTTTAATTTTATATTTAGTTTCTAATTTTATAATTTTTTTTCCAAAATTTAATATATATATTTTCGAATTTTATATTTATTTTCGAATTTTATAATTTTTTTCAAAATTTAATATATATGTTTTCGAATTTTATATGTTTTTTTTTTAAATTTATATATATATTTTGAATTTTATATAATTTTTTCAAAATCTATATATGTTTTCAAAATTTATATATATATATATTTTCGAATTATATATATATATATATTTAAAATTTAATACAAATTAAATGATTAAATTATTGGAGGGGGTGAAATTGATAAAATAATATATCCTCATATCCAAACAACACTAGGTTATCCCATTGAGGGTGATTTAGATATTTACAAAAAAAAAAATGATGATGTCATCGTTAAAGGGGTGTAAATGATGAGAATCTCAAACCAATGAAGATTCTCGAACCTGAGGGGGTGTAAATGAAGTTAACTCATTAATTTTTCACAACGACCATGAACCCTCTATAAATTTTAACCACTCCAATAAATAATTCTTCACCAGTCCTTTTTCTTTATCTACACCATCCTGCTATCCGTCAACCACAACTCTCCTCTTTCTTCTGCATCTTGCCTATTTCTTTTTTCTTGGTCTAGAAATTTTTTATTGTACCAATATTTTCTTAAAAATACTTTATAACACCACTTAGAGACGTAAATGACGTGTTATCCAGCATCAGTCCACACCTGCTTGACAAGTTGAGGGATGACTTTTTGATACTGGTCGAGGTCACACTCCGGTGCCCAACCCAAAAAGAGAGGGCACACGACTGCCCTCAAAGTGAGGGAGGCCACTGGGTAGGCTTCTATCACTCATTCTGTTTGGATGGGCAGCGTCTTCCCCTTCCCCACTTGTCACGGGAGATCCGGAATTGTTTTGGTCTTACTCTTGCACAACTTTACCCCAACTCATGGAAGGTGATACTTGGAGTTGTTTTCCTTTGGCATCTCTACGGAAACGAGCCTATGACCCTTAGGGAACTTCTCTCCAACTACACCATTGAGAAGAGTGGCTCTTGGGCCGTATTTTCAGCCAATGAGGTGGGCTTCCAGCAGTCCATGCCAGACAACAAGAAGGACTGGTCTGAGAAATTCTTCTTTGTTAGAGGAGATAGACGGGAATTTTTTGACTGTGATGCAGACAACAATAACCCATCCGTTCCCGAGACGTCGAGCGACCTTGTCGAAGCCGGTAAGTTCTATATCTTTTCCTGTATATATATATGTATATATGTATATATATATGTATATATGTATATATACGTGTATATATACTTTTAATATATTTATTTATATTATTATTTTTTCAAAAATAGTGAAGAAAAAGCATTCCATCAAACTATCATTGGAAGAGAAGATCAAGCTGGAGAAGGCAAAAACCTTATTAGCTGGTTACAAGGGAGATATCCTGGCTCCAGCGGCTCTGTCCGCATTCTGTATCAGCCTCCGTGGTGGCCGCATCCCGTATATAGGAGCGCCTTTTCTTCCTTCCCCGAGTAGGACTATCGCTTCTCACGGGAACATGTCTACGTCGCCACCCAGTCCAGATTTTCGTTCTCCCCCTTCTGGAGGGAGTCAAGTGCTTCCTTCTTGTGGTGAGAGTGCATGTATATTTGTTTATATATTCATATCTTGTATATACATATATATTTTGCTTCGTGTTATATACCTTTGTTTCTTCATGTACACAGGAGTGGCTGTCAGGTTTACCCAAAACGACCTTGACCATGTTCTAAAGAAACGCAAGGCAGCCAAGTCTCCTATGCCAATGGGTTCTTCATCAGTGCCTCTTTTTCCTTTTTTATTGCTTGGGCAGGATACCCGACCCATCCCCCAGGGTCATCCTATCAGGACCCTCGACCTTGATTTGACTCTGGAGACTGGCCGCAGGGGGTCTAATTTTTTTTAGTTGGGATTCGGTCAGCAGGGATTGATTGGTGGGTTGTCCGCCTTCAGACAACCTCGAGTTGGTTTTAGGCTACCCCTGCTCCTCATCTGCTCTTGAGTCGCAGTTCTCTATTGAGGGTACCGTGATGACTAGCTGGAAGGTCGCCAATGAGAGGCTTACTGATGGCCTGATGGAGGAGGACCTTGATTCACTCAGGGGCGATGATACTCTAGAGGTGTACCAACAGTCTTTGTTGGATCTTGGCCTGGTTAGTATTCTGTATGTGAAATGAGCACCGCTTCCATTTGTTCATCCCTTTATGTCGACTTATTTTATTTCTCTTTTTTTTAGCATTTTTCTCAGACTACTAGCATATTTCACAGATGCATCCGAGGGGAGAAAACAAGAGACCAAATGGTAGCTAAACATCAAGCTGAGATGGCTAGGCTATAGAGCTCCTACGACCAACATGTACACCATAACCAACAAGCTAAAGCAGCCAGAGTAGAGGAGATTGCCAAGTTGAGAGGGACTTATGAGTCCGATGACGGGTCGCGGTTTTGATGATAATTGTCGTTGCTTCACCAAACTCCGGTCAACAAAATTTATAATACCTACAAATAATTTACTTAAAATAGTATAGCAATAAGTAGGGTCGAACCACTCTCAACTTAGAACTCAGTTTGAGACTCGGATCCAAAACTCTAATTTTCGAGAATAAAAATAAATTAGTTAAAAACAATTCTTGAATTTTTGAATAGTAAACTAAAATAACTAGATAAAATGATCAAATGGTGGAAGAAATCTCAAGGGAAGAGAATTCACCACCCGGGTCTATATAAATAATATTATATATTTCTATTACAAATTCCCCTCCAGCCTATTAAACATAAACATAGATATTGGTAGACATTCCCCGTATTTCCATTAATTGATAATTACGGAAAATTCTCCATCTAATGTTTTGGTTTAAAAATAAATAAATAAAAATAGTGGTAGGCATTCCCCGTATTTCCATTGATTGGTAATCACGGAGAATCCTTCCTCTATTTTCAACCTCTATTGTAGGTTTTGTCACTTGAAAGAATTATTTCGGAAAGAGAATTAAACAATAAGAAATAAAATAAAATTATTTATATCTTACCCAAGGTGGCTTCATTACTCCCTTGAGAATAAGTTTAAGCTAACATAATGATAGAGAAATAAAACATGATGATAGAAAAGTTTTTCATTAAATAAGAAGATTACAAGAAAATAAGAAACTTGATACAAGAATAAATTCTCACATACAATCTCTAATTCTCTACAGTCTCTACCATCTAACTCCCACAATATCCAACTACTATCCTATTTATAGAGAAAATTGGAATATAATGACATCTTGTAAAGTGAAGTTAGATATACTTTTCTTTTATTTTTCTTTGAATATTGAAGCTTTCCAAGTCGTTTTCTTCTTTCTTCATGTGTATTATATTATTTATCTTCCATCCATGTGCATTCATTTTTCACTTTAATACATTTTCTTCATCTTTTCCAATTCATACCTAGAAGAAATAAAAACATATATATAAGAACATTTATACAATAAAATGGTGAATTAAAGATTTACTTTTGACATTAAAAATAGTGATTTTGTGGACTTATCAAATTACCTCCAAACAAGCTCTTGCTAGTCCTCTAGCAAATATGAACAAAATAGATTAGTTCACAAAATTAACTTTTATTAAATTTAACAAAAGATGTGCCACTTTCGCAGGCTGCTTTCGATTGCATTTACCATATAGAATAAGGCCTTAAACCCCTATGTTACCCTAGTGGACGAGCAATAGCCTCGTGACGGTTGTATATATTACCCACAACTTTTTCATTCTTCATTTTCATGCATTCACATACTCATTAATCAAACCATGATACAATATATAAGATAATATGAATGCAAATACTACCACTCACTACCGAACAATAACTATCTCAAACTAATGATATGAATGATCCCCACTGAAGTAAATAATTTTGTTACTCTCTACTCCCAATCTAGACAACCTTCCGTGTTTTTGTGAACATTCTACTATGGTATGTCAATATATTTTCTTCTATTTCATTGATTAAACTTTGCTATATTTTTCGTAAAAACTCATTCTTTCCATCATTTCACTTCTATCCATTTTTGTATTTATAAGCTCCGGACTCTCCAGTGAGGATTTTCACTTCTGACCAACTGGGCTCGAGTTTCTTTCATGGGATTTATGCTCATTAGTTTTCTCTCCTTTTTACGCGAACAATGATATTGGTGATACCAATGTTCGGTTACTAAGATCGAAGAACTACTTTTTGCATTTCTTTCAAAATAAAATTTTAAAATTTTCTCCATTCTATCTCCCCTTCTCCCCTTTTATAGAGGCAAAACTAATTTTTCAACTACATAGTCAAAGATCAACTGTTTTTCCCATAGTAAATGTGTGCATGACCTTATAGGTCAAAGTTGTCCTTTTCGGTTTCAATTTCACTAATTCATTTACCTATGTAAAACCAAATCACTTTACTAACTCAATCTAATCATTACTCTCATGAGCGGGAATATCGCATCACATACTATTGATACATCATAAACACAAACTTAATCAACTTATAATGCAAAACACTCATGCATAAAAATAAAGAACTTCTCCAAAAAAAAATTTCAAAAATTCAAAAATTATTTTATTTATTTATTTATTTTTGAATAATGAAACTCTATTTTGATTAAATAGATATCCACCCCCAAACAAAAATAACATTGTCCCTAGTGTTTAAAAATACATCTAAGAGACAAATTGGAACAAATTACCGCAATTGAGGTGGTATTTTTTGAAGTATAGTCCCTGCAAAGATTCTTGGAAAAAGAAAAGTCAAGTGATTAGAAATATTATGGCAGACTTTACCCCAAAACAAAATCTAAACATACCCAAATAGAGTGAGAAAAAAAATGAAAATAAACTTTATAGAAAATATTTACACAACTGATTGGGTTGCCTCCCAGGAGCGCTAAGTTTAACGTCTTCAGCTAGACTCAACGGATGTGTATCCCTAAATAGATCAATCCGAATAAATCGGATCAATGAGGAGAATTTTCTCATTTTTAGAAGATTCAAGTTCTAGGAAAGCCTTTAGACGATAAACATTGACTTTAAACAACTGTCCATTCTTAGGGTCTCGTAACTCAATGACACCATGACTATAAATGTGATGGACATAGTACGGGCCATTCGTTTCTTTAATCTTACCTAGCAATTGGCATATATGATAAGCTAGACAGTATGTGTGGGTGTCTTTGAAAAGGGTTGGCCAATAGAATCCTAACTGCAAGATTTTTGCAGCAATTCGTTTGGAACTGAAATGGCCACCACATGCCTGGTCATGACAGAAGGAAATGACAGACTTTTGGTCTACCTCAGGAACACACATACGAATGATCTGATCTGGACAATATTTAAACAAGTAGGGGTCATCCCATAAATATTCCTTAGCCTTGGCCAAAAATTTATCTTCCTCTTGTTTGGACCAGTTGGAAGGAATTTGACCAGTCACAATATAATTGACAATATCTGCATACCATGGTGCATGAGATATCTCAAATAATTACTCATCAGGAAAATAATCAGAGATGGGAATGGAGTCACTAGTGGATTCAATAACAAGACGGGATAAATGATCAATGACTACATTCTCGGAACCTTTCTTGTCTCAAATCTCAAGGTCAAACTCTTGAAGGAGTAAGATCTAGCGTATCAACCTAGGTTTTGCATCAGATTTGGACAAAAGATGTCTTAACGCTGCATGATCTGTATAAATGATGGCCTTAGATCCAATTAAATAAGATCTAAACTTCTCAAAGGAGAACACGTCTGCTAGCAACTCTTTCTCAATGGTTGAGTAGTTGATTTGGGCATCATTTAAGATTTTGCTAGCATAGTATATGACATGTCGTGCTTTATCCACTTTCTGGCCTAAAACAACACCTACTGCATAATCAGACGCATCACACATAATTTCAAAAGGCAAGTTCCAATCAGGTGAGCGAATGATAGGTGTAGTAGTGAGTGTTGACTTTAAGTACTCAAAGGCAGACTTACATGCATTAGTAAACTCAAATTGTGCATCTTTAGCTAGAAGATGGGTCAAAGGTCTAACTATCTTACTGAAATCTTTGATGAAGCACCTGTAGAAACCGGCATGACCTAGGAATGCTCTAATATCTTGAACAAATTTGGGGATAGGTAGATTGGAGATTAGATCAATTTTTGCTTTGTCTACCTCAATTCCTGCACTGGAGATATTATGACCTAGGACAATTCCCTTTTGGACCATGAAATGACACTTTTCCCAATTAAGTACCAAGCTATTATCACGACAATGTTGAAGTACGAGAGAAAGATGGTCCAGACATTGCTCAAATGATGACCCAAAGACAAAGAAGTCATCCATGTAGATTTTTAGAAACTTTTCAACCATGTCACTAAATATACTCATCATACATCGCTGAAATGTAGCTGGTGCATTACACAAGCCAAATGGCATGTGACGATAGGTAAATGTACCGAATGGACAGGTGAAAGTAGTTTTGTTTTGGTCATCAGGGTGTACAAGAATTTGATTGTAACCAGAATAGCCATCTAAAAAGTAATAGAAGGCCTGACTAGCTAATCTTTCTAACATTTGGTCGATGAAGGGAAGTGGAAAATGGTCTTTTCTAGTCACACTATTCAGTTTCCTGTAGTCTATGCAAACTCGCCATCCAGTTTGAATGCGAGTAGGAACAAGCTCAGTATGGGCATTGGACACAATAGTGATGCCAAAAATTTTAAGAACTACTTGGATTGGGCTCACCCATTGACTATCAAAATTTGGGTAAATGATTCCAGCGTCAAAAAGTTTGATAACTTCTCCACGGACAACTTCCTTCATATTGGGGTAAAGTCTCCTTTGAGGTTGTCTACATGTTTTCACATTATCTTCTAAGTGAATGCGATCTTGCACCACTAGAGGACTAATGCCTTTGATATCATCAATGAACCATGCTATGGCTTCCCTATTTGTCTTAAGAATGCCAAGTAATTGGGACTATTGTTTCTCAGTTAACTCAAAAGATATTACCACTGGAAAAGTCTCATATTCACCAAGATATGAATATTTTAAAGTCTCAGGTAAAGACTTTAATTCAATATTAGGTGGTTTCTTTGCATTATCAGATTCAGTGTTAACTGCCAAAGACAATGATTCGAATTTGGATTTATACTTGGATGCTTCAAAGGGTGGGGCAGAGTCTAACAAATCATTTACTTGGCTAATGTTATTAGCTTCGTCCAAATTATCACCAAAATGGGCTAGACAATGCTGGAGTAGATCCTCAGGATATGAGTGGTTAAAGGTGTGGGTGGTCAATGAATCAATGAGACAAACATCTTCAACAAACTATGATTCAATGGGTTGTTTCATCAAATTGAACACATTGACTTCCACTTTCATGTTTCCAAAGGTTAAGGTCATGCTACCATTTCTACAATTGATCAATGCATTGGTTGTGGCTAAAAATGGTCGACCTAAAATGATTGGAATTTGTTTACCTTGGGGTGGTTGAGTGTCTAGCACAATGATGTCTATGGGGTAATAAAAATCATTCACTTTTACTATCACATCCTCAATGATACCCCTTGAAAATTTGATGGATCGGTCAGCTAACTGAATTCTAACATCAGTTTTCTCAAATAAGTCAATCCCAAATCCAAGTAGATTGAATATGGTAGCACATTGACACTGGCACCAAGGTCCAATAAAGCCTGACCTTCAAAATTTTCTCCTATCCTACAAGTGATAGTTTGACTACCAGGGTCTTTGTGTTTAACCACAGCTTGGTTTTGTAGGAAGGAGGAATAATGTTGGGCTATGAAGGCTTCCTTAGGGATATTGGTTTTCCTCTTGACTAAGTCTTTAATGAATTTTGCATAAGAAGGAATTTGCTTAATAGCAGTAAGAAATGGAATGTTAATTTGGAGATTTTGAAAAATCTCTAAGATTTCACTGTATTGAGAATCCTTCTTATTGTTGACTAGTCTAGAGGGAAAAGGTGCACGTGGAATAAACGGCTTTGGAATGACATCATCTAGTTTAGGACCCTGAGTCTCTTTGGATTTTGGAGGATTAGGTGGAACATTATTTGATTCTTCAATTTCATCACTAGTGGGTAGCTCAACCTTATTATCAACTTTTTTTTCCTGACCTGAGTGTAATGATGGAATTTACATTGGCATTTGAATGGTCAGAAGTGGAAGGCGTCCCTATAAGATTAACTCCTTGTCTTTTTAGATTGATTTCGGGTTGGCTAGACAATGTACCCCTTTGTCTTTCAGATAAAGTTGCAGTGAGTTGACTCAACTGATTTTGGAGAGATTGCTGAAATTGTAGTTGATTTTGAGTCAAGAGATCAAAGTTATTTTCTAACTTTTGAAATCTCTAATTGGAATGCTTATTGGATTGATCAAGATTAATGACAAGCATTTTCAAAGTGTCCTCATAATTGGAAGTATTATGGACCGGTGGGACAGAAGCAACATAGTTGTTCATAGGATCAACTGCTAAATCTCGGCTTGGATTGAACTGGTTATTCCTAAGGAATTGATTTTGATGAATTATTGGTCTTTGAGTTTGAGGTTACCTATTGGAGTTACTTTGAAAACCGGACTGACCACTTAAGTTTTGTGGAGGTAAATTTTGCCTTCATGAAAAATTAAGGTGATTTCTAGTATTAGAATGGTAACTTTGGCTAAATGTATTAGGCAATGGTCTCCTAAAGGTATTGAAAGCACATGATGTGAAATTTAGAGTAACCCAAAAGATAGATTAACCCAAACCAAATTTTACTCGCAAGTATACGAATCATAGTAGTAAAGAGTACAAGTATTGCGAGGTCATTCCCACGAGGATTGATTAGACAAATTAAATCTAAAAATTACTATCTAACTAATTCAACAAAATATTGATGATTTTGATAAAAGAATAATTGTAAAAGAGATGAAAGAACAATGATAAAGAAAATACCAAGGCTTTGATTCCACCACTAATCAATACAATTCCAATTTTCAATTGAAGTTATTAAATAGCCAGATAATCTTCACACATCCAATAAAAAATAATTATAATCAAACATATGGATGGCCTATCCGAGTTAGGGCATATGTTCAATTAAATCTTTATTATCTTGATCATGAATAATAAACAAATAATTGAAGGAATAACATAAATCACAACTAACTATCCATGGTCAGGCATAAATAATTATGATTTACTTTGTTCTTCTTAAATCGCCAAATAAGATTACATGTTTATGGTCAGACACAAGTAACCTATATGCTAAAGTTCCAATAAATTCAATTAAAGTCTTGGTTAAAACACATAAAATTGAAAGTATAGGAAAACATTAAAATAATAAGAAGAAGAATTTAAATGAAAGATTCAACTACTTATTTCAATTGAAATAATAGAATTGTAAATGAAAAGGGTTTCCTCTCAGCCCTGGCCGAGAGAATTAGTTACACATGAAGAAAAAAATAATAAAACAACAACCAAACCAAAATTGAAGATGGAAGAACGCATTTGCTTTCTCCGTGGATTGCACCAGTCTTCTCTTCTTTTCCTTGGCTCTTGATGATCCTTTTTGCATCCATATATGCCCTATTTATAGGGGTCCTCAAGGTTTCATCTAGGAAAGTAAATAAGATAATACAATATTCCCATATTTCTTTTTCTAATTGGTGATATCTTGCAGCCCACTTTTGACCAATTTGGAGAGTAAATTTGGAAGATATTGATGAGATACTCTTTTCTTGTTTTCATTTCATTCTTATCGTTCCTTCAAAATCTGTGATTATATTACCAAGCTGATGCTGATTTTCGTACAAAATAGTATGACAGATTTAAAATGTTTTTTTCGCCCTCTAAACTTCAGAATTAGGGTTTCTATGTGAAATACCAATATTCTTTAAATTGAATCAGCTTTCTAGGAACACTGGGCTCACACAAATCCGAACAATGAGCTGAAATATATGGCCCAAATACTAAGACGTGGTCTAAACAGATTTTTGGCTTGTTTAGATGGATTTAACCCATTTGTACCAGAAATCACCAATAACCTATAAAAATATAAAAACACAAATATTAATTAAAATAATTTAAAATAAATGACTAAAAAATATGTTTTTGGAGGTTAATCGTGTATGAATTATGCACTTATCAAATACCCCCAAACTTATATTTTGCTAGTCCTCGAGCAAAACAAAAAAAAAACTAACTATATCACTTTTGCAGGAACTCTCGATTGCATTTAACATATGCAATAAGCCTTTGAACCCCTAGGTTACCCCTAGTGGACGAGTTATAGTCTCGTGAGGGTTTCTAGTGATGATACCCACAAACATCCGAAAAATAAGTTTCAAAGCAATGTACAATCACATATGTAACCTTAAATAGTAAATTGTCATCAACTTGAGATTTTCGAATGATTAATTTATTTGAGATGTCAAACCCATATTCTCCGTCTAAATTAAATTTAACCTAAGTCTAATTCTTTTATCAAAATTTAGTTGAAGACCCAAATTGTCCATCCTTGTTGTAAAGTGCAATAACTAAACACTAATTCAGAATTGGTCAAAACCTCATGACATAACTCCAAAATCTCAAAAATCATCGGGTTTCCAGAATAAGAACAATTTTACATTGGTAACTCAAGTGATTATTTTTTTTTTCTTTGAGATACTTCCACAAGGAATTATTTACCCAAGATGAGCTTAATTTACTCCCAACCTCAAGCCAACCCTTTGGATTTTTTTTTTCATCACAAGAGTCCTGATTGAATCTCATCCCGATCTACCAATTTTTTTTCTAAGATAATAGAATGATATCTCTAAATTTCAGACCTTTTCTAAAAAAATGTAAGCTGATAGTGCTCGTGAAATATATTTCAAGGTTTAACTATGAGGGTCATCAACTAAATAATGGTAAGTATAAAAGACTAAGGACTATCATTCATTCTGACTAGATTAAGTATTTTAGTCTCAAATATACTAATGATTTTCAAATCTCAACCAAACTGATGACAATTCAATACTCAAAGATATAGAAATACTGAACATATTGCATAGGCTTTGAAACGTTTTTTTTTTTTTTTGTTTTTGAAAATATATACATATATCTATAAAAAATTCCCTTTACCCCCAAACATAGATCAAATATTGTCCCCAATAGTTAAAAATGAAAGTCACAAGGGCAAGTTTGAGAATTGTCTTGGATGACGTATTATCCAACTTCGAGCAAGAACAAGGAGAAAAGAAATAAAAAAAAATGGATTAGAAGGAATCACAAGTATGCCACCCCCAAACTTGGATTATAAGCATCCACAAAAATATATATATATATATATATATATATATATATATATATATATATATATTTTTTTTTAAACTCAACAATTTTGATAAATGGGGGTCCTCTAGACGAATACACTCCACATCTCTATCTACCAACCCATCTAAGTATGATTTCAACCTCTGCCCATTCACTTTGAAAATATTACCATCCTTAGGGTTTTGAATCTCGACTGCCCCATGAGAAAAAAACATTTGTCACAGTGAATGGACCAGTCCATCTAGAACACAACTTCCCAGGAAAGAGACGTAATCTAGAGTTGAATAACAAAATTTTTTGGTTGGGCTCGAAGGACTTCCTAAGAATAAATTGTCGTGAAACATTTTAGTCCGCTAGCAACCAAACAAGCCAAACAAGTATTTTTTTTAATTGTTTTTTCTAATTTTCTCTGTGAGAATTAATTCAAGGGCAATGTTAATGTTTATTTTCTAATCTTGTAGAGAATTATCAGGAATAACCACAATAATTCTCTCATAATTAGAGCTCCTACTCTCTTCCAAAGTAAATCAAAGGATGACCAGTTAAGGCCCGCCAACTAAACAACCAGGTGGGTTCCCAGGTAGGTGGAGAGGCACTAGGCCTGCTTAATGACGGTACGTCCACACAACCTTAAGCAACAGAGTCGCCGTTTGACAGAACCTTTCTAGACATTGTTAAGTTGGAAGGTGCTCATTGGAGTTACCCAAGATTATCTTTTTCCAAGAGGGTCCTATGAGCTATATGAAAATCCTAGGGCCAACGTCTACTTGATTTTAGATTAAAACATTTAGGCTTGGGTTTGACAAATGCAAGGAGATTTTTAACCTAGGTGGGCAAGGAATTGGTGATGAAATCCAATCCTTATCTTGTTAGGGGTTAGTGCCCTTACTAAAATTTTATGCAAAATGCTAAATTAAAATGCACAAATAAAACAAGTAAGAAATAAAGGAGAGAAAAAAAAATACAAAAGAATAAATAAATACAAAGGAGTGAGTGTGTGAACTTTCTTCTTTTGTTTTTTTTTTTTTTTCAAAAATAAGTGTACTAACAATAATAAAAGAAAAAAAGAGAAAAACAAAATTAAAAATAAATATAAATGAAGAAAGTGTGCTCTTAGAAAAAAAATCCTATGTTATTCTAACCTAAACAAAAAATAATAAATAATAATAATTAAAATAAAATAAGGTTAGAGTCACTTACCTGATTTGCAAAATTATGCAATAATGCAAATTTTCTTTTCTTTTCTCTTTTTTTTTTTCCTTACGCCCCTTTTCTGTACCAAGCGTCCTACAGTTGAGGAAACAGCAATATCAAACATGTAAAAGGATGACAATGACTTGGATGTTGCTTGGAATTAAAGGAATCACAGAAATTTGGAATGAAAAAAAAATAATAATAAAATAAAATAAACCTAAACTAAGAATTATGATAAATAATAATCTTCAAATTTAATTGTATCAAATACAATCCCCGGCAACAGCGCCAAAAACTTAATGTGAAATTTAGAGTAACCCAAAAGATAGATTAATCTAAACCAAATTTTACTCGCAAGTATACAAATCATAGTAGTAAAGAGTACAAGTATTGTGAGGTCATTCCCACGAGGATTGATTAGACAAATTAAATCTAAAAATTACTATCTAACTAATTCAACCAAATATTGATGATTTTGATAAAAGAATAATTGTAAAAGAGATGAAAGAACAATGATAAAGAAAATACCAAGGCTTTGATTCCACCACTAATCAATACAATTCCAATTTTCAATTGAAGTTATTAAATAGCCAGATAATCTTCACACATCCAATAAAAAATAATTATAATCAAACATATGGATGGCCTATCCGAGTTAGGGCATATGTTCAATTAAATCTTTATTATCTTGATCATGAATAATAAACAAATAATTGAAGGAATAACATAAATCACAACTAACTATCCATGGTCAGGCATAAATAATTATGATTTACTTTGTTCTTCTTAAATCGCCAAATAAGATTACATGTTTATGGTCAGACACAAGTAACCTATATGCTAAAGTTCCAATAAATTCAATTAAAGTCTTGGTTAAAACACATAAAATTGAAAGTATAGGAAAACATTAAAATAATAAGAAGAAGAATTTAAATGAAAGATTCAACTACTTATTTCAATTGAAATAATAGAATTGTAAATGAAAAGGGTTTCCTCTCAGCCCTGGCCGAGAGAATTAGTTACACATGAAGAAAACAATAATAAAACAACAACCAAGCCGAAATTGAAGATGGAAGAACGCCTTTTCTTTCTCCGTGGATTGCACTAGTCTTCTCTTCTTTTCCTTGGCTCTTGATGATCCTTTGTGCATCCATATATGCCCTATTTATAGGGGTCCTCAAGGTTTCATCTAGGAAAGTAAATAAGATAATACAATATTCCCATATTTCTTTTTCTAATTGGTGATATCTTGCAGCCCACTTTTGACCAATTTGGAGAGTAAATTTGGAAGATATTGATGAGATACTCTTTTCTTGTTAATCAAGTCTTCTTCCCACAACCCTTGATTTCATTCCATTCTGATCGTTCCTTCAAAATCTGAGATTATATTACCAAGCTGATGTTGATTTTTGCACAAAATAGTATGTCAGATTTAAAATGTCTTTTTCGCCCTCTAAACTTCAGAATTATGATTTCTATGTGAAATACCAATATTCTTTAAATTGAATTAGATTTCTAGGAACACTGGGCTCACACAAATCCGAACAACGGGCTGAAATATATGGCCCAAATGCTAAGACGTGGTCTAAACAGATTTTGGGCTTGTTTAGATGGATTTAACCCATTTGTACCATAAATCACCAATAACCTATAAAAATATAAAAACACAAATATTAATTAAAATAATTTAAAATAAATGACTAAAAAATATATTTTTGGAGGTTAATCGTGTATGAATTATGCACTTATCAGCACAAACTTGTGCATCCGAAGGTTCAGATGTATAATAGACTGGACATTCCTCTGTTGGATGGGATAAACCAGAACAAATATTGCATTGTGCAGGTGTAGATATTAAGGCAAATGTATCGAACTTTTTACTTAAGTCTTTTACTCCATCAACAAGACTTTGCATCTCAGACTTTAACTCATTTTCTGGTTTGATCTCATAAAAACCAGATCTTCTATTCATTTGATCATTCCTAGAAAAATCATTATCATTTTGGTTCCAATTCCAATTTTGGGCATTTTCAGCTAGTTCCTCCAAAAATATATAGGCTTGGTCAAGGGTTTAGGCCTTGAACTTTCCTTGGTGCATTGAATCAATCATGGTTCTGTTCATAGGTGAAAGTCCCATATAGAAGAAATGGACTAGTTGTGCTTTATCAAAGCCATGGTGTGGGCATTTGAGTAGCAAGTCATGGAATCGGTCCCAAGTTTGATGGAATTGTTCTTCAATTTTTCCTCTAAAAGTACTAATGACATCCTTCATTGATTCGGTCTTTTACATATGATAAAACTTACTCATGAATTTCCTTGCAAGTTCATCCCATGATCGAATGGAGTTGGGTGGAATGGAGTTTAGCCATGATGCAACTCTATCTTCTAAGGACAGGGGGAAAAGACACAGTTTGACACCCTCTTCATTCAAATTTTGATTTTTGAATGTGTTGGATATTGTTAAAAACTTCCCTAAATGGATATAGGGTTGTTCGTTTTCTAGTCCATGAAATTTTGGCAACAAATTGATTGTGGCGGGTCTAATCTCAAACTGGGATGCATCATTATCAGGTAGAACAATGAAATTGGGTGGGTTGGCTATGATTGGGGCAAAGTAGTCATTAAGAGTTCTCGGTGCAGTCATTGATGAATTATTGGTGGTTGAGAGATTTAACAAGGTAGTTGATTTTTCTTCTAAATCAATGAGTGAGAGATCACTAGGAAACCTAACTAAACACTTGTTAACTCGCAACCACTGGGGCATAAACAAAAAGAAACCTAAAGCGGCTAGATGATGGGCAAATCACATAAATTTTTTGGTTTTGTTATCTTGAGCTTAAATTTAAGGGTGGTGAATTTTTAAATCTAATATTGTAGAGAATTAATAGGATGGTGTCCAAATTAATTTTCTCCTAACTAGACAACTCCTACTCTATTCCAAATTAAGTCGATAGATTACCAGTTAAGGATCATCAAACTAACAACGGAGTAGTTCCCAGGAAAGTGTGGCGAGGCACGTGGCCTGCTTAATGGCGTGTCAACCACACTCCTAGACAGAATTTCCTACCGTTTATCAATTTGATAATGACTCACTGGAGTGACTACCTACCGCTTCCTTCCTAGAGGGCCTATGAGCTCGTAACCCTAAATTGGATTATTGCTAATGAAATTTAAAATTAGGCTCATGGTTTAACAAATGCAAGGATTTTTGTGATTTCTGGGCCACGGAAACGGGTGATGAAATCCCGACCGAATTTGTGGGAACTTTGCCTTAAGTATCTTATGCAAAATGCTAATTAAAATATGCACAAACAAGAAGAAAAAGAAATAAAAAATAAAAAACGGGAGCTTAGGGGAATTTCTAATGTTATTATATCCTAGAATTCGCATGCAAAATTTGTGTCTAGAAAAAAAACTAAAAACAAAATAAATAAAATAGAAATAAATCAAATACAAAGGATGGGAATTTAGGGTAATTTCTAATGTTATTCTGTCCTAGAATTCGCATGCAAAATTTTCATATAATGTAGGAAAAAAAATAACAAGAGTTTAGAGATATGGAACCTTGCTGACGAACCGGTATAGTACCTCCTGCAAAAATAAATAAACAACAAAAATAAACAAGTAAGTAAATAAATAAAAAATTAAAACAAAAATAAGTGAATAAAAAAAAAATTAAACAATTATAACTAATTTGTTTTTTTTTTTTTTTCGTTTTCTGTTATGTTTTTTTTATTTATCTTTTTAAAATTTGTACGTTAATTTTAGAATGTTAGAAAATGGGTTAAACAATGAAACATGGCTACTGGTATCAGTTAGACAAAAACTTTGGAAGCTACTTTGACCTTTGCTATTATTATAATTATAATTATAATTTTTTTAACAGAAATCAAATTCGGACTATTACTAAATTCTAGGATAGTAATCAACTGTGGCCTACGCAAGCCACAAACAAGCTACAGGAGGTTTTTTTTTTTTTTTTTTGTTTTTTATTGTTTGTTTTTGTTTTTTTGTTTTTTAAATAAACTACTAGAGTTTGGACAAACAGTTTACTCTAATGAACTAACAATTTAGCTACTGCATTTTGAAATTTTTTTAGTTTTATAGTAAACCTCAAAGTCAACTAGTATATATGAATTGAACAAAATAAATGGAATGAATTATCAACTCAACAAACTGTCCAGAATGATTCCGGTTTTTTTTTTTTTTTTTTTTTGAAAATTAACAAAAATCACACAATATAGAAATAATTAAAATAAAGGGAGGGATAGAAAGTTCAAGTGGGTTCCCGAAAACTTGTAGTCTCGAATCTTTGACTCCGAATTCAATGTTGATGCGGCAACGACGCCATCTGACGGGTCGCGGTTTTGATGATAATTGTTGTTGCTTCACCAAACTCCGGTCAACAAAATTTATAATACCTACAAATACTTCACTTAAAATAGTATAGCAATAAGTAGGGTCGAACTACTCTCAACTTAGAACTCGATTTGAGACTCGGATCCAAAACTTTAATTTTCGAGAATACAAATAAATTAGTTAAAAACAATTCTTGAATTTTTAAATAGTAAACTAAAATAACTAGATAAAATTATCAAATGGTGGAAGAAATCTCAAGGGAAGAGGATCCACCACCCGGGTCTATATAAATAATATTATATATTTCTATTGCAAATTCTCCTCCAACCTATTAAACATAAACATAGATATTGGTAGGCATTCCCCGTATTTCCATTAATTGATAATCACGGAAAATTATCCCTCTAATGTTTTGGTTTAAAAATAGTGGTAGACATTCCCCGTATTTTCATTGATTGGTAATCACAGAGAATCCTTCCTCTATTTTCAACATCTATTGTAGGTTTTGTCACTTGAAAGAATTATTTCGGGAAGAGAATTAAACAATAAAATAAAATAAAATAATTTATATTTTACCCAAGGTGGCTTCATCACTCCCTTGAAAAGAGGTTTAAGCTAACATAATGATAGAGAAATAAAACATGATGATAGAAGAATTTTTCATTAAATAAGAAGATTACAAGAAAATAAGAAACTTGATACAAGACTAAATTCTCACATACAATCTCTAATTCTCTACAATCTCTACCATCTAACTCCCACAATATCCAAGTACTCTCCTATTTTATAGAGAAAATTGGAATATAATGACATCTTGTAAAGTGAAGTTAGATTTACTTTTCTTTTATTTTTCTTTGAATATTGATGTTTTCCAAGTCATTTTCTTCTTTCTTCATGTGCATTATATTCTTTATCTTCCATCCATGTGCATTCATTTATCACTTTAATACATTTTCTTCATCTTTTCCAATTCATACCTATAAGAAATAAAAAGATATATATAAGAACATTTATACAATAAAATGGTGAATTAAATATTTATTTTTGACATTAAAAATAATGATTTTGTGGACTTACCATCCGACCTCCAGGGGGAAAAAGAGAAACATCAGTCCGAGGTTTCTCTTTTGTCTAGGCAGCTAAGCAAAGTGAGGGTCACTGGAGTCGCGGAGTTCAAACGCTCCCCTGAGTTCAAGGAACAACAACTTCACTGTTTTGTTGACGACTTTGATGACCTTCGCGAGCAGACGAGTGCTTGTCATCCAGCGCAAGATTACTCTAGGTTTTTTCCTAGAGGCCGACGTAGATAGTAGTCTGCCTTTTATTTTCCATGTTGTATTTATTGTATTACCATAGTGTATCATTTCCTTTCCATTTGTTATACTTTGGAATTTATGAATGAAATTATTTTTATGGATCTCGATCCTTGATTTGTGTAGACAAAACTTAACCTTTTGATTAAGGTAGTTTTTGTTAAAAAGGGAAGCCATATTTTGACCTCTTTAAGGTTTGGGGCTTCACTCAGCCATACATTTTTCAATAATATAGTTTCAGATTATAAATCCGAGCTTCACTCAGCCCCCCTTTCTGATAGGGGACCCATTATTTGAGTGGAAAACATATATTTATGATAACACTGTAGAGACTCAGAGATTGAAATGAAATTATTTCATTTATTGATGATTGGCGGGATAACCATTTTGACAACTAATGTAAATCAAATAAACAATAGAATGCTCGATGACTTATTGCAAACTAGATCTAAGTGAATAAAACTACTCGACCTGATACTAATGAAAATAAAATAGAGGGTAGTCGAAGCTGACCCTGATGCTACCTTTTCGTATTTACTGGTAATACTTCCTCAAGTGTTGAGCATTCTAGGGATGGGGTAGCTGCTTTCCTTGGAGGGTCTCCAACCAGTATGCTCCTTGCTGTTGCATGCGAGTTACCCTATAATGACCTTTCCAATTGGGAGCCAACTTTCCCATTTTCACAATTTCACGATTACGGGTGAGCGGAGTGACTTCCCATAGGACAAGGTCACTTGGATGAAATCTTCTATGCTTCACCCGCGCATTGTAATATCGTGACATTGCTTGTTGGTGTTTGCACAAAAATTGGTAGTTGGTAGATGTGGGCATGCCAGGCTCTGGAAGAGCCAAAGGTAACTTACGAAAGAATGTACAACTCTTCTTTTGGAAGTTATGAATATGGAAATCAAGCGATTGTTAAATAAGAAATTGTAAATTTCTATTTATAGGTTCTTTTTGCCTTGGTCAAAAGGACTTAGGTGTCAAAGTTTGTAAGGAACGTAAGAATACTAAAATAAAAGGGAATTAAGGAATTTGAATGCCAAAGGGAATTGAAGAACTAGATTGGAAAAGGGAATTGAAAAACTCATGTATAATTGAAATAGAATGAAGTTGCATGTAAATGAAATTGCAGGAATTTAAATTGCATGAACTGAAAGGAAATTGGAAATATCATTACCTGCAATAAAGATTACAAGATAATGATTGAAAGAACAATAACGTAAATAATTTGGATTGACATTATAGGAATGAAAGTATGAATTGATAAGATAGAGATTACAATTGTAAGAAATTGTATGTATGTGTGTTTTGTTGGTTGCTGCAGAAGAGCCTCAAATTTACAATACGTATTCTATTTATATGACTACCAAACCATTTCCTTAACTGCCTTTAACTCCCGACCTTGGATGTTGACACGTGTTACCATCACCTTTTGTTCTTTTTCCATATGTACCTTGCGGTTTATTCATGGGAACCACCTTTAGCACTTTACTTCACACGTTCTAGTTCATGGTCACTTCTATTGAAACTAGAACTGAATATAATGAACTTACCCCATTTTACCAACCATATTCATTCTATCTTTTAGTCCACCACATCCCTTGAACATAGGCCACGCCCCTTATCTTTAGCTACCCCTTTTCCTCTGTCATCCTCATCTTCTTGGTCGCCAGTCTTCTTTACTCTTCATCAACATTCTTAGCTTGCTAGATTATATGCCACGTGACACTTTCCCTTTCTGCCAAGTGGCACGACAAATTAGGTGTCAACATATGCCCCCTAAGTTCCTATGGGCTTGGGCCTCTTCTAGAAAGGCAATAGGAACTTGATTTCCCTTCCTGACTTGGACTAAGCAAAACACTTTCCATAGATGCGAAATAATTACAAGTAACTCTACTGGAAGGTGAAAAATGAAATAACTTAACAAACTATTTACATCCATCTATGAGATGGTTTATTTATGCCGAGGCAACACTAAGCTAGCCTCGACTTTCTTTTCATTTCAAAACTTCAAAGAAACTTGGCCGATATTTCTTTAAGAACCGGCCATTGGTAGGATAAACGTGGACTGCCCCATCCAAATCCATTAAGTGGTAAGCTCCATTGCCTAAGACTTTAAGGACTTGATAGGGACCTTCCCAACTTGGAGTGCATTTTCCATATTTAGGGTCTTTCTTCCCAGCTAGAAGAATGACTTTCCAAACCAAATCATTTTCTGCAAAAGACTTAGGTTTCACTCTCTTGTTGTAGGCTCTGATAACCTTCTTTTTATGAGCTACCACATGGTCTAATGCATTTAGCCTAGTCTCATCAAAAGCTTCTAATTCTACCAACATAGACTCTGTGTATTTTGCCGGGGTCAAGTTATTTTGATAAACTATCCTGACAGATCTCACTGCCATCTCCATTGGAAGAACTGCATCATGGCCATATGTTATCATGTAAGGAGTGACTCCAGTGCTTGTTCTCTTGGAATTCCTATATGCCCATAGAGCCTCTGGAAGAAGATCATGCTAAGTCCTTGGATTCTCCTTTACCATCTTCTCTATGATGCCAATAATTATCTTATTGGAAGCTTCCACTTGTCCATTTGATTAAGCATAATAGGGAGTAGAACATAGTATTTTAACTCCTTTGGACTCAACATATTCCATCAAAAGTGATGGATTCTGGAATTCCAAAGTGATGAAAGATTTTCTCTTTTATGAAGTTGATGGCCACACTCTGATTCACTGCCTTTTATGGTTCATCCTCCACCCACTTTGTGAAATAATCGATGGCCACAATTATCCATTGATGTTAGTCATAAGATGGAGGCCTAATCATTCCAATAATATCTATGGCCTATCCTTTAAATGGCCATGACTTTATGATAAATTGCATTTCAATAGCTGGCAGTTTCTGAGTTGGTCCATGGACTTGACAAGGTTTGCACCCCTTGGCATATGTCATGCAATCTTTCAGAATCCCTGACCAATAATATCCATACCTTCTAATCAGCCACCTCATCTTTCTTTCAGCCTGGTGAGCCCCGCATAATCCTTTATGAACCTCTTCCATGACTTTCAAGGCCTGTTCTCTAGAAATGCACTACAGTAGAAGGCCATCTTCCTTACTCTTTTTATATAACTCACCATCCAGTAGGATGTAGTTAACTGCCATCAACCTCAATCTTCTAGTAGTTGGAAAATGGGGGTCTGCTAAGTAATTGACAAAAGGAATCCTCCAATCTTCCATATCACCATAAAAACTATCGATGGCAAATGATTCTGCCATTATATCATTCCTCATTTTGGTCGTTGGAAGTGCTCTCCTTTTTACTTTCACCAGTACCTCTTCCATGCCTTCTGGAACCCTGATCCCAGAAGCCATTTGAGCCAAGTTGTTTGTTTCTCTATTTCTATTCCTCGGCCTATGCTCCATATTTACTTCAAAAAATTGTTGGACTAACTGTGTAGCCAAAGAATGAAAATGTCTTAACTGCCAACTCAAACATCTAAAATCTTCTAAACTTTGGCTAAGGACCAAGTTGGAATCTCCTATAATGTGTACACTTCTAACTCCCATTTCCAATAGAATTTCAAGGCCCATGATCAAAGCCTCGTATTCTCCCTGATTATTAGTGCATTCAAAATCCAGGAAGAAAGAAAATGAGGTTTTTTTCCCATTAGGTGATATAATGACTATTCCAGCTCCTGATCCATCTATCGTACTTGACCCATCAAACTTTAATATCCATGGAGTCATGCTTATCATGGCATAATCTAATTCATCAAAACTTATGGTTCCACTTCAACCGAAGGATGAATAGCCAAGAATTCGGCCAAAACTTATTTTACTGCCTTTTGCGGGATATATGTTAGATTAAATTCCATCAAGGCCAAAGACCATTTTCTAATTCTACCAGTAAGTAAAGGCCTCCATAGCCTATATTTAATCACATCAGTTTGAAAAACTATGTAAACTTCAACCGGGAGCATATAAACTCATAATTTCATGGCATAATAATACAAAGTTAAACATAGCTTTTCTATGGCAGAATACCTATACTCCACTTGAGTTAACACCCTACTTATATAATAAACAGTCCGCCCTCTACCGACTTCATTATTTTGGGCCAACATGTTTCCAATTGACTCATGAGTGGCAGAGATGTACAATTTTAGCCGGTATTTTTTCCATGGTGGCATGATCACTGACGGATTTGATAAGTATTCCTTAATCTTGTCAAAGGACTTTTGGTGCTGCTCTTCCCAAACAAACTCATCTTCCATCTTCAATTTGAAAAGAGGAGAAAAATTGTGGAGCTTACCTGCACAATTCTTGATGAATCTCCGGAGGAAACTGACTTAGCCGATGAACTGTCTCAATTCCTTCTTATTCCTAGGTGGTGTTACTGCCATTATAGCCTTTGTTTTGTTCTTGTCAACTTCTATGCCTCTTTGGTGAACCAGAGATCCTAAGAAATTACCGACCAAAACTCCAAAGGCACATTTGAGTGGATTCATCTTCAATTTGTGACTTCTCATTCTAGTAAAGGCCATTCTTAAATCTTTCAAATGCTTTGCCTTGACAGTAGACTTTACCACCATATCTTCTATGTAAACTTCCAGAAACTTGCCAATCATGTCATGGAAGATGGCATTCATGGCTCTCTGATAAGTTGCTCTAGCATTCTTTAGGCCAAATGGCATCACTACCAACTCAAATGTCCCAATTGACCCTGGACATCTGAATGCAGTCTTTGGAATACCTTCCTTTGCGATGTAAACTTGGTTATATCCAGAATGACAATCCATGAAAGACATAATCTCATGTTTGGCTACAGCATCTACTAGCTGATCTGCCACTGGCATAGGATACTCATCCTTTGGAGTGGTAGAGTTCAAGTTCCTAAAGTCAATGCAAACTCTGAGCTTTCCATTCTTCTTGACAACTGACACTATATTGGAGATCCACTCCATGTATTTGGCAGTACGTATGAAGCCAGCCTTAAGAAGTCTTTCAATTTCCTCTTTAACTTTTAGAACCACTTCTTTGGACATTCTTCTGGGAGCCTACTTATGAGGCCGATAACCTTCCTTGATTGGTAGTTTGTATTATACCAACTCCCTAGATAAACCTGACATCTCCTAATAATTCCAAGCGAAATAATCCTTAAATTCTTTCAATAAAGCAATCACTTCTACCTGGAAGTTAGGCTCTAACATGCCATTCACATAAGTTGGCTGAGGATCTTCTTCTGTGCCCAAGTTGACTTCCAGTAAAGGATCTTGCATCTCTGCCAAGCTGTCATCCATCCTTGGCGGAGCTTGCTCTAGATCTTCCAGTTGAATAACATCCAGTTTCTCATAACCATGGTCCTAAACTTCAGCCATGTTGACCGAAGGCCTAACTTCCATTTGACTTTCCAGGAAGATTATCTTTTTGGCCAGGTAAGCTTTTAACCAAATACAAGTAGTTGTAAAGGCCTGTTCCTTTAGCCTCTGCCCTTCTTCTTCAATTATTTATTTAATAATCATGATTAACTGATTTGGCAGTAAGGGCCTAAAGTTCTATCTTTGGCTTAACAACTTCTGTGGACAACTCTCCAATCTCCTCTTCTGTCAGACTTTTCTTTGTGGTAGCAGCCACTGGTCTTTTATTTCTGTCCACTTTCGTGAACCTGATTGGAACACATTCTTTTTCATATAAAATGGCTTCGGCTGAACATACCTTGGCTATGAAAGGCTTGTCATCAGCTTCTACAATCTTGACCTCATCCCCATCCCAAAAGATTAACATTTCATGAAGTGATGAATGTATGAAGGTATGCACATGTTTGGGTGAATTCAATCTCTTCCTGGAAGAAGATTATAGGTGACAGAAGGTTCAATTATGAAAAATGCCATATAAGTAGTCTTACCTCCAATGGTAACTTCCAATGGCAACATCCCTTTTGTATTAACCTTTCCTCCACCTAGTCCACTAATAGACACCTTGCTTAGAATCACATAAGCCATGGATCTATCCAGGGCTTTCAAGGTCTTGGTAGGGATCACATTAAGGACTGACCCATTATCTACCAACACTTTATTCACTGGATGACCTTCTAACAACACCTTAATGTATAGAGGCCTTAACTGTTGAGTCATGGCCAATGGTGGTTGCTCAAAAATTACTTTGTCTGCATCACATTCAACTCTAGAAGTGGCCATACCTCTGTTGGAAGAAACCCCTCCTCCTTTCTGAAGCTGGTCAAGTACTGTTATCTCTATCATGGATCTTTCTCATTAGTCTGGAATTTGCACTTCTTCCTTGCATTCTGGTGCTTGGAAGATAGTTGGAAGAATGAAAGCCATATTTCAAGGAGCCTCCATGGGTAATGAGCCAAATTGAATCCTCAGCCTTGGAGCATGTCTGGGATTGACATCTTTTATCTCTTCATCATCTTGGCTTGTTGACGCCCTCTGGGTTACATGATGGTAGACTTCTTTTCCAGGCCTTCTTCCAGCTACAATCTACTGGTTATTATGATTTAAGGCCATCTTCCTGTATTCCTCTCTTCTTCTTTGCAATATTCTCTTATTTGACTTAGAGAAGATAAGCCCAATCAGCTCCTCTTCCTTTGGGAATTTTAGATGTTTCAACCTCTACCAGACATTTAAAGGGGCCGGAGGAGGCTTAACCATCCTAACTTTGTGTGAAACTTCTCCTTTTTGTACCCATATTTTCGACTACAAAGAAGATCTCCTCTTGAACACATGAATTCTCTAAGGGTTTGGAAGAACCCTCTCGGCTGGACAGTCTTTTGTTCGGATAATAGTCACCCCTTTTGGCCTAAAATCTTGAGGATTTAGCCGAAAGTCCCTCATTTCATATTGATAAGATATCCTACCATACAGATTGGTCTTGGCAAGCTGGTGGAAATGCCTATGCTTTACTTGTCCCCCTTTGCTACTGGAACCTTTACAACTTGGGCAACATCATTGCTTGATGAGAGCAATCTGGGTTTCTCTCAACTTCTTCTCTAGAACTTCCACCAAAAAATCTCTTGAGGTGGATGTTTCTAGCCATTTATTTCCCTTTCATTTACTATCTTCCTTTTCTGCCAAAGTAATCACATTGCTACTGACTATGGCAGGGAAAGGGTTATCATCTACTCCCATGGTTTTTGCCTTCTTCTCTGGAAACCTCAACTTTCCCTAATCAATGGCTTTCTGCAAGGAATTTCTAAACACCACACAATTATTGGTAGTATGGCTCCAAAAATTATGATACTTACAAAATTCCTTGCTTTTCATTTCATTCACCGACGGAAGTATGTGCCCTTTTGGCAGAATAATCATCTTATCTACCAAAAAGTGATAAAAAATCTACTATGTCTTGGCCAGGTCAAAGGCATACACCTTTCCAAAAATCTTTACTCCTTTCTTGGCAGCACTGGAAGATGGCTGAGAACCACTGGTAGAAGCTTTTGACTTGGACAAAACTTCACACACATAAGGCTTCTTGATGCTGATCTCTGCCAGATTTATCTCCAACCCCTCTTCGGCCTCTATTGCAAAAACCTCAAAGTTTGGATCTCGGTAGTAGGTACCCTTGGAGGTATTCTTCCTGTTTCTCCCCTCCTTTAGGATAATCTCATACCTGGTAGCACGACCAACCAATTCAAAGAGATCTCTGAATTCCCCTCATTCTAACCTCTTCCTGAGTTCAAAGTCTAAACCATTGAGGGCCAACCTAATATATTCAAATTCTAGAAGATCAACTCTACACTTCAACCTTGCCCTTCTAAACCTGGAAATGAACTCTTCCACAGTTTCCCCAGGTAGTTGAGAGAACCTAGACAAATCTGCAAGGGTGGCCTCCGACTCTGAACAGTAGAATTGATTGTGGAACAACTCTTCCATCTTTGCCAATTTTGTACTGAGTTTGCTGGAAGATGAATATACCAAGAAAAGGCTGCCCCTGTCAATGAATTTGGGAAGAGCCTCATCTTTAGCCAAGGATTAGGACCTGCCTCCCCACATTGAACATTGAATCTTCCAATATGCTCCAAAGTAGATTGATTTCCCTCTTCTCCAAATATCACAAAATCAGGGACTTTGTAATCTCTTGGAAACTCAATCTCATCAATAACTTATGGGTATGGCTTTCTATAGGCAGGTTTGCTAAGTCTTATTCTGGCTAAATGATAGGTGCTCAATATTGGTCATTTATCGCCCCTATCTTGCATTTGTTATGTCTTTACATTCCATTACTTGGTATTTTTATCTCGTTTGTGTGTGTAAGCATGTTTCAGGAGCTTAATGAAGAAACGAAGCTAATCTTGGTGAATTAACTGAGTTCGTGTTCATTTCTATCTCGAGAAAGGAATCAAGAGGTGCGCCAGAGCAAAAAAGAGCTATCGGAGGGAGAAATGTTCATTTCACGACATCATTATCTCGCCGGAAGGGCAAAAATATCATTTTCAGACATTATTACTTCACCGAAATGCATCGGGAGTCAAAGGCGGTCAGTCTAACTCAAATATGAAAAGTCGGGGTTTTATAGCAAGAATGCATTATACCCTACGTCACCAGAGAGAAAATGGACAAATTGGACTCAACCTATGCTCCTAAGCTATGCTGTGGTTTTGGACCCTACGCTCTATACCTACGCCCAAGCATAGGTCAGGAGCATAGCCCTACGATCTATACATATGCCCAAGCGTAGGTCCGGAGCGTAGGTCCTATCTTTTGGTCACGTGATCCCTCGACATAATGAAGTTGTTTCGGAGTTGTTTCAGAATTTTCCAGTTTTGTCCCTACTTCGATATTTCAAGTGATCGGTGATTCCAGACCTATACATACAGGCTTATACACACATTTACATCTAATGTTAAGAGATTATTCATGTATTATAAAATTACAAAAAAGGGCAACCATTAGGGTTTCCCTCACTTGTCTATAAATATGAGAGGATTAAGGTTTAGAAATGGATTATGCTTTTAAGGTTATTTTTAGTTCTATTTTGGAGATACACGTTCATTCATAGAGTTCTCTTCCATTGAAGATAACCACTATTGAAGACCTAGAGATCTGGAGAAGAAGGCCATGAAGACTGTTTCTACACCGATAATGCAGATTCCCTTAGCCATGATCAACTAATTCGGTATCTAGGGTTTTCTCGCAAAACCCTAGCAAAGTAATGTAGTTCTGATTTTATATTCAATTGTAGAGAGGGGAAACTGTGACTATATTGTGATGATTGTGTTAGATGAGAGACTGTTTTTATTCGTGATACAAGTTTATATATTTGATTGATTCTTGTCTTAGACTTTTCAAATATACTTATCTTAAAAATCACAATTATTCACCATGGGCTAGAACTCAGATGCTTAATCTGTGATTTTTTACACAATGGTGGTCATAAAACTCGAAACCCTAGGTTGACACAGACCATGCCCAGACAAACTGATATAGAAATGCCTTAGTTTATTTTCATGCTTTAATTTACTTTCTGTTAGTAGTTGGCATGACTAATCAGTTTAGTCTTAAGATTGGTTGTCGTGATCCGGTTAAGAGTAATCCTTTTTCGGGTCAAACTGCTGGCGCGGTGCGACCTGATTCACAGTTAATGGATCGCCCTCATATAATTGAAATATAATTTGGAATATGTTATGCGGTTAGTGGTGGAGTGAGGAAACCATAGTTTTCTCTCCTTCTGAATCACAACCATTATCTATCATTGATTTATGTTTTATTTTACTTATTATTAGTTAATTCACAAAATCAAACTATTTTTGGAAAACTATAATTCAGTTCTTTTAAACTATTAAAGTGAACAATCCTCGTCTCTGTGGGATCGATATTCCTCTACTCAAACAAAACTATACATAATTGATATGTGCGCTTGCAGAAGGGTAAAACCTAAAGTTTCGTTAAGGTGTTATTTTTAACCACATATTTTGCACACACCTGATGCACACCAAGGTTTTGGTACCGTTGCCGGGGACTTGGCATTGTTTAATAGCTTTAGTAGTTTATTTGCATTGTGTTATTGTAGATTAAAGCTAAAGTTGAAATTTTGGTGTGATTTTTAGGTACAATTGAAAAGTGTGAAAGGAAAGGACAAAGCTGCTGAAGTTGCTTCTGAACCCTTTGTAAGTTTCAATTTTGCTTGGTTTTTGCACTTAATTTTTAGCTTTGCTTTTTGTTCATAGTTTAAATAAGTTTAGAAGTAGTTGAGTTAATTTTCTTGATTTAAAATATATATACATAATAAATATTTTTTTTTTACTTAGTGTGTGTCCGATAGATCGACGTGTTCAAATTCAAATTTTGTGTTAATAGAATACGACCCGGAGATTGAAAGAACTCTAAGGCGTTTATAAAAATCTATTGAAGAGCGTCGTCAGATAGATGAGGTCGAGATAGGTGACGAGAGAGTCAATCCACGGAGAGGACCAGACACCTCATTGAAGGGATTCTACGCACCAGACGCGTATGAGTCGTTTGCTGAATTTCCAGAAGAGTAGGGTGCAAAGCATTTCGAGATCAAGACGAGTGTGATCAACATGCTCCCAAAGTTCTCGGGTCTCAGGATAGAAGATCCGTACCAGCATGTCAATGAATTCTTGGAGGTTGCATCCTCCTTTAGGTATAATGGTTTAACTAAAAATGATCTAAGAGTGCGTCTATTCTCATGGTCTTTAAAAGACAAAGTAAAAAGATGGTACATTAAATTGACTCAAGCAATTAAACTTGACTGGGAAACACTTAAGCAAGAATTCTTAGAGAAATATTTTCCCATAGGAAAGACTTCAGAAGCCCAAGATGCGATTAAGCGATTTAGGCAATTGCCAGGAGAGCAATTTCATGATGCGTGGGAGAGGTACAATGAGATTTTGTATAAATGTCCCCACTATAGGTTTTCTGATCAGGATGTTATTAGAAATTTTTACATGTGTTTAGGTGAAAAACACAAAAATCTGATAGATGCCTCTACACATGGTCAGTTTACCTTGAAACCCGGAAGAGAGCTTTAAGAGATGTTTGATAACATCAGTGAAAATGCCCTTTAGTATGAATCTGATCTAAGGTCTAAAGTTGAACTAGATAAAAGATCAAAAAAAACATTTGAGGTTAATCATGATATGAAAAATCTAGTGGCATTAATAGAGGAGAGGTTAGAGCGATTTAAAAAACTTCTTACCCAAAGAAGTCATTCCCCTAAAAGAGATGTTTTTGAGGTTGAACCAGATTATTCTCAAAATGAGTGTGAGGACGTAATAGCCGCTGATGTCAATATAGTATGGAATTACTCTAATAATGCCCCGTTCTCCAACTCATACTCTCCAAATAATAAAAATCATCCATTCTTGTCCTATAAGTCCACAAATGTGGAGAATCCTCCAGAAAAAGTTCAACAAGTACAGTGGTCCAATTCTCAATCCAATTTTCAACAAAGGCAACAATTTGCCTCGCAACCAAGGTTCTAACAGAGTTAGCAATCATTCGAATCTCAGCCAAGAATAATGACTCAAAATTCTCAATCAAATTTCCAACCCAGATAACCATCTAATAATGTTTTGGCTCTTCATCCATTCAATAACAACTAGGCTATCCAACCATTCCAATATCTGCTCCAGCCTCAAAGAAACCAAGCTCCACCACCCGGTTTTCAAAATAATAGGATATAGCAGACCTTGGTGGACCTTCAAATCAGATGGGGGTAAATACTCAAGCACTGGCCCAAATCACCTTGCACTTAGGACAAATGGAAAATCAGAGAAATACTAGAGAGCTAGGTTAGTTGCCTAGTCAGCCTATCGCTAACCCAAAGATCCAGCAAGTGCAAGAGCTTGGATTGTTTACCAATGTTAATCACGAGTATGTTCGAGCAATTATAACTCTGAGAAGTATAAGAGTAGTGGAGAGCAGAGTGGAGGAAGAACATGAGGAGAGGCTGCATACAAAAAGGGAAGTTGACCAACTCAAAGGAAGGAAGCAGAAGAAGCACCGTAGAAAGAGGTTGAGAGTGGAGAGGCTGAAGTTCAGACAGATAAACTGCTAGTAGATAAGAGTGTCGAAGAGACATTGCTTGATGATCCAGATAGGGCAAACTACGAGGAGGCACAACCATTTTCTCAACGTCTTAGAGAACCGGCTAAGTATGGGAATTGAAAGAATCAGATATGTTGGATATGTTTCGACAAGTCAAGATTAATCTGCTGCTCTTAGACGTGATTGCCCAAATCCCACCTTATGCTAAATTTTTCAAGGATCTCTGTACACAGAAGAGGAAAAGCAGAACAAAGAATTTGAAGAAAATACTCTTGACTGAGCAAGTGAGTTCACTGCTGTTAAGCAATACTCCACCAAAAAGGTAAGATCCCGGTGCTCCCACTATTTCTTGTGTTATCGGTGACCATGAAATTTGTAGAGCCCTTCTTGATCTAGGTGCGAGTATTAACTTGCTTCCTTATTCAGTCTATAAACAGCTAGGGTTGGGAGAGCTCAGTCCCACAAAGTTGTACTACAGTTTGCCGAATTATCTGTGAAACGGGCAAAATGTATTTTGGAAGAAGTCATAGTTCAAGTGGGCAAGTTTTATTTTCCAGTGGATTTTGTAATCCTAGAGACGGAACCTGTCTCGGACTCAAAAAAATTCCTAGTGATCTTAGGCATATCATTTCTGGCCACGACAAATGCATGCATAAATTGCCGAACCGAAGCCATGGATCTGACCTATGGGAACATGAAAGTCAAGATGAATGTTTTTGAATGAAGCCATCAATTACCAGAGTCTATGGACTATTTCCAGATAGATGAGTGCGACGAGTTAAATGATATTATATATGATTTTGTGACTCAAATTCTGGAAAAAGACGAGCTTGAAGAATTTATGGCAAATGAAATGCCGAATGAAGAAATCAAAGATTGGGATGCATATGTGGAATGGCAGAACAAGGAGTTGGATAAAATTGAGACTGCGTTATATGCACAACCTTGGACACAAGAGCCAGTGGAACCACTCCCAATAGTCGCAAGTACTCCCCTAGTTCCATCACTTATAACACCGCCTGTTTTAGAACTTAAGGAGTTGCCAGAAAAACTGAAATATGTTTTCTTGTGACCCGACAAAACTTTTCCTGTAATTATTTCATCAAAATTGATAGCAGAACAGGAATTGAATCTGATTGAGGTCTTGACCAAGAATAAAGAAGTAATTGGGTGGAGTGTGGCTGAGTTGAAAGAGATTGATCCATCAATTTGCATGCATCAGATTTATTTGGAAGATGAGGCGAAACCGTCAAGGGAGATGCGACGAAGATTGAATCCGAACATGATGGAGGTAGTAAGAAAGGAAGTAGTGAAGTTGATGGATGCGGGAATCATTTACCCAATCTCTGATAGTAAGTGGGTAAGCCCAACTCAAGTGGTCCCGAAGAAGTCGGGAATCACAGTGGTGTCCAATGAAAAGGGTGAGCTAATTCCTCAACGCACGACAACGAGGTCGTGTGTGTGTATCGACTACAGAAAGCTCAACTCTAACACCAGGAATGATCATTTTCCATTGCCATTCATCGATCAAATCCTGGAAAGACTAGTCGGACAGAGCTACTACTACTTTTTGGATGGATATTCCGGCTATAATCAAGTGGCAATTGATCTTGCAGATCAGGAGAAAACCACTTTCACTTATCCATATGGCACATTCGCGTACAAACGGATGCCTTTTGGTTTATGTAATGCACCAACAACATTCCAGAGGTGTATGATGTCTATCTTCTCTGATATGGTAGAAAGGTTTCTAGAAGTATTCATGGATGACTTCTCAGTCTTTGGGGCAACCTTTGAGGACTGTTTGAGGCATTTTACACTAGTACTTGAAAGTTGTAAGGAGACCAATTTAATTCTTAGTTGGGAAAATAGCCATTTTATGGTTCAAGAGGGAATAGTACTTGGGCACATTATATCAAAGCAAGGGATTGAGGTCGATAAAGCAAAAGTCGAGCTGATTTTAAAATTACCTCCTCCCATATCTGTGAAGCAGATACGCTCTTTTCTGGGCCATTCCGGGTTTTATAGAAGGTTTATCAAAGATTTTAGCAAAATTGTCCGACCATTATACAATTTACTAGCTAAAGATGTAGTCTTTATATTTGACGAAGAATGTATTCATGCCTTTAAGGGATTGCGTACTAAATTCTCATCTGCCCCAATTATCTATCCACCGGACTGGTCTCTACCGTTTGAGCTGATGTATGAAGCTTCAGATTATGCAATCGGAGCTGTGCTAGGGTAGAGAAAAGACAAGTTGCCATATGTGATTTACTATGCCAGTAGAACTTTGAATAAAGCTCAGATGAACTACACAACTACCAAGAAAGAGTTATTGGCAATGGTGTTCGCCTTGGACAAATTCAAGTCGTATTTGTTAGGAACCAAGGTGGTCGTCTACTCAGATCATGCCGCACGAAGACATTTACTAACCAAGAAAGACTCCAAGCCTAGACTGATTCGATGGATTCTATTGCTACAAGAATTTAATTTGGAGATCAAAGATAAGAAGGGTACGGAGAATGTTGTAGCTGGTCATTTGTCAAGAATTGTCGTTGAGTCCACAAAGGATGACACTCCTCTTAAGGATGAGTTCCCAGATGAATATATATTCAGTATGGTGGTTATGGAACAGATATCGTGGTATGCAGATATTGTCAACCATAAAGCCACAGGTAGAATTCCTAATGGATGGTCTAAGCATGAGAAGGATCGTTTCTTCAGCCAAATAAAATTTTATATCTGAGACAATCCGCGACTATACAAATATTTCCCGGATCAGATTATTCATAAATGTGTTCCAAAAACTGAAGTGCAAGGCATACTGACATTCTATCATACGTTAGAGTGTGGAGGGCATTTTGGTGCTCAGAAGACAGCTCACAAAGTCTTATAGAGTGGTTGTTATTGGCCCACCATATTCAAGGATGCGTTCGAGTTTTGTAAATCTTGTCTAAGATGTCAAAAGTTGGGATCCATATCTCGACAAGACATGATGCCACTAAATCCTATTTTGGTGGTTGAGTTGTTTGACGTTTGGGGCATTGACTTTATAGGACCGTTTCCAAAAGTCGGCGATAAGCAATACATATTAGTGGGATATGATTATGTTTCTAAATGGGTAGAGACTGTTACCATGTCGCATGCGAATCACATTGTGGTTGAGGAGTTTGTTAAAGCCAATATGTTTTCTAGATTTGGTATGCCACGAGTGTTGATCAGTGACGGCGGCATCCACTTTGACAACCAGTTTCTTCTGGTCTTGTGCAAAAAGTATGGTGTCACTCATAGAATTGGAACGCCATATCACCCACAGATGAGTGGTCAAGTGGAGGTTTTGAATAGAGAGATCAAGAACATTATTGAAAAGACGGTGAATCATGATTTGAAGAATTGGCCGAGAAGGTTAAATGATGCACTGTGGGCATAAATGACCGCTTACAAGATACCAATTGGTATGTCACCATACAAATTGGTCTATGTAAAAGTGTGTCATCTCCCTATGGAACTCGATCACAAAGCATATTGACGATCAAAAGATTGAATTTTGATATCAAAAGATCGGGTGCTAAGAGGAAACTCCAACTCGCTGAGCTTGAGGAGTTAAGGAACAATGCATATGAGAATTCTATAATATATAAAGCCCGAACCAAAGAATTCCATGATAGATATATCAGAAAGAAAAGCTTTGAGGTCGGCCAGAAAGTATGGTTGTTCAATTCAAGACTCAAATTGTTTCCCGGCAAGCTCCAGTCAAGATGGGACGGGCCGTACAAAATTACTAAGGTTTACCCCCATGGAGCGGTGGAACTTGACGACCATGACACTAGAAAGCGATTTGTTGTGAAAGATCAGTGTCTAAAACATTATATTGAAGTTGTGCCGACAGAGAGTGTCGTTGAAATAGTTGATATAACAGAACTGACACCAGAGCTGGATGATTTTAATCCTGAATACTGAGAGGCGGCAACGTCGAGCCAACGACGTTAAACATTGGTACTAAGTGATAAAGAGTAGTTTTTTTTTATCTTAGTTGGTAGTTGTACAATAGTAGTTTAATTCGGTTTTTTAAAAATGTTAAGATCGAGTCTGAAATAGTTGTCATCATTCGGAGGGGTATTTTTGTCCACGAAGCGCCAAATTTCGATGAATTGAAGTCAGTCATGTCAATAGGTGTGTATAAGGGAGGTTCGAGTGTTCGAAAGTTAAGAACGAGCAACAAAATGGCCGAAGCCAAAAATTCATCTTTGGCACCTACGCCCAAGCGTAGGTCACTGGACTATATAAAACAGTCATACGGCTTTTTATTTTCAAATTACGCTTTTCTCCCTCTCCTCTCCACTGAATCGACTCCTGTTTGTTCCTAAAGAAAAATATCGATATTTCCTATCATTCCCAAGCGGCGGATCATCAGATTAGTGAGCGGTGTGTATGGATTCACGTGAAGAACTCGAAAAGTCTCCGGAATCCAATTTTGGGGAATTTGTCGTTTCTTGCGATTCGGTAAGTTTTGATCCATTATTTTGGTTTTGATTACTTAATATAACTATTCTAAACTAATATTGACGAACGAGACCGATTAAAATCGTGTTTTAATCCGTTTTCAAAAAGTTGGGTTTCCGGCTTCAGATACGGGTTGAATATCTAATTTTTGAGATGAGGTCTTGTTTAATCATTGTATTAGAATAATTTAAATATTTTTTTGCATTTGATTCGGTGTCCAGACAGTTTTTGCTCATTTTTCGTAAAAAATCCGAATTCTATAGGAATGGCTCGCGTAAAAGGAGCAAGGAAGGAGACTGAGGGAACATCTACGTCGGGGACAGCAGTACAGAGAAATAGATCATAGTCACCACCCCTGGAGAGTATGCGGCATGTACACCATAGTACCCGGGCACTGAGACCGTAGTATGTTATGCCGGATTCGTCAGATGAGGAGGTTGAGAGGCCGATTGCACCGACGAAGGGCATTGAGTTATATTTGAGATTTGGCCGGATGACAGTTCCACCTACTGCACCGAGGGTATTATCATGACCCCAGGCACAATCTCTAGTCCCCGAGCCATCACCACCACCACTACATGAGTCGGAGACATCCGATAAACAAACTTTCGAGAGTGGTGATAATGAGGATGGGCAGGCAGAGCAGCAGGATGAGCCGTAGGATGCTGAGCGAGGCGAGGTGCCATATCCTGAGGTGACAGTTGATGGTAACGTGGGTGATCTTGTTTCTTACAGATGGAAGCACTCCACGGTCTCCAAGGAGACACTGATGGACCGAGCTTTAGAGAAAGGGTTCTGACGGGAATGCAGTTTTGCTATTATCCCACTTGAGCGAATAGAGCCAGTTCCACAGTGGACTGTAGGCGTACTGATGGATCGCAGATTATTGCCGATCCTAGCCCCAGTTACACCACATTTTTTCATTTACATGATTAGCGAGTTCTGGCTTCATATGATGCATTATACCAGAGGGACTCGACTGGTGACAATGGGGCAGGGGAGGGAGTTTGAGATTCCGAGGGTATTACTGCTGCGTGGGGTATTCCACATGAGTTCCCTGCGAAGCTAGATGAGCAGTTCCCATCTATGCCAGAAATATTTCCGCCACTTTATGATATGGTGAGATTGTAGATTGAGGGGCAGTGGGCCGACAATAGGCGTAATGGAACCAAGAAGTCCAACTATCATCCGATGCTGCGGCTGTGGGATGTGATAGTCCGGTCGAATGTTATACCACATAGCCATCAGACCATGTGCTACCCACCATTTTCGGCGTTGCACTATGCTTTCGAGTTTGGTCACTGGTACTCTATTCCACACGCCCTTTGGCAGACTCTATTCTGGCATTATATTCATTTATGTTGAGAGAACAAGGTTGGGACTGCTAAGTTTTAGATGGTTCTTTCCTGCCTTGTGATGAAGTTAGTATTTGATCAGGGATTGTAGATGGATTCCGAGGATAAGTTTGCACCATTAGTTGCGTATGGTAAGGGAGCGTGGAACAAGGGGTGGATCAAGAAGGGTCCAGAGACATTTGCTCACCGACACAGGTTCAGAGGAGTTTTACTACCGGGTGCACAGGAGGATGAGGTGGAGATGCCAGAGGCTGAGGATGAGATACCTGAGGTGGAGGTGCCACAGGCTGAAGAGGCTGCTATAAGAGATGATGCACCACAGGCCCCGACTGGGGGGTGCTATTATGATGACTCAGACTCAGTACGATCAGTTGATTGGCCGTATTGAGGGATTAGAACACTCATTCACAGAGGAGAGGCAGGCCCGATAGCGTGAGCACCGTGAGATGATGGATTAGTGGGTTATTATGATGTGACATATGGGAGTGACCGTTCCACTACCACAGCCACCTCCGGATGATGCTTTGTAGTTGTAGTTTAGTTTTTTTTATTTTGTTTTGTTCTTAGGATTTTCTTGTTTTAGCTGTTCACAGTAGAGATTAATCGTAGAGCGGAGAGTCAGTGTTCGATCTTTTGTGACCACTTTAACGATCATTTCTAACTATTTGTGATATTTTTGCTTTTATATAAAATGACAATTTTTGATCGCTTTTACTGATATGCGTGCCTCACTATGTTTATTGCCTTGAGTATGTGTGATTTTATTTTCGCACTATGAGGACATGTGTGCGTTTTAGTTTGGGGGTGCGTTGGTTATTAGAAAACGTGTCATGATTCTAAAAAGAAAAAAACAATTCCTACCCTACGCCCAAGCGTAAGGTAGTTCATGGCTGTGCTAGAAAATTTGAAAAATTATACCCTTTTTGGGATGTTTTGGCATGATTTGTACTTATAGTTGTATTTAGATTTGTTTAAGTTATTTTTGGGAATTTTTGTAAAATTTTAATAGAATTTTTGTAGTAATTCTAATATGACAAGGAGATTGCAAATAGAAGTTGGATTAGTTATTGCTTCTCCTTTCCTAGTCAATTAAGGGTTTTAAATAATTTTTCTCTTCTAATTTTACTTTATTCATCTATAAATACATCCATAGGATAGATACAATTCATAACTCATAATTCTCAAAGAGTGAGCATTAGATTGGGTATTATTATTCTATTCTTTCTATTTCGAGGAAGGTTAGTATGAATAATGCTAATGAAGATTATTATAATCCGGAAGAGTTCATAGAGGAGACGGAACCATATGTGGTCATGAAGAGCATGAATAACAAAGCTACAAGTCAGAAGGGAAGCCGAACCATACCAAAATCGTTTTTGCAGTGTCGGTTGCAATTTGAGGAGATAGTTTTTCTGGAGAGGATGAATCGATTTTTAGTTGCACCCGGAAGAAAAATCCTTAGAGAACGAGGATTGAAGAGTCTAGAAAAACCGGCAGGCAAAAAGGTGTATCCGGGCTTGGTCCGAAAATTATATGAAAATATGATAGTTTCGGGACCACCAGGATTTGAGGTGATAAGGACCAAAGTGACTCAGTGGAGTGCTCCTATTGTGATTGGAAGAAGAAGTATTACCGATGCATGGAATATACCAATCGGTACGTCGGCAAACATACAAGGAATTTTTAAGGAGCATCCGGTAGTATGGCCACATAAGGATGAAGATATGGTGCGGGAATTGTGTGCAGTTTTAGATCCGGGGGATAAAACGTTTGAAAATTGGTGGTTGAAGTCGGATCTACTTTATTTGGATTGTGTTGTTGTGACTCAACTTCGGCCTAATAATCGAACAAGTGCAAGAGATCACACTAGGCTTCGAACTTTGTATGCCCTAAATCATGGGTATGAAGTGTGTGTTCCAGCATTGATTATGCTCGAGCAATTTTGAGTCGAGAATGGGTAGGGGCTGATAAATGTGACTATTATCTTCCATACCCATTTTTTTACTATAAAAAATCATTGCTGAGCAGTTGGGTGATATAATGAAGGAATTTGATGAGATGTGGTGGACATTCATGAAAATATATCTAAAAGAAGATTTAGAGAAGTTGAAAGAAACTGTAGATTGCCGTATATGGTTGAAGAGTGCCCTGTCGAGTGATGAAGAAGAAAAGGGGGACTAGGGTTTTTGTTTAGGATTTTTAGGTTATTTTATTTGTAGAGACGGTAGACCCTTAAGGTCACGTCTTTGTTTCTTTTATAGTTATTTTTATTATTTTGGGATTGTAGGCCCTTAAGGCCAAATCAGTTTTTTGTATTAATATTTTTGTCATAAATATATAAAAAAATCAATAATAATAATAAAAAGTCTTTGATTCATTGAAAACATGTGTCGATTTCTGGATGTTTATGGTAAAATGTTTTTCCATTGCTATGATTGGGAATGTGTGTTTTTGTTGATGATATCTCTAGGTGATCCAATTCAAGTTTCGGGGAGAGGATTTATGCTTTGCTTTGGAATCCAGAATTGAGCTTCAACTGTATTAGTTCTCCTATTTTATTTTTGATTATGTGGACATGGTCTAATTTAAGTTTGGGGGTAAGGGTATAGTATTAAAAGGAATAAAGATTTTCGGAAAAAAAAGTATTTTTTTGAAACAATTCTTTGTTTTTACGCATGAATGTTTGACATTTAAAGTTGATTAAGTTTGTGTATATGATGCATGAGTAGTATGTGATGTGATATTCCCGCTCATGAGAATAATGATTAGATCAAGTTAGTAAAGTGATGTGGTTTTTCATGGGTGAGTGAATGAGTGAAATTGAAATTAAGAGAGACGACTTTGACCTATAAACACAAACACACATTCACTATGAGAAATAGGTTGATTTTTTTACTATGTAGTTAAAAAATAATTTTACTGCAATTAAAGGGGAGAAGGGGAGTTGTTTTGGTTGAAATGGAGAAAATTGAAAAAGAATTTGAGAAAATAAAATGCAAAAGGTAGTTCTTTGATCTGAGTAACCGGGTTTTGGTATCACCAATATCACTGTTTGCATTTAAAGGGGAGAAGACTGATGAGCATAAATCTCATGGAAGAAGCTCGGGCCCGGTAGGTTGGGACTGAAAATCCTCGCTTAAGTGGAGACCATTCATGACATGAGGCTTGATATAATTATTTTTTGGTAGTAAGTGGGAATATTTGCATTCATATTATCTTTTGTGTTGTATCATAGCTTATTTGAATTGTGTGTATGAACTCATGAATGCGTAATTACAAAATAATTTAGATGTTTGTAGGTACCATCACTTGAAACCTTCACGAGACTTCACTTGTCCACTAGGGGTAACCTAGGGGTTTCAAAGGCTTGTTACACGTGTTAAATGTAATCGTTAACCCTCATGAAAGCAAGAGATTAGGTTTGATAGAATAAAAGTCATTACAGATAGTTTTCTCTGAGTTTATTGCTAAAGGACTAGCAATATGTAGGTTTGGGTTGTGATATGTGCTCAATATTGGTCATTTTTTGCCCCTATCTTGCGTTTGTTATGTCTTTACATTCCATTACTTGGTATTTTTATCTCGTTTGTGTGTGTAAGCATGTTTTAGGAGCTTAATGAAGAAACATAGTTAATCTCGGTGAATTAACTGAGTTCGTGTTCGTTTCTATCTCGAGAAATGAATCAAGAGGTGCGTCAGAGCAAAAAAGAGTTATCGGAGGGCGAAATGGTCATTTCACGATATCATTATCTCACCGCAATGGCAAAAATGTCATTTTCAGACATTATTACTTTATTGAAAAGCATCGGGAGTCAAAGGTGGCCAGTTTAGCTCAAATATGAAAAGACCGGTTTTTACAACAAAAAGGCATTATACCCTACATCACTAGAGAGAAAATGGGCAAATTGGACTCAACCTACGCTCCTATGCTATGTTGTGGTTTTGGACCCTACGCTCTAGACCTACACCTAAGCGTAGGTCCGGAGCATAGCCCTACGATCTAGACCTATGCCCAAGCGTAGGTCCTATATTTTGGTCACGTGATCCCTCGACATGCTGAAGTTGTTTCGAAGTTGTTTCAGGTTTTACCCTTCTGCAAGCGCACAGATGAGGATTGTTCACTTTAATAGTTTAAAAACACTGAATTATAGTTTTCCGTAAATAGTTTGATTTTGTGAATTAACTAATAATAAGGAAAATAAAATAGGAATCAATGATAGATAATGGTTCTGATTCAGAGGGAGAGAAAACTAGGGTTTCCTCACTCCACCATTAACCGCATAACATAGTCCAAATTTTATTTCAATTGTATGACGGCAATCCATTGACTGTAAATCAGGTCGCACCGTGCCAGCAATTTGACCCTAAAAAGGATTACTCTCAACCGGATCGCGATAACCCATCTCAAGACTAAACTGATTAGTGCATGCCAACTACTAATAAAAAGTAAATTAAAGCAGTAAATTAAACCATGAAAATAAACTACGGCATGTCTATATCAGTTTGTCAAGGCATGGCCTGTGTCAACCTAAGGTTTCAAGTTTTATGACTACCATTGTGTAGAAAATCATAGATTAAGCATCCGAGTTCCATCTCATAGTGAATAATTGTGATTATGTACGATAAATATATTCAAAAATTCTAAGACAAGAATCAATTCAAATATATAAACTTGTATCACAAATAAAAACGGTATCCCCTCTAGCACAATCATCACAGTATAGTTACTGCTTCCCCTCTCTACAATTGAATATAAAATAAGAACTATATTACTTGGCTAGGGTTTTGTGAGAAAACCCTAGATACAGAATTAGTTGATCATGGCTTAAGGAATCTGCATTGTCGGTGTAAAAACACTCTCCATGGCCTTCTTCTCCGGATCACTAGGTCTTCAATGGTGGTTCTCTTCAATGGAAGAGAACTCTATGAATGAAGGTGTATCTCCAAAACAGAACTAAAAATAACCCTAAAAGCATAACCCCTTTCTAAACCCTAATCCTCTCATATTTATAGACAAGTGAGGGAAACCCTAATGGTTGCCCTTTTTTGTAATTTCATAATACATGAATAATCTCTTAAAATTAGATGTAAATATGTGTATAAGCCTGTATCGTTAAGGTGCTATTTTTAACCACATATTTTGCACACACCTGACGCCCATCACCAAACCATACTCCTGATTGATGAAATCTTCCAACTGTCCTCTGTCCAGTATAATTTGTTGGGCTGACTAATTGACTGGAAGAAGATGACTAAACGGTTGTTACCCCCAGGTGCCACAGGTTGTGGCATTCCGAGGGGAAATACAAGATTGCCCCCCAGGTTTGGCTAATCACGTCCTGGAATATTTGTAGGAAGGAATGGTTGGCGAGGTGGTAGATAGCATGGCTGGGCCACATGATGAGAACACTGGTGGTAGAGTTGGTTGCGGTCGCACCTCTGGCCATGGACCTAGTAAGTACACAGGATTACTCATACATGGGGCTGAAGATCGATAAAATACTTGAGGAAGGCTATGGCTTGCAGTGGCCGTTACGACAACAACGACCAAAGGTGGTAAAGTAATTGGGGCTGTCATGACCGAACATGGTGCCGGCTGAGAAACTGACCCTAAAGTATTGGAAGATGCCTTGAGTCCGGCGATTGATTCTTCCATGGCATCAAATCTCGTGTAGGGTCCTCCAAATAATTCTGCCAATGATGAAGTCTAAGCTCGAGCAAATGTTTCGTCTGGCGGTAGAGAAACTTCATGTTCAGGCCCGAGATTGGAATTGCTAGTGGAAACTAGTGGTATTTCTTCCATTTCTTCTTTACTTGGCGTTGTATTCTTTCCTGACCGAAGCCTCGATGGCATTCTTCAAACTTTGACATGAGTCCCGCTACGGGTGTGCCATTAAATATTTGCACAAAAATTAGTAGTTGGTAGATATCGGCGTGCCAGGCTCTGGAAGAGCCAAAGGTAACTTACAAAAAAATGTGCAACTCTTCTTTTGGAAGTTATAGATATGGAAATCAAGCGATTGTGAAATAAGAAATTGTATATTTCTATTTCTAGGGTTCTTTTTGCCTTGTTCAAAAGGACTTAGGTGTCAAAGTTTGTAAGGAATGTAAGAATATTAAAATAAAAGGGAATTTAGGAAATTGATTGCCAAAGGGAAATTGACTACCAAAGGGAAATTAACCACCAAAGGAAATTGACTACCAAAGGGAATTGGAGAACTAGATTGGAAAATAGAATTGAAGAACTTACGGATAATTGAAATAGAATGAAGTTGCATGTAAATGAAATTGCAGGAATTTAAATGACATGAACTGAAAAATAAAATGGTATTTGGCCTTGATGGAATTCAATCTAACATACATCCCACAAAAGGTAGTAAAAGGTAGAGCTTTGGCCGAATTCTTGGCCGCTCATCCTCCAGTTGAGCTGGAACCACAAGTTTTTAATGAATTGGATTATGCCATGATAAGAATGACTCCATGTACATTGAAGTCTGATGGATTAAGTACGGTAGATGGGTCAGGGGCTGAAATAGTCACTATATCACCTAATGGGAAAAGAACCTCATTTTTTTTTCCTGGATTTTGAATGCCCTAATAATTAGGCAGAATACGAGGCTTTGATCATATACCTTAAAATTCTATTGGAAATGGGAGTTAGAAGTGTGCATATTATAGGAGATTCCAACTTGGTCCTTAGCCAAATTTCAGAAGACTTTAGATGTTTGAATTGGCAGTTAAGACCTTTCCATTCTTTAGCTACACAGTTAGTCCAACAATTCGATGAAGTGAATATGGAGCATATGCCGAGGAATAGAAATAAATAAGCAAACAACTTGGCTCAAATGGCTTCTAGGATCAGGGTTCCAGAAGGCATGGAAGAGGTACTGGTGAAAGTAAAAAGGAGTGCACTTCCAACGGTCAAAATGAGGAATGATATAATGGCAGAATCATTTGCCATCAATATTTTTTATGGTGATTGATAGATGTCACATATTAGTCATTTTGACCCCTTAACTCACTATTGTTACGTTCTTTCATTCTATTATTTGGTATTTTTATGTTGTCTGCGTGTTAAAGCATGTTTCAGGAGCTTAGTGAAGAAATATAGCTAACTTCGGTGAATTAACTGAAGAGTATGTTCTTTCTATTCAAGAGAAGAGTCAAAGAGGCAGTCCGTGACAAAAATGGCATTTTCAGAAGTCGTCATCTTCAGCAAAAAGTATCGCGGGTTCGAGATGGACGTTTTGGCGCATTCACTGAGAAAAGTGGTTTTTCATAAAAAAAACCTACTCTTCCAGTACCGAAAAGTGGCTAGAATTGAAAAATCTATGTTTGGCCCTACGCTTGAAGCATAGGCCAGCTACGCTTGAAGCGTAGCCTCCTAGCGTAAGTGCGGTAACTTTTGACTATTTTTGCGTGATTTTTCCTATTTCACACGGGGCTTAATTGGAAGACGTGTCCACGACTCCAGACCTCTATATACATGTATATACAGTTATATATAGGGTTTTGATATGTTTTGAAAGTGAAAAGACTAAAAAAGGCATCTCTATTCCATTGCCTATAGATACAAGACCATACATCAGACGTGATATATGATATTTTGGTTGTTGATATACATATGGAGTTGGAGAGTTCTGTGAGACGTTCATTCAACGATGCAGTCACCTTTTACCATGGCCAACTAACTCGGTAATGTAGTTCTTTTATTAATTTTAATTATAAACGAGGGGAAACTGTGACCATAATGTGATGATTGTAGTAGTTAAGAGACCGTACTGATTTGTAATATAAAATTCTATGTTTGTTCTAAATTCTTGTCTTAGATGGAATAAATATATTATTTTGCACAATTATGATTATTCAATATAGTCTGGAACTCAGATGGTTAATCATGGTTTTCTACACAATAGTGGTAATGAAACTTGAAACCCTAAGTTGACACAGGTCGTGCCTTGGCGATGTAATATAGACATGCTTATAGTTTATTTTCATGCATTAGGAGTAGATTAGAGTAATATAATTGGCATGTACTATTTAGGTCAGTCATGAGATGGGTTGTCGCGATCCAGTTGATGGTACTTCTTTTTGGGGTCGTATTTAGCTATCTGCGATACGACCTGATTCACAGTTATGGATCGCCCTTTTACAATTGAAAAATTAATGAACTATATTATGCGATTAGTGGTGCAGTGATGAAAACCTTAGGGTGCATTTGGAAACTGGTGTTTCCGTTTTTGTTTTTGTTTTTTCCACTGTTCACGGGAACAAAAACGTGTTTGGGAGCCTTTGATGGTTTTTGTTTTCGTGAACAGTAAAAAAACGTTTTCTCACCCTTAGTTCAAAATTTGAGAACACCAAAATGGTATTTTTTTGTTTTCGGCACTATTTGTTCTCAGCTAAAAAAAAAATTAATTGTTGTCGATTCCCTAACCGCCATCTTCAACCTCCAAACCCTAACCTCCATCTTCAATCTCTAAACCGTAACCCCCACCACCACCACCACTGTAAATCGACACCACCACAAACCCCCACCACTGCAAATCGACACCACCACAAACCCCACCACTGCAAATCGACACCACCACCAACACAAACCCTTACCTCTGCAACTTGACACCCCCAATCGAATTAGGGTGATGTGGTCTTTATACATACTACTACTTATATATTTATATATATATATATATATATTCATGTATGCTAATCTTTTGAACAACAACAGAGTGGTCATGTTCATTGTTGTATAGAAGACTTGGAAGTGTACATTGTAGCTGGTTTGTACAAGGGATGACAATCAAGTCAAACTTAATCTCACCCTTTGACAATTTGTTTTCTACTTTTTATTCCAAATAAATCTTAAAAACGTGTTTTTTTTAGTTCCCGAAAAGCTTTTAGACAAAATTTCCAACCAAACATTTTTTTTGTTTCCGGATTACCCTTAGGACAAGAATAAGAAATTTTTTTATTCTCAAGAGATAAAAAACGAAAACGAAAACACTAGTTTCCAAACGCACCCTTAGTTTTCTCTCTCATCTGAATCACAACCAATTTACTTATTTTTTAGATAATTATTAGTTAAAATAGATAATTTGGTCTTTGACCACCTAGAGCAAACAATTTTCAGAAATCTAATTTAGTGTTTTTAAATTATTAAAGTGAACAATCTCACTCTTCGTGGGATCGATATCCCTCACTCAAGCCATTTTGCTATTCTACAAGTGATACGTGCGCTTGCGTAGGGTAAAACCTATAGTCATTAAGGTGTTATTTTTAACCACGTATTTTCACACACCAAGACGGACATCAAGTTTTTGGCGCCGTTGCCGGAGACTGAGCATTGTTCATTAACTTTAGTAGTTTATTTACATTGCGTTACTGTAGTATATTGAAAGTTGGAATTTTTGTGTGATTGATAGGTACTTTGAAAAGTATAAGGTATTTAGCGGAGAAAAAGTTGTGTCGTTGGACCTCTAGTGAGTTTTAGTTTATCTTAATTTCATGCATAATTTTAGCTTTATTTTCCGTCAATATTTAAAGTAGTTTAGAAAGTAAAAAAAAAAAAGTATAGAAAAAAAATTTGGTGAAAAATTGAAAATCCCGTTTTAATCCCAACGTTGAATTTGAACCTTTTGGTCCTGAGATCGAATGGATTTTTTATTGAAATCATCGAGTTATTGAAGGGTGTCATCGTCAGTTAGAAGAATAAGCGATGGGTGACCAAAGAGCCAACCTATCGAGGCCACCGGAAACGTCCCTGAAAAGATACTATATGCCCGATGCGTACGATTCCTATGCTGAGTTTCCAGAGGAAGAAGGCGTGAAACACTTCGAGATCAAGTCAAGCGTTATCAATATGCTTCCAAAATTTTCTGTCCTTAGGATAGAGGACCCATACCAGCATATTAATGATTTCTTAGAGGTTTCCTCGATTGTTAGGTATGATAATCTGTCTAGGAATGATTTGCGAGTGCGTCTATTTCCATGGTCGTTAAGAGAAAAAGCTAAAATATGGTACGTCAAATTGGATAAGACAATTAAAATTGATTGGAAAGCCCTTAAAAAAGAATTCATAGAAAAACATTATCCCATAGGAAGACCTTGGAAGCCCAAGATGCCATCAAAATTTTTAGAAAGTTACCTGGTGAGAAGTTTCATGATGCTTGAGAGAGATATAGCAAAATCTTGTATAAGTGTCCCCACCATAGGTTATCTTAATAAGATGTAACTAAGAATTTTTACATGAGACTTGGAGATGCACATAAAACTTTGATAGATGCGTCAACACAAGGTCAATTTATCCTGAAGCCAGCAAAAGAACTCTTAGACTTGTTTGATAGTATTAGTGAGAATACAATTCAATATGAATATGAGTTGAGGTCTAGAGGTGCATTAGATAAATGATCTGAGAAAGCTTATGTTGTGAATCACGATGATGTGAGAAAGTCAGTGGTGTTGATAGGAGAGAAATTAGAAAGAATTGACAAATTTATTCAGCAAAGTCATTCTCTTACGAGAGAGAGGTTGGAAGTAGAAGTTGAGTATTCTCAAAATGAGTGTCAGGAGATAATGGCTTCCAATGCCAATGCATTGTGGAACTATTCAAATAATGCTCTTGTCACTGATTCATACACCTCAAATTCCAGAAATCACTCACTTCTGTCCTATAACTCTACAAATGTGGAGAACCCACAATCAAGGTTCACTGAGAGACAACAGTCATATAATCCACAACTAAGGTTTCAACAGAGTCAACAATCATTCGAATTCTAACCAACAATCATGGTTTGAAATCCTCAGTCAAATTACCAACCCAGAGAGGCATCCAATAATTCTCAAGTTCTACAGCCATCCAATACTAATTAAGTTGTCCAAGCATATAACTACCAAACCCAGCCGCAAGGAAACCAAATTCAAGGATTCAATCCAAATCCAGCTTACCCTTCATATCCTCAAAATCATCTCCAACATCAGAACCCAACTCAAAATCCATCACCAAGATTACCTGGCTTTGAATAAGAGGTGATAAGCTCCCTGGGAGAGTTTAAAAATCAATCTAATGATTTTTAGGCAACCATCCAAACACTGAACTCTCATTCCCAATTCATTGCTCAAATGGGAGCCTAGATGGTACAATTAGCAAATGTTGCGGATAGGATAGAGAGAATAGTTCCTAGTTAGCCGGTAGCTAACCTAAAGCCAGAACTAGCATTGGAGCTTAGATCTTTTGAAACTTATCATGAGTCAGTCCAAGCAGTCACGATTTTGAGAAGCAGATGAGAAGTGAATAGTAAGGCTGAGGAACAACATGAGAAAAGGTTGAAGAAGCAAAATGCCAAAGAATTTCAAAGAAATGCGGAAGAATAAGCTCAGAAGAAAGAGGTTGAGAAAGTTCAGAAAGATCAACCTCAAGTGGAGGAAGATGAAGAGCCAGAAAATGCATCATTTGAGGAGGAAGAACCATTCCCTTAACGACTTAGAGAGCCAACCATAAATGGTAAGAATAAAGAGTCAGACATGTTGGAGACATTCTGACAAATCAAGATTAATCTACCTCTCTTAGACATTATAGACCAAAGACCATCCTATGCTAAGTTCTTCAAGGACCTGTGTACAAAAAAGCGGAAAAACAAAGCGAAGACTCCAAAGAAGATCATGATGACTGAACAAGTGAGTTCATTGCTTCTAAGTAACATGCTTCCTAAGATAAAAGATCCTAGTGCTCCCACTATTCCATGTGTCATTGGTGACAAGGAAATTGGTAGAGCTCTTATTGATCTGGGTGCGAGTGTTAACTTACTACCATATTCAGTTTACCAACAGCTAGGGTTAGGAAAGCTCAGTCCTACTTCGATGGAGCTCCAATTTGCAGACACGTCAATTAAGCAAGTGAGGGAAGTTTTGGAAGATGTCATCATTCAAGTGAACAATTCTTACTTTCCAGTGGATTTCATAATTCTTAATACAGAACCTGTTCAAGACTTGAAGAAACATATCCCAATGATATTAGGAAGACCGTTCTTGGCCACAACCAATGCAAATATCAATTGCAGGATAGGAGTGATGGATCTATCTTTTGGGAATATGAAGGTGAGAATGAATATTTTTGATACAGGTCGTCAAATCAATACACCGGTTGAGTATTTTAATATAAAAGAAGTCAATAAGGCTTGTGAAGAACCGATACCTCAGAGTCGAGCAAGAAATGACCTGGATGCTATGATGGAAATATCAAATGCATTTGAAAGATATCTAGGTTTGCAACTAGGGGATGAGCTAAAAGATTCACCTAAATCTCCATTTGTGTCACCAGCGGCGTTGGTGCCCAACAAATCACTTTATAAGATTAGGTTGTATGACGACACTGAAGGTCGAGAGGAGAGCTTCGTGATGAATAAGCAAGATGGGGAGGAGAAATTAGAAAACTGGGAGGATAAAAAACAATCAAATTTGGACGTTATTGCGGCATTGGAAGTTGTTTGGTACTCGCCGTCAGAGAGAGTGCCAACTGAGTCGGTTGGACCTCAATTTATTCCTCTATAAGAGTTGATTCCTGATAGTACACTTCACGAAATGGTGTTGTGTGGGGTAATTGAGGATCAAAAGGATGGCATTTTGAAAGATAAAATGGGTGCGAAGACTGTGAGAGATGATCATTTACCATGAACTGTCATAGAGCCTACCAAGGATGACATCCCTTTTAAGGACACCTTTCTAGATGAACTAGTGTTAGGTATACACATGGTAGAAAAGCTATATGCCTTGGAAGATCCGCGATTAATAAATGAGTGTGTAGGGATACGGAATTGTGTGTATGAGGATGTTCGAATTTACATAGCTCGAACAAAGTACATCATGCTAAGCATGTTTGTCTTAAGTTCCATGAGCTCGGCTGGAAGGGACGACAGTATAATTCGAAACTGAAATTGTTTCCAAGTAAGATCCGATTAAGAAGGGACAGACCATTTAGAGTGAAATTGGTTTACCCCCGCGGAGAGGTAGGTTTTGGAAATGAGAGGTCAAAGAGGCATGGTCAGCGACTAAAGATTTATGAAGAGATGAATTCGGGACCGGAATTTATGGCATTTGTCGATTTAATGGAGAGTGGTGAAGTGGTGGAGGGAACCTTTCATAAGGTGTTGAAGGAGGATCCGTTGGACACAATACCTGTACATGGGGTGAAGTTAGAACGTGACAGAGGAGGTACTTTATATGGTTATTATTATTTTATATTTGATGTCATGGATAGTACTACTTGTCTACAGGTGAGAGCACTGAGATAGTCGTCTCCTACATTTTATCCTATGAGTAGGAGAAATGTTGCAGAGAGGAAGGGTGTTGAATAACCCTTTGAGTGGTCCTGTCGTGCCAACGACGTTAAACATTGGTCCTAGGTTGTGAAAGTTAGTTTTTAGCCTTGGTTTATAGAATATGATATCATTTAATTTATGTAATTTAAATTCTTAGAGACGTCTTTATCTTTGTTTTTATTTTTATTATTTTCTTTTATTTTTATTTTATTCATAGGATTGTAGGCCCTTAAGGCCATATCATTTGATAAAAAAAGAAAAAGAGATTTTTTAAATTCCTTGAAAATTTTGTGTAAATTTATGGATATTTTTGAAATTTATTTTTTCCTTACTATGATTGGGTATTTGTGCTTTGTTGATGATATTTACAGGTGATCCAAATCAAGTTTGGGGAAGGGGATTCTTGCTTTGTTTTGGAATTCAGAATTGAGCTTCAAGGGTAATTGTATTTGTTCTCCTATTTTATTTTTTGACCATGAGGACATGGTCTGATTTAAGTTTGGGGGTGAGGGTATAGTATTACAAGGAATGAAAAAAAGTTTGAATTTTTTTTTAAAATTTGAAATTGTTGGAGCAGTTCTTTGTTTTCACGCATGATTGTTTTGCATTACAGTTTGATTAAGTTTGTGTATATGATGCATGAGTAGTATGTGATGTGATATTCCCATTCATGAGAGTAATGATTAGATCGAGTTAGTGAAGTGATGTGGTTTTACATGGGTTAGTGAATGAGTGAAATTGAAATAAAGAGGGACGACTTTGACCTATAAGCACAAACACACATTCACTATGAGAAATATGTTGATTTTTGACTATGTAGTTGAAAAATAATTTTGCCGTAATAAAAAGGGAGATGGGGAGATGTTTTGGTTGAAATGAAAAAAATTGAAATTTTTTTGAGAAAATTAAATGCAAAAAGCAGTTATTTGATCTGAGTAACTTGGCCTTGGTATCACCAATATCACTGTTCGCGTTTTAAAGGGAGAAGACTGATGAGCATAAATCTCATGGAAAAAGCTCAGGCCTAGTTGGTTGGGATTAAAAATCCCCGCTGGAAAGTCTGGAGACTTAGAAAGACAAAAAAGGATGAAAAGTGAAAAGTTGAAAAGTTACGTTTTGATGAAAAATGGCAAAGTTTGATCAATGAAGTAGGAGAAGAGAAACTGAAATATTGTAGTTGAATGTTCATAAAATTACGGAAGGTTGTCTGGATTTTAAGTAGAAAGTAGCGAAATCATTCACTTTAGTGAGAACCATTCATGACATGAAGCTTGATACAATTGTTGTTTGGTAGTAAGTGGGAGTATTTGCATCCATACTGTCTTTTGCATTATATTATGACTTAATTAAACTTGTGTGTGAATTCATGAATGCGTAACTATAGAGAACTGAGATGTTTGTAGGTACCATCACTGGAAACCTTCACGAGACTTCACTCGTCCACTAGGGGTAACTTATAGGTTTAAAAGGCTTGTTACACGTGCTAAGTGTAATCGTCGACCTCACGAAAGCAAGGGATTAGGTTAGAGTAGTTTGAATAAAACAATCATCACAAGAAATGTTTCCTGAGTTTATTGCTAAGGGACTAGCAATATATAAGTTTGGGGGTGTGATATGTGTCAAATATTAATCATTTTGACCCCTTAACTCACTATTATTACGTTCTTTCATTCTATTATTTGGTATTTTTATGTTGTTTGCGTGTTAAAGCATATTTCAAGAGCTTAATGAAGAAATAGAGCTAACTTCGGTGAATTAATTGAAGAGCGTGTTATTTTTATTCAAGAGGAGAGTCAAAAAGGCAGTCTAAGACAAAAATGGCTCCCGGAGGGCAAAAATGGCATTTTCAGAAGCCGTTATCTACAACAAAAAGTATCGCGGGTTCGAGATGGACGTTCTGGCTCATTCACGAATAAAAATCGTTTTTCATAGAAAAACTTACACTTTCAGTACCAAAAAGTGGCTAGAATTGCAAAATCTATGCTTGGACCTACGCTTGAAGCGTAGCCTCCAAGCGTAACTACAACAACTTTTGAGGATTTTTTCGTGATTTTTCATATTTTACCCCAGGCTTAATTGAAAGATGTGCCCACGACTCCAGACCTCTGTATACATGTATATACACTTATATCTAGGGTTTTGATGTGTTTTGAGAGTGAAAAGACTAAAAAGGGCCTCTCTATTCCATTGCTTATATATAAAAGACCATACATCAAACGTGATATATGATATTCTGGTTGCTGATATACGGGAGGAGTTGGAGAGTTTTGTGAGACGTTAATTTAAAAGGTTCATTCATTCAGACTTACTACTGTTGAGAGCCATATTCAAACCTAGAGATCCGAAGAAGAAGATTATGGATAACGTTTCTACATCAACGATGCAGTCACCTTCTACCATGGCCAACTAACTCGGTATCTAGGGTTTTCGAACAAAACCCTAGCCAAGTAATGTAGTTCTTTTATTGTTTTTAAGTGTAAACGAGGGGAAACTGTGACCATATTGTGATGATTGTAGTAGTTAAGATGTCGTACTGATTTGTAATATAAAATTCTATGTTTGTTCTAAATTCTTGTCTTAGATGGAATAAATATGTTATTTTGCACAATTATGATTATTCAATATGGGCTCGAACTCGGATGCTTAATCATGGTTTTCTACACAATGGTGGTAATGAAACTAAAAACCCTAGGTTGACACAGGTCGTGCCTTGGCGATTTAATGTAGACATGCTTTAGTTTATTTTCATGCATTAAGAGTAAATTAAAGTAATATAATTGGCATGTACTATTTAGGTCAGTCATGAGACAGGTTTTCGTGATTCAGTTGATGGTACTCCTTTTTGGGGTTCTACTTAGCTATCTGCGATACGACTTGATTCACAGTTATGGATCACCCTCTTACAGTTGAAACAATAATGAACTATATTATGCAGTTAGTGGTGGAGTGATGAAAACCCTAGTTTTCTCTCTCATCTGAATCACAACCAATTTACTTGATTTTTAGATAATTATTAGTTAAAATAGATAATTTGGTCTTTGACCACCCAAAGCAAACAATTTTTCAGAAATTTAATTCAATGTTTTTAAATTATTAAAGTGAACAATCTCAGTCTCTATGGGATCGATATCCCTTACTCAAGCCATTTTTCTATTCTAGATGTGATACGTGCACTTGCGTAGGGTAAAAGCTAGAGTCGTTAAGGTGTTAATTTTAATCACATATTTTCACACACCCCGATGGAGATCAGTGATTTGTAAGATTAGAGGATTCCTATTTTCAATTACTTGGCAGTCCCCCATTTTCCGACTACCAGAAGATTGAGGTTGATGGAAGTTAATTATATCCTACTAGATGGTGAGTTATATAAAAAGAGTAAGGAAGATGGCCTTCTACTGCAATGCATTTCTAGACAGCAGGCCTTGAAAGTCATGGAAGAGGTTCATGAAGGATTATGTGGGGCTCACTAAGCTAGAAGAAAGATGAGATGGCTGATTAGAAGGTATGGATATTATTGGCCAGAGATTCTGAAAGATTGCATGACATATGCCAAGGGGTGCAAACCTTGTCAAGTCCATGGACCAACTCAGAAACTGCCAGCCATTAAAATGCAATTCATCATAAAGCCATGGCCATTTAGAGAATGATCCATAAATATGATTCGAATGATGAGGCCTCCATCTTCTGACTAATTTCAATGGATTATTGTGGCTACCGATTATTTTACAAAGTGAGTGGAGGCTGAACCATACAAAGCAGTGAATCAAAGTGTGGCCATCAACTTCATAAGAGAGAAAATATTTCATCGCTTTGGAATTCTAAAGTCTATCACTTCTGACAATGGAGGAGTATTTAGAGGAAGTGGGATGATGGAATATGCTGAAGTAACAAGAAGAGGGTACGTTGTAAATGAGTGATGTTAGACCAAAGAAGTGGAAAGCTAGTTTATGGAAAGAAGGAACGTGACCTAAATCTAAGGAATTTGATATGCTAAAGAAGATTATGTACTTGGATGGAAAGGAGGCCAGATTCATGATACTCGGCAATTGCATTTGAAGGAGTGGTTTTTATAGTGGAACTACGTTCCAAGAACAGTTTTCATCACAAACTGCAAGCAACACATGGCAAGAAACTAGGGATAGATGAGGTACACATGGTATTAATCGGCAAGGGGAGTTGGAGGCAGTTACCTAAGTACAATACACTAGTGATTTAAATAGAACACTTGGTGTAATTTTGCAAACTCTCCTGCATCAATCAGCAAAACTCGAATACTTACAATTTCTTACAATTGTGTATCTGCTTTATCCAAATTTGTACTTTGATTCCACAATGGTAGTTCAAATTGTTTGTTTTATTTTGTTCTGAACCATTATCTTGTAATCCATATTGCAAGAAAGTGATGTTTAGCTTGTCTTCTAGTTTATGTTATGTAATTCTCTGTAAGTTCTCCAATTCCCTTTTCCAGTCAAGCTCTTCAATTCCCTTTAGCAAATTTCCTTTGGTAGTCAAGTTCTCCAATTTCCTTTGGTAGTCAAATTCTCCAATTCCTTTTGGTAGTCAAGTTCTCTAATTCCCTTTTATTTTAGTATTCTTACTTTCCTTACAAACTTTGACACAAGTCCTTTTGACCAAGGCAAAAAGAACCCTAGAAATAGAAATTTATAATTTCTTATTTCACAATCGTTTAATTTCCATATCCATAACTTCTAAAAGAAGAGTTACACATTATTTTGTAAGTTTCCTTTGGCTTTTCCAGAGCCCGACACGCCCACATCTACCAACTACCAATTTTTGTGTAAACGGGATCTGAAGTAGGATCTCGCTTATTGGCTTGTTGAACAGAGTGAAACTATTGAACCTATCATGGCCTCTTGGAGGTCGAGATGGCCTGTCCACCTGGGTTAGTTGGGTTCTCCGGCTCTTAGCTTCTCTCTCGTCCTTGGTGGATATTGTTAGCCTCTTCTTCTCCATATTCTTTTCCTCAACCCTTTTTCTTTTTCGGGCGTTCATACCATCCTCTTCATTCATATGATTATGGGATTTAACAAGCATTTCCGCCATCGTCTCAGGTGGTTCCTTTGATAAGGAAAACAGGAACCTAGAAGACTGTAACCTTCCCATGAAGGCCGCCACGACTACGTTGTCACTGATCTCATCAACCTGGAGTATCGCTGCATTGAATCGACTTATATAGTCTTGCAATGATTCTCCCTTATTTTGCTTGACATTTGGCAAGTAGATAGCAAGCTTCATATGTCTCCACCCAGCAACGAAATGCCCGATGAATTTCTTGCTTAACTCGTCAAAATCATGAATGGAGCCGGGTTTCAACTTATTGAACTAGACTCGGGTAGACCATTTCAGGGTGATGGGGAAAGCCCGACACATGATAGCGTCTTGGAGAGCTTGCAGGTGCATGAGTGCCTCGAAAGTCTCCAGATGATCAAGGGGGTCCTTGAATCCATCAAATTTCTCCGACTAAGGCATATTGAACCTATTGGGTAGGGGAACACTCATCACCAGTGCATCGAAAGGGGAGTTAGTCTTCTGTAGCAGGTCATCCGGGATGGCGGGGCTTTTGCCCTTCATGGCTTGTGTTATATCTTCCATATGTGCCTTTAGATTTTGGATCTATTGATCTACTCCAGTAGCTTATGTTGGATTGTCAAGATCCAGGTAAGTCTTGCCCTGATATGTGCTCCGAACCACTGCCTTCCATTGATCCTGGTTATGGCTATGCTCTGCCCCCTCATCTAGATTGTTCTACCTAGACGCATCTGGGGGAGGGGGAATGTGAGCAGCCAGTTGTTGGAAGATTGCAACGTTCTGTTGGATCAACTGGTTCATCCCTTGAGTCAAAGTCTAGACCTATTGCTCTAGCACTGCCACACGTTTTGTTGGATCGCCTTGTCTCACACGTTCTGTAGGATCGCCTCGTCTAACTAGGTTTGGATTTGGAGGATCATGGGAGTTACGTGGTGACTGATCATCACCAACGTCATGTTCCTCCAGAGAAACACAGTCATCCTCTTGGCCATTAGGTCGCGGAGGGTACATTAGAGGTAGTCCCATCTGGGAGGGCGGTAGTACCCCTTTGTTGGTTGGGAGCAATGGGTCTCCGGGTGGAAGAAGATGATATCCGTTTTGTCCAAAGGTCTCACAAACCTTACTTTTGCTTCGTAGTTGGACAATTCTATTGCTATTTGGAAGTAGGAAACTGTCGGTTCCCACAGACGGCGCCAACTGTTGATGCGTAGAATGGTTGGGTCGAAAACAATGTCGTACCTGTCAAAAAGAACAAACAGTGACCGAAAGTGGTACCGGCTAAGTAGGCTTTGACGGTCAAGTTAGTACTTGGAACATCAAGAGAGTTGTAGTAATGGAGAGGGTGATTATGACGTACCTTTTAGGTTGACCCCGACCCAATATTTATAGGGACTTCAAAGCGGTGGTGTTAATAGGATGACCACGTAGCTGTCTTGATAAGGTTGTGACCTGGAGGAGTTATCCTTTGTAGCTTCTAGGTATAGTTCTTCATGTAGCCAGTTGACAACTCTTATCTCCTTATAGCCTTATTCGTGTTGAATAAGTATTACTTATTTGACACAATTGAATATCTTGGAATTTTTAATTATATTATATATTGAAAATTATTTTATGTGGTTCTATGCACAATTTTATTTAAAATAGAATTACAATGTGATTGTTCATAATTAGTGGGTGGGGCTTACTTGTCAATTGTGGTTTAATTGACAGTATGATAGTTTTGGTTGGACTATGATTTTTAGTTCTAATTCCATATCAAAGGAAATCTTAAATATTTCTTTGTGGAGATGTCGTCGTCGCCCATGCTGTTACTCTATAAAATGCTTACTGCATTCTATACAGCCCCATTGGTTTTGAGAACAAAAGGACGAAGGTAATGCGCTACACACTTTTCAAATACAGGATATAAGGATAGGTAACGAAGCTAGGCATAAAGGTGAACGAACGATAATTTATGTATTCTATATGTTTAAGTTTGTATTACAGGCTCCTACAATTGGTATCAAGCCATGGTAAAAGCTATTAGTTATTGTGGAGAAAATGAAGAATATATGTTGGACGATATATGCTATATGTATATATATTTTTCAGTTGTGTATATACACATAATTTCTGCATTTACGTGTGTTAATATATGGCATATATCCAAAAGGTTTATGCATAATATGATTCAATATAGATCTTTGTGTGTATTTATAAAGTTGTTAATGTATACACTTTTATAGCACATGACGCAAGTATCTGTTTTTTTTTTTGAAATCTAATATTGTTACAGTTAGCTTAATTATAATGCCTTTAAACTTCACCTACGCCTTTGAAGTTAGCTTAATTGATTATGGTGTTTGGAAGACATACACCTAATGTTTGAACAAGTGATAACTACGAAGTGGGTCAGCGACTCGCCGCTCAGGCGGGGCGGGAGATCTGTTTTTTGGTTGCTACGAGGTTTCTCCTTTCTCCACTACGAGTCGTGAAGGCCATGAACCCATGTTCGGTTCCGGCCGGATGTTTTGTTTTCCATGACGGCGTGATCTGGCCAGAGAAGAAATAAAAAAAATGAAAAGAAGAGGAGAAATGAATTTTGTGCCCTAATTCTATTGGGCTTAATGGGCCAGTTTTTTTGCTTAATCCTTATTGGGCCAAGTTGATTTAATTAAAGTTTTGGCTCGGATTATATTAAGTGCTTTGAATATAATTTTTTAATGAAATTTTTATTTATTTATATCCACTTTACCTTCGATCATTGGGCCGACCCAGTGATAACTTATAATATTAAATAAATAAAAGGCTGGTTAACCAAGTTTGTGGGTTTTGGGACTTTTATATAATAAAAGTGTTAAGTCAATTCTTTAAAATAAAGTGTGTGAGCCCAAATTAGTGACCGGATTATAATAAAATTGGTCCAAGATTAATGTTGAAGTATCCGGGTCCAATTATATTAAATTAATAATTTTGGATTGGACCATGATGAATATTTGATTATTATATTCAGATTTCTATGATTATATCATGTAAAAACTTTGTGTATATTGTTATTATTATTCTTGATATGCATGTTATTACTTGTATTAAAGTTTCAGTTAAAGAAAAAGTTATAGTATATTTTATTTGAGGTTTCTTGATTATATATGTACACTTTATTAAAGAAAATTGTTTAACTTAAATAAAATGAAGTTTTACATATTATGTCTTTCTTGGGTTTAGAAAAACCGGTAAAGTGATTGTTTTAAGATAGTAACTAAAGTGGATGATGCCTACCAAAAGGTGACACGGTCATGTAGGTTATTATTTTGAAATATGTCTCAGGGTGCACTTGCTTATATTAGGGCATTCGTTCTGCCAAAAGGTGATTAATGTCTTAATGTGAGATGAAGTGAGTAAAATAGTTAAAAGTGCTTGAATTAGAACTGGATAACCTTTTTGCTAAAATGCGGTGGAAGTGTTCGGCGATAGTTCAAATACAATGAAGTAGGTCTAGGGGCGATATGTTCGCCATTTGGGGGGTAAATGAATCCAAAAATCTTCCAAAAGGTGATTTTTAGATGAGTTTTCCTATTCCCACAGGGTGGATGGTTTTTGTACATAGTAGGATACCTTGAAAAAATTGGCTTTAAACCTCAAAGTACGAATTTCGGTTATAATCCCTAAAGCTGTGACAATGTATGTGAAATTACCTAAAAGATGGTGAATTAAACCTTGAAGGGGGGGCGGGGGTTGAATAGGTTTTTTATGAATTAATTGACAAATTAAAATTAAAATTGCGGAATAGTCAATTTTAATTCAATTCTATCATAATATAAACCACGCAATAATAAATATAAGTGCATAAAATAAATCAGAGACGACACAAATATTTTTACGTGGAAAAATCTTGGAAATACTCCAAGTAAAAAACCACGGATACGCTATGATATCGATACACTATGAATCAAGAAATACAAGACTATGAAGTTTTAGACTTACAAATCATTCCTGATCTGCCTTTCTCCACTCGACGTCTGACAGTCTTGAATCACTCACACTCAACGAAGCTCTAGCTTCGATATCCAGGCTCTGAGGGCTCCGCTTCTCAACGGATCAAAGAATCATGAAGTCTCCTACTTCGATTACGGTGGTGTGATGATTTTTCAGCAACTAGATCATCCAATTGCGCATAATGATCTTCGGTGTAGAAGCACAATTGGAAAAACTCAAACCAAGAGAGAACTAGAAAATATATAATAACTCAATAATTTTCTCTCTATATACATCTATGTAGAAGAATTGCAGAGATTTCTCACAAAAGCCACACCTTTATTTTAGGTTTTAACTCATATAAATAGAGAATATTTTTCAATTAATGGTAAGAATCATTTTCCAATCAGGATATGTATTTCCACCATTTAAATCTTTCAAATACAAATAAATATGTCAATCATAGTCCAATATACTGATAATAGTTTCTAATCAAGTCCCAAAGTGGTTAGAATTCAATTACATAGCAAAATAAACCTTCCAAAAAATAATTATGCGTACCCACTTACTGAGTACTTGGTGGCTGTTCTACTGAGCACTCGGTGAACATGTATGCGTGCGCAAGTGAGTGCAAGTTCGCAAAACGTTTTGGTGGAATATATACTTTCGCCCAAACGGCTGCAAGTTCCCACCTGACCGAGTACTCACCGAGAAACGGCTGCAAGTTCCCACCTTACCGAGTACTCGGTGGAACAATAACAATCATTTCCAATATTTCTCTGAAATCTTTGCTTATTTGTCATGTCGCTTCCAATCGTTGTTCCACTGAATATCCTTTTATATCTTCACCATTTTGTACACATATTTAACACTTGACAACTCAATCTAAAACACAAAACTCTCAACATGGTTTTTAATCAGAATAATGACATTACATAAATAAATGTTCTTACAATCTCCCCCTTGGCATTTATGAGACAAAATCATGTTTTACAAATATATCCTCACGATAAAATAAAATATATACCTACGAACACACACCGACAAACATAGACATAGACTTTTCTTTTGATCTCATGATGATCTACGAATCCTGCAATCACAACACTTAAACAAAACATACATGTGAAAAACAAGTGTGAAAAAACAAATAACAGGAAATAAATAATATCAACAGGAAGCATAATGATCATGAATCAATAACAATTAATTCTCCCCCTCAATTAAATACTAAATACTTCTCCCCCTTAATTGTATATCTCTTCCTCTTACTATATACTTCTCCCCCTTTCTAAACTTCTCCCCAATTTTGTCATTGAAATAACAATAAAAATAATCAAGATATTTGAAAGAGAAAACACAAAGTATAAACATTGAAAAAAATATACGAGAAAACTAGAGAATCTAAGCAACGCTTATATTAAGACATAAAACTTTAAAGATTATATCCAGAATTTCGAATAACAAAAATCTCTATGATGTATGAACTTAATACTAATGCATGAATGCAAAATGCTCAAACGAAAATAATTTTTTTTGTTCTTAGAAACATGTGAGCATGGTAGTAGAGACAATGAACTAATCATTAACACATCATATTCACATATTTGACTTAGCTATTATACACATAGTAGTGAAGAAAATCAGCACACATACCTTGCAGTTATGAACAGGCACAAGACAGACTTTACATAGTTTTTGCATATATGAAAAATATTCAGGTGCAAGCAAACAACTAAGATGAAGGCAATACATACTAATTCTAATAATTTCCTCACTAACCGTAATGATACTTCAGTCCAAAACCTAAACTAGAAGTCAAATTTTTAGCTCAGACCTTATTGCATTTAAATGTCTCACAATTTAATCTTTTGCACCTTTTCACTTTATCCTTTTTTGTCTTTCTAAGCTCTAGACTTTCCAGTGAGAATTTTTAGTCCCGACCAACTGGGTCTGAACTTCTTCCTTGGGATTTATGCTCATTAGTTTTCTCCCCTTTTTACGTGAACACTCTGCTACATTATTTCATTATTTCTTCTTTCAACCTTACCCAAACATTTCAAAATCATGCAAAAAGGTATTCGAAAGCATCGATCAATCTAGCATAGCTCATGAACCTACATATCACTTCAGGTTTGATGAAAAAGACTAAAAGTTTCAGCAAATATTACACTCCTATTTGAAGTAAAACAAGCACCCAAGATTAATGAGTTATAAAAATAATACTTAAACATGTCAAGTGAATAACTCATATCCTCAGGTCAAACTAACAACTCCAATTCCCATTAGCATGATAAGAGAAATAAATATGAGAATATAGTGAAATATGACAACCATTTGTACCATTATATCCAAGCTCAACATCCTAAGAAATTTTTGTTTTATAATTTTTATGGCAATATTTCTCATAATGTATGCATGCATGAATAATCCTAGTAGTAACAAAATATGATGCATGCATTATAATAAACAAAATAAAAAATGCATGATAATGTATCAAATCTAGGATAAAGAATAATGCAAAATATTCATATAATGATACATATGAAAACATCTATTATAATGAGAACATGCCACTAGATTTTCTAAGACTCGCATGCATTTGAAAATCTAATGGTTTTGTAGAGATGTCTGTCAACTGAGAATCCGTGGATATAAACTCAAGGTCTTTCTGAGAATAAAGGTTAGGAAAAATGCAATAATGATTATTAGATGTACGTACACCTTCCATAAAACAATTTCCAAAATAATCAATAATAGAACGTTTATCGGAAGTAAAATTGACATTATGGTCATTATCGCATATTTGGCTAATGCTAAACAAATTAGCCTTTAGGACCTTAACATAATAAACATCTTCTAATCTAGATAAACCAGAAGCAACAATGATGCCATTTCCTAAAACTTTAGATTTTTTCTCATTACCAAAAGTAGCAGTTCCAATATTACTGCTCTTGAAATAACCAAACAATGACCTATTTCCAGTCATATGCCTAGAGCATCTACTATCAAAACACCATGAACTAGAATCACATACTCTAAGGGCAGTATTGGTAGCAAAACAATGTTGCTCACCTTTCTTAACCCAAACCTGTCTAATTTTTTGTGTTCTACTTGCTAGATTAGATAAATTATTTACTTCTTCACTTAAAACCCTAATTTGATCTTCAACATTGAGTCTTTTTTGTGTTCTTTGATTTTTTCTTGAAATCAAATTTCTTCCTCTTAATTTGAAGCACATGGGTCGAATATGACCTTTCATACCATAATGATGACATATAGGGCCCGTTTGGTAACTTGGTTTTGGTCTTGGTTTTGGTCTTGGTCTTGTGATTTTGGTCTTGGGTGGTTTTAGGTAAATCTAAAACCATGTTTGGTAAGGAGTTGATCTTGGTATTGGTATAATTATATATATATACTAATATGTATTAAAAATATATAAATAAGAAAATATATATATAAAATTGGAAAAAATATTAAAATGAATATATATATAATTAAAAAATATTTAAAATTCCCAAAAATAATTGACATTTCTATTTTTTTATTCCAAAAAAATATATATAATCGAAACAAATATTTTAAAATGTTAAAATTATATATATAATTCAAATAATATATATTAAATTCGAAAAAATATATATAATTCAAAAAATATATAAAATTCTGAAAAATTATATTATATACTGAAATGTTTAAAAAATTTAGAAAAAAAGGATATAAAATAGGGAAAAATATACAGATTCGAAAGAAATATATAAAATTAAAAAATCATCTAAAAAAATATTTAAATTTCTAATTTTTTTAAATTCAAAAAAAATATATATAATTGATAAAAATATTTTAAAATGTGAAAAGTATATAGAAAATTCAAATAATATATATTAATATATATATAATTGATAAAAATATTTCGAACTTTCCAGAAAATTATATTTTCTAAAAATATATTTCCAGAAAATTATAAAATTTTCTCACTTTCCAGAAAATATAAAAAAGTGCGAAATATTTATAATTTTTTCCAATATTGTTTTCTCCAACTTAATTTTCCGAAAATATTTTTTTTCATCATATATTTTTTGAAAAAATATATATTTTAAGAAAATTATATTTTGAAAAAAATATTTCCAGAAAATTATAAAATTTGCGCACTTTTTTTTTTTTTTTGAAAAGTGCGAAATATTTATATTTTATTATAAAATTTTCGCACTTTTTTTTATATTTTTTTAAAAGTGCGAAATATTTAAAATTAATAAAAATATATATAATTCAAAAAAAAAAAAATTTGAAAAATTATATTAAAATATGATTTTTTTTCAAAAAATATTTTTTTCAAAATATAAAATTTGAAAAATACTTTTCCGAAAATTTATTATGTCCCAAAATATAAAACATTTTCCGAAAAATAATTTTTTTGCAAAAAATATATATTATGTTCCAAAATATGATATTTTGCGAAAAATATATATTATGTTTCAAAATATGATTTTTTTTCCGAAAATTAAATTTTTTTCCAGATATTATATATTATTTTTTTCAAAATAATTCATATTTTCGGCCATATATATATATATATATATATAGAGAGAGAGAGAGAGAGAGAAAAAAAAGTCAAAATTGGTAGGCCAAAACCCAGGTTTTAATGGTTGGTTTTAAAAAGCCCAAAACCAAATCCAAAAACCACCAACCAAACATGGTTTGGTCTTCAAATCCAAAACCAAAACCAAGCCCAAAACCAACTTCCCAAACAAGCCCATAGGAACAAACCTTTGAAAACCATTATCAATTGTTTTATGATACTTGGAGGTAAAGGGAGGTTTACTCTCAACTAGTTTTCTAACATAAGATTGAACATTAAAATTCTTCTTTACAGGAGAAATGTGTCTTATATTAGAATTACCTTGAGAATAACTAGATTCTACTTGAGAAACTCTAACAAGTAGTTTTGGGAATGACATTTGAATTATTCGTTGTTCCTACGAATCCCAATCCTTTAGTGTTTCCCACAGATTTATCTACACTCAACATATGATTAAGCTTAAGGGTTCCACTAGACTATTTATAAATAGTTGAGTTAGCATCTTTCAATTCATTTCCCGAGACCTCAATTCTCGTAGATTTCTCAATCATATAAGATCTTAGTATGGCTAATTTCTTATTTAGATCTTCTACACTCTTCAAAGTCTGCGTCCTTTCTTTTTCAGACTTAATCAATTCTTCAGACCATTGAGCTCTTTGTGTCTGAAGTTGATTTAGGAAAAAAGTAGTATTGGATAAATCTTATTTTAAGGATCGTCTTTCCTTGTTAACACTTTTAATTTTAACTATATATTTTGAGAATTCTTGGCTAAGATGTGTGGACTTTTCATAGAGTTTATTGTATGCATCTTCATACGAATCTCTACGATCTTCATTATCCTAAGAATTTTCATCCCCAGACATTGTCCATCTTATAGCAACTTCTTTAAACTCCTTACTGTGCGTTGCAAGTGCAATCAAATCCTTATACCTATCATTCAAATCAGACTCAACAGAATCACTAACTGTTCCATTATCCGATCCATCATCCCAAGTGATAGCTAGACACTTCGCAGCTATGTGACCAAAACCTTGACATTCAAAACATTTAGGTTTCTTCTTCTTAGGATTAAACTTGTTATTCTGATTTTGGTCTTTATTTTTATTTTTATAATCATATGATTTAACTCTAAATTTTTGTCCTTTAATCATTTCTTGACCATAAGAAGATTTTAAAAACTTATAAAACTGTTTCATAATCATGTCAAACTATCTTAAACCACTATCACCTTCCTCATTAGACTCAATAGGATCCTCCTTAGTAGTTTTAAAAGCTATGCTCTTCTCTTTTAACTTACTAGACTTATTTGGGGGATTTTTGAACATCTCCATCTCATAAGATTTTAGGTTTTTATCCAATTCTTCAAGTTTAATTTCTTTAAGACTCATAACTTCCGAGATAACAGTAATCTTAGACCAAAAACGTTCCGGGAGAGACCTAATAATCTTTTTCACTATAGTAGTCTTAGGAATGGGCTCTCATAGATTATGACAACTCGTTACTATGCCGGTTTTTCTATCATTGAAATCAACAAAAAAATCATCTTCTTCCATTTTAAGCTGTTCAAATTTAGAATTTAACATTTGAAGTTTAGATTCTTTAACTTTTGAAGTCCCTTCATGAGTTACTTGGAGAATATCCCAAACTTCTTTTGCATTCTTACACGTGGCAATTCTCTTAAACTCACTCGAGATAACAACATTATATAAAGCATTCATGGCTTTAGAGTTCCAATTAGAACTATTTGTTTCAGCAGTAGTCCACTCGTTAGCCGGTTTTAATTTAGATTTATTAGTAGTCGCATCTATCACAGTGGGAGGTGAATACCCTATTTCTATAATAAGCCATGTTTTCCAATACGTATAATTAGAGCCATCAAACAAAGGGGACCTAGATACAGAACCTCCTTCACGAGGTATGTCCATCATCTAAGTTTAAGATCTAAGCTTAGGTCGTTAACCTAAATCAGGGCAAACATTGCTCTGATACCAATTGAAATTACCTAAAAGATGGTAAATTAAGTCTAGAGGGGGGTGAATAGGTTTTTTATAAATTAATTGACAAATTAAAATTTTAATTGCGGAATAGTCAATTTTAATTCAATTCTATCACAATATAAATCATGCAATAATAAATATAAGTGCAGAAAATAAATCAGAGATGACACCAATATTTTTACGTGGAAAAACCTTGAAAAGACTCCACATAAAAAACCACGGATACGCTTGGGTATCGATGCATTATGAATCAAGAAGTACAAGACTCTATGAAGTTTTAGACTTATAAATCACTCATGATCTGCCTTTGTCCACTCGACGTCTGACAGTCTTGAACCACTCACGCTCCACGAAGCTCTCGCTCTGATATCTAGACTTGGATGACTCCGCTTCTCAATGGATCAAAGAATCATGAAGCCTCCTACTTCGATTACAGTGGTGTGATGATTTTTCAGCAACTAGATCATCCAATTGTGTATAACAATCTTCGGTGTAGAAACACAATTGGAAAAACTCAAACCAAGAGGGAACTAGAAAATATATAATCACTCAATAATTCTCTCTCTATATATATATCTCTATAGAAGAATTGCAGAGATCTCTCACAAAAACCACACCCTTCTCTTAGGTTTTAACTCATATAAATAGAGAAAAGTCTTCAATTAATGGTAAGAATCATTTTCCAATCAGGATCCATATTTCCACCATTTAAATCTTCCAAATATAAATAAATACGTCAATGATAGTCCAATATACTGATAATAACTTATAATCACGTCCCAAAGTGGTTAGAAATCAATTACACAGCAAAATAAACATTCCCAAAAATAATTATGCGTACCCACTTATCGAGTACTCGGTGACTGTTCTACCGAGTACTCGGTGAACATGTATACGTGCGCAAGTGAGTGCAAGTTCGCAAAACGTTCTGGTGGAATATACACTTTCGCGCAAATGGCCACAAGTTCGTACCTTACCGAGTACTCGGTAACACTCCCACCGAGTACTCGGTAACACTCCCACCGAGTACTCGATGGAACAATAAAAATCATTTCCAATATTTCTCTGAAATCTTTGCTTTTTTGCCCTGCTGCTTCCAACTATTGTTCCACTGAATATCCTTTGTATCTGCACCACTTTGTACACACATTTAACATTTAACAACCCAATCTAAAACACAAAACTTTCAACATGGTTTTTTATCATAATAATGACATTACATAAATAAATGTTCTTACAATATGTTTATCTTACACAGTTTGTGTTAATCAGAGATGATTGAATTGGTTTCTGTAAGAAGTACATCTATATGAAGCGCAAGTTGGTTAATTATTTTGAGGTTGTTGAGAATTATATTTGATGATGATTTGTTGGTCCACATGCTTATAGATTTTCTGTTATGTCTTTGAGGTTCTTAAAGTGAATTATTACTCATATTATTGTGAAAGTTTTGTGGCAATAAAGGATATAATAAACAAGATCAAGGAAAGAAAGAAAAGAAATGACATCATAATAAATGATCAAAATGTATTTTAGTAGTGAGGATTGAAGATTGAGGAATGTCTGTTGAAAACGATGTTAATGCTTGGTAAATGATGAGATTATTAAGCCAATGTTTTTCACCCTTTTAATTTATGTGTTGAATGTTTCAATGGAAAGATGTAGAAGAAACGCATGTTTAAGAAAAGTAGGTCACCTAAGATATTTTAGTTGACTATCTCGAAACAATTATTTATATTTGTTAAATGTGACTAATCTAGTGGGAGTTTAAAATGATGTACAGTCTCAATTCAGTGCTTGATTTTTGAGTTTTATTTTATGTTTTTACTCTATTTTGGTGGTTCAATTAGTTTGTCTATTAATTTCAATGATATTCTTCTTATTGGTTTCAACCTTCTTAGTTCCCTTTCCAGTTCCAAAGAGTGTTTAGTTTATGAGTTTATCTTGAGGTTAGAGGTTTGTTTTACTTAATAGTTTTGACGTACTTGGAATTATTATCATCAAAGTGTGAGGATTAGATGTTATATACCTCAAGTTCAGTGAGAGTTTAAGGTGACATGGTGGTAGATATAATTTGTTGAAAAGTTAAATGTTCTGGACTATATAAAAGTTTTTTTAGTATTTTTGGTGATTAATGAAGTTTTCATAAAGTGTGATGATCAAATATATTAAGCACATTGATGTGAGGAATAAGTAAGGTATTATAGTGATTCCTCAAATCTATAAATAAAGTATTTGTAGGCCCTCTTACTAAAGGTATTTAGTTAAACATTTTAAGAAGCATGTGATTCTGGTAGGTGTTCGGATGTTGTTATGCCATGATGTTTGATGTTCCTTGATATATATTGTTTTGGTTCAGTTGGTTTTCTGTTTTATGCCTCTATGGTAACAATTATTTATCATTGAGATTACTTATTATTTGAAGTGATATTTGTTTGCATGCAAAATACTATTATGGTGATCATTATCTAGTTATATAAAGAATGTGTCTGCTAGCAGGGTTGCCTGGGAGTGTTTTCTCACTCATGAGGATATTTGAGCTAGATGTGAGATTGGCACCACATCGGTAAACTCGAATACATGCGATAGTTTGGCCTATATATGAGATTGGCTTTATATCGGTACACTTTTCACACTGAACATGATGTTGTTGGTTTGCGTAATGTATTCAGAGTGACATACCGTGATGGTATGAAGTAGGACGCCTAGAAAGATGTGCATTTTAGACAACATGCAGTGTGCACATCTTATGAAATATGATTTTGCTCAAATTTTGGATGGAATCGATTTTGTGATCATGTAATTGTTTGGACTAACATATTACTTGTCTACGCATTCATGATCCATTATTGATAAATTTTGTGGAGGAGAGTGTTTCAACCCATAGATTTCAAAATTTGCATTTTTAAAACAACATGAGTGTCGTTTTTTTATAAAAATTTAGGGTGTATGGACCAAGTGGGAGATTGTTAGAATTTTTAATTATATTATATATTAAATATTATTTTGTGTGGTCATATGCACAAGTTTTATTTAAAATAGGATTGCAATGTGATTGTTAATAATTAGTGGGTTGGGCTAACTTTTCAATTGTGGTCTAATTGAAAGTATGACAGTTTTGGCTGGACTATGATTTTTAGTTTTAATCCTTATCCATAAGAGTTTCCATGATGGGAAGGGAAAGCCTAGATGTTCCTTTGTGGATATGTCGTCCCCTCTGTTGTTATTCTATATAAGGGTTACTACACCCTATACAGGCCCATCGGTTTTGAGAATAGAAAGATAGGGGTGGTGCGCTACACACTTTTAGGTACAGGACATAAGGATGCGTAACGGAGCTATGCATAAAGGCGGACAACAGAGCTAAGCGAAAGGCGGAAAATGGACCTAAGCGCAAAGGCGGACAATAGGTAATTCATGTATTTTATCTTCGATGAGGTACGTGAATTTAACGTTGTTTTCTAGTAAAAATTTATTCTTGATTTCTACATATTTAAGTTTATTTTGCAAAATCCAATAGAATAACCCACAAATACAAGTGCACCTTTGGTGCAATGGTATAACTGATTGGTTCTAGATGTGTGAAATAATAGTGTTAAAAATAAGGAATTAACACGATCTAGTTTTAACCTCTCAGTCGCAAGTATGCGAGTAGTATATAGTATAGTTGGGTAGAGAGGGTATCAAATCACAGAGATCAAAGTCGTATTTCAAATAATTATAAAGTAGCATATTGAATTATATTTATAAAAGTTGTTTGATTGGTTTATTGTATTAAACTACTAAACATCAAATAAAATAAAGATAAATATTTTTGGTTTCACTCAAGATAAACAAGTCTAGGGTTGAATTCCAATTCCACCAATAGCCGTATAAAATAGTCCTTTAATTATATTATTGCAAGATGGCGGTACAACTCATAAAAATCATATTAGTAACTCTACAAGCAGTTGCCTAGTCCCAAAAAGGATGCAATCGGTCCGTATTCGTTACAATCCATCTTCGATTAGTATGACTGTTGTATGCATCTATACTACAACTACTCTTAAAACATGAAATTTAAAAGCACGCTAATAATCATCTTCTCTAGGCATGGACTGTGTAAACCTAAGACTTTATCATGCCAAACAAGTACCATTATGTAGAAACCGTTATTAAATCATGGAATTTCTTGCCCCGTTGATAAAACACAGTTGTTCAAGATAAATCATTAATTCAGTCTCAGCTTAAGTAAATAATTAATAAATAAATCTTATTTAGGTGGTCTTGTTCGTTCTATCACTACATAATCATCATATGAGTGCCCTTCAACAGATTCCCCTCTTTGCAATAAAAATAAATAAAAGACTACATTACTCGGCTAGGGTTTCGTTGGAAACCCTAGATACCGACTAGCCACTCTTAGAAATGGGAGACTCCATTGTTGATGAAGCCATTGTCTTCATGATTGGATGGTTGGTTCTTGAGTTCTTGAGGAAAGGAACTTCTCTCAAATAGAGAGGTTTTTTTATGAACAATGATACGTTTTTGAGAGAATAGAAAGATATTTTCAAGATGTTAGAGATATCTTTTCTTCATAACTTATACTTGTATTTATAGACAAAAGTTGGTCCAGATATGGTATGTTCCTTGCTTGCACTTCAAGAAAACTTAAGGGCTAAGAAATAGTGTTGAATGGACGATTCTGCCCCGTTATATACTTGTACACAAAGTCAGAATTCTACAGTATATGTTCGCAAAGATTCCAAGACGGCGTATTTCGAACGATCGAAAAGCCTCACCAATTGATTGGTGGCTCCTGAATTTTAATATTTATTTAATCTGGAAATTTTATGCTTCTGCCATTTGTACCTTGCTTCAGTGACTTCTACTTTGCTGATTTTCGAGTGCAACTATCTTCTACGTGTTGCTCCGAATTCCGCATACTTGCTAAGAACCCCAAATTAACACACTTTTGCATTAAGGCCCTGAAAAAACACTTAACACGCAACTTGCATAAAAATATCAAATTAATAGTTTAAAGAGACTAACAAGAGGTATATTAACGCACAAAATACTAACTATTCTGGTATGATCAAGCCCCCAAACATAAACATTGCTAGTCCCTTAGCAATAACGAATCAAAGAAATCATGAAGAGTAAAAAAAAAATAAAAAAAATAAAAACTAACCATTTTCTTTTGTGAGGGAAAACGATTACACCTAGCACGTGTAACAAGTCTTTTAAACCCCTAGGAAAAATTCTAGTGGATGAGTGATAGGTGTCAAATATTAGACATTTTGACCCTTTAACTCATTATTGTTACGTCCTTTCATTTCATTATTTTGTATTTTTATGGCATTTGTGTGTTAAAGCATATTTCAACAGCTTAACGAAGAAATTGAGCTATGTCACGTCCCAAATTTCCTAGGACTCCGAAAACCGAGCCTAAGAGCTAAGGGAGTGAATACGGAAGTAAAAAGAAATGAGAACCAATGACCTTCAGTCATCAAACACCCATAAAAGGGTAAAAATGCTCGGATACCATGTTGTCACGCCCCTAAAATTCCCGAAACTCCAATCTAGAGAATCAGCGAATTTCCAAAGGGTGACGTAAGTCAAACAACCACTAGAGTCAACAATAACAAGGAAATACATGGAATAATAATGAAAAATATACTCTATGCCAAAACGAATACTAGAAACTCAATAGTATCCTCAGATACCAACAGACACGCCCTTAAATTCCTAGAACTCCCGAACCGGGACATCCAAGGAATCCAGGATGTGATCCTTAATATGAGTGACCAACTAAGATATCATTAACCATGAAAACGTATGGATTAATGATAGAAATGGTATATTTCATACCCAAATGAATGATTAAACAAAGTAGCGGAATCTAACGACTATCCGGCAGAGTTCCGTTTGTAAATGGAACATCCGGACATACCACCACAACAATTTAACCTGTCAATAATAGTTCAATAATAACCATGGCTCACAGGCCCAACATTCATCAATCCTACTAGGGCCGAGGAAATAGAAATAAACCAAAACCCCTACACAACCCTCTATAATCAACAGAGCCACAAATGCTAGGATAAGAATACAGAAAAACACCTAGCTGTGCAGAATAGATACAATAACATCCTGAAAGAATAAATACAAGAAAATAAAGAATACACCAATAGATATATGCCAACAGACTGGCTCCCAAAACAAATACATGACAATCCCATAACAAATGGGTAAGGAAATTGACAGTAGAGAACTAGCGTCCCCAACCCAATCGTGCTGCAACCTTAACCGCATCACCCAACGCAACTCCAAAACCTGTAACAAGGAAACAAAAGAAAGCTGTCATTGCATTACATCCTGCTCATAGCCGTATATTTCCTGCAACCTGACATGGAATACCAGGGGGCAAATGAAATACCCATGTGAGAAAATAAGCTCAGTGGGAAAAGATACTCTAACTACCACATCTTTTGGCAGTTTAGGTAATGCTAAACTATTTAGCAAGATATATATATAGTCCAACAAATCCCATCCACGCAAACCCAAGGCACACACTCATATGCTACCGTAAACGAGTATATATATATATATCGGGAATATATATATATCAATATACATATATATAAGTACACAACAAGAGTCTATATGGTACAACTAAGACTCGTACTCTAAATACCAACACCGGTAGTCTACACTACCCTCACCAATGTACACTAGGTACACGACACCCATGTCAACCTAACAAATCATCAAGTGCTCATGACGCTAACCAGAAATCCAACAGAGGGAAAACACGCTCACCTTTAATATCCATAGGAATCAAAATCCACCACTAGTACCAAGGGATACTCATAACTCACTCCTCGAGAACATGGGAGGAAAAACACTCACATCCTTGCGTACTAACAGAATCATCATCTATATATATATATATATATATAAGAAACCTCATCCCATCCCTAGAGAAAATCTACCTCTCAAGGACTACATCACCTCAAACATATTTCTTCATCAATACCATAAATCACATCATCACATTGACCTCATAACACTATCATCAATAGGATTGATCAAATCTCTAACACTCTCACTATAATCAAGGAAAACCACCCAACCAATTCACAGAGAGTACACGAACACTACTCTCATGAACGACCACCTAAGGCTCACCAAAACAAAGCAAAGGAAAAGAGTTCCCAATGCCAAACCAACAGATAACCGAGACAACAATGTCAAGGTTAAGAACACCCCAAGTGTTTAGTGAAACACCCGAACAAGGAAACCAAAGCAAGGGGAAAGAAGTCACAATACTAAACCAACAGATAACTGAGACAACAACGTCAAGGTTAAGAACACCCGAACAAGGAAACCAAAAGCGAATGGCCGAGAGTGGAAGTAATAAAAAGATGAATCCCAGAGATTCAATAGTTTTTAAGAAAAATGTTTTAAAACTCGAACCAATCCATTTGGCATCCATGCCCCTAACGTACGAAAACTCAAATCATCTACGTGGTGACCTCAACAACCAAGATAAAGGGAAAGGCAACACTATATGTGTGCACTGAACAATACCAAGCCTCATACCTGAGACTTAGAATGAACCGAAGAAAAGGTGAAACAAGGAACCACCTTTCAAAACATAACAGGTTGAGATTTTGAGAAAGAAGTCTCAAAATCTCAAAATCAGGAGAAATGTAATAAAATAGTTTTTCTTTTAAGAAACCACACAGTAAAAATGACCGTCTTGCCCCCGGTCTCCGTCAGTTGCCATCACCGGCTTTAGAAGTTAAAAATCTTTATAAAGAAGATCCTGAGATCATTGTATAAAGTACTAAAACTTTTAGTTGCTACGGGGGTAGGCGAAAACGAGTTTTTCCTTTTAAATACGAAGAGTTTATTTTAAAACTTAGAAAACACTGTTTTCGAAAGACAACCAAATAAGAGTGAACACAACTACAAGGATTCCTATAATGTCCCGAAAGGACAGTAAAGGAAGAACAACACGTTGGACTCATGGAAGACAACCATCCGTTTCCAACTCCTCCAAATCAAATGACAACACATGGAAGAGGTTCGGCACCATGCCATAACCGACAACTCAAGGAATGACATAGAAGTCAAAGACATGTACTAGTGTACAAAACACAATACAAGGAATGCTTAGGGGAATGAACTAAGCACTAGAACTAAGACTGTCAAGCTATAGTACCTCACGTACTTAATAAGATCACCTCAACTATAACCTCTTATAACCCAATCCAAATATCAAATACCATTGATACCCATTCCTCGAAAGGTGAAAGGCATGTAAAGGCTTATACAACAAGATCCATTAAGTACACAATCTCAAACCCGCTTTCTATAAGGCCTCAAATCTCAATTGATACTAAAATCAATCCCTAACCTCAAATCTCCAATAAGGTCACACAACTAACCACAATCACAAAACTATTAACCGCATTCTCTAATGCATCAACTCAACATCAAGTCTACGGTCCACCACTAGCCTCAACTAGCCACATAGATCACTATACCAATATATTTAACCTCCCTCAAGGGTACTAAGTAAACAACCACAAGTATAAAGATATACGTTTCATTTATACTTTAACAATTATCGCTTTCAATTCATGTTTTTCACATTATTCATTTCCAGTTGAGCATTTATAAAAGTATGAATTTATTTTACAATATTCATAAATAACATGCTCCAACATCATATATACATATCAATGAAATCCCATAATGATATGCAATGCAAGGTACTCACAGACCGCCTGTGGTACACACACACAAAAACACACCCTTCCCAAGGGTACGGATCATTCTCTACCATTCCCCTGAGGATACAAGCTCACTAGGGAATGTGGACTCATCGAACCGTCTCTCCCAAGTGCTTGTGACACCTCACACTTTTATCCAGGAAGTCGTAACCACGACGGGGTCGTGCACATAGGCTTTGGACGATGAGTCCTCCCCCTATCGTCTGCGTTTCTCGGCTTTTTAGTTCCATGGGAGCAAGAAGCACCCCCTAGCCAGTTGTTTCGACGATCAAAACAAAAACGTCTACCTGCACGCAAACAGAAGTAGACCACACCAATTGAATTTTTTCTGCAAAAGGTGAAATCATGCACTACATGCACCAACATCCATGTCTCACAATACATGGTATACACAATAAAAATCATGTGTCAACATAAATATGTAATGCATCATATTTATGAAAATATCCACATGATATCAATATGAATCTCAAAATCTCCTTAACATGCTTTTAAAATACAATAAAGGCATTTTAATCGTGAGAAAAAAAAATTCATGTTTTAAACAATATATTTTCTTTAATTCTTTAAGAAAATATTTTCAATTCCTCTTAACATGCCTTTAAACAATTTAAAACAAATAATTCACGTAACATAAGGGGAACCTAGCATAACGTCTAAGTTTTCACGTCTCTCACGTTCACATATCCCCTAATGCAGTCAAACGGGAATTAATATTAATTCCTAAATCCACGTCTAACCTTTATGAGATTCCACTAACCGATTAAATTCTCAAGGGTATTTCTAAGCCGCCTATTCCTATTCAATTCAAATAGGAATTTATTTAGTTTCGTATGAAATAATTTAATTAATTTTCTCAAATTAATTTCTAAGTCCTACTTCGATTCTAACCAAAATATAGATATTTTAAATTTACAATTAATATATCTATATTAAAATAAATAAGGGTTTGCATACCCCAAATTACGTCAACGATACGGAGTGAGAAATAAAATTTCCCACCTAATTTTACGTTTATCGAACAGTCCGAAACAACACAGTGTCGGCGCCTGAATGTGGAGCCCGCCGACCAAAGTCGTCTGAAAAATATTTTGAATATACCGAAATGTCTGCCTCGACAACCTATACGATATATATGAAGCCCATTAGTAATAGGTTAATCAATTTGGGTAAATCTAAAATAACCCAAACGAAAATCATAACCTATAAACGCGATTTCCGGACAAACCGCTCAATTAAAAAAATACCAAATTTCAGTATGACGTACCTAGAATCGATACGAAGCTACCCTCCAAAAATCAGTCCAAACCGAGGTCGGGAAGTCACCGGAATAAATGGTCGAAGCTCCGGCCAAAGCTCCCCTATTGCGCGACTGCTGCGGCTCCACCGTGCGCAGTTCCAGCAACCACCACCTGCTACCCTCGCCGATGCCTACCAATCATCGTCGACCGCCGCTCCCGTCGCAACTCCTCCAGCCGTCGCCAGCTCCGGCAACCTCCAGCAGACCGCGCCACTGCTGCGCGATCTCACATCTCCAGCCCAAGCTCTCTCTCTCTAGACGATCGTCAATGAAGAAGGAGATGGAGATGTGCAGTGTTGCGTGAAGAGAAGAGGGAAGAAGAAGCTGTAGCAGGTGGTCGTGCAGAGAGAAGGAAGAGGAGTGTCTGCGGTTGCATGTACACATATACATATATATATGCTAAATCACGTAAGTGACCCTCCTTTTATCCATAATTGCAAACTAACCCATTACAATATATATATATATATATAATTAAATATATATATATATACAATAAATCCAAATAATTACCGGAAGGCTCCAAATAATATCGCATCAACTCGTAAGTCCACAGGATGCCAAATAAATAATCCCAATTAAATATATCGGGGTACGAACCCAAACGTCGGAACACCAAACAAGCCCGATTAATTAAAACGTGTCATCGTCCAGTCGAAGTACTAAACGTTAAATGTCGAAATAATACCGCGTAGTCGATAACAAGAACTCGCGTAGTCGTCAAAGAGAAACTGTAATGTCGTCCAGTCGACTTTAAAACTAAACGCGAAACATTTACACCCGAAATACCAAGTATAACATGAACGTCATGAACAAGTGATGTCATAACCGAAATTAAATTTGAAATAATTTCAGGAAGAAAGGAAAATAACACGGGGTGTTACAACCTTCCCACCTTAGGAGATTTCATCCTCGAAATCAGGGAGTACCTTAGTCCGTAAGTCACATCCGATTAGCTAGGCCGAATGATCTACTCACATTCCTCGGTAACCAACACCATGATACAGGTACGAAATATAAATGTGACTGGGGTATTGTCTCACTCGGCTGGAATTAAATCACAACGGGATGCATCTAGTAAGACACGCCCTTAACACAACACAAGTGAAAAACACAAGAACACTGAAGCACACCGAGAAAATGCAGATCAAAATCGTAGATAAATGTCAAACGTCCCATTGATTCTTTCATGCCCCATCGTCCCTATGACACTGAAACCTAGAGCACATAGAGAACACAGATCGTAATCGTAGATAAGCCCAAACATCGATCGTACCACCGACCATCACCCGTCCTCCCTAAGCCAGTGAAACCTAGAGCTCTGATACCATGCTATCACATCCCAAATTTCATAGGACTCCGAAACCCGAGCCTAAGAGCTAAGGGAGTGAATACGGAAGTAAAAAGAAATGAGAACCAATGACCTTCAGTCATCAAACACTTACAAAAGGGTAAAAATGCTCAGATACCATGTTGTCACGCCCCTAAAATTCCCGAAACTCCAATCTAGAAAGTCAGCGAATTTCCAAAGGGTGACGTAACTCAAGCAACCACTAGAGTCAACAATAACAAGGAAATACATGGAATAATAATGAAAAATATACTCTATGCCAAAACGAATACTAGAAACTCAATAGTATCCTCAGATACCAACAGACACGCCCCTAAATTCCTAGAACTCCCGAACCGGGACATCCAAGGAATCCAGGATGTTATCCTTAATATGAGTGACCAACTAAGATATCATTAACCATGCAAATGTATGGATTAATGATAGAAATGGTATATTTCATACCCAAATTAATGATTAAATAAAGCAGCGGAATCTAACAAAAATTCGGCAGAGTTCCGTTTGTAAATGGAACATCCGGACATACCACCACAACAATTTAACCTGTCAATAACAGTTCAGTAATAACCATGACTCACAGGCCCAACATTCATCAATCCTACTAGGGCCGAGGAAATGGAAAGAAACCAAAACCCCTACACAACCCTCTATAATCAACAAAGCCACCAATGCTCGGATAAGAATACAAAAAACACCTAGTTGTGTAGAATAGATACAATAACATCCTGAAAGAATAAATACAGGAAAATAAAGAATACACCAATAGGGATATGCCAACAGACTGACTCCCAAAAGAAATACATGACAATCCCATAACAAATGGGTAAGGAAACTGACAGCAGAGAACTAGCATCCTCAACCCAGTCGTGCTGCAACCGTAACCGCATCACCTAACACAACTCCAAAACCTGTAACAAGGAAACAAAAGAAAGCTGTCGTTGCACAACATCCTGCTCATAGCCGTATATTTCCTGCAACCTGACGTGGAATACCAGGGGGCAAATGAAATTCCCCTGTGAGCAAATAAACTCAGTGGGAAAAGAAACTCTAACTACCACATCCTATGGTAGTTTAGGTAATGCTAAACTATCTAGCAAGATATATATAGCCCAACAAATCCAATCCACGCAAACCCAAGGCACGCGCTCATATGCTACCATAAACGAGTATATATATATATCGGGAATATATATATCAATATACATATATATAAGTACACAACAAGTGTCTATAGGGTACAATTAAGACTCGCACTCCAAATACCAACACCGGTAGTCTACATTACCCTCACCAACGTACACTCAGTACACGACACCCAGGTCAACCTAACAAATCATCAAGTGCTCATGACGCTAACCAGAAATCCAACAGAGGGAAAACACGCTCACCTCTAATATCCACAGGAATCAAAATCCACCACTAGTACCAAGGGATACTCATAACTCACTCCCCGAGAACACTAGAGGAAAAACACTCGCATCCTTGCGTACTAACACAATCATCATCTATATATATGTATGTATGATATATATATATATATATATATATATAAGAAACCTCATCCCAACCCTAGAGAAAATCTACTTCTTAAGGATTAGATCACCTCAAACATATTTCTTCATCAATACGATAAATCACATCATCACATTGACCTCATAACACTATCATCAATAGGATTAATCAAATCTCTAACACTCTCACTATAATCAAGGAAAACCACTCAACCAATTCACAGAGAGCACACGAACACTACTCTCATGAACGACCACCTAAGGGTCATGAAAACAAAGAAAGGGAAAAGAGTTTCCAATGCTAAACCAGCAGAGAACCGAGACAACAATGACAAGGTTAAGAACACCCCAAGTGTATAGTGAAACAACCGAACAAGGAAACCAAAGCATGGGGAATGAAGTCCCAATACTAAACCAACCGATAACCGAGACAACAACGTCAAGGTTAAGAACACCCGAACTAGGAAACCAAAAGCGAATGGCCGAGAGTGGAAGTAATAAAAATATGAATCCCAGAGATTCAATAGTTTTTAAGAAAAATGTTTTAAAACTCGAACCAATCCATTTTGCATCCATGCCCCTAACATACGAAAGCTCAAAACACCTACGTGGTGACCTCAACAACCAAGAAAAAGGGAAAGGCAACACTATATGTGTGCACTGAACAACACCAAGCCTCATACCCGAGACTTAGAATGAACCGAAAAAGGTGAAACAATGAACCACCTTTCAAAACACTACAGGTTGAGATTTTGAGAAAGAAGTCTCAAAATCTCAAAATAATGAGAAAAGTAATAAAATAGTTTTTCTTTTAAGAAACCACATAGTAAAAATGACCATCTTGCCCCCGGTCTCCGTCAGTTGCCATCATCGGATTTTGAAGTAAAAAACTTTTTAAAGAAGATCCTAAGATCATTGTATAAAGTACTAAAACTTTTAGTTGCTACGGGGGTAGGCGAAAATGGATTTTTCCTTTTAAATACAAAGAGTTTATTTCAAAACTTAGAAAACACCATTTTTGAAAGACAACCAAATAAGAGTAAACACAACTACAAGGATTCCTATAATATCCCGAAAGGACAGTAAAGGAAGAACAACACGTTGGACTTACGGAAGATAACCATCCGTTTCTAACTCCACCAAATCAAATGAGAACACATGGAAGATGTTAGGTACCACGCCATAACCGACAACTCAAGGAATGACATAGAAGTCAAAGTCATGTACTAGTGTACAAAACATAGTACAAAGAATGCTTAGGGGAATGAACTAAGCACTAGAACCAAGACTGTGAAGCTACAATACCTCATGTACTTAATAAGATCACCTCAACTATAACCTCTTCTAACCCAATCAAAATCTCAAATACAATTGATACCCATTCCTCAAAAGGTGAAAGACACCTAAAGGCTTATACAATAACATCCACTAAGTACACAATCTCAAACCCGCTTTCTCTAAGGTTTCAAATCTCAATTGATACTAAAATCAATCCCTAACCTCAAATCTCCAATAAGGTCACACAACTAACCACAATCACAAAACTATTAACCGCATTCTCTAAACGCATCAACTCAACATCAAGTCTACGGTCCACCACTAGCCTCAACTAGCCACATAGATCACTATACCAATATACTTCACCTCCCTCAAGGGTACTAAGTAAACAATTCCAATTAAATATACCGGGGTATGAACCGAAACATCGGAACACCAAACAAGCCCGATTAATTAAAACGTGTCGTCGTCCAGTCGAAGTACTAAACGTTAAATGTTGAAACGATACCACGTAGTCAATAACAAGAACTCGCGTAGTCGTCAAAGAGAAATCGTAATGTCGTTTAGTCGACTTTAAAACTAAACGCGAAAAATTTACACGCGAAATACGAAGTATAACATGAACGTCATGAATAAGTGACGTTATAACCGAAATTAAATTTGAAATAATTTCAGGAAGAAAGGAAAATAACACGGGGTGTTACAAGCTAACTTCGGTGAATTAACCAAAGTACATGTTCTTTCTATCCAAAAGGAGAGTCAAAGAGGCATTTCGAGAGCAAAAACGACATTTCCGAAGCCGTCACCTAAAATAAAAAGTCTCGTGGAGTCAAGAGGGTCATTTTGGCACAATTGCGGATAAAAGTGGTTTCCATGAAGAACCGATGCTTAAGCCTACGTTTACAAAAGCAAAAATTGGTCAGAAAACACATTTCTACACTTAATCCTATGCTTAAAGCATAGCTCTCTCCCTACGCTTAAAGCGTAGTGAATAGTGTTTTTAGCACAAAATTTTAGTCAACTTCGAGAGCTCATATCTAGGTAAATAGATGTCCAAATGGGGTGATACTTGAGCCTATCATTAAAATCTTGAAGTCAGCTTTCCAACGATATATTACAATGCTCCATCAAATTATTGTAGCTCCATCTATGATCAAAAGAGTGAGAGGCGTCCTGCAGAAATAGCTGGAAATTTCAGATTCGGGACAAAATCCTATTTTGACCCAAATTGATCCATTTTGACCCGGATGACTTTAAGTTCGACCCCAACACCTCTATACATGTAATATACACATATTATACATCAGATATTAGGGTTTTGCTTGGTTGGGTGTGAAATTACGAAAAAGTGTAATCTTATTCTCCAAGTTAGGTTTTCCCTCACATTTGCATATATATACCAAGGTCTGCTACATATCTAAGAGACTTCTCTTCCCATAATTTTGGGACTTCTCTCCACAAATTTTGGGGGACTTCTATCCACATAATTTTGGGACTTCTTTCTATCCAATTTTCAGATTCATATCATTCAAATGGAGGAGTCATTCAAGACCTAGAGATTCGGAAAAGAAGAATATGGAGAGCATTTCTATATCAATGATGCAGTCACTTTCTACCATGAGTAACTAATTTGGTATCTAAAGTTTTGCTAGAAAACTCTAGTTAAGTAATGTAGTTTTTATTTGTTTTCAATTGTTATGGGGGGAAACTGTGACCATATTGTGATGATTGTAGTAGATGAGAGACATTTTTTATTCTTGATACATATTTATATATTTATTCTGATTCTTGTCTCAGATTGAATGAATATATTTATCTTACACAATCATGGTTATTCACTATGGGCTGAAACTCGGATGCTTAACATTTGATTTTCTACACAACGGTGGTAATAAAACTTGAAACCCTAGGTTAACACATGCCATGCCTTAGCGATTTAATATAGATATGATTTAGTTTATTTTCATGCATTAGGAGTAGATTAGAGTAATATAATTGGCATGTACTATTTAGGTCAGTCATGAGACGGGTTGTCGCGATCCGGTTGATGGTACTCCTTTTTAGGATTGTATTTAGCTATCTGCGGTACGACCTAATTCACAGTTATGGATCACCCTCTTGTAATTGAACGAATTGAGAATTATATTATGTGGTTAGTGATGGAGTATAGAAACTCTAAATTTTATTTCTATTATTCTTGTCTTAATCTATCTTTACTTGTTTTTTTAGTTAATTAGTTAATTAATTTAAAAAATGACAAATCATATTTTTCTAGCAATTTAAGAATATTATTTTATGAGAATTCAGAATACGACTTAGTCTCTGTGGGATCGATAACATTTCACAAGCCGTTTCTATACTACAATTGACTCGTGCGCTTGCGATAGGTAATAAATAAGTCGTCATATGGGTGCATTCTTAACACATATTTTTAGCACACCCCGACGGACATCAACGAGTGAAGTCTCGTGAGGGTTAAATAAACTACCCACAACTTCTCTTATAATATTTAATTAGCACATATTCATGAATAAACTTGTTCATTGACTAGGAGATAATATAATCTATAGAATAAATGTAAGCAAATAAATTCTACTTTTACAAAACAATAATTATCTTAGATTAGGGTCAAGAATGGTCTCCACTAGTGATGAAATTTAGTTAATCTTTACTTCTAGAGCCAAAAATGTTTTGTGTTCTGTGAACTTTCTCTATAACACACTTACTCCCATTTATAGTATTTTTCTTTCTTTCTTTTTTTTGAAAAGGGCTTTCCTCTTTCTTTTTGCTTTTTCCTCTCATATATATGTATTTTTTTTCTTTTCTTTCTTTTCTTGGAGAAGACTTTCTTCTCCTATTTGCTTTTTCCATTCTATCTTTTCTTTTTAGTACCTCATTCTCCACATTTTCATAATTGATTGTAATTTGAGGAGAATATTTACGTAGTTTCATATATATATATATATATATATATTCAGTAATTATATACATTTTTTTTAGAGATAATACCTTATATGCTTATAAATGAAACTATAGAGATCATGTGCATGTGTTTATAGGTCAAGATTGCCTTTTCTATTTTCAATTTCACTAAATTTACCCACCTATGGAGAACCACGTCTTTCCACTTCTCTAATTTAACTATTATTCAGAAAAACATAAAATAATCACATACATCTATTTTCTAAATTAGTCTCATACCCTAATTAACTCATAATTTTAATAAAAAAATTTAAAACAAATAAAATTAAGATTTAGAATAATAAAATAACTATATATGTTACATAAATATTTATATTTATATAAGTTAGCTAAAAGAAAAACTTATCCTAAAAAGGAAAATTTTATTAAATATATATATATTTTATATATACCGATCGATCGACCACTGTTTTTCACGATTTTAATAGTAGCTACTAATGGCTTACTGCAGTTTTTAATTTTTTTTGTTTTTTTAAAATTTTAAAAATTCTCATTCCTCTATATTCATATCTACTATTCCACCCCCCAAACTTGAATTGACCCATGTGCTCATGGTTATAATAAACATTAAAACATAGGAATAGAAAAATATTACCACTTGTTAGAGCAAGATTTCAGGACGTTGTCGAAACCTCCCCCAAACTTGGTGTGTTCTATAATCTGCATTCTAATAAAGACTAAAACCAATATGATAATATAATCTTTGAATAGAGACAATAAATATAAAGGAATGAAATTTTTATTAATAATAGAAAGTAAAAGATAATGTAGCCAAAGGCCTACAATCAATTGAAATTGCAAGAAAAGAAAAATAATTGATGGCTCATTTTATTTTATTTATTTTATAAATTAATCAAATAATTTATATATATATATATATATTAATTTTTAAAAAATATCTTTAAAAAATAGCCTGAAACTTATAAAATAATACATAGTATAAAAAATATTTTCTCTCCCCCAAACTTAGTTAGAAGAGAGTTGAAAAGTAGACAAAGGATATAGTTAGCTGTAGACAAATATTATATATATATATAGATTTACGTAAATATATATAAAATTTATGGTCTAAATATATATAATTTACCAGTGCACATGTGTTGCAATGGTATAATCTTACCCCCAATTGGGGAGGTGAGGGGTTCGAGCCTCTTAGGAGGCATTGTTGGGTGTGGTGTGTGAGTTTCTTACCATTCAAAAAACATATATATATATATATATATATATTTATATATATATATATAATTATACATAAATTATTAATATATAAATATTTATTATTATTATTATTTTTTAAGACAAACAATGATTTGGCCTTAAGGGCCTACAATCTTAAGAATTATAATTGCAAAAAATAAAATAAAATAAATGCAAAACATGGATATAACAAATCCTAAACGAATTTGGTGAAAAGAAAATAAAAATAACTAAACTTAGAAAGAGAGAAAATTCTATAGACTAATCCATTCCCTATACTACGGATTCACTCTATTCCTCTTTTTAGCCATATACGGTGAAATCTCCGAAATCCAAATGGGCATTCCATTAGCCCACCACTTTTTCATCTCATTTAAAGTAAGGCCCTGTTTGTTTACCGATTATGGTCCTATATTTTCGGTCTTGTCATGGTTTTTTGAGACCAGACCATGATTGTTTTGCCTTGGTTTCAAAAAATATAACCAGACCGAGTTGGACCAAATTGAACCAAAATAACTTTTTTTAGGACCACAAATTTAGGTGATTCTATCTAGTCTGGTTATAAAATATATCCAAAATCTAACCAAAATGTCCTCCAATAATTGAACCACATCTAACCAATATATAACCAAAACACAAAAATAAAATAAGAAAAAAATGAATAATAAATAAAATGAATTAAATAATGCATAAAAATAAAAATAAAAAAATAAAAAAATAAAATTAATTAATAAATTATATTTATAAATTAATAAAAATAAATGAATAAATAAAAATAAAATATATTTATGAATAAAACAATAATATAAATGATAAATTAAATAACATATATTTAAAAATTAATATAAATAAATTATTAAACAAAACAAACAAAATCATTAATAATAAAATATATTTATAATAATAAATAATGATATAAATAATAAATTAATTAAATATATTTATAAATTAATTAATTAAATAAATAAATAAATAATAAATTAAATAAAGCATATTTATAAATAAAATAAAAATAATTCATAATAAATAAAATGAATTAAATAATACATAAAAAAAAAAAATAAATAAATAATAAGAAAAATGAATTAAAAAATTAAAAAATAATAATAATAAATGATTAAATATAATAATAAATAAATAATAAATAATAATATAAATAATAAATGAATAAAATATATTTATAAATTAATTAAAATAAATATATAAATAATAATATAAATAATGAATTAAATGAATTATATTTATAAAAAAATGAATAATAAACAAAATGTAATAAAAAATACATAATAATAATTAATAAATTCAATGAATTAAATAATGAACAAAATAAATAAAATAAAATAAATAAAATAATACATAATAATAGTAATAAATAATAAATAAATATAATAATAAATACTAATATAAATAATAAATTAATAAAAATAATTTTAGAGACAAATAAAAATAAATGAATAAATAGTAATAAATCATAAACAAAATGAATTAAATAATATATAAAAATCAGAATAAATAATTCAAAGGAAAATTACAGAAACTACCCCTGAACTATGACCTAATTGCAGAGAGTACCCCTAACGTTTGAATAATATCAGTTACTACCCCTTAGAACAGTCCAGTCAGATTTGTGCGTGAATTTATTTAAAAGCCCTTGTTTTATATTATATTTTAGGGTTAATTTCAAGAAACCCCCTATATTATCCAGTTTTATCAACTAACCCCCACGGTGTCCACTTTGCCCCAAAAATTATAAATTTAAAAATATATATCTATATATATATATATTTTTCGCAAAAAATTATTTTTCGGAGGGAGAATATTATTTTCCAAAATATGAATTATTTCGGAAAAAATAATATATTTTTTGAAAATTTTTTATTTTCAGAAACAAATCATATTTTGGAATATAGTATATATTTTTCGCAAAAAAATTATTTTTTAGAAAAGATCATATTTTGGAACATAATAGTATATATGTTTCGCAAAAAAAATATTTTTCGGAAACGATCATATTTTGGAACATAATATATATTTTTCGCAAAAAAAAGTATTTTTCGGAAATAAAATCATATTTTGGAACATAATAAGTACTTTTTGCAAAAAAAAAAATCATATTTTGGAATATAATATATATTTTTGGCAAAAAAGTATTTTTCGGAAAAAAATTCATATTTTGGAACATAATAAGTACTTTTTTTGCAAAAAAATCATATTTTGGAACATAATATATACTTTTTCGCAAAGAAATTATTTTTCGAAAAAGAATTCATATTTTGGAACATAATAAATACTTTTTCCCAAAAACAATTCATATTTTGGAACATAATGGAAATTCAAAAAAATTAGGGTATTTAAGTAATTTTGTATGCAAAATTAGAACATGCAATGATATGAGGGTAAAAATGGACGTTCACTACAAAAACAGCCTTTATTGACCAATACACAAAGTTTTCAGCATTGACTTTAAACAGAAGGGGCTAAGTGTTACAACGGAGGTGGTTTTAAGGGTAGTTTATGATATTATTGAAACGTAAGGGGTACCGCGTGAAATTAGGTCATAGTTCAGGGGTAATTTATGTAATTTTCCCATAAATAAATAATAAGAAAAATGAATTAAATAATACATAAAAATAATAATAAATAAATAAATAATAAGGAAAATGAATTATATAATACATAAAAATAATAATAAATGAATAAATATAATAATAAAAAAATAAATGAATAAATAATAATATAAATAATAAATGAATAAAATATATTTATAAATTAAATGAATTATATTTATAAAAAATGAATAATAAACAAAATTTAAGACCAGACTTGTTCGCCAAATAGGGTTTGGTTCAAAGAAGTTTGGAACAAGACAATTTATCAAACATGGTGTGGTTCCAGTTTCCTCAGACCAAAACCATCAGACCAGACCGCTTACCAAACAGAATTTCAGAACATCACCCAGACCAGACCAGACCGGACCGGACCAGACCAGACCAAACCAGATCAGACCAGAGATAACAGGACCAGACCGGTTACCAAACGGGGCCTAACTTTCTCACCTAATTAGTCCTCAATTAAAGTAGTGATGAGATATGGATATAGCAAGTGTGAGTCTTTTTGTTCTCAATGGGCTCCCTATTGTGCTCAATTTCATACCAACACTTCACCATATTATTATAAATCAATTCCGGTTTATAGTCCCAAAACCCCTTTTTGAAACCATAAAGAACATGAACCATGACACGATATTGTTTTCCTTCTTGATTCATTGGGCATGTTTGCTTAACCAAAATCACATCAAGATACCAAAACTCGGGATTGAGCTCTATATTCTTATAAAGTCTAGTGGGTGGATTCTCAAGTCCATTGCAAATATACTTTACCATCTTATGAAAAAAAGGAATTCTATATGGAATTCGATGAAATTTTCTTTCTAGATCATGAGTAATTTATGAGGGAGTCTCCAAACCTTAATGATAGCTTTGGGAAATACCCCAATAAGCCTTGAATTATATCGCATGGTTGTACATACTTTCATTCCTTCTTTCTTGAAACCATACTTCATATTGTGGTAGAAGTCACGTACTATGTTAGGAAATAATCTGCAAAAGAATCATCATTTGGAGTTGCTGCCCTAATCTCTTCCACATTCAAACTTCCAATATCCATAATGTCTTACTAACTCTTAAGACTCGGATGTGAAATAAAACTTCCTACTACTCTCCTTTTCTAAAAATATTGACTGAGTTGTGAAAGAATGAATAGAGGAGACCCTATATTTATAGACCTCTAATCCAAGTCCCTTCTAGGAGAGGAATGATTGAGTTATGTCATAAAATCTGAATAGAAAGTGTGGAATTGGAAATTCTTAAAAAGGTAACAAGCTTTAATGTATAATTTTCCAAGGTTAAAAAGGAATCCGTATTTATGGAAACTTTTCAGAACTCTTTTTTCCTATTAGTACCCTCAATTAATTAAACTAAATATATATATATATATAGTAAAAGTATACATAGAAGTATATATAAAATAAGTTAGTGTATATATATAGTTTTGTATAAGTATTAAAATTACTAAAAAATATTTTTCTCTCTATATATATATTTTATATATAAATAAAAATAATTGAAATAAATTAAAATATATATATAGTAAAATTATACATATCTATATATATAAGAAGTTAGTATAGATAAATATATGTATAGAAGTGTGAAAATTAATATTTTTTTTATATATATTTATATAGATAATTTAAATAAAATAAAATAGATATATAAAAATTATACATATGTATGTATATATAAAATTAGTACATATCGATACTAAAATTTTTTAGAATTTTTTTTTTGAAAACGTACCCCCCAAACTTGTACTATTATGCTTGCATAGGATTTCATCGCAGGGGTGTAAATTTTCCTAATAAACGAATCTTCATTTAGAATTTAAAAGACTGAAAAATCTATCTAAACTTCTACAATTTCAAAAACTAATAAACTAATCGTAAACACAATCCTTAGAATAAAAGAAATCATAACACATGCAAAAAGAACAGAAGATCTAATTAATATACAATTCCGGATTACCCTTGCCAATCTTTACTGTTTTTGGCAAGACCGCGTCTAATTGTACTATCCAACACCTTTTCTCTCCGTTACGCATCCACCAAATTTTGGTCTAAGTTTGGGAATTAAATCATTATTCAGTGTCCATTGTGGATATTTAGCAATGAGCATGACATCAAGTAAATAATAATTGTCATATACTTTATCTCCTTCGTCATGCTCTACATTCATCCCATGTTTAACACTTATGTCCAACGACTCTTATATCATTGAATACGGTAATGAGCCCTTTTTCACCTTATCCATCTCATCAATTACATAATCTTCATCCCCTTCTTATTTATCTTCAAGAAGCAACTCGAGACATTGGGTAAATATCGCTTCAGGTTCATATGGGGTCTTTTTTGGCTTTTGTAGTAAAGGAATGGTTTTCACACACTCGTCCTGTGAAATATCGCTTTCGGTTTCAAAGCTTTCCTCTGTTTCACTGTACCCATCCTTCTTATCTTTAAAATTATCTACCACTTCATTTGGCAGTTCCTCCCTTCTCCCATTGGAATTATCAGCTAGTTGCCTCATTTTGGTTTCTAAGCTAGATAAGGCTTTAGAATTCAATTGGACAATTTCTTTAGACTCTCTCAAGACACTCATCATTTCATCCGCTGCACCAGTTGGTCGAGGCAGCAAATTTTGATTTTGAAACTGCAGTGGATTTTGGTTGGAGGGTTAGAATAATTGGATATTGTTGTACTAAAAATTCTGAGTACTGAATGGTTGTTGACTTTTATTGAAACTTGGTTCAACATTTTCAGTGTTCGGAAAGTATGAAGCGTCTCTATTGTATGTGATCTCATCACAATTTTGAGGGGTTACTTCGATTTTGCTTAAAGATGCTAATAATTTTTCATCAGAAGACAAAAATTCCGAACAGGTGGTTGAACTGATGCTTCTCAAAGTTGCTAAGAATTCATCTTTAAAAGATAATGGTTCCGGACACGAATATGCATTTGACTCTTTAAATTGGAATTGATTAGATGTTTGAGGATAATAATCTTGACTATATGATTGATAACCTAGTTCGTAATCGAAATCTCGTGTATCCTCATTAAAGCTTTGATATGAATTTCCTATACCTGATTGTTGGTATTGGAAATTGGGATGATTTTTCCAATCCGGGTTGTATGAATTATAATATGGAACATTCGCCGAATTGTATGCATTATTATGATTAGTCACGTCTCCTATCGATAGGTTCTCTCCTATTGGATTATTATCTGATTCTTCTCGACAGTCATAAAATCGTGATTTTGAGGTCCTAAACGACGTGTTTCAGCATAATTTTGTCTGGGCTCACTGTAAAATAGTGAGTCTTGTTTATTGGCCCTTTTCCACTAAAAAACCCGTCATCTTTACTAAAATCGAACTTTTTGAGAGTTTACACGAAAACTGCATTTTGTTTTTACTATGTAAATATTGTGAATAAACTGTATGCTTTCTATATATTTGTTTTTGCATGAACAAAAGTGTTTTTGATCGATCACCAATCAGATCGAAAAATTGAATTATTTTTCGATCGATTAGAGAACTTACCGAACGAATAGTGATGCTTACCGATCGATCGCTGATATGTCATCATCCTTATTTATATTATTTATAGTTTTTTATATTATTTAAAAAATTCCTTCTATTTATTCGGTACGTTCAATCAATTTCAAGGAACAATTAATTGAACGATGTCCAAGCATAAACAATAAATAATATTTAAATAAATAATAACTTGCAATAAATGAATAATACAACAATAATATTAATTCAAAAAAATAAATTTAAATCATTTATTTATTTTATTATTATTATTTTAATTTAAAAACAAATATTTATTAATTTAGTATATATATATTGTAATAAGATATATATGTTATGCAAATCTGTATATTTTTATTTTTAGGAAAATATTAGATTTTGATTTGTTTCTATTATGATAATAATATATATAGGTATGTAAATCATTAAATATTTTTTTCCTTTTATAAAAGATTATATTTTTATTTTTTCTAATACTGTTGAGATATGGTTCAATGTATCTGTCCTCTTTTTACTTATTTTTGTACGAACAGAAGTAATTCGATCGATCACAGAGTAAATTGAACGATAGGGATGATTACCGATCGATTAGAGAATATTGCGAATGATCGTAAAACTTACCGAACGATCGTTGAAGAAGTTGATATATCGGGAACTGGAGTCCGTGAGTTTTCTGGAAAATTTTCAGTTTCGGCAGAAGTTGTTCCTGCAAAAGAAATGCAAAAAATTAAAAAGAAAAATTAAAATTGATACAATAATTCAAAGAAATTTAATATAATAATCTAAAATATCCGTTTGATCCCCGACAACAGCGCCAAAAACTTGTGATCGGTTCCAGACGTGTGAAAATAATAGTGTTAAAAATAAAGAATCAGCACGATCTAGTTTTAACTTCTCAATCTCAAGTACGCGAGTAGTATATAGTATAGTTGCGTAGAGAAGGTTGATAGGTGCTCAAAAGAATCCATTTTAAACACCTACCTTACTGTTGTTACGACCTTTCATTCCATTATTTGGTATTTTTATGTTGTTTGTGTGTTAAATCATGTTTCAGGAGCTTAACAAAGAAATGGAGATAACTTCGGTGAATTAAGCAAAGTGAATGTTATTTCTATCTAAGAGGAGAGTGAAAGAGGCAATCCAAGACGAAAATGGCTCCCGGAGGGCAAAAATGACATTTTTAGAAGACGTCATCTTCAATAAAAAGTATCTTGGGTTCAAGGCGGTCATTTCGATGCATTCATGGAGAAAATTGGTTTTGAAGAAAACACCTACACTTGTGCCTACGCTTTCAGTTACAAAAAGTGGTTGGAAATCACATTTTTACGCTTGAAGGTACGCTTGAAGGTACGCTTGAAGCGTAGGCCATGTATGCTTGAAGTGTATCTGTGGCAAGTTTTTGTGATTTTTTATGATTTTTGCCTGTTCTACCCTTGGTTCGACTCCAAGATGTGGCTGCGACTCCAAACCTCTATATACATGTATATACACACATATACATCAAATTTTAAGGTTTTGAAGAGGTTGATGTGAAAATACTGAAAATGACCTTTCTACATCATTGGCTGTACATACACGATCATATATCAGTGTGAGGGGTCGTTGGTTTTGGTTCAGGATTTCACGTTCATTCAGAGAGGTTGGCTGGTTCATGCATAGAGTTTTCTCACGTTCAGACTCACTGTTGTTGAGAGCCATATTCAAACCTAGAGATCTGGAGAAGAAGACCATTGAGAGCGTTTCTACATTAGCGATGCAAACACCTTTCACCATGGCCAACTAACTCGGTATCTAAGATTTTCTAGCAAAACCCTGACCAAGTAATGTAGTTCATTATTTTCAATTGTGACAAGGGGAAACTGTTGACCATACTGTGATGATTGTAGTAGTTAAGATGTCACGCCCCAAATTTCCTAAGACTCCTGAACCGGGACATCCGGGGAATCCGGGGTCGTGATACATAAAACAAGCGACCAATTAAGATCCTAAATAACCATAAAAATGAATGGAATATTATTAACAAAACAAGTCATGCAGAATAAACCACTACATAGACCACTACGACTCGTACCCGCCAGTCCCACACTGACAATCAACATAACACTATCACAAAATCACGGGAGTAACACTCCTAATCATACACTTCATGAGTGATAACACTCACACTTCTTAGGCCACAAGCATACCGAGCTCCAAAATCTCAAATCAGTATCAACTCATACTATCAATCATTAATCACCACACATATCACTACCGACATCCATAAACCCAACATAGGGGTAAAACAATCACGTCAACCTAAGGGAAGTCAAAGGCCGAACAACGAAAAGAAGTAAAAAGGATTTAATAATCCATCACATCGACCACTCAAAGGTCACATGTTCGCCCAAGGGTAAAATGATCATTTCAAGGGAACATATGTACTTTCAAAGGTTAAACCACCTATTTGGACATAGTTTAAACCATAAAAACAAATGGAACCAAATTCAAAGCCCTGACGCAAGAGATATGAATTTTTGAAAATGAGATCGGACAATGCCGACCCAAATAGAAAGTTAAAGTACCCCTCTTTTACCAAGGGTAAAATAGTCATTTAAAGTTCAAATAAATAATTTTAAATTTTATATCAATTATTTGGACATAGGACAGACCCTAGAAACAAACAGGACCTAAATCAAAGCCACGAGGCGAGAGATACACATTTTTGAAAACGGTATCGGACAACGCCGATAAAAACGGAAAGCTGAAGTTCCCCTCTTTCACCAAGGGTAAAACTGTCATTTCAAGTTTAAATAAAATATTTCAAATTTTATCTACAAAATATGTACCTAGAACAAGCCATAGGAACAAACAGGACCTCAATCCGAGTTACGAGGTGGGAGAAATGAATTTTAGAAAATGGTCAAAACATGCTGAATTTCCGAGTGTCGACTACACAGGAGGCTGTAGTCGACTAGACCAAAGGGGAAGTCGACTACACCAAGTCGAAACTCACCAAACAAATGCTGAAATGGTATTTTGGTGGCCCAGTCGACTACAGGAAGGGCTCAGTCGTCTACATAGGTTTAGAAAATTGCAAAAATGACCTGAAACCACTTTAAACACTTACGAAACATGGGACAAAGGCCTCAACTCATTTAGGAACTTTAGAAATGAGAAACATATCATTTAATCTCGGTTTAGTTTTATCAAAAACACTATCTTGAAAATCCGTAAAACTGACTGTCTTGCCCCCGGTCTTCGTTTTGGACACCCCCGACTTTCAAAGGCCAAAATCTTTTAGTTCATGACTTTAGAACCATTTAAAAACTCAAAGTTTTTGTCGGCACCATGGGGGTAGGCGAAAATGAGTTTTTCACTTAAAGACCAAATGAACTCAAATACAAGTCTTATCAAAAATCCATTTTCGGGGAAACAAACCGAAACCAATGGAAAAACCAAAATGTATTTGTAAATGCTCAAATGGAACAAATGAATGAAGAACCAAAAGTTTAAAAACAACTTGAAGGAAAGGGCAAGTGACTGTACACAAGGCACTAACTCTAACCCAACCACGCTTCGCTCCACATTCAAACTCATAAATCCTATAATGACTTAACCGTGAATGATCACAACTCCGATGATATTCCATTCCTTAAGATTGCTAAAGGGAACCTAGTGGTTGTTGCCACTGAACCAACTAGTTTCAAATCAAAACCTCTTCCGATTCTTTCAAACCTCAATTCCACATTTGAAACCACATCACTTAGGTTTCTAACAAGATCATATTGTCATCATACATAATCAACAAAGATCACAAACTATACCAACTTTACTTATCACAAGAAAGCCCTTAAACCAACTCATATCACCCCCCTTAAGGTATATAAGCACATAACAACATGTATAAGCATTTATCTCACATTATACTTTAAAACAAGACAAGCAAATCATATTTTCACATCCTTTAATCTCAATTGAGCATTTTAATAACAAATGAATTATATATCTCAAATTTCACATTAAACATGCTTCTCAACCATATAGGATAATTTCATGATCCATATGTAAACATAAATCACATATTAACAACTCAAATGCAATGTGACTCACACAACTCATGGTACTGTTCGTAGTAAAAATAAATCGGCCGAAGAATTAAGCCGAATATATTTTCCGTAAATGGCGGGCGTGCCAGAACCGGTGACGTGGCTCAAATGGTTCAAGATGAATAAATTATCGTCTCTTTTGAACAGATTTGCAAATCAGGCGAAATACACGAGAGAGAACGAAACTCGTGTGTATGGTTCTTCTGCCTCAATTAAGAGGACTTTCGGTAACTAAACAATTAACTATGATAAACTGGAATAAAAGAATAAAATTTGCAAGACAATAATTTAAATGGACTAATAAAATAAATATTGCAAGAAAGTAAAATTGACGATGCTATTGAAGCAAAAAGATAATTTTTTGTATTTGGTGCAGGACCTTTAAAATAGAGGTCTTGTTCTTTATTTATACTAAATATAATTGAACTCATTTACTTAAAAATAAAAAAATAACTACTTCTTTATTCTAATTGTAACACCCCGTGTTATTTTCCTTTTTTCTGAAATTAATTTTAGTTTAATTTCGGTAATGACTTCACTTGTTCTTGACGCATTGTTTGTCCTTGGTAATTAGCGTGTAATTTTTTCGCGTTTAGTTTTAAAGTCGACTGGACGACATTACGGTTTCTCTTTGACGACTACGCGGTTTCTCGTTATCGACTACGCGGTATCGTTTCGACATTTAATGTTTAGTACTTCGATTGGATGGCGTTACGTTCTGCTGTACGCTGTTAAAGTGCCGATTCGATAGTTTCGGTTACGATATTAGTACTTTTACGGATCCGGTGTGAAACGTATTAATTTATTTTCTCGGTATTCCGGTTGTTGGGTTCCTACCTCGGTGTGTTTAATTTGGACTAGATTATGTTTGGACTCTCCCGATAATTATTGGAATTTATGGTTTATATATATATATTTAATTACAGTTAAATATATATATAGTGTTGGGGTCATTTCGTAATTATGGGTAAGTCGAGGGTTGATTTTTCAATTAGGTTATATAGGTGTATATGTATACGAATGTCTACATCTTCTCCTTCACGCAACTACAACTATCCTTCTTCTCCACGACTTGTTCCTCATCCTTCTCTTTTCTTCATGCACGACTGAAGTAGCTGCCTTTCTTCTCCATTTTCGCCGGTCATGGCAAGAGAGAGAGAGAGAGATAGAAGGCTGGTTAGTGGAGAGAGAGCCGGCTGAGAGGGTGAGAGGCGACCGCGTCTCAGGAAGGAGACGGCTGGGACAGGCGGCGTAGGCCAGGAACGGCGGTGGCTGTGGACGGCGACGGCATGGCGGCGTCGTGCAGGGGTCGTCGGTGGCGCAGGGTGGAGCTGGGGTTGTTGCAGAGCTGGAGACGCGCAGCAGGGGCAGTCCCGGTTTCGGCTAGAAACTTTGACCATTTGTTCGGTCGACTTCCTGACCTCGGTTTGGGATGATTTTCGGAGGGTAGCTTCGCCTATATGTCAGGTTGTCGAGGCGGACGTTTCGATATATTCAAAATATTTTTCGGACAACTTTGGTCGGCGGGCGTCATATTCGGGCGTCGGTACTATTCACGGTGGGCCCGAAATGACTGTTCTGTAAGCGTAAATTAAGGTGGAAAATTATATTTCTCACTACGCATTATTGAAGTTGTTTAGGGGTGCAAAACCCTTATTTAATTTAATATATATATATATTAAATCGTTAATTTAAATATCTATAATTCGTTTAGAATCGGAATTGGACTTAGGAATTAATTTAAGAAAATTAATTAAATTATTTCCTATGCAATTAAATTCCTATTTAAATTGAATAGGAATAGACGGCTTAGAAATTCCCTTGAGAATTAAAATGGGCTAGAGAATTTTGTAAACGTTGGACGTGAGAAACTTAGACGCTATGCTAGGTCCGTCTCATTATACGTGGATTATCTGTTTAAATTATTTTAAAGGCATGATAAAGGAAATTGAAATATTTTCTAGAGAATTAAAGAAAATATATTGTTGAGATATGAATTGAATATGAACTTGTTTTCTCACAATTTAAATGCTTTATTATAATTTTAAAAGCATATTGAAAGGAGATTTGAGAATTTTATTAGATTCATGTGGATATTTTCATAAATATGATGTTATATATATTTGTGTTGGTGCATGTTGTGCTAGTGAAGTCTCAACCGGGTTGTGCATATGAAGTCGCAACTGGGTTGTGCATTCGTTCTTGGCTTATAAGTCGTAACTGGGCTGTGCATCCATTTTCGGATTTCGTATTGGAAGTCGCAATTGGGTTGTGCAAATGAAGTCACAACTGGGTTGTGCATATGAAGTCGCAACCGTGTTGTGCATGTGAAGTCGCAACCGGGTTGTGCATATGAAGTCGCAACGGGGTTGTGCATTGTGTTTCATGGGGTTTCTGCCATGAGGTTTATGAGTCACATTGTATTTGCACGACATTATGTGATTTCATTTGACATGTATACGTGATATTATTACATGTGATGTAGGAGCAGGTTTAATATGTGTTATTATTGCCTGTTGGATTTGGGAGCATGTTATGTATGAATATTGTGAATTAAATTCATACCTTTATAAAATGCTCAGCTGATAATGATTAACGTAAAAGAGAATGATTATATGTGGTGATTATTAAAGTATAAAGAAATGTTTATTTATACTCGTGGTATATGCTTTTGTACCCTTATGGGAGGTTAAGTATATTGGCGTTGTGACCTTTGTGGTTAGTGATGGACTGTCGAGATGATTTGGAATTGAGGCCTTGAGAAGGCGGGTAATAGTCTTGTGATTGAGGTTAGCGGTATGACCTCTTTGGAGATTTGAGGTCAGGGATTGATTTTGTATCAATTGAGATTTGAGGCCTTAGAGAAGGCGAGTGATGAGATTGTTCACTTATATGTCACTCCTTGAGTCTTCGGTTACGGCGTGATGCCGAACCTCTTCCTTGTGTTATCAGTTGATTTTGGTGGAGTTGGAAACGGATGGTTGTGGTCCGTGAGTCCAACATATTGTTCTTCCTTCATTGTCCTTTCGGGCCAATATAGGAATCCTTGGAGTTCTAGTCACTCTTATCTGCTTGTCTGTTGGAAACGGAGTTTTTCTATGTTTTGAAAACAAACTCGTTGTATTAAAAGGAAAAACCCATTTTCGCCTACCCCCGTAGCCAGTACAGGCGAACGACGGAGACTGGGGGCAAGACGGTCATTTTCATTGTATGGATTTTTAAAGAAAACCGATTCTATAGAAATTCTGAGGTTACGAGACTTCTTCCTTAAGAACCTCGACCTGTAGTGTTTTGAAAGGTGTTCCATTGTTTCACCTTTGTTTCAGATCATTTCCAAGTCTCGGGCATGAGGTTTGGTGTTGTTCAGTGCACACATATAGTGTTGCCCTTCACTTCTTCTTGGTTGTTGATGTCACCACATAGGTGATTTGAGTTGTTACACATGTTAGGGGTATGGATGCCGAGGGGTGGATTTCGATCCTCGTGGATATTAGAGGTGAGTGTGATTCCCTCTGTTTAGATTTTCTGGTTAGCGTTGTGAGCGCCGGATGATTGTGAGATTGGACATGAGTGTCGTGTACCTAGTGTACGTTGGTGGGAGTAGTGTACACTACCGATGTTGATACTTGGAGTACGAGTCTTAGTCATATCTTATAGGCTCATGTTGTGTATTTATATATATATATATGTATATATATATATATGTCCCCTATATACTTACGTACAATAGTATATGAGCACGTACCTTGGGTTTTCGTGGCTGGGTTATGTTGTGGGCTATGTATCTCACTCGGTGGTTTAGCATTACCTAAACTATTAGAGGATGTGGTAGTTAGAGTATCTTTTCCCACTGAGCTTATTTGCTCACAGGGGAATTTCATTTGCCCCCTGGTATTCCACGCCAGGTTGCAAGAATTGTTGCGGCTATGGACAGCACGCGGTGCGACGGTAGCTCCCTTTTTTTTTCCTTGTTACAGGTTTTGGAGTGGCGCTGGTGATGTAGTTATGGTTGCAGCATGACTGGTTTGGGGACGATAGGTATCTACTGTCAGCTTCCTTACCCATTTGTTATGGGATTATCATGTATTTCTTTTGGGAGCCAGTTTGTTGGCATATCCCTATTGGTGTATCTTTCTTTCATGAGGTTATGTATCTATTCTGCACAGCTATGTGCTTTCTGTATTCTTATTCGAGCAATTGTGGCTCTGTTGATTTTAGAGGGTTTGGAGAGGTCTTGGTTTCTTTCCACTACATTGGCCCTAGTAGGATTGATGAATGTGGGGCTTGGAAGCCATTGTTATTATCGAAATGTTATTGGCAGGTTATTGTGTTGTGGTTGGGTATCCGGATGTTCCATTTACAAACGGAACTCTGCCGGATTTTCGTTAGATTCCGCTGCTTTGCTTATTATTCATTTGGGGTATGAAATATACCATTTTCTATCATTATTCCATACGTTTTCATGGTTAATGATATCTTAGTTGGCCATTCGTGTTAAGGATCACATCCTGGATTCCTTGGATGTCCCAGTTCGGGAGTCTTAGGAATTTTGGAGTGTGTCTATTGGTATCTGAGGATACTAGTGAGTTCCTAGTATTCGGTTTGGCATGGAGTATATTTTTCGTTGTTATTCCATGTAGTTCTTTGTTATTGTTGACTCTAGTAGTCGCTTGATTTACGTCACCCTTGGAAATTCGTTGATTCTCTAGATTAGAGTTTCGTGGATTTTAGGGGCGTGACAGCATGGTTAGAGCGTGACATTTTCATCCTTTTCCTCCCGTGTTCTCGGGGAGTGAGTTATGAGTATTCCTTGGTACTAGTGGTGAATTTTAATCCCTGTGGATATTAGAGGTAAGTGTGTTTTTCCTCTGTTTAGATTTTCTGGTTGGCGTTGTGAGCGCTTGATGATTTGTTACATTGGACCTGGGTGTCGTGTACCTAGCGTATGTTGGTGAGAGTAGTGTAGACTACTAGTTTTGGTACTTGGAGTACGAGTCTTAGTTGTACCTTATAGGCTCATGTTGTGTACTTATATATATATATATATACATATATATATTCCCGACATGTATACTTATTTACGGTAGTATACTAGTACGTGGCTTGGGTTTTCGTGGCTGGGTTACGTTGTGGGCTAGATATCTTACTAGATAGTTTAGCATTTCCTAAATAGTCAGAGGATGTGGTAGTTAGGATATCTTTTCCCACTGAGCTTATTTGCTCACAGGGGTATTTCATTTACCCCCTAGTATTCCCACGTCAGGTTGTAGGAAATGTTACGGATACGGCAGCATGCGGTGCAACGACAGTTCTCTTTTGTTTTCCTTATTACAGGGTTTGGAGTTGCGCAGGATGATGCGGTTACGGTTGCAGCGCGACTGGTTTGGAGACGATAGTTAGCTGCTGTCAGTTTCTTTACCCATTTTGTATGGGATTGTCATATATTTCTTTTGGGAGTCAGTCTGTTGGCATATCCCTATTGGTGTATCTTTTATTTCCTGTATTTATTATTTCAGGATGTTATTCTATCTATTCTGCACTGCCATGTGCTTTTCTGTATTCTTATTCGAGCATTTGTGCTCTGTTGATTGTAGAGGGTTGTGTAGGGGTAGCGGTGCTTCTTTCCACTGCCTTGACCCTAGTATGATTGATGAATGTTGGCCCTGTGAGCCATTGATATTATGGAACTGTTATTGGCAGGTTATTCTGTTGTGGTTGGGTGTCCGGATGTTCCATTTACAAACGGAACTCTGCCGGATTTTTGTTAGATTCCGCTGCTTTGTTCTATCATTCATTTGGGTATGAAATATACCATTTTATCATTATTCCATATGTTTTCATGGTTAATGATATCTTAGTTGGTCACTCAGATTAAGGATCACATCCTGGATTCATTGGATGTCCCAGTTCGGGAGTCTTAAGGATTTAGGGACGTGTCAGTTTGGTATCAGAGGATTCTATTGAGTTTCTAGTATTCGATTAGGCATGGAGTATATTTTTCATTGTTATTCCATGTATTTTCTTGTTATTGTTGACTCTAATGGTCGTTTGGCTTACATCACCCTTTGGAATTTGCTGATGCTCTGGGTTAGAGTTTCGAGAATTTTAGGGGCGTGACAACAGAGTATCAGAGCGTGACATTTTTACCCTTTTATGGGTGTTTGATGATTGAAGGTCATTTGTTCTCGTTTCTTTTTACTTTCGCATTCACTCCCTTGGCTCTTAGGCTCGGGTTTCGGAGTCCTAGGAAATTTTGGGCGTGACAAGTGGCGTGCCTAAGAAATTTTTGACGCCATCTTGTTGAGCAAGCTCACAATGGATCCTGAACCAGACAAAAACTTAATCGGTTTAGCGGTGATGATGTGGTCCCCGATAATGAATTCTTTCCATCTCGAGTGCGGGAATATTTCTCTAACTTTTCGCGATGTCTGTTTCCTTACAGGTCTTCCCACTTCTGGCGAAGAAATCAATTGTCTTATTCTTGATTTTGAATCCTTTTCCTTATTCTGCTTCGAAACAATCGTTGGCGCCAAATTAGCAGGGGTGACCTATTTCAGTTTCATCGATTCGCAAAAGAAAATTGGGGCCGTACACGAGTCCGAACACATTACCTTCCTACTCTTATGACTGACGTGATGTCTGCTGTGCGTTCCCGCCATTCAGGTAATGAAGGATTTAATCCCTTTAGCTATCGTATTATCACAAGGCCACAAGATGGCTCTTGCACCTTTTATTCTTGCTTACACTTATCGCGGCCTTAATGATCTTATTTTTTCATCATTTACACGCTATGGGGGTCCAATGTGGCTGCTTCAATTGTGTCTACAAATCTATTTCCCCGAACTAAGCCCACCAATTGAAAATAATCCCAGCTTTCCTTTGATCTCCTTTGCATATGCCACTGTTGAACCTAAAAATCACTCACCCCAAGCTTGTTTTTCTTTCTTTTACTCAAAATGCCGAAACGTATTTTGGTCAGATGGATGCCATTTTTAAAATGCAACAAATGCCCTGAATGGCTTAAAACGCCCACTATTTCCTCTACCCCTGAAGAACACGATGTCTTTTGGGATTGTTGGGCCTGTTACTTGATTGCTCATGATCTTCACTTCGGCTTAGCCAAAATTGATGCCAAAAATCGTCGTTCCGGTGTTGAGCACTACAACCCGAGTCAGTGGGCTCGACAATTTGATTTTGTGCAACTGGTGCCGATTCCACCTTTTTTTTCCTTCAACAAAGACATTGATAAACGCGTGACTTTTGATTCAAAAGAGCAAGTATTGGGGGTTACACATCTTTTTCAAGATGCCAAGACAAAATTTTCCCGGTTCTCGCAATCGTTCCCGTCTTCATCCTCTCATTTCATTTCTTGGTGGGAAGCATACATTGCCCGGAGTCGCCAACCTCTGGTAAATTCACTCCTATTGATTTATTCAACCATTTTTTCATTAAAATTCCAATTCATGACTAATCATCTCTTGACATGTACCAAGCATTGATTTGTCTGTTTCAATAACTTCTTCACCTGTGATTCCTACTACTGCTCGTCGACGGTCTACCCGCCTCTTGGCCAATTTTCAAACAAAAGCTTCTTCAGAAATCATTAACCTTGATGATGGCGATAATCTTTCTGGTGACTCATCTGGCAAACGTTTGATAGCTTTGCCCATCACACCTCCCAGGGTAAAAATTAAACCCCTCCAATCCTGTTTCCTTTATTTATATGCTTAATTTTTCACAGTTTGACATTTATTTTAGCCAAAAAGGAAAAATCCCGGAACTCCAAAGCCAAAACAAAAAACTATCCTGGGGTGCCACTCCCACAAGCTCTCGGAAAATCAGAAGCTCTTAAAAAATGGTTCAAACTGATGAGGTAAATTTATCATTAAGCATTCTCATTTCCTCATCTATCGTACTTACACAAATATTTTCTTTTTCAGGCCTCGGTGGATTCAGCATCATCTTTCGACTCTTCTCTTGAGTATTCCGATATGTTTGCCGTTGGAGCAAAAAATGAATCTTTTCAATCATCCCCTTCTAGAGTCGGTTTTGACCCAATGCCCACGCCTGACTCTGTTGAAGATTTTTCTATCACTTCGAGCGACTTCCGAACATAAATTCCTTCTCCTTCTAAATTGGTCGCGATTACTGAGACTCACATCTTTTCGTTCATTTCCACTATTTAGATTTTTACTTCCCCTAAAGTTTGTCCAACTAACTTGTGATTCTCAAATTTTGAACTTAACAGGATGCCACTGCTCCATCTTCTAAATTGTCAATTAAACTTACTACAACAACTGCTTTGTCAAATCCAAGCTCTTCTGCAACCCCGACATCGCTTCAGATGGTAACTTCCTTCTCATTTCAACAAACTTTAGCCATTTCTACTTTATGCAGCACAATTTCGGCCTTCATTACTTTGATGGTCGAAACTACGTGATTTCAACTTTAGTCTAATTCTAAAAGAAAAAATCTTTTTGCATTTGTCCTTTTGAGAAGGCTAAACTAATTCATCTAAACTAATAACTGTTTCATGTTTAGACTTCACTTTCACCTACCCCTACTCCAATCTTAGCTTTCAGGAGCTTTTTTGATAACATGGGCCACGGTAGTACTGCCCCCATTTCAGGTACTGCTGCAGCCTCAAGTTCAAGCTCGGGTTTGTGCTTTGCTGCCCTCCGACCACGCATCACAGAGATTTTTGGCACTGGCCTCCTTGATTTTCCAAATATCCTTGATGATTTATTAAATCTTTTTTCCGACCTCCAAAGCTGCTCTGATCTTGGACCTGGTTTGACGGTGTTGATTCCTACCATTCACTCCAGCCTCATCGAAATGGCCAGTTCAATTCCCTTGTGTACTAAAGTCATTCATGATACTAACCAACTTTATGAGCAAAGGGATTTAAACGACCGAGAGGTCTCTCTAGTGAGAGCATAATATGAAACAATCGAACCCAAATTGATTGCTTTGGAAGAAAAAGAAACTTGTCTCCTTCAAGCTCTCCTTGACACTCAAGCCTAAAAGAAACTTTATACTAACAAGGTCACTGAGCTACAAAATAGAGGTACTGTTGCGGCTTCTTAACTTCAAGTTACTAATATGTCTCTCCAAACCTTCGAACTGAAAAAAGTCCAAGCCACTGTTGAACTTGATCGACTTAAATCCCTATGGACAAAGCTCAAAAGCAATTTTCAAGACAATATTTAAAATGTCAGTACTTTATCAGTGATGTATGAAAATTTTTTTGGGAACCACCTTCTTTTATTTGTTTAGGAGAAAACATTTATTTTGAACTGCAATCTATCATATGATGCTTTATTTGAAAAAAGAAATCAGAGTCCCTATTCTTATCTAAAACTACTTTTACTGATAAACTTAAAGAAACCTCCCTATCCTTTACCTAGTGAAAAATAAAAATAAAAATAAACTAAAGTAGAAAAAAAATAAAGAAATAAAAACCCTTCTGAGTTGTTTTATTTTTCGGTTTCTGGTTCAAAGGCCGATTTTCATTGCTCATGCAATGATGGTTGATAGGACTTCAAACATTTCCCATTAATCGGCCTCGGATGCTCTTTTCCAACAATATCATTTATTTTATATGCACCACCTTTCAACACTTCATGGACTTGAAACGGGCCTTCCCAATTCGGCGACTATTTTCCCATTTTTCGATTAATTTTCCCCAACGACAAACCGTTTTCCATACTAGTTCTCCTTCCGAAAAAGCTTTTGAACAAACCCATTTATTGTAAGCCTGAGTGACCCTCTTTTTATACGCCATCAAGTGATCTAGTGCCTGCAACCTTTCTTCACCCATATCTTCTAGCTCGGCGAGCATTGCTTTAGAGTAGTTGGCTGGAGATAAACCATGTTGAAACGCCAATCGAGCCGACCGCACATTCATCTCTACTGGCAAAACAACATCATGCCCGAACACTAAATGAAACGAAGTTGTTCTTGTGCTAGTTCGCCTTGAATTTTGGTACACCCATAATGCTTCTGAAAGTTTATCTTGCCACTGTCTTGGATTTTCTTCAATCATTTTTTCTATGATCTCAATAGTGACTTTATTTGAAGCCTCGACCTGCCCATTCCCTTGTGCATAATATGGCGTTGATACCATCATTTTCACTTTCACATTGTTGCAATATTCCATCACTTTTTCCCCTCTAAAAACTGATCCATTATCGGCTACTATTGTTTCTGGCAAACTGAACCGATGAAAAATATGTTGCTCAATAAAATCTATGACCTTATCTTGATTTATAGATTTATACGCCGCGGCTTCAACCCACTTTGTAAAATAATCAGTAGCTACTAAAATCCAATGATGCCTCTTGGACGAAGGTGGATGAATTTTTCCAATTATATCCATCTCTTATCCTCTAAATGACCATGGTTTTAAAATCACTTGTAATTCAACATTCGAAACCCACTGGATCGGCCAATGTTTCTGACAAGCCTCGCAGCCCTTAGCGTACTCCATACAATCTTTTCGAATCCCTTTCCAGTGGTACCCATATCGCCGAATTAACCACCTCATCTTTATGTCGGCTTGATGCGCCCCAAAAGTCCCCTCATGCACCTTGGCCATCACCCAAAGAGCTTCCTCCTTACTAATACATAGTAACAGTAGGTTGTCTTCTACTCCCTTTTTGTACAGTTCATTACCTAAAATCACATACCCCAATGCCTTTTGTTTCAAATTCTTTTCCACCAATCCATTAGGATTTTTAAGAAAATGAAAAATAGGATAGCGCCAATCATCTTCAACTATCTTTATTACATGTACTGCAAATGATTCAGCCATCCATGTATTTCTTTCTTTAGCTGTAGGAAGACTTCTTCTCTTGATTACTACATACTCTTCCATTAACCCGTCTGACACTCTTCTCCCCGAAACAATCTGGGCCAAATCGTTGGCATTTTTATTCATCATTCTTGGTTGGTGCTATAACTTGACGGTGTTGAACTGCTGCAACAACTGGGAGGCCATGGAATGAAAAGGCCTAAATTACCAACTTAAACATTGAAAATCATCGGCCATTTGACTCAACACAAGGTTTGAATCACCCATGACATGTACATCCTTGACATTAAGTTCGAATAAAATTTCCAACCCAATAATGAAAGCTTCATACTCAGCTTGATTATTTGTGCATGGGAAATCAAGGAAAAAGAAAAAGTAGTAGCTCGTCCCGTAGGAGTTCGAACCACCACTCCAACCCCCGCCCCATTCTTTGTGCTTGACCCATCAAATTATAGAACCCAAGGTTGCATGAAGATAGTATTTAATTCTAACTCGTCATGAATAAAAGCATCACAATCAACCGACAAATGATCGGCCAAAAAATTAGCTAAAACTCGTTCTTTTACCGATTTCTAAGGCTGGTAAATAAAATTAAATTTCATAAGTTCCAAAGCCCACTTACTAATTCATCCGGTAATTAGTGGTTTAGACAACATGAATTTAATTAAATCGGTTTGGCAAATTACGAATACCTCTATCTGTAGCATATAAACCCTTAGCTTTATAGTAGAATGGTACAAACACAGACACAACTTCTCAATTGATGTGTAACGGCATTCTACCGATATCAAAGCCCGACTCAAATAATAAATTGCTTACTCATGTGCGGCTTCATTATTCTGAGCCAATAAACTTCTGATTGACTCCTCTGTCGCTGATACATAAAGCTTTAAAGGTACTTTCTTCCACGGCGGCTTTAGAACTGGTGGTTGAGTTAAATAATGTTGCAGCGTCTCGAAAACAATCTGATGTTCTTTCTCCCATTTAAACTCTTCTCCAGGTTTCAATTTTAAAAGAGGTAAAAAAATTCTAGTCTTTCCGGACAAATTAGCAATAAAACGTCTCAAATAACCAACTTGACCCAAAAACCTCTGTAATTCCTTCTTGCTTCTAGGTGCTTTAGCTACCATAATGGCTTTTGCCTTATTATGGTCAATCTCAATTCCTTTTTGATGTACCAAAAATCCAAGGTAATTACCGGTCGCGACCCCGAAAGCACACTTTATTAGGTTCATTTTTAGCTTGTGAAAAAACATTATCTCAAAAGCTTTCTCTAATTGTTTCAAGTATTGCTGCTGAGTTTCCGACTTAACCACCACATCGTCTATATATACTTCCATGAACTGACCTATCATGTCATGAAAAATTGAATTCATTGCCCGTTGATAGGTTGCACCGGTGTTCTTCAACCTGAATGGCATCACCACCCATTTGAAAGTCCCAACTGCACCCGGACATTGAAAAGTTGTCTTTGTTATATCCTCCTCTTCTGCGGTATAAATTTGATTATACCTCGAATGACCATCCATGAATGAAATTATTTTATGCTTCACAGCCGCATCAATTAATTGATCAGCCGTGGGCATGGGGTATTCATCCTTTGGTGTTGCAATGTTTAAATTACGAAAATCAACACAAAACCGTAACTTCCCATTCTTCTTGACGACCGACACGATATTGGATAACCAATCAACGTATCGCACCATTCGTATAAATCCTGCTTTTAACAACCTCTTAATCTCCTCTTTAATTTTTAGAATTACCTCATGTGACATCCTCCTTGGCGGTTGCTTATAAGGCTTGAATCCCTCCTTGATCGGTAATCGATGTTCGACTAATTCCCGATCTAAACCTGGAATTACAGTGTAATCCCATGCAAAACAAGAATGATCTTTCTACAATAATTTAACTTATTCCCTTTGAAATCCCGGCTCCAAAAAAGCATTGACATATATTGGCCTTGATTCTCCCCGCTTATCCTAAATTCACCTTTAGAAGTGGGTCTTGAACCTCCACCTTTAAGTCGTCCATTTTTGTCAGTGCCGCCTCCAAATCTTCAAGTTGGATAGTATCTACACCTTCTTATACATCTTCTACCTCAGCTGAACATGCCGAAGCAATACCATCTATCAACTCTTTATGGGCTAACCTCTTTTCTGCCAAATATGCCTTCAACCGTACGCAAGCGGCTCGGTAAGCCTACTGCTTGTAGACTTGTCAATGGATTGTATTTTGACCCGAATCCGAGCTGAATCTGATCCGATTAGCCGGATTTGGATTGGAAAAAAAATCCGATAACCCGAATACGATCCGAATCCGATAATCCGATTCCTTAACAAATTGGATTTGGATTTGCCTAATCCGATCCGATAATAACCCGATCCGATTAATTTTATATATACACATATATATTATGTTCTTAATATGTAAATATTAAATAATATACTTAATTATATTTCAATTTGTTTTTCGCATTTTCATTTTTATGTTTTTATAGTCATGTATTATAAGCATTGATTGTAAAATATATAATTTAGTGTTTAATATTCTTAAAAAATAACATAAAAATAAAAATAAAAATAATAATTTTTTGTATTTTTTTTTACTTAATCGGATCAGGTTATCGGATAGGATATCCGAAAATTAACAAATTCGGATTTGGATCAATAAAGTAAAAATCCATCGGGTTATCGGGTCGGATCGGATCTGATATAAGCTTATCGGGTTCAGATCGGATCAGGACAGATCTGATCCGAATCCGACCCGTTTACAGGTCTAACTGCTTGGCAATTTCTTTCTATTCACTATTCATCGAAAACTTCATTTATTGCAAGAGGGCCGGACACGGTGACGATCAACCTAATTGATTCTGACACTACTCCTTCAATTCCAATTCTTTAAAATTTCTCCTCATGGTGGCCTTTAAAGGCCTACCATTTTTATCTATTCCTTCAAAACAGATAGGTGCAAACGTATCCTCATACAAAATTGCCTCAGCCGCATAAACCTTTGCTAAAAATGGTTTATTATCAGCCTCGACTATTTTTACTTCATCTCCATTCCAAAAAATTAGCATTTGGTGCAAAGACGATGGTATACACATGTTCGTGTGAATCCAATCTCACCCCAATAATAACCTGTACGACATCGTGGTTTCAATAATGAAAAAGCTATAAAAGTTGTCTTACATCCAATGGTTATTTTGAGTGGAAATATCCCTTTCATCGATGTAGAACCACCATTAAAACTGCTCACTACCACATATGTTGGTATCACATCTTCCATATTCTTTCCAAGGGTTTTTAATGTCGTTACCGATACCATATTAAGTACCAAACTATTATCGACCAATACCCGGTCGATAGGTTGCCCCTCAACCCACACTTTCACACACAGTGGCTGTAATTGTTGTGTAATTGACAATGGTGGCTTTTCGAAAATAACTTTCGCCACTTCTTTCCAATTGAAATTTACTTTAGCACCTCCAACTTCACTTTCATCTACTGGCCCAACAATTTTAAGGTTAGTTTTGGTGCCCCCTTCTGACACAACAAAAACTGATTTCTCAATACCCACTTGAGTCTCGACAACTTCTTCCAACGTCGCCAAAACTCTTTTGGGCCCTTTTATACTATTTTCAGTATTACTACTTACTTTAGAAACTAACTTGGCCACCCCAAGTACATTCTCAGCTTTGCACTAGCTGAGACTTCAATCATCACATTACTTCCCAAGTCACTCACCTTAACGTCCGCCTCTTCCTTTTCGAGCTATTCTTTCGGGGCTTGAAACTCTTTAGGGAGAACACAAACAATATTACAAACCGCTGTATCCGGAAAACTCCCGAATGTTATCCTGTATTTCGTCGCATGTCGGGGCTATTTATATAAATCACTACTTTCGTTATCTAATTTTTCGTGCATTCCTTTCCCAAAAGAAACATCTACCTCGGGCGTTACTTCTCTGATTTCTTTCTCAGGAATTCATAAATTTCGACGACGGGCGTCAATTTCTTTTCTTTGCCTCCTACACTTTTGGGTCTTTGTTTCTTGCCCTCCAGTAGCTTCTATTTGGATAGATGGGGCTAGAAATTTTGGATGAACCACTCTAGTCCACCTATCAACTTGCACCAAAGGCGGTCGAACCATCCGAATGTGCCGTTCATTTAATCTGCTGCTTTCAACCCATATCTGAGCTCAAGAATGAGGAGCTTTTTTAAACTGAGCTTGACCCAATTTGCCGAACATTACTCTATGTTCCATGAACGTATCTGCCGGTCTCCTACTTTCTACATATCAGCCGGGAACTCTCCTTTCTCCAAGCCGATCATGCACAGAAATTCGTCTTTCTCCAAAAAATTCACGAGCTGGGTTCCTTTTAAACCGTTCACAAACCAGAATTCTCCTTTCTCTGAATTGTTCATGACTGATGGCCCAGGAATCATGGCATCTGAATTCTCCTCGATGGTTTTTTTCGCTTCGGAGACTCCTCTGGTTTTCGAATCTGTTCTTGTGTCTCTTTGAGTTGTTGTTTCAAACTCTCCAATTCGGCACGCAACGAATCAATTGTGTCTTGTGGAGGCTGTGCATTCTTGTCAGTCAACGTAATCATGTTAGAACTCATGAGTTTTGGAAATGGATCACCATTAATACCCATCACCTCCGGCTGCTTTTTTTTATCTGGAAATTTCAGAGTCCTGTCGTCAATTGTTTTCTGCAAAAACGTTTCGGAACACAATGCAATTGTTAGTAGAATGATTCCAAGAGTTGTGATACTTACAATATTCTTTCCTTTTAATTTTGCTTGTAGTATGAATTTTATGCCCTTTGAGAATGGTAACTTACTTATCCGCAACCAAGTGATCAAATATCTGCTATGTTTTAGTTATATCAAAACTATAACTTTTTCCTGTTTTCCGCTACTCCTCTCTTTTCCATTGTTGAAGGAATCTTTTGAGAATTTGTAGTTGCCTTAGGTTTTGTAAGAGCTTCGCATAGACTTCTTAAAGACTATCTCTGCCATATCCACTTCCAACTCCTCACAGTCCGGTTCTATTACGAATACTTCATAATTTGGGTCTCTAAAATAAGTCCCTTTAGAAGACGTCTTCCGCTCCTTCTCCTCATTTAACAAAGACTCATATCGAGTGGCTCGATCGGCTAATTCAAATAAATCCCGAAATTCCATACCCTCGAACCTTTTCCTCAACTCCATGTCTAAACCATTTAATGCCAAGCGAACATACTAAATTTTCGATAAAGCTACTCTACAACGCATCCGAGCCTTTCAAAAACGCGCTACAAATGTCTCCACCGACTCGCTTAGTAATTGACAAAGCCGTGAGATATCGGCTAAAGTCACCTCAACTTCAGTACGGTAAAATTGAGCATGAAATTGCTCCTCCATTTGTTCCCATGTGAATATAGAATTTAGCGGTAATTTTATATACCATGAAAATGTTGGTCCGGTTAAAGAATTAGGAAACAAACGCAACTTAAGAGAAGGATTATTACTTGCCTCGCCGCATTGGACCGTAAAATAACCAATATGTTCAATAGTGGACTATATACCTTCTCCACTGAAAGTCACAAACTCTGGAAATTTAAAATTCCTTGGGAAGTCAACTAAATCAATTTGCTCCAGGTATGGCTTCCTATAAACCGTTCGTTACGCACGACAATACCCTTGCCCCATCTCTTGTTGTATTAAATCAATTATTTGCCCCCGGTCTATCGCACCTTAAGGATTATCCCAAACAAGGGCATTCCTGGTCGGCAACGGCGTACCTCCAATCATTGGATATACATGTGTCAGGTTTACTCTTATCCCATCAGTGTGGCCTACATAATGAGGCCTTCGGTTATTGCTGCCCCCCAAATTCAAAATATCTCTCTACGGAACACCATTATCATCCAATGGTGGCACACCATTGAACGCGGGCGCCTTACTAAATTCTGAATTCCTCACAAAACCCACTTGTGATATCGACGCTAATGATCCGGTATTAACAGGCAAATGGGGAACTGAGGGAACATGTGATCCGTCGGCCGACTCTTTTTCCCTAGCCGATATTCTGGCCATCAGTTCATGAATAAGGCCCTGACTTTGAAAATTCTACTCTTCAGAATGAGCCTCTCGTTCTTTTACTTCGGCCAACTCTGTTTCCAATACCTCCATCCTACACATAAATTGGGTTACCAGATCCATTTTGTTTACCAATGGATGGGTTAGTAACATCAATCTCTTCCTCATCACCGATAAACTCGTCGTCCCATTGTTCACTTCCATCAGGATTCACCAAACTCAGATCATCATTCCAGGAACTTCTTGTTTTCGGCGGCATGGCTGCTGTGAAATTTCTCAATCACCTAGTGGTGTCCCACCGGGCGTGCCAAAAATGTTCGCATTAAAAATAAATTAGCCAAAGAATTAAACCGAATATATTTTTTGTAAATCGCTGGCGTGCCAGAACCGGTGATGTGCCTCAAACGGTTCAAGATGAACAAATTATTGTCTCTTTTGAACAGATTTGCAAATCAGGCGAAATAAACGAGAGAGAACGAAACTCGTGTATAGGGTTCTTCTACCTCAATTAAGAGGACTTTCGGTAACCAAGAAATTAACTACGATAAACTGGAATAAAAGAATAAAATTTGGAAGACAGAAATTTAAATGGACTGATAAAATAAATATTGCAAGAAAGTAAAATAGACGATGCTATTGAAGCAAAAAGATAATTTTTTGTATTTGGTGCAGGACCTCTAAAACAGAGGTCTTGCTCTTTATTTATACTAAATATAATTGAACAAATTTACTTAAAAATAAAAAGATAACTACTTCTCTATTCTAATCCTATCAAAACATCATCATAGACATATAATACAACTCAGATCGTAGTCTCCTAGCACTTCATAAATTCATTGTCTTGATCGGCCAAACTTTATCAGCAAAACTATTTCAAACTTGGGCTTCTTACTTTGGGCCGAAACCATTTAATAAAACCCATATTTTTGGCCCAACTAGTCATCACATGGCCCAAGCTTTCCTTCATTTCTTGGCCCATTACCTTATACACTTCCAACTCAGATTCGGCCTTGAGTTTCGGTTTACTTGGATTTCGGCTATGTCATCAACTCCTTGTTCTTCACTGTATTGGCTCAAAAGTGGTGTCAACAGGTATATATGCTCAAACCATGAAACTCAATGCACAACCCCATTGCGATTTTGAAATCTAAAAATGATTCACTGCCTAGTTGCGACCTATAAACCGAAGACGGATGCACAACCCAGTTGCGACTTCTAAATCTGAAAACGAATGCACATCCCAGTGTGACTTATATGACGAAGACGGATGCACAACCTAGTTGTGACTTCATATGCACAATCCAGTTGCGACTTCATATGCACAACTCAGTTGCGACTTCATATGCACAACTCAGTTGCGACTTCCAATACGAAATCCGGAAATGGATGCACAACCCAATTGCGACTTATAATCCAAAGACGGATGCACAACCCAGTTGCGACTTAACACCAATTGATTTCTCTCTTCAAAAGGTGAACCCATATGTAATATGTCTCAATGGGCCATGCAACAACATAAATATGTATTTCATCATATTTATAAACAACATTACCATAATGTCAATATGAATACTTTTCACCATTCAACATGCTTCTAAATCTCATTTAAAGCAATAATCAACAATGATTCTTTCTCATGCACCATTCATGATCCCAAATCATCAAGTTATCCTTTAATACACAAAGATAATATTTTCATTCATTTAACATGCGTATATCTCAATTGAAGCATTTAAATTCCAAGGACACTTTCTCACGCACAAGAAATGTTCTAATTCATCTAGTTATCCTTTAATTCACAAGGAAAACAATTCCATTCATTTAAACATTCTCTTAGTTCAATTCAAGCAAGTTTATCATAATTCATATCTCAAACATGACATGAATTCACCACATACCTCAAAGGTACTGACCAAAAGAGCTAGCCTAATCTCATTCCAAGGCTATATCCCTAATACCCACATACACATGTATAACTACACTTACACATATAAACCATAATACCCGCATACATATCCATATATATATAGGCACACAAGCATACTTTAATATGGAAATTCTCAAGACTATCCACCCAATTAGCATGCATCATAGTCATAACAATTTCATTACTAAGTACTCCATACACAAGGTTAATCCACATAAACATGCTCAAACCCTAACTTCACATTTCAAGGATACACTTATCAAATTCATCTAAGTTTAGAAATCCTAGAATCAAACTCACAACCACACAATCATAGAATGTCTAGTTAAGAAGTTTTCCCCTGCCTCTTGAAGAGTAGAGCACAACCCACTAAGCAAGGTCAATGAAACCCTAGTTTTTCCCCAACACCGAAATTCAAGAAGCAATCCGGTGGATAGCTTCACCATAGCCTCCTAACCACAAATCCAACTCCAACACAAGAGGAGAGCAAGAGTCATTAAGTGATTTTAACAAGAAACCCTAACTATGGTTTGAATGGAAAACACACAAGGAAGGAAGAACACTTACTCATTATTGGCTCAAACCAAAGAGAAGGACACCATGAACATCTTCCATGTTGATGGCCACACCAAACTCCCAAATTAGGGTGATAAAATCCACCTCTAAGTGAAAAAGAACCAAGAGGGAGAAAACAAGAAAACATTGTGAGGAAATGATTGCAATGGAAGACTTTCAATGTGTAGAGATTCTCCACTGACACCTCTCACCATCCAATGGTGAAGCTTCAAGCTAGAAAATGAAAACTTAATCCAAGGGCCAAAAAGTAGTCTTGCAATGGATGACTATACACACCACTCACAAAACCCATTAATTTGCCAAACAAGGCCTTAACATCCAAGGGTTTAGAATAAGGCAATGGAAATCAATTATGGATCCAAGGGTTGACATGAAGTCTTGCCAAGTGAAAGTCCAACAATAATGGATTCTTGCATTTAAGTGTCAACCAAACAAGGCCCTATGATCCAAGGGTCTAGAACAAAGATGAGAGGATGAGATCAAGGGCTAGGAATGAGACACCACTTGAAAAGTAGTAAATGACCAAATCATTCTCAACTTAGGGTTAATTACAAGAGTGTTATCAAGCCTCTTAATTACCCTTCCACCCTTTATCATCCTCTCTAATTACTACTATGCCATTCATACCCCAACACTTAGCCAAATCTCTACACTTTTCACTAAGTGCTCTAAATATGAAAATACTCATTTACCCTTCGGTCATTTCTTTCCCGAAATCATTTCTAACTATTCTTATTACTTCCAGCATGAAAATATAATAAGAAATTCACATAAGTACTACATCGAACGTCTACACTACACTAGGGTAACACTTTTGAGAATGCAATACGATTGCCGAAACTCCAATGAGAAAATGCTGCACGAACCCACGTAGTCATTGGCGACATTCAAATCCACAAAGCCGAAAATGAAATACCACGAAGTCCTCCCGCTAAGTCCAAAACTTAAATGCGAAAAATTTATACGTACCGAGAATACACGACGTCATGAATAAGTGATGTCACAAAACGTTAACACTTGGAAAAGAATTTCAGAAAAGGGAAAGGAAAACGCAGAGCGTTACATAAGAGACTGTACTGATTTGTAATATAAAATTCTATGTTTGTCCTAAATTCTTGTCTTAGATGGAATGAATGTATTATTTTACACAACTATGATTATTCACTATGGGCTGGAACTCGGATGCTTAATTATGATTTTCTACAAATTGTGGTAATGAAACTTGAAACCCTAGGTTGACACAGGCCATGCCTTAGCGATTTAATATAGACATGTTTTAGTTTATTTTCATGCATTAGGATTAGATTATAGTAATATAATTCGCATGGACTAGTTAGGTCAGTCATGAGATGAGTTATCGTAATCCGGTTGATGGTACTACTTTTTGGGGTTGTATTTAGCTATTTGCGATCCAACCTGATTGATAGTTATGGATTGCCCTCTTACAATTGATATAGTGAGGAACTATATTATACGGTTAGTGGTAGAGCGATTAAAATCCTAATTTTTTCTCTGATCTGAATCACAACCAATTTGCTTTGCTTTCTAGATAATTTTAGTTAAAATAGATAATTTAGTCTTTGACCACCCAAACAAACCAATTTTCAAAAAATATAACTCATTGTGTTTGAATTATTAAACTGAACAATCTCAGTCTTTATGTGATCTATATCCCTTACTCATGCCATTGCTATTTTACAATCGATACGTGCGCTCGCATAGGGTAAAGCCTAGCGTCGTTAAGATATTTTTTTAACCACATATTTTGTACACACCTGACGCACATCACGTTTTTGGCACCGCTGCTGGGGACTAAACATTGTTCATTAGATTTAGTAGTTTATTTATATTGTGTTATTGTAGTGTGCCGAAAGTTGGAATTTTTGTGTGATTGATAGGTACTCTGAAAAGTATAAAGGGATTTAGCATAACAGAAATTAAGTTGTTGGACCTTTGGTATGTTTTAATTTATCTTAATTTTGTGTATAATTTTATCTCTATTTTATGTTAATATTTAGAATAGTTGTGAAGTAAAAATAAATAAAAATTTGTTTGATGTATGACCAATCGAAAATCCTGTTTTGATCTCAACGTTGAATTAATACCTTTTGATCCTGAGATCGAATGGACTTTTTATAAAAAACGTCGACATATTTAAAAGCATCATCGTCAGTCAGAAGAAGCGATGGGTGACCAAAGAGCCAACCAACAGAAGGCACCGGAAACGTCCCTGAAAGGATATTACGCACCCGATGCGTATGATTCCTATGCTGATTTTCTAGAAGAAGAAGGATCGAAACACTTTGAAATCAAAATGAGCGTTATCAATATGCTTCCAAAATTTTATAGCCTTAGGATAGAGGACCCATTCCAGCATATTAATGATTTCTTAGAGGTTGCCTTGACTATTAGGTATGATAATCAGTCTAAGAATGATTTGTGAGTGCGTCTATTTCCTTGGTCGTTGAGAGAAAAAGCTAAAAGATGGTATGTCAAATTAGATAAGGCAATTAAAATTGATTGGAAAATCCTTAAATCTGAATTCATAGAGAAGCATTATCCCATAGGAAAGACCTTAGAGGCACAAGATGAGATAAAAACTTTTAGAGAATTGCCTGGTGAGAAGTTCTATGATGCTTGGGAGAGATATAGTGAAATCTTGTATAAGTGTCCCCACCATAGGTTCTGTAAACAGAATGTAGTTAAGAATGTTTACTTCGGACTTAGAGATAAACATAAGAATTTGATAGATGCGGCAACATAAGGGCAATTTATCTTGAAACCGGTAAAAAAACTCTTAAACTTGTTTGATAGTATTAGTGAGAATACAATTCAATATGAATCTAAGTTGAGGTTTAGAGGTGCACTAGATAAAAGATCTGAGAAAGTTTATGTTGTGAATTATGATGATGTGAGAGATTCAGTGACGTTGATATGAGAGAAATTAGAAAGATTTGAAAAGCTTCTCCAGAGAAATCATTCCCCTAGAAGAGAAATGTCAGAGGTAGAAGTCGATTATTCCCACAATGAGTATCAAGATGGTGAATTCATTGCTGTCAATGCTAATGTAGCATGAAACAACCCAAACAATGCTCATTTCACCGATTCATACACATCAAATGTCCAAAATTTTCCCTCTCTTTCATCTCAATCTTCGAATGTGGAATCAATGTCCCCTCAGGAAACGCTATCATATAATCCACAATCAATGATTCAACAGAGTCAACAATCATATCAATCCTCACCAACAATCATGGCTCGAAATCCTTTGTCAAACTACCAGCCCATATAACCATCTAATAATTCTCAGGCTCTCCAACCATTCAATAATAATCAAGTTGTCCAACCATATAATTATCAAACTCAGCCTCAAGGAAACCAAACCCAAGGATTCAACTTAAATCAAGCTTACCATCTATATCCTTAAAACCATTTCCAACATCAAAATTCAATTCAAAATCAACCACCAAGACCATTTGGCTTTGAAGAACAGGTGATGAGTTCCCTAAGGGAGTTAAAAGATCAATCTAATAATTATCAGGCGACTATCAAAATAGTGAACTCTCATTCCCAATTCATGGCTCAAATGGTAGCCCAAATGGTACAACTAGCAAATGTTGTGGATATGATAGAGAGAATATTGGCTAGTCAGACAGTGGCTAACCCAAAGCTACAACAAGCACTGGAGCTTGAATCCTTTTCTGAGACTCATCTTAAGATAGTCCAAGCGGTCATAATTTTAAGAAGTGGAAAATAGGTGGAAATTAGGGCTGAGGAGAGGCTGAAGAAGCAAAAGGCCCAAGAAGTTCAAAGAAAGACAGAAGATGAAGAAGATCAGAAGGAAGAGGCTGAGAAAGTCTAAAAAGATCAACCTTAAGAGGAGGAAGAACAGGATGAGACAATACCAGGGGAGTCGGATATGGCATACTATGATGAGGCAGCACCATTCCCTCAACATCTTAGAGAGCCGACGAAAAGTGGTAAGAATAAAGAGTCAGACATGTTGGAGAATGATGGGACGTCAAGTGTATAAAAATATGTGGCTAAAAATGACACCTTAACGACTCTAGGTTTTACCCTACGCAAGCGCACGTATCAATTGTAGAATAGTAAATGGCTTGTGTAAGGGATATCGATCCCACAGAGACTGTGATTGTTCATTTTAGCAATTCAAAAATACTGAATTATATTTCTGAAAATTGTTTGTTTTGGGTGGTTAAAGACCAAATTATCTATTTTAACTAAAATTATCTATAAAGCAAATTAAATTGGTTATGATTCAAATAAGAGAGAAAACTAGGGTTTTCATCACTCCACCACTAACTGTATAATATAGTTCCTAACTATATCAATTGTATGAGGGCGATCCATAACTGTGAATCAAGTTGTAGTGCAAATAGCTAAATACGACCCCAAAAAGGAGTACCATCAACCGGATCGCAACAACCCGTTTCATGACTGACCTAACTAGTACATATCAATTATGTTACTATAATATACTCCTAATGCATGAAAATAAACTAAAGCATGTCCATATTAAATCGCCAAGGCACGACCTGTGTCATCCTAGGATTTCAAGTTTCATTACCACCATTGTATAGAAAACCATAATTAAGTATTTGAGTTCCTGCTCATATTGAATAATCATAGTTGTGCAAAATAATATATTTATTCCATCTAAGACAAGAATTTAGAACAAACATAGAATTTTATATTGCAAATCAGTACGGTCTCTTGACTACTACAATCATCAAAGTATGGTCAACAGTTTCCCCTCTTTACAATTAAAAAAACAATGAAAGAAGTAAATTACTTGGCTAGGGTTTTGCTAGAAAATCCTAGATACCGAGTTAGTTAGCCATGGAGATGGTAACAGTATCGTTGATGTAGAAAATGGCTCTCAAAAGCAGTAAGTCTGAATGAATGAACCTCTTTAAATGAACGTCTCACCGAAACCAACCTTCTGAATCTCCAAAATCAGAACTTCTCCCTTTGATATATGATTGTGTACATATAGGCAATAGTATAGAGAGGCCCTAAAAACTCATGTAAACCCTAACTTCTCATATATATAAGTGTATATACATGTATATAGAGTTTTGGAATTGCATACACGTCTTCAAATTAAGCCGGGGGTGAAATAGGAAAAGTCCACGAAAAACCACCAAAAGTTGCCGCACTTACACTTGAAGTGTAGTAGGCCTACCCTTCAAGTGTAGAAATGTGATTTCCAGCCACTTTTTGAAGCTGAAAGCGTAGGTATTTTGTGGAAAATTACTTTTCTCCGCAAATGCACAAAAACGACCGTCTTAAACCCACAATACTTTTTGCTGAAGATGACGGCTTCTGGAAATGCCGTTTTTGCCTTCCGAGAACTATTTTTATCTCGGACTGCCTCTTTGACTCTCCTCTTGAATAGAAAGAACATACTCTTCAGTTAATTCACCGAAGTTAGCTCCATATCTTCATTAATCTCCTGAAACATGCCTTAACACGCAAATGTAATAAAAATACCAAATAATGGAATGAAAGAATGAAAAAATAGTGAGTTAAGGGGTCAAAATATCTAATATTTGAAATCTATCAGAGACATTCCGATAAGTCAAGATTAATTTGCCTCACTTAGACATTATAGACCAAACCACCCTATACTCTGTTTTTGAAGGACCTCTGTACCTAAGAGTGTAAAAGAAGAACTAAGGTCCCGAAGAAGATTTTGTTGACTAAACAAGTAAGTTCAATCCTACTGAGTGATACTCCACCTAAGAGGAAATATCCCGGTGCTCCCATTATTTCTTGTGTCATTGGTGACCAAAAGATTGGTATAACTCTTCTTAATCTCGATGCAAGTATTAATTTATTACATTTCTCAGTCTATCAACAACTAGGGTTGGGAGAGCTCAATCCTACATCAGTGGTACTTCAATTGGCATACAGATCAACAAAACAACCGAGAAGAATTCTGGAGGATGTCATTGTTCAAGTGGGTAAGTTTTACTATCATGTGGACTTTGTGGTGTTAGACATGGAACCAGACCATAGATCAAGGAGACATATCCCTGTTATCTTAGGAAGACCATTTTTGGCTAAGACAAATGCATGTGTTGATTGCAGAACATGGGTTATAGATATATCTTTTGGGAATCTAGAGATGAGGATGAATGTATTTGATATCAACCATCAATTACCGGAACCGGCCGAGTGTTTTTATATTGATAAGATGGTTGAGGAAGTGGTACTTCAGAGGAGTCGAGCAAGGAATAACTTGGATTATCATGCCCAGAATTTCTAAAGACTCCTGAACCGGGACATCCGAGGAATCCGGGGTTATGATCCATAAAATGAGCGACCAATAAGGTCTTAAATAACTAACAAACTAATGGAATATTATTGATAACAATAATTCCATACATAAACAAGCGGAAGCTAAACCAAATGATACACAAGGCACATCGAGGTGCCAAAAGAATACATTTATACAACTATGCACTGATATCTAATACAAGGAAGGGATATGCCAATAAACTGACTCCCAAGAAAAATACTGACCGTCCAAGTCGAGTAAAAATCAATATGTGTACATGCATCTACCCTAGGTCGGTCAAACATCCCACATGGCCCTCACGTCGATATAACACCCCGAAAACACATCTCCCTAGTCCCCTATCATGCATAAAAAATAGGGCAACTAGCACGTAATGAAACCATTGCACAATATCATATAATAACTCACACCTATATATATATGCACGTATATATATATATATATAAAATATACAACCAACACAAGCCCCATAATACAGACCACCTCATAGATCACTACAACTCGTACCCGCCAGTCCCATACAAATAATCAACACAACATTTATTGATCGGTGTCTGAACCTCAATAGATTCAAGATTACTAAGAAGGGATAATAAATAATAATGATAATAATAGTGTGTTTAGATAAACCCTTATAGTTGACCTAGTTTTCTTTGTCGCAAGTACACAAATCAATTATAGTATAGTATCAATGAGATAGGGTATATCGAATCCACAGTGACTAATGATTCTTCAACTCTCTTGTAATTAATTCTAACTAAATTATAAAGGATAGTTTGTTTTGTTTTGTTTTCTATATATAATGAACATAAACGATAAATATGAGAGATAATTGCTTTCAATTATGAATCAATGGAAATAAAGATCTAGGGTATTTCTAACTCCACCACTAACCTCGTAATATATTCTCTTAATCATTTAATTGTCAAGGGTGGCCCATCATATGTGAATCAGATATAGGGTCGCAAACATTGGCAAACCCTATCCCAAAAAAGGAACAATTCATCTATCATTGGCACAAGCCATCTCTATGTAAGGAGTACGTGCATCTATTCTAAACTACTCCTACTAACATAAATTAAAAGCATGTCACTAATTATCCCTTTCAAGCATGGTCTGTCTAAATCAAGATTACATGTTAATAACCGCTATTGTGTAAAAAATCACGAGATAAGCATCCGAGTTCTAGCCCATATTGAATAACCATGGTTGTGCAAGATAAAATAATCATTCAAGCTAAGACAAGACATAGAATAAACGTAGAATCTTATATAAAATCAAACGTAATCACTCATCTATACAATCATCACATACGTGTCCTTCAGTTTCCCCTTATACAATAAAAATAAGAAATAGTCTACATTACTTGGCTAGGGTTTTGTTAGAAACCCTAGATACCGGTTTAGTTGTTCATGGTAGTGATCGTCTTCATCGTTGATGTAGACGAACCCTGCATGGTTAATATTATACTCCAATCTCTAATATAACACTAAGACGAAAACAATAATTAATCCTCTCTGTTGTCCTCTCCATCTCTCTCTGTTGTAAGGGAGACCCTTCTCTTTTATAGAAAAGAGACATCTTTATTTGGTAATATGATTGTTTCATCCTTAAGTCAGGAATGTATCTTGTAATATATATTGAAGAATGATATATAATCTCTTCATATATGGTCAATATTGTATCCAAAATAGCCTAGAGATCATTCCATGTTAAGTTGGGTTGAAACGGGTCCCACAGACTTGTATACAAATTGCTAAAATAACTGGCCGTATCTGGGCTTACCGAGTACTTGGTGAAGCCTCTACCGAGTACTCGGTAATCTTCAAAATCCGTAAAAATCAGCGCAAGTGCGCAAAAGTCCTTGGGTGAAATTTATGTCATCCGCGTAAGTGCGCGGTCTTTCGTACTTGATCGAGTACTCGGTGAAGGGTCTACCGAGTACTCGGTAGTTCTTCACCTTGTTTCTTTGTTCTTCAACTTATTTGCTCCGTTTCTCTTCTCAGCTTCATTCTTCTTCATTCCTATTGCATCATTGACTTATTTTTGGACTTTTATTAGTCTTTTATTTATGATTTTGGCTCTTGAACAATCTTGAGTCACAGATCCAGTTAATTCACTTAATTAAACTCATTTTATATAACATTGCCTGAAATATCTTAAAACACGAAAATCACATAAAAACACCAATATAATGATAATCATAGACATAACAATATATAATTATGAGCCTTAAATATATGATATTTGGCTCCGATCATCTATCACTAAAACATGGAAGCAACACTCTTACTCATAACACTCCAGGAAGAATAACACTCATACTTCCTAGATCATGAGCATACCAAGCTCCAAAACCTCAAATTAGTATCAACCCATACTACCAATCACCTTATATGTCACTACCCGACATTCGTATACCCAACACAGGAGTAAAACAGTCACGTTAACCTAAGAAAAGTCATAAAGGTTGCCAAACACCAAAAGGAAGTGAAAATGATTGAATAACCCATCACACCAACCACTCAAGGTCACATGTTTGTCCAAGGGTAAAATGGTCATTTCAAGGGAAAAAATGTATTTTCAAACTTTACCCCATCTATTTGGATATAGGTTAAACTATAGAAACAATTGGAACCTAACTCAAAGGCTTGACGCGAGAGATATGAATTTTTTAAAATGGCATCAGACAACGCCGACCCAAATAGAAAGTTAAAGTACCCCTCTTTTACCATGGGTAAAATAGTAATTTCAAGTGAAAATGAATTATTTCAAGTTTCAAATACAATATGTGTATCTAGCACAATGCATAGGAACAAACGGGACCTCAATCAAAGCCACGAGACGAGATATGTGAATTTTTGAAAACGGCATCGAGCGACACCGACCCAAACAGAAAGTTAAAGTACCCTTCTTTCACCAAGGATAAAACATTCATTTCAAATGAAAATAAATGATTTCAAATTTTGTTTCAATTATTTGGACATATGACAAGCTATAGAAACAAACGGAACCTAAATCGAAGGTTCGAGGAAAAAAAATGGAAGTCAGAACATCGAACATCGAACATCGCCACTAGTGCAAAGTGGGATCTATCCCAAACAACTGGGATCGATCCCAATTGCACTCCAACTAAATAAACCAGCGACCAGTGGTGGGATCGATCCCAGGTCTAAAATTTTCAAAAAAAAATACAATTGTTTTTAAAAATACGTAAAAATTATCCGTCTTGCCCCCGGTCTCTGTTTTGTACACCGCCGACTTTCAAAGGTCAAAATATTTTATAGAATGAGTTTAAAACCATTTCAAAAGTCAAAGTTTTTGTCGGCATCACGGGGGTAGGCGAAAACGGGTTTTTCACTTAAAGACCGAGTAGACTCAGATGCAAGTCTTATGAAAAATCCGTTTTCGGGGAAAGAAACCGAAACACCAACGAAAAAACCAAATCGAATTTAGAGACGCTAAAATGGAACAAGGAAATGAAGAACCGAGGTAAAAGGTAACTCAAACGAAAGGGAAAGTGACCAAACTCAAAGGCACTAACTGTAACCCGACCCATACCTAGTTCGATATCCAAATCTCTAAATTTTACAACAACTTATCCAAGAATGTCCACAACTCCAATGACAATCGAATCTTTAAGATCGCTAAAGGAAACCTAGTGGTTGTTGCCACGGAACCAACTATTTTCAAATCAAAAACCTTTTCCGATTCTTTCAGACCTCAACTTCATATTCGAAACCACATCACTTAGGTTTCTAACAAAATCAATTGGCCATCAATACACAATCGACTCGGTTCACTCATGATCTCTTCTTTTATAACCAAATATCAAAATCAACATTAATGCCACGTTTCTACACCAATGCTAACTTAGACCACAAGACATCACCCGCCTTCTTAAGGCTTCAACTCATCTCAACTCAATAGTCACAATCGACTTTACATATTCCAAGAAAGTTCTTAAACCAACTCATATCACCCGTAAGGTATATAAGCACATATCAACAAGTATAATCATTTACTTTAAACAAGGCATGCAAATCATATTATCACATTATCTAGTTTCACTTGAGCATTTTAATAACATATAAATTATATATCTCAAAATTCACATCAAACATGCTCCTCAACCACATAAGATAATATCATGACCCACATATAGAGACAATCATATAATAGCAACTCAAATGCAATGTGACTCATACACCTCCTGATACACGTAGCGCCCATAATGAGTTAACGGATTCATACTATGTCTAGTTACTTTTGAGGATACAAGCTCATCAATTAATAAAGAGTACCACACCGACTCTTCCCAAGTGATTTTTCTCTCTATCACTTCAACAAGGAAGGCGGTTGCACGAGAGCCCAACTTGCAACTCCATGCGCAAAGACTATCACAGTCAAGAATACGAGCCTCTTTGAGGACTCCTAAACCAATTTCACTTTTCCGACTTACTAGTTCCGTAGGGGAGAACCCCTCTTGGCCAGTTGTTGCGACGATTCGACATAAGACTACCCACAGATGATTACACACGGTGCCCAATACAGGTTAACAGATACATACTCATCCGAAACAAAACCGCCCACACACGATACACACAACCTGCATATACTAACACCGTGATTTGACACTACACGATGTACTCAATATGCATCCAGGTTCTTAATAACAATCATGTCCCATTAAAGTATATATGTTTTTCTCATTTGCAAAGTATTGCACTCAATAAAACCATCATGCTTACAATTTCACATTTATAAACAATGATCCACAACATGTTAAATCACAATACATGATTTTTTTATTTTCAATATATTGGACTTCAATTATCACAAAGATTACAATTTAACATTTATATGCAATAATTAACAATGATGTTTTCTCATGCACCATTCATGATCCCAAATCATCAAATTATCATTTAATTCACAAAGATAACATTACATTTCATTTAACATGTTTTTATCTCCATTAAAACAATTATACACATTAACTTATTTTCATACACAAGTTTAATGTCAAGATAACAACTTCAAGATTAACAAGAATGGTGGAACAAGAGTAACACTCTAAGTTCGTAATCCCACAATCCACCAATCATCTACATCCACATCTCAATTGATTAACCAAATAGCTAGCTTACTTATGCTATCAATGCCACACAACTACAACCTTTAATCCTATATGTATTCTTACACTTATACATATACACCTCAATACTTATATTCATATACATATGCATACAAGTATATTTGAATATGGAAAATCTCAATTACAACCACATAACTAGCATGCATCATAGCCCTAGCAATATCATCACCATGTAATCCATACACAAGGGTTAACCTACATAAACATGTTCAAACCTTAACTTCACAATTCCAAGGATGCACTTATCATTTACATCTAAGATTAGGAATCCTAGAATCCACTCATACCCACAAAATCATAAGAGGAGCTAGTTAAGAAAATTTCCCCTACCTCTTGAAGAGAAAAGCACAACCACTAGGCAAGGCATATGAAACCCTAGCTCTTCCCCAACACCGAAATCAAATGAGAAATCCGGTAGAAAGCTTCACCATAGTCTCCTAATAATGAATCAAGCTCCAACACAAGAAGAGAACAAGAATCATGAAATGGTTTAAGAAAAACCCCAAAACTAGGGTTTGAATGGAAAACACACAAGGATGGAAGAACACTTATCCATCTTTAGGTCAAACCGAAGACAAGAACATCATGACCGACTTTCATGTTGAAGGCCACATCCAACTCCCAACTTACGGTGATCAAATCAACCCATAAGTTGAGAAGAACCACGAGCAAAGGAGAAGTTTAAAGATAAATGTATTTGGAGAGAAATATGAAGTTTTGCAATGGAAGACCAAGTGATATGTAGAGATTTTCCACCCACACCTCTCACCATCCTAGGGTCCAAAACAGATATGAGGAAAAAGAAATGAATCCAATGGCTAGAAATAAGTCTTGCCAAGAAAGACTTATTACACCACTCACAAAACTGATTAACTTGCCAAACAAGGCCTTATCGTCCAAGGGTTAAGAATAAGGCAATGAAAATAAATTAACCATCCAAGGTTGACAAGAAGTCTTGCCAAGTGAAAGACTAATAATAATGCATTCTTACATTTAAGTGTCAACCAAACAAGGCCTTATGATCCAAGGGTTTAGAACAAAGATGGGAGAATGAGATCAATGGCTATAAATGAGACACCACTTGAAAATGGGAAATGACCAAATTCCTCCCAACTTAGGGTTAATTACAAGAGTGTCAGCATGCCTCTTAATTACCCTATCACCCCTTGTCATCCTCTCTAATTACCAACATGCCATTCATACCCCAACACTTAGCCAAATCTCTACACTTTCCACTAAGTTCTCTGAATATGAAAATACTGATTTACCCTCCGGTCATTTCTTTTCCGAAATCGTTTTCAACAATTTTCATTAATTACAAAATGAAAATATAACAAGCAATTCACATAAGTGTTACCTCAAAACGTCTACAATAAACTAGGGTAACACGTTCGGGAATGCAATACGATTATCAAAGCTCTAACGAAAAAATATTGCACGAAGCCACGTAGTCGCCAACCAACAATAAATCCGGAAGCCGGAAATGAAAGTTCACGAAGTCGTCTCGCTAAGTCCGAAACTCAAACGTGAAAAATTTACACATACCGAGAATACACAAGACATCATGAATAAGTGACATCACAAAACGTTAACACTTGGAAAAGAATTCCAGAACAGATAAACGAAAACGCGGGGCGTTACATGGATGTTGTAATTGAAAAGTCAAATGCAATGTTTGACACGTCGGAAAAGCCAAGAGATTCGCCCGAATCTTCATTTGTGTCACCAGTGGCATTGGTGCCCGATAACTCAGTTTATAAGATTGGATTGTATAACGACACTGAAGGTCGAGAAAAGAGCTTAGTGATGAATAAACAAGATGTGGAGGCTATTAGAGATGATCAATTGTCATGAAATTTTAAAGAACCTACTAAGGATGACCCCCCTCTTAAGGACACCTTTCTAGATGAACCAGTGTTAGGTATACACATGGTAGAAAAGCTATATGCCTTGGAAGATCCACGATTGAGAGATAAGTGTGAGGCGATATGGAGTTGTGCGTATAAGGATGCTCGAAAATACATAGCTCGAACAAGAGTACATCATGCTAAGAATGTTCGTCTTAAGTTCCTTGAGCTTGGCCGAAAACGAAAATGTAATCCAAAGCTGAAAGTGTTTCTAGGTAAATTCCTACAAAGATGGGACGGACCACACAAAGTTAGATCAGTTTACCCCCGTAGAGAAGTAGGATTTGATAAAAGGTTTAGGACATATGGGCAAAGATTGAGATATTATGAGGAGATTGATCTGGGACCGGAATTTATGGCATTTGTCAGTTTAAGGGAAAGTGATGAATTGGTGAAGGGAACATTACATAAGGTATTGAAAGAGGATATGTTATCCACATTGACCGTGCATGGGGTGCAGTTAGAACGTGACAGAGGAGGTACTTTATATAGTGATTATTACTCTATATTTGATGTCATGGAGAGTACTAATTATCCACATGTGAGAGAACTGAGAGAGTCACATCCTATATTTTGTCTTATGATTAGGGGAAGTGTTGCACAAAGGAAGGGTGTTGGATATCCAATTGAGGAGATGTCGTGCCAACGTTAAACATTGGTTATAGGTTGTGAAAGTTAGTTTCTAACCTACGTTTGTAGAATAGGATATCATTTAATGACTGCAGTTCTTTAAGGACAAGTCTTTTCAATTTCAATTCTTAGAGATGGTAGACCTTTAATGCCACGTCTTTGTCTTTATTTTTAGTTTTATAGGATTGTAGGCCCTTAAGGCCAAATCATAAAAAAATCAAAAAATAAAAATAAGAGAATTTTTAATTCTTTGAAACATTTGTGTGAATTTTTGGATATTTTTTAAATTTCTTTTTCCCTTGCTATGATTGTGGGTATTTGTGCTCTGTTGCATATATCTACAGGTGATCCAAATTAAGTTTGGGGGAGAAGATCAAGTGCTTCAATGTTGAATCCAGAATTGAGTTTCAAGGTTAACTGTATCTGTTCTCATACTTTATTTTTAACCATGGAGACATGGTCTCATTTAAGTTTGGGGGTGAGGGTATAGGATTACAAGGAATGAAATGTTTGGAAAAATTTGAAATTTTAAAAATTTCAAAGTTGTTCTTTGTTTTTACGCATGATTGATTTGCATTACAATTTGATTGAGTTCATGTTTATGATGTATGAGTAGTATGTGATGTGATATTCCCATCCATGAGATTAATGATTAGATTGAGTTAGTGGAGTGATGTGATTTTACATAGGTGAGTGAATGAGTGAAATTGAAATAAAGAAGGACGTCTTTGACCTATAAATACAAGCACACATTCACTATGAGAAATAAGTTGATCTTTGACTATGTAGTTGGAAAAATAATTTTGACACAATGAAAGGGGAGAAGATGAGATGTTATGGTTGAAATGGAAAAAATTGAAAACAAATTGAGAAAATAAAATGCAAAAAAGAAGTTCTTCAATCTGAGTAACCGGGCATTGGTATCATCAATATCACTATTCGCATTTAAAGGGGAGAAGAGTGATAAGCATAAATCCCATAAAAGAAGCTTGGGCCCAGTTGGGCGGGACTAAAAATCCCTGCTGGAAAGTCTGAACACTTAGAAAAACAAAAAGGGATAAAAGTGGAAAGATGGAAATATATCTTTTTATAAAAAATGGTAAAATTTGATCAATGAAATAGGATAAGAGAAATTGAAATATCATAGTCAAATGTTCACAAGACCACGAAAGGTTTTCTTGATTGAAAGTAGAAAGTAGCGAAATCATTCACTTTAGTGGGAACCATTCATGATACGAAAGTCGATATAATTATTGTTCAGTAGTGAGTGGAAGTATTTGCATCCATGTTGTCTTTTTTATTATATCATGAATTAATTGAAATTGTGTGTTAACTCATGAATGTGTGATTATAGAGAAATGAGATGTTTGTAGGTACCATCACTGGAAACCTTCAAGAGACTTCACTCATCCACTAGGGATAACCTAGAGGTTTAAAAGGTTTGTTACACATACTAAGTGTAATCGTTGACCCTCATGAAAGCAAGGGATTAGGTTAGGTTAATTAGAGTATATAGATTAAAAATCATCACAAGAAAGTATCCCTGAGTTCATTTCTAAGGGACTAGCAATATGTAAGTTTGGGGCTGCGATAGGTGCTCAAAAGTATCTATTTTAAGCTCCTATCTTACTGTTGTTACGACCTTTCATTCCATTTTTTTGGTATTTTTATGTTGTTTGTGTCTTATAGCATGTTTCCGGAGCTTAAAAAATAAATGGAGCTAACTTCGGTGAATTACCCAAAGTGAATGTTCTTTCTATCCAAGAGGAGAGTCAAAGAGGCAGTTTGAGACGAAAATGGCTCCCGGAGTGCAAAAACGGCATTTTTAGAAGCCGTCATCTTCAGCAAAAAGTATCTTGGGTTCAAGATGGTCGTTTCGGTGCATTCATGGAGAAACGTGGTTTTGAAGAAAACACTTACACTTGCGCCTATGCTTTCAGTTTCAAAAAGTGGCTGGAAATCGCATTTTTACGCTTGAACCTACACTTGAAGGTACGCTTATACCTACGCTTGAAGCGTAGGCCAGGTACTGTTGAAGCATATCTGTGGCAAGTTTTTGTGATTTTCAATGATTGTTTCATGTTCTACCCCCGATTCAACTCCAAGACGTGGCTGCGACTCCAGACCTCTATAAACATGTATATACACACATATATATCATATTTTAGGGTTTTGATGAGGTTGAGTGTGAAAAGTTTGAAAATAACCTCTCTACATCATTGGATATATATACATGATCATATATATCAGTGTGAGGAGTTGATGGTTTTGGTAAGGGAGTTCATGTTCATTCAGAGAGGTTTGCTGGTTCGTGCATAGAGTTTTCTCACATTCTGACTTGCTGCTGTTGAGAGCCATATTCAAACCTAGAAATCTGGAGAAGAAGACCATGGAGAGAGTTTCTACATCAGCGATGTAGACACCTTTCACCATGGCCAACTAACTCGGTATCTAGGATTTTCTAGCAATACCCTAGCCAAGTAATTTAGTTCTTTCATTGTTTTCAATTGTAACGAGGGGAAACTGTTGACCATACTATGATGATTGTATTAGTTAAGAAACCGTACTGATTTGCAATATAAAATTATATGTTTGTTCTAAATTCTTGTCTTAGATGGAATGAATGTATTATTTTATGCAACTATGATCATTCACTATGGGCTGGAACTCGGATACTTAATTATGGTTTTCTACACAATGGTGGTAATGAAACTTGAAACCCTAGGTTGTCACATGTCATGTCTTGGCGATTTAATATAGACATGCTTTAGTTTATTTTCATGCATTAGGATTATATTAGAGTAATATAATTGGCGTGCACTAGTTATGTTAGTCATGAGATGGGTTGTCGCAATCTGACTGATGGTACTCATTTTTGGGGTCGTATTTAGCTATTTGCGGTATGACTTGATTCACAGTTATGGATCGCCCTCTTACAATTGATATAGTGAGGAACTATATTATGTTGTTAGTGGTAAAGCGATGAAAACCCTAGTTTTTATCACTCATCTAAATCACAACCAATTTGTTTTGTTTTCTAGATAATTTTAGTTAAAATAAAAAATTACAACTAATTTGCTTTGTTTTCTAGATAATTTTAGTTAAAATAGAAAATTTGGTATTTGACCACCCAAACAAACCAATTTTCAGAAAATATAACTAATTATGTTTGAATTGCTAAAGTGAACAATCTCATTCTTTCTATAATCGATATCCCTTACTCAAACCGATGTTATTTTACTATCGATATGTGCCCTTGCGTAGGGTAAAACCTAGCGTCGTTAAGGTGTTGTTTTTAACCAAATATTTGTACACACCTGACGCACATCAATGGTATCGAACCACAGAGATCAAAGTCGTATTTCAAATAATTATAAAGTAGCAAATTTAATTATATTTATAAAATTTGTTTAATTGGTTTTTGTATTAAACTACTAAACATAAAATAAAATAAAGATAAATATTTTTGGTTTCACTCAAGATAAACAAGTCTAAGGTTGAATTCCAACTCCACCACTAGCCTTATAACATAGTCCTTTAATTATATTATTACAAGATGACGGTACAACTTTTTTGTATAAGATTCCATTAAATACCAAAATTATTGTTTAAATTTTTTTAATCCTAATTCAATATTATTACTTTCTATATATAATTATCTTTGAGTTTGTTTTTTAAAAGTATCTCTTCTATATCATATTCTTTCTCTTATTCTTGATTTACAATCTCTCTTTTTCATTGAAATCAGTATTTAATAAAATTATCAAGTTCACTCTATCCAACTCTCTTGAATGAAACTTGGGAGGTTTTGGACATTGTATTAAGAAATCAGGTTTTATTGTTTTATAATTCAATTTATTTTTTAGTTTGTTATTTTTTTATTCTAGAGTTCTTTATTTTATTTTTTATTTGCGATTAATTTTATTCCTATGCTTAATTATGTCGACTAGAAAATATGAATCCTGATATGAAAAACATAAAAAGAAAAGAATAACAAATAAATTAATTGAATCTCAAAAAGGTGCTATTGATAAATTTGTTACAAGTAATAATCAAAATATAACAAAACATTTAAGCGAAAATTCAACAAATGAAGAAATAAGGTCCCTTTTATACTTTTTGCCTAAGGCCTCCATTTCATTGAGATTGCCCTAGGTATTGGTAATGGTAGAAAGCACATCCATGACTAAAACAAAAAAGTTAGGGGGATAAATGATCACTCTGTCTCAACCCTTTAACACTTCTAAAGAAACCACATAACTCCCCATTAACTAAAACATTAAAGATTGCATTGGTGATGTTATTGGTGAAAGAATTATTAAATGATATATTGCAACTACCTAATGATTTTTTCTATATGATTTTCCCCTTATCGGTGACATTTTATCAAGTGAAAGTTGTTTTTTTTTTAAAATTTTGTTGTTGTTGTTATGGTCATTTTATAACTTAAAAACAAAGGATGAAAAAAATATTCTGGAATAATCATATTTAGCTGGTTTTGTATACTTTCTAACTTAATAATAATTATATATTTTAATGTAAATACGTTGATTGAAAAATTAATACACTGATTGAAAAATTAATAGGGAAAAATGCAATAAACCTCTTGAACAATACTATCTCTCCCAACTAGCCCCCAACTTTTAAAATGGCAAAAAAAAAACCCAATCTATGCCCTATTGTGCAAAATTCTGCCGCCGGCAAGAATTGGATAATTTATCACCGTTAAAAGGAGTTGTTTTCAACAGGTGATGACATTAATTTTGTAATTGACAAAACTGCCCTTGTATCTACATATGTAGTATATATATCTATATATATCCAAAACTGCCCTGCTATTTTGAATCAAAGAAAGACTGATATTCTGCTACAACCATTTCACAGCAATGAAATTTAAACCAGGCATCCTATTGATAAAATTCTTGCACAATATTAAGTCATTACAAATTCCATATATATAGGATCAAAAGGTGCTTTCATATGAGCACGTGTAGAGTACCAAAATAAAGCTTGAACAAGACATAAGCATAGTTTCTAGAACCCAAAAGCCACTGGAATTGATTACAACAACATCCTAACCTTGAAGCCAAATAGCAATGTTTAAACAGTATTGCTAACCCAGTGATACTAAAAAAAATAGATACTATATCACAGTATCTATTCCTGATCAATCTCCCAAAATAGCATAGTTTGTGCCTTGAATATGCCTTGATCCTCAAACACAGCTACGATACTATTACATTGTAGTTAAAACAGTGGCAATTCGACACCAAAAAATAATTCCTCCATCACCATAATGCAAAGTCACTTGTATCATCATCTTTGAGTGACCTGCAAAGACATCAAACAATAAAATGTATGGTTGAATTATTTTGTTTCAGTTGAAAAAAATGAAGATGGGAGACAATCACTCTATAGTACCTAGATGATGATGCTTGTGACTCAAGCAACTGAGTAAACGAAATGTTGTTTCGACAACATATATCTCTGGCATTTCTCTCCTCGCAAACATGCATGCTATAGCATGATTACAAGGGATTCCACTAACTTCACATACCCTACAGGTGCATGTGTTATACTTAATGTCCACAGCTTCACTAATTCACTAATGCCCCTCCATTCAACCTCATACTTATCCTCACCAGCATAATGTACTTTACAAATTCTTGCAGATTTTTTCCCTTTTTCCATCAACTTCTGAATCTCTGGACATATTAATTCAGTTTTTGCATTCATGAATTCTCTTTTAGCTTTAAACCTTAAAATCAAGTGTTTCCTAATCCATTCTAACATATATATAATTGGCTTGTCTCTTGCAGGCAGAATCACTGCATTCCAAGACTCACACAAGTTGTTTAAAACCAAGTCACATTTAGAATAATAGACAAAACTAGACCTAGTCCATACCTTTGGTGGCACTTTTCTCAGCCAGTTATAAGCCTCAATATTCAATTCCATTATCCGATTCATATGCATCTCAAAATCAGCTTCAGTTTAAGACCGTGCTGCTTCCTACAACTCATTTCTCAAATCTTGTTCTTTATGTTTGAGCTTAAAATTTTCATACAGATGTTGGACACAATATCTATGTTCAGCTCCATCTAGAATAGTGTGAAAGGAGTCTACGAATCCCTAAAATAAAATTGATGCAGGAGGATCAGCGCAAGGATGGAAGGAAATTGTGATCTGCTGTTTTCCTTTTCAAATCTTTATTTTTAGTTAATTTTTGCTATTTAGGGTAATTTTCTATTTGTCAATTAGGAATTGATTCTGAACCCGATTTGGGCCAGATTTTTGGTAATCTTTTGATTTCTTTCCTTGTTTCGTTTTGGTAAGACTTTTAGGGTTTTGCTATTTTTGGTAAAATCCTTGATTTTCAGCTATTTAAACCCGGCTTGTGGGTTGTTTTAAATTAATTCTTGATTATACATAATTATATAAAATTCGAGAGTGTTCTCTGAATTTTGGGTCGAATTTCTCCCTTTTCTTTCTTGCAAATTACCCGTTGCGCTAGCCTACAGAATAATCTCTATTCTGTCCGGCGTCAATTGGTATCAGAGCTCAACATCTTCCTGAGGCGGTTTTTTTCCATCAGTTTTCGATGGCTAATTATCGTGGTCGTGGTCGTGGTGGTCGTCGTGGGCAGGTTCCGATTGAGGAAGTCCCGCACCGTGATCGTTATGTTCAGGATGTTACGATTGAGGATTTGCAGAGACAAGTGGCAGAATTAACCCAGCGCCTGGCGGCGCAGGAAATCGGTAATCATGATGTTGGAGATTCTGATACCGACAATTCCACCATCGAAAATCCGTATCACAATCAATACCGTCATAGAGATCTCGGCTTCAAAATAGACCTGCCCGAGTTTTCTGGTACGTTACAAGCCGATTGCTTTATTGATTGGTTGAATGAAGTAGAACGAATTTTCGATTATAAAGAGGTCCCGAATCGTGTCAAAGTGAAATTGGTGGCCATCAAACTCAAGGGTCGAGCATCTGCGTGGTGGGAACAGTTGAAACGTTCAAGAAACAGGCAGGGCAAGGCCAAGATCACTGATTGGGAGAAGATGAAGAAGAAGATGAAGAGTCACTTGCTTCCCTTTGGCTATACTCAAACCCTGTTTCAGCGACTTCATTCGTTGAGGCAAGGGATGAGATCCGTGGAAGATTATACAGAGGAGTTCTATCAGTTGATCGCTCGGAATGATCTAACTGAGACAGAAGAACAGATGGTAGCCCGATATTTGGGGGGTTTACGACAACCTCTGCAGGATGCCCTCAGCCTTCACTCGCTGTGGACAGTTTCTGAAGCCTACCAGCGTGCCCTTGCTGTAGAGAAACAGCAGAATAGACGACCCGTCATTAGAAACGACCAAAGCAGTAGGCCATCTCGCCCTCAAGAATCCCGTCCTCCCCAGCAGCCACCAAAGGGTAATCCTAACCCTACTATTAAGTGTTTTCGATGTGGTGAACAGGGGCATAGAGCAACCAATTGCAGGAAGTCTGCCAGTCAGACGGGCAAGAATCTACTGCTTGAGGAAGACGAGACAGAGGAGATTGGAGAGCCAGTGTATGACGAAGAGGAAGATGAGGATGTGTTGTATGGAGATGGCCATGAGACCCTGGTCATTCGTAAGAGCCTCCTGACTCCCAAAGGCGATTCCAAAGATGATTAGTTGAGAACCAATGTTTTCCATACAACCTGCACCATGGCCGACAAAGTCTGCAAGATGATTATTGACAGTGGCAGTTGCGAGAACGTAGCCTCTAAAGACGTTGTCCGAAAGAAGGATTCTCCCTCGTCAGTCTCTATGATGTCTCCTTCTGCATTTAATCAGCCGATGTCTCCATCGTCTAATGGCCAACATCTTCGAGGCATCCATGAGCAAGTGAAACTGGCCATTCACGAGAGTAATGCCAAGTACAAAACTCGAGCGGACATTCATCATCGTCAGGTACTTTTTGATGTTGGTGATTTTGTTTGGGTTGTATTAACTCGTGATCGTTTCCCTGTTGGCGAGTATAATAAGCTTAAGGAGCAGAATATTGGACCTTGTGAGATATTCCAAAAGATTAATGACAACGCATACAGGTTGTGTCTCCCTAGTCACTTGAAAACACCTGATATCTTTAATGTGAAACACCTGAGTCCCTGTTTTGCGGATTCTGCTGATGTTGCTGTGAACTCGAGGAAGAGTTCTTTCCAACCCGGGGTGACTGATGCAGGAGGATCAGCGCAAGGATGGCAGGAAATTGTGATTTGCTGTTTTCCTTTTCAAATCTTTATTTTTAGTTAATTTTTGCTATTTAGGGTAATTTTCTATTTGTCAATTAGGAATTGATTCTGAACCCGATTTGGGCCAGATTTTTTTTAATCTTTTGATTTCTTTCCTTGTTTCGTTTTGGTAAGACTTTTAGGATTTTGCTATTTTTGGTAAAATCCTTGATTTTCAGCTATTTAAACCCGGCTTGTGGGTTGTTTTAAATTAATTCTTGATTATACATAATTATATAAAATTCGAGAGTGTTCTCTGAATTTTGGGTCGAATTTCTCCCTTTTCTTTCTTGCAAATTACCCGTTGCGCTAGCCTACAGAATAATCTCTATTCTGTCCGGCGTCAATTGGTATCAGAGCTCAGCATCTTCCTGAGGCGGGTTTTTTCCATCAGTTTTCGATGGCTAATTATCGTGGTCGTGGTCGTGGTGGTCGTCGTGGGCAGGTTCCGATTGAGGAAGTCCCGCACCGTGATCGTTATGTTCAGGATGTTACGATTGAGGATTTGCAGAGACAAGTGGCAGAATTAACCCAGCGCCTGGCGGCGCAGGAAATCGGTAATCATGATGTGGGAGATTCTGATACCGACAATTCCACCTTCGAAAATCCGTATCACAATCAATACCGTCATAGAGATCTCGGCTTCAAAATAGACCTGCCCGAGTTTTCTGGTACGTTACAAGCCGATTGCTTTATTGATTGGTTGAATGAAGTAGAACGAATTTTCGATTATAAAGAGGTCCCAGATCGTGTCAAAGTTAAATTGGTGGCCATCAAACTCAAGGGTCGAGCATCTGCGTGGTGGGAACAGTTGAAACGTTCAAGAAACAGGCAGGGCAAGGCCAAGATCACTGATTGGGAGAAGATGAAGAAGAAGATGAAGAGTCACTTCCTTCCCTTTGGCTATACTCAAACCCTGTTTCAGCGACTTCATTCGTTGAGGCAAGGGATGAGATCCGTGGAAGATTATACAGAGGAGTTCTATCAGTTGATCGCTCGGAATGATCTAACTGAGACAGAAGAACAGATGGTAGCCCGATATTTGGGGGGTTTACGACAACCTCTACAGGATGCCCTCAGCCTTCACTCGCTGTGGACAGTTTCTGAAGCCTACCAGCGTGCCCTTGCTGTAGAGAAACAGCAGAATAGACGACCCGTCATCAGAAACGACCAAAGCAGTAGGCCATCTCGCCCTCAAGAATCCCGTCCTCCCCAGCAGCCACCAAAGGGTAATCCTAACCCTACTATTAAGTGTTTTCGATGTGGTGAACAGGGGCATAGAGCAACTAATTGCAGGAAGCCTGCCAGTCAGACGGGCAAGAATCTACTGCTTGAGGAAGACGAGACTGAGGAGATTGGAGAGCCAGTGTATGACGAAGAGGAAGATGAGGATGTGTTGTATGGAGATGGCCATGAGACCCTGGTCATTCGTAAGAGCCTCCTGACTCCCAAAGGCGATTCCAAAGATGATTGGTTGAGAACCAATGTTTTCCATACAACCTGCACCATGGCCGACAAAGTCTGCAAGATGATTATTGATAGTGGCAGTTGCGAGAACGTAGCCTCTAAAGACGTTGTCCGAAAGAAGGATTCTCCCTCGTCAGTCTCTATGATGTCTCCTTCTGCATTTAATCAGCCGATGTCTCCATCGTCTAATGGCCAACATCTTCGAGGAATCCATGAGCAAGTGAAACTGGCCATTCACGAGAGTAATGCCAAGTACAAAACTCGAGCGGACAGTCATCATCGTCAGGTACTTTTTGATGTTGGTGATTTTGTTTGGGTTGTATTAACTCGTGATCGTTTCCCTGTTGGCGAGTATAATAAGCTTAAGGAGCAGAATATTGGACCTTGTGAGATATTCCAAAAGATTAATGACAACGCATACAGGTTGTGTCTCCCTAGTCACTTGAAAACACCAGATATCTTTAATGTGAAACACCTGAGTCCCTGTTTTGCGGATTCTGCTGATGTTGCTGTGAACTCGAGGATGAGTTCTTTCCAACCCGGGGTGACTGATGCAGGAGGATCAGCGCAAGGATGGCAAGAAATTGTGATCTGCTGTTTTCCTTTTTAAATCTTTATTTTTAGTTAATTTTTGCTATTTAGGGTAATTTTCTATTTGTCAATTAGGAATTGATTCTGAACCCGATTTGGGCTAGATTTTTGGTAATCTTTTGATTTCTTTCCTTGTTTCGTTTTGGTAAGACTTTTAGGGTTTTGCTATTTTTGGTAAAATCCTTGATTTAAATTAGTTTTGAATATTAAGAATTTTATTAAATTTCAGAGTGTTCTCTGAATTTTGGGTCGAATAATTTCTCCATTTTCTTTCTTGCAAATTACCCATTGCCCTAGCCTACAGAATAATCTCTATTCTGTCCGGCGTCAAAAATAAGAAACAGGTGCTTGTAAGCATATATTTTACCAATCCATATAGCACAGTCAAATAACTAAGTGAAAATAAAAAATACTAAACATGAAATAAAGTTATAAGAAGGACATACTTTCTACCTATCTGAAAGTGATATCAAAATGAGGTCCCACAGCCTCCATCAGCTCTGTCATAAACCAAGCCCATGAATCATTTGTTTCAGCTTCCACCACTCCAAATGCAACTGGAACATCTGGTTATTCCCATCACAAACCACAGTAAATAATAATTGACCACCATAAACACCTTTTAGAAAGCATCCATCAATTCCAAGGAATGGTCTACAACCATCTCTAAACCCTTTCTTCATAGCAACATAACAAATGAAAATTCTTTGAAAGGTAAGCTGGTGAAAGGTTTGAAGAAGGTTGGTGTGGGATTCCATGTTTGGGGTCTCTGCCCCAAACATACACACAATACCTCCTTATATAGGAGAGGAAGATCATACTAAAAGACCAAACAACCCTCTCATGTGGATCACATGGTCATACAAAGTACACAAATGATGTCATGCATGACATCATTTGTGCCTCTGCCGTTTCTACCACCACCATTATCTGCAGTAGGTAGGAAACGCTTAGAACTCCAAAACACAAACATTGGATTTTGGAACGGGTGGCGACGGAGCTGGTCTTGCCAGAAAGAGATATCACCAAAAAGTGTTAACCAGGAACAGATCTCAAAGTGGGTAAGAAAGAGATAAACTGGGTGAAAAGGCATAGTTCGGATAGGTCCGGATTGCTCTGTCTTTCCATGGCTGTAAAGGCCTACCTGTTACGGAAAATCCAATGTTCTTCCTGATTTCCTTTCCCGCCTGAAAAAGGAAATTTCCACCATGAACACCTTTTGTGTCTTGTTCAACTTCATTACCTTCAATAATGCTTAGTGTCCTTTTCTTTGCCCTCCTTACATGGAAATTAGACACATCAATGTCTAAGTCAGTGATGGGACGTCAGGTGTATAAACATATGTGGTTAAAAATAATACCTTAACGATTCTAGGTTTTACCATACATAAGCGCACTAATCAATTATAGAATAGGAAACGGCTTGAGTAACTGATATCGATCCCACAGAGATTGTGATTGTTCACTTTAGTAATTCAAAAACACTGAATTATATTTCTGAAAATTATTTGTTTTGGGTGGTCAAAGACCAAATTATCTATTTTAACTAAAATTATATAGAAAACAAATTAAATTGGTTGTGATTCAGATGATAGAGAAAACTAGGGTTTTCATCACTCCACCACTAACAACATAATACAGTTCCTCACTGTATCAATTGTACGAGGGCGATCCATAACTGTGAATCAGGTCGTACAGTAAATAGTTAAATACGATCCCAAAAAAGAGTACCATCAACTGGATCACGACAACCCGTCTCATGACTAACCTAACTAGTACATGCCAATTATGCTACTCTAATCTACTCCTAATGCATGAAAATAATCAACAACATGTTTATATTAAATCGCCAAGGCACAGCCTGTGTCATCCTAGGATTTCAAGTTTATTACCACCATTGTGTAGAAAATCATAATTAAACATCCGAGTTCCCGCTCATATTGAATAATCATAGTTGTGCAAAATAATATATTCATTCCATCTAAGACAAGAATTTATAAGAAACATAGAATTTTATATTGCAAATCAGTACGGTCTCTTAACAACTACAATCATCACAATATGGTCAATAGTTTCCCCTCTTTACAATTAAAAAAATAATGAAAGCACTACATTACTTGGCTAGAATTTTTCTAGAAAACCCTAGATACCGAGTTAGTTAGCCATGAAAGATGGTGACTGCATCGTTGATGTAGAAACGTTCTCCATAGTCTTCTTCTCCGGATCTTTAGGTTTGAATATGACTCTCAACAGCAGCAAGTCTGAATGAATGAACCTCTTTGAATGAACGTCTCAACAAAACCAACCTTCTGAATCTCAAAATTCAGAACTCCTCTCTTTGATATATGATCGTGTATATATAGACAATGGTATAGAGAGGCCTTTTTCAGTCTTTTCACTAAAAAACTCAAGTAAACCCTAACTTCTCATATATATAAGTGTATATACATGTATATAGAGGTCTGGAGTCGCAAACACGTCTTCCAATTAAGCCGGCGGTGAAACAAGAAAAATTCACGAAAAACCACCAAAAGTTGCCGCACTTACGCTTCAAGCGTAGCTGGTCCTACGCTTCAAGCGTAACAGGCCTACGTAGGTCCCAAGCGTAGGTCCAAGTGTAAAAATGTGATTTTCAGCCACTTTTTGAAACTGAAAGCGTAGACAAAAACGTAGGTATTTTTTGGAAAATCACTTTTCTCCGTGAATACACCAAAATGACTGTCTTGAACCCACGATACTTTTTGTTGAAGATGACAGCTTCTGGAAATGCCGTTTTAGCCCTCCGGAACCATTTTTGTCTTGGACTGCCTTTTTTACTCAACTCTTGAATAGAAAGAACATACTCTTCAATTAATTCACTGAAGTTAGCTCAATTTCTTCATTAAGCTCCTAAAACATGCCTTAACACATAAACACAATAAAAATACCAAATAATGGAATGAAAAAACATAACAATAATGAGTTAAGGGGTCAAAATATCTAATATTTTACACCTATCAGTCAGCTGCAATAGTACTCTTAAAAGAATCATATCCTAAGGTTGGGTTCAATCTAACTTGCTCCAAATGGTTGTTTCAGTTTTAGCAGTTGGAGAATGAATATGCTTTGAATCCACATAATCATTATCAATCAGATCATCAGTTGTAAACTGATTATAACCTACATCATCAGGACCATCAACACTGCTATATTTGTGGATATCCTTAACATCCATGTGTGGCTCATGGGCAGAAAAAAATGTTAAGCACATCTAGATCAGACTTTACTTCTTCGAATCCCTGACTATTTGAATTTTTGAAATAAGCCTCGCTAATCACCCCATAACTAATCTGCCTTACCATATTATGAATCTCAATGAAAGACATTTTGTCTCGGTCTACATTGTGAAAATATGATACTTTTCCACCCAAGTATGTCATAGGAGGTGCTTTCTGAAACACACCACCATGATATAACTTAATAGTGAATAAAATATCCATATGAAATAATACAAATGATTAGGTTAAATAAACAAATACTAATCCACATATGTTCTCATCATTTTTGTATGAGATTTGTGACTGTAATTTTTTTAGGCACAAGTTTCTATAGAATAATATCTTCTAAAGGTCCTCAACAACAACCCTTTTCAACATTGTCAGTTCTTATTAAAGCTTCTCCAACAAACGGAAATTAATTTGCTCTAGTGAGGTACCAACCAATACAGGCCCCACGGGCCAAGGCAAGATCTAAACCGTACACCACTAAGGGTGGATCCCATGTTAGAATTCTCAAAATTTATCAAAATTTTTACACCATTCGGACCGTTGGATTGGTATGAGGCCCGCACTTGACACCTTCAATGGAGTAGAAACAATAAACATATACAAAAGGGCAAAAAATAAAGGAAATATTAGAATATTTGGAAGAAAGTTGTAACACCCCGTGTAATTTTTTCATTTTTCTGAAATTCTTTCCGATTTATTTTTTATTTTCACGTCACTTGTTGATGAAACCAGAATAGTTGGTATTCTGGACGTTAATATATCTCTTGTTAGTCGTTTTATTCTATTAATTCGGTATTTTTATACAAGTTGCGTGTTAAGTGTGTTTTCAGGGCCTTAATGCAAAAATGTATTAATTTGGGATTCTTAGCAAGTATGCAGAATTCGGAGCAACACTTAAAAGATATTTGCACTCAAAAATCAGCAAAGTAGAATTCAGTGAAGCAAGGTACAAGTGGCAAAATCATAAAACTCGTGGATTAAATAAATATTAAAATTCATGAGTCACCAATCGATCGTTCGAAATACGCCGTCTTTGAATCTGTGTGAACATATACTGCAGAATTCTGACTTTGTGTACAAGTATATAGCGGGGCAGAATCGTCCATTCAACGTCATTTCATAGCCCTTAAGTTCTCTTGGAGTGCAAGCAAGGAACATACCATATATGCACCAAAATTTGTCTATAAATACGGGTAGAAGTCATGAAGAAAAGATATCTTTGACATTTTGGAAATATCTTTGTATTTTCTTAAGAACGTATCATTGTTCATAAAAAAACCTCTCTCTTTGAGAGATGTTCCCTTCCTCAAGAACCAACTATCAAATCATGAAGACGGTGGCTTCATCGACAATGGAGTCTCCCATTTCCATGAGTAGGTAGTCGGTATCTAGGGGTTCCAACGAAACCCTAGCCGAGTAATGTAGTCTTTTATTTATTTTTATTGCAAAGAGGGGAATCTGTTGAAGGACACTCATATGATGATTATATATGGAAAGAACGAACAACACTACCTAAATAAAATTTATTTATTATTTCTTTACTTAAGCTGAGACTGAATTAATGATTTATCTTGAATAACTGTGTTTTATCAACGGGATAAAAAATTATGTGATTTAATAACGGTTTCTACATAATGGTACTTATTTGGCATGATAATGTTTTAGGTTTACACAGTCCATGCCTAGAGAAGAGATTGTTAGTGTGCTTTTTAATTTCATATTTTAGGAGTAGTTGTAGTATAAATGCATACAACAGTTATACTAATCGAATATGGATTGTAGCGAATACAGACCGATTGCATCATTTTTGGGACTAGACAACTGCTTGTAGCGTTACTATAATTAAAGGACTATGTTATAAGGCTAGTGTTGGAGTTAGAATTTAGCCATAGACTTGTTTATCTTGAGTGAAACCAAAAATATTTATCTTTATTTTATTTTATGTCTACTAGTTTAATACAACAAACCAATCAAACAACTTTTATAAATATAATTCAATTTGCTACTTTATAATTATTTGAAATACGAATTTGATTTTTGTGGTTCGATACCCTTCTTTACCCAACTATATTATATACTACTCGCGTACTTGCAACTGAGAGGTTAAAATTTGATCGTGCTAATTCCTTATTTTTAACATTATAAAGTTTTTGGCGCCGTTGCCGGGGATCAAACGGATATTTCAGATTGTTATATTGCAGTTTTTTGAATTATTGTATCAATTTTTAAAAAAATATTTTTAATTTTTTGCATTTTCTATTGCATATACAAGTTCTGTCGAAACTGCAAACTTTCCAAAAAATTCATGAACTCTAGTCTTCGATTGATTATCTCCTTCAGCGATTGTTCGGTAAGTACTAACGATTGGTTGAAAAACTCTTCGATCGTTCGGTATTATCTCAGATCGATCGATTGTCTTTCTGATCGTTCGAAATACTGTTGTTCGTACAAAAAATTGAAAACATGATAAATACAATGAACCATATCTCAACAGTATATCAAAAAACATATAAATATAAATATTTTCTATATTTGCAGATTTACATACCGAAACATCTTATTTTCATAAAAGGAAAAAAAAAATCAGAATAAAATCTTTTCCAAAAATAAAATATATATTTCAATTTTGATTAGATTTACTTACCCTTATATTATATTAACATTAAAAAATAAAAATATTTGTTTTTAAAATAAATAATAATAGATAAAAATAATAAATATAAAATATTAATATTTTTCATTTTCTTTCTTATTCAATTATTGTTGTTCAGAGCTTATTATTCAATATTATTATTGATTGTTTATGCTTGGACATCGTTCAATTAATAGTCCCCTTGTGACTTTTGATCATGAAATTGACCGAACGTACTGAATAAATAAAATAAATAATTTAAACATAGCTGAAAACGTAGTCGCAGCACCGATCGCAGTTTTTAAAGATTTCTATACACCTCAGGACTATACATCACCTTTAGAAATCTCCCTACCTGATGGAACGGAAAATTTCAAAATAAATCCAAAAATAATTAATATGTTATCTAAATTTTATGGAAATGCTCATGAAGACCCATATCAACATATAAATGAATTTTTAGAGGTCTGTTTTACCAGACGTATGAGAGGACAAACTGATGATGAATTTTGTAAGTCACTAAATAACCCAAAGGGGGGGGGGGGGGTTGAATAAGGTGTTCAAAAATATTTCTACCTCTTTTCGAAATTGGAACAATCTATAATCAATACTCAATTTCTACAATAGTCAAGTGAATAATTTCAATTCAATTTATCTAACAACTAATCACAAGACTAATTAGCGTATAAGATATTCAAGTAAATATAACATGCAAATTAATGAAGTAAAGAGAAAGAGATAGAGAGATTGACACCGTGATTTTTTCGAGGTTCGGTAATTCCTACTCCTCAGCTTAAGAACCCCTTCTTGAGACTTTTCCCGATCCTTTCACTATGACCCTTCCTTAACAGGTGGAATGGCAAACCTTTACAACACAAGTCTCTCGAGCTTGTCTCTCAATCAAGAGAACAACCCTCTCTTGAACAATTGTTGGATTTCACTTGTCCGAGATCATAAATTCCTATTTAATCAATAAAATCACTCAAGAAGAAAAACACTCAAAACCCAAAGGTTTTTATGGAAGATAAATCAATATAAGCTCAAGTGTTTTTGGCGATTTTTCAATAGCTCTAGAAATGTATTCTCAAAGGATATGATCAATGAATAATATTTGGAGAATAAGAAGAGATACTGGAGGTTTTGATTTTCAAAGATTTTTGCAGAAAATCAGATTTTCAAAGCTTGGTTTCAATGGCTTTTTGCAGAAACTTTTCTGTTGAAGATGAAGACTTCTTTTTATTTGTTTTGCAATCTCTTGTCTTACAATATACACATCTCATTCTATATATATCAATGCTTTAGGGTTTTGAGAGTGAGTATTCGATTAGAGTAGTCAAGAGCCGTTTGAAATCCATTGAACATGATGCACAAAACATGGAAAATGTTTTCGTCGAAATTGCAGGATTTATGAAGCATTTAGTCGACTACTTGGAATGCCTTAGTTGACTACATGAATCTCTAGTCGACTACATGGTGTAGTCTAGTCGACTACATAGAGGTTTAGTCGACTACTCCATATGTTTAGTCGACTACATCAATTTGGATGAAAAACTTTTTGCTCCTGATTTGTTTAGTCGACTACTAAGGAATACAAAGGATTCTTCAGTCGACTATGACTTGAAAAATACTTGTTTAAATTATTTTTCTTTCCGTTTGAGTTCGGTAAAACATTTTTCTTTCCACTTGAGTTTGGTTCATTTTAGACTTGAGCTTATACGATAATATCGACACATAAAATTACCTTGTTACAATGATCGCACCCCGATCTATCTACCCTGAGTCTTCGTCTTTCGCCTTTGGCCGTTGAATATTTGATTTTCCGTTTGCGCGCTTTTCTTTCTCGGCTTTTCGCTTTCATTCAAGCTTTCTTTCCGAGTTAATTTTCCGAGTTGTTTTCCTGTCTTTTGTTGAAAATATGAACCCGAAAATTCATTAGTATCAAACACTCTTTAATGGTTTGTTATCATCAATTTTGGTATTGTTTGCCGAAACTAAATTTCGAAGCCAACAAATTTAAAACTCGATAATTCTCTCATTCCCTTTTAAAGTTAAAGTATGGTAAGAAACTGTACCAACTGATACTAAAACTGATTGGAAGAAACTTCAAAAAGAATTTTTGCAAAAATTCTTCCCTGTAGGAAAAACTCATGAAACTAGACGAACGATTCTGATGTTTACACAACTACCTGGTGAGCAATTCTATGAAACTTGGGAACAATTTAACAAAATATTACAAAAATACCCTCACCACGGATTCCCAACACATGAGTTAGTCCGTAGTTTCTATATAGGACTAGGAGAAGGATATAAGAATACAGTTGATGCAGCTTGCAGAGGTACCTTTACACATAAACCTGTAGACTTTCTATGGAATCTTTTCAAGAATCTCAGTGAAGATTCTCATCAAAATATGTCAGACATTAGAGCACTATGAACTATCCTGTCTAATTCTAAAAGAACGGATAGTGCATTTTAAATCAGTCAAATAAACGAAGTAACCTTAAAAGTAGATGAGTTAAATAAAAAGTTTGATCTATTAATGAGAAATACTCAATCTAATAATATCCAAGAAGTCTACTCATTATGCGTTAATCATTCGCACTTTGCTAATACTTGTCCTTATACACAACCAGAGTCAGAGTTTATCATTGAGGATGTTAATGCTACTTTCACCAACCCGAATAACGACCCATTTTCAAATACCTATAATCCCGATTAGCGAAACCATCCCAACTTCTCATACAAGACTCAAAATAATACCTTTAACCAAAGTCCTAATCAACCATCTAACCAATTCCGCCCATTTAATCAAAACCCTACACAACAACCAAATCAATTCCGACCATTTAATCAAAATCCTAACCAACAACCTATAAGGTCACCTGGTTTTGAACAAGAAATCAGTAGTGTCTTAAACGAATTCAAAAATGCTACCTAACTCCTACATACACATTCCCAATCTATTTATAAACTAGAAACTCAAATTGGGCAAATAGCTAATTCTATGAATAAAAGGGAAGAAGGAAAACTGCCAAGTCACCCTTTAATAAACTCTAAAGGGAAACATATGATAGAGCATGTCATTCCTGTAGGAAACCGACCATTGAAACTATTTAAGTAATAACCACTCTTAGAAGTGGGAAGGTCATAGGCAATAAGGGTGAAGAGCAATTTGAAGAACGAGCAAATAAACAAAATATTAATGAAGAAACAAATAAAGAAAAAGAAAAAGAACATGTGTTTGAGGAATTAATCTCTAAAGAAAAAGAACCTATTAAAGAAACATAGAACAATTCCACACCACTTAAAGAATTAGGAGAATCGAGTTATGAACCGAAAACACCTTTTCCACAACGTATAAAAGATCTTGTTCCATATGGTAAACAAGGAGAAAAGATTCAAGAAATGTTTGAAACTTTTCAACAAGTGAAAATCAATCTTCCTCTTCTTGATGCTATTAAACAAGTTCTTGGCTATGCTAAATTCCTAAAAGATTTATGTACACAAAAAAGGAAAAATCGAACTCACAATACTAAGAAAATAGTATTGACCAATCATGTGAGTTCAGTAATATCAAACTACACTCCTCCAAAATATAAAGACCCTGGAGCCCCAACTATTTCCTGTGTAATTGGAGATCAAGAAATTGGGAAAACTCTTCTTATTTTAGGAGCTAGTGTTAATTTACTACCATATTTTGTTTATCAGCAACTAGGCTTCGGAGAATTAACTCCCACACCTTTCATTCTGGAACTTGTTGATAGATCAACCAAAGCACCTAGAGGAATTGTAGAGGATGTTATTATTCAAATTGATAAGTTCTACTTTCCTATGGATTTTGTTGTTTTGGACACCGAACCAGTATATGACCTTACTAAGCAAATACCTGTAATCTTAGGAAGACCTTTCTTAGAAACTGCTAATGCATATATTAACTATAGAACTGGGGTTATGGATCTATCCTTTGGAAATATGAAAATGAGGAAAAAGTTTTTGAAACCGATTATCAGTTCAATAGTAATGGGGAATGTTTCGTGATCAACACCTTTGCTAAACTACTACCAAAAATAATACCTCAACCAGTAGATAGACCACCTGAAAAGTGCTTGGCATATTCACTAGAAATGCCGGAGGACAAACAACTGCCAAAAGATGGCAAGATAACAAATACTCCGAGATCTGACTTGGAAGAAAAGGATTCGATGAAATCAGAACCTACTTTACCAAAATTACACCCGCAGCCTACAAAAGACAATTGTCTTACAAATCATCCCTTAAAATATGAATGTGTTTTAATTCAGGATGAATATTCCGAATTAGCAATCGAGAAAGTTATAGCAGAACTTAAGAAACAAAGATTAGAAAATATTTTACATCCTGCTTCATTTGTGGCTTATCCCAATTTAGTTCTCTAGTTTTATCAAAATATATACTTAAAAGATCCCAAGTTAGTAAAATAATGCATACGAAAGTGTAGGGGCACGAGATAGAAATATCCCCTCGCACTATTGCAATAGCATGACAAATTCCCAATAAAACCCCCTCGGATTTAGAAACGGCTTTTCATAAAATAATCACTCCCAGTCCTACAACTCTTAATATGACTAGAAGAATATATGGAGATGATAATATTAAATTAAGTATGGGAGGGATTACAAAAGCTAGAATTAAACTTGAACTATGGCTCTTATATACGATTATCTCAAGACAAGTTGGTCTAAAATTTGGTTATCAAAATATTTTATTATTTCGACATGGGATATTGGATTTCAATCCCTGCGATCATATACGATCATATGGAAACATTTTGGGAAGCCGTAGTAGATTGTGAAATCCTTTTCGATCAGAAATGGAAAATTCATTTTCCTTTCTTAGTTCAAGCTATGATAAAAGATCAGTTAGAACGAAACTTCAAAATTCCATCAGAGACCGAAATTTTTGTTAGTAAAGAATATAACCATTGGAAAATTTTCAATAGCCTAAGTTACGAAGAAATGCGCCGGTGGTGGGAATTTTAATTAAAACTGATTAAACAAAATAAGAATCGTATTGAGGAAAATAAATTAAAAGTTCGGAGTACTAGCGCATCTATCAAAATGATCGATGTTATTGATGAGCCCGGTTAGCCACACTAAGGCTGTCATGCCATTGACATTAAACAATGGTCTCGGTTTAAAAGTTACCTAATATTTTAACCAAGTATATTAATTAGGATTTTAAGTATGTTTTATTTTATTTATTTAAACTTAAAATTTCAAAAAATTATAATGTTTTATTTCACTGATCGATCGATGACAACCTAGATTGATCAAAGTAGGTGACCAGTGAAAATTAATGTGCGTTTTTAAATTAGGTTATAATAAATATAAAAATAAAAATTATATATATATTATAAACTCATATTCATACTTTGTTTTAAGCGATCGATCTTATATTTTTTCGTGAGAGTATTCAAAGCGATCGATCGATTAATATTGTGATTAGTCGATTTACTGTGAGCAATCGATCAAATAATACTGTGATCGTTCTAGTATATTTAAGCGATCGATCTCTGTTCCCTTTGATTGATTAGTTGATTCAAGCGATCGATCATTTAGTACTTTCATCATTCGAAAAACCTTATTTTCACCTTCCCTTCCAAACAACGATGGTGTACGCTAAGAAAGCGATCGAGGCTGAGTCTAATACCGTCGGGCGTAAGAGAGGCCGTTCACCAACCTTGCAGGAGGTCCAAGTTACCGTCCATTGGGTTGTTCAGAAGCCTTTTCACCACGAGCGTACATATGACATCGACCATTTTATGAGCGATGAGATGACCACCTAGGCAGTCCAGAAGTTTGTTTCTTGAGGGTTGGGCTCATTGCTGTCTACCCCCTGTAAGTTGATTTATGATAGGATGGTCCGGGAGTTTTGGCTCCAGATGGAGATACGGTTGGAAGAGGACCAGGTACGGCTATTCACTTATGTTCATCACCAGGAGTTTGAGATTACTCCTGAGTCAATTACCCATGCTTTGGGGATTCCGACTGAGTGTATTCCCGATCTTTACGAGACTTACCAGCCCCTACCGACACCCGAGCCCTCAATTGACCAGATTTCCTTGGCTTGCTGTAGCCAGAGTCTTGTTCGTTGACGATGTGCTTAGAGCACAAGTGCACCCACAGGAGCACAATACTGAGCGGTGGGGACTGCTTAACCTGGCTCTGTATGCTTTTTAGCAGGGGTTTTTGGATCTCCATTCCCCATATTATTTTTTAGCAGATGCGATGGGCGATGTAAAAGGATGACGAAGAAGTCGGTCGTTGAGGAGAAGGGCTATGAAATTCCTTTCCCCGCATTAGCGATGAGCTTGATGTGGGATGTGGGTATCAGGCCCAAGGAGGATGACGCGGTTATTACAGCGAGGGTACCATATGGTCCGAATGATTGGACACGATCACGTAGTCATCTCATTCCTCAGAGCCGGCGAGGACCGGTAGCACCACTGCCAACACCACCACCAGCCCAATCAGTGGATCCAGCAGTCCCTGAAGAGACAGTCACTATCCCGAGGACTGAGTGGGAGGAAGCTAGAGCAAACCTAGCGACGATCTTAGAGCGTATTGAAACACTTACAGAGAAGATGCGTCTATTTAGGGAGGCACAACCCCGTCAGCCCTAGGATCCACCTGCTCAGTAGTAAGGTGCAGAAAACATGCGTGTGAGCAATCACGTTAGTTATCATTGGCCACCCACTCGTGATTTCTTTCTTATATTTTATGCCATAAATGTTTTTCATTCTGGTTTATTATGTTATAAAAAAAACATTTTATATGACATGTTTGACATTTTGTGTTATTTACATATATATATATATATACTTTTATTTATTTACTAGAAAATACAAATTAAATGTCATCGATCGATCGAGTACCATAGCGATCGATCGGTAGGCTACGACTTTGCAGAATTTTGTATTTTCGGGAAAATTTTGATTTTTGCCTTTCTATGACACATCTAGTTCCATTCTTAAACCTATAAAAATTATACTATTATATGTTTGGAATAGACTAATATTTTCCTATTCAATTTTAACTATGGTTATATACTTATTCTATTATTCTATTATTCTATTATATATTATTTCTTTATACGCAAGTATAAATTCACCTTTATTAGTTTTATGATTTTTATAAATATATTACTTTGACCTTAGGCTTGCATGTCTTACATAACCCTAGCACCATTAGTGATATACAATGGGGGGAATCTCTTATGCTTCTGATTATTCTCTTCTTGGCTTTTCCCCAAAATTCAAATATGAATGTGTTTTCTTTCATGACGCCTTCCTTGAGCCTGCTATTGAGCACTGTGCGCAGATGTTTTGCAAGAGGCAGTTGGAGGGAATCTTTGCTCCTGCTACTGATATTTTCTTCCCTTCTATCATAAAGGAATTTTATCAGAATTTGGAGTTCAAGGAGAATCGTGAAAAGAGAGCCATTATTACCACTATCCACCCAAACTACGTTATCCAAATTTCACCGAAAATTATTGCTATGGTTTAGAAATTACCTCTTATTCTCATTGGAATAAAGAAACCTTTCCCTTCATCATCTCCTTCATTTAAAACTGTGGGGGTTTAAGGTAAAATCTAGAACTTATATTATCCCAAGGATTAAAGTTGTTCCATGTTATTGGATGGCTATCAACATGTTAGGGAGGCAACTTTATCCAGTAGTACCTAAGTACAGGTGTGATTATACTATGGTAAAGATAATTTATTGTGTGAAAAAAATTATTGGGTTTCTTTTCCCGATATCATCTTCAATAGCATAATTACTCACTGGTGCGCTATTATCAAGGTGTCAGCAATAGGATTTATTAAGTTACCCTATTCGTGCTTAATTAGTGCATTCCTTCAAGATCAAGTGGGTGATCATGTTAATTCTCATATATGGTGGGCGTCAGGTGTGTGCAAAATATGTGGTTAAAAACGACACCTTAACGACACTTTAGGTTTTACTCGTGTGCAAGCGCACATATCAATTGTAGAATAACAACGGCTTGAGTAAGGGATATCGATCCCACAGAGACTAATATTGTTCACTCTCATAGCTCAAAAGCACTGAATTATATTTCTAAAAATTATTTATTTTGGTGGTCAAAGATTGAATTATCTAATATTAAATAAATTAATCTAAAAAACAAAGTAAATTGGTTTGTGATTCAAGAAATAAAAAAACTAGGATTTTCATCACTCCACCACTAACCGCATAATATAGTTCTATCAATATATTAATTGCATGAGGGCGATCCATTGACTGTAAATCAGGTTGTACCGCGGCAGCAGTTTGACCCCAAAAATGAATTACCATCAACCGCATCGCAACAATCCATATCAAGACTAAACTAATTAGTACCTGCAAATTATGTTACTCTAATATACTTCTAATGCATGAAAATAAACTAAAACATGTCTATATCAGTTTGTCAAGGCATGGACTGTGTAACCTAGGGTTTCAGGTTTTATGACCACCATTGTGTAAAAAATCATGGCTTAAGCATCCGAGCTCCAACCCATAGTGAGTAAGCATGATTGTGTAAGGCAAATACATTCATTTAGTCTAAGACAAGAATCAAAACAAATATATAAACTTGTATCAAGAATAAAAACGGTCTCTCATCTAACACAATTATCACAGTATAGTCACAGTTTCCCCTTTCTACAATTGAAAATAAAATCAGAACTACATTACTTGGCTAGGGTTTTGATAATAAAACCCTAGATACCGAATTAGTTGATCATGGTAGAAGGAGATTGCATCGTTGATGTAGAATCGCCCTCCATAGCCTTCTTCTCCGGATCTCTAGGTCTTGAATGACTCCTCCCTTTTGAATAAGATGAATCTATAGAGGCGGCTCTGAAAATTATACTTGCCAAGAAGCTCTGTAAAATCTGTAGCAAAGCTTGGTATTTATAAGCAAAGTTGAGGGAAACCCTAACTTGGAGAATATGATTACCCTTTTTGGTAATTTCACACTCAACCAAGAAAAACCTTATTATATGATGTATAATATGTGTATATATTATGTATAGAGGTGTTGGGGTCAAAATAAAGTCATTCGGGTGAAAATAAATCAATTCGGGTCAAAATAGGATTTCAGCCCGAAACTAAAATTTCCAGCTTTTTCTGCCGGACATCTCTCACTCTTTTGAACATATATGGATATACACACATTGGATAGAGGCATGTAATATATTGTTGGAAAGCGGACTTCAAGCTCTTGATGATAGAATCAAGAATCACTTCATTTGGACATTTGCTCACTGAGATATGAGTGCCCGAAGTTGGCTGAATTTTTGGTGCTAGAAATACTGGACATACGCCTAAGTGTAGGTTAGGAGCGTAGGTACCAATTCTAGATCACAAAACAAAGCGTAGGTATGGACCAATTTTGCCTATTTTTGCCTCTGGTGACGTAGTGTATAATGCATTTTTGCTATAAAATCCATTTTTTTCATATTTGAGCTAGATTGGTCGGCTTTGACTCCCGATGCTTTTGGTTGAAGTATTAATGTCTGAAAATGACATTTTTTGTCCCTTCTGGTGAGATAATGATGTCGGGACATGACCATTTTTCCCTCCGGTAGCTCATTGCTCTGGCGCACCTCTTGATTCTTTTCTTGAGATAGAAACGAATACAAACTAGTTAATTCACTGAGATTAGCTATGTTTTTTCATTAAGCTCCTGAAACATGCTTACACACACAAACGAGATAAAAAATACCAAGTAATAGAATGTAAAGCCATAACAAACGCAAGATAGGGGTGAGAAATGACCAATATTGAGCACCTATCAATATACTGTCTTGTTATTGGTACCCTACTGAATATGATTCATGGAAGTTTCTTGACAATTATAAACGAGGAGATATGACTAGATGGGGACATCATATGGAGCAATTACATAATAAGGAGAGTGAAGAAAGTGGCTAGAGAGTGAGCAATGAATTTTATTGCTAGGGATGGAATTAGTTTTTTTTATTTGTATTTTTGTATTATTTCAAGTTCTAGGAATAGGTTGTTTTATTTTCATGCAATTTCAATTATATGTAGGCCTTTGGCCAAGCTATTTTTCATTTTTTGTCATTTAATGAAAATTTTATCTAAATGCAATACATATACTATGATATTGTTTTAGTCTTAATTAGAATTCAGATTATGGTACACACCAAGTTTGGGGGAGATTTCGTCACCAATTGGAAATCTTGCTCAAATCAGTGGTAATATTGCTCTATCCCTATGTTTCTATGATTATTATAACCATGAGGACATGGTTTAATTCAATTTTGGGAGATGGAATAGTATAGACACGGATATAGAGGAATGAGAATTTTTGAAATTTTAAGTAAGAAATTTTAAAAAAGACTACAGTAGGCCACTTATAGCAACTGATAAAATCATGAAAAATAGTGACCGATCGATCGGCTGTTTTGGCGATAGTTCGGTATATATATATAAATAATAATAATAATAATAATAATATATACACATATATATTTATTTTTAGGATAGGTTTTTCTTTTGGCTAACTTATATAAATATAAATATTTATGTAACATATATAGTTACTTTATTATTCTAAATCTTAATTTTACTTAATTTTAGCATACTCTTGATGAAATTTGTGAATTTACTAGGATATGAGACTAATTTAGAAAAGAGATGTCTGAGATTATTTTCTGTTTTTTCTGAATAATAGTTAAATTAGATAAGTGCAAAGATGTGGTTCTCCATAGGTGAATAAATTTGATGAAATTGAAAATAGAAAAGACAGTATTGACCTATAAGCACATGCACATGATCTCTATAGTTTCATTTATGAGCATAAAAGATATTATCTCAAAAAAATATAAATTTTTTTATAAAAGGGCGTAAACATTCTCCTCAATCCACAAATCAAATATGAGAATGTGGAGAATGGCATACTATAAAGAAAAGATAGAGTGGAAAAAGCAAATAGGAGAAGAAAGCCTTCTCCAAGGAAAGAAAGGAAAAATATATATATGTGAGGAAAAAGCAAAAAGAAAGAGGAAAACCCTCTTCAAAAAAGAAAAATATATATAGAGAAATACTATAAATGGGAGTAAATGTGCTATAGAGAAAGTTCACAAAACACGGAACACTATTGGCTCTAGAAGTAAAAATTAACTAAGTTTAGTCACTAGTGGACACCATTCTTGATTCTAATCTAAGATAATTATTGTTTTGTAAAAGTAGAATTTATTTGCTTACATTTATTCTATAGATTATATCATCTCCAAGTCAATGAACAAGTTTAATCATGAATATGTGCTAATTAAATATTATAAAGAAGTTGTGGGTAGTCTATTTAACCCTCATGAGACTTCACTCGTCCACTAGGATTTTTTCTAGGAGTTTAAAAGGCTTGTTACACATGTTAAGTGTAATAATCTTCTCTCATGAAAGAAAGGGGTTAGTTTTTATTTTGTATTTTATTATTATTTTTTACTCTTCATGATTTCTTTGTTTCTTTATTGCTAAGGGACTAGCAATGTTTAAGTTTGTGGGCTGGATGAGACCAGAATAGTTGGTATTCTGGACGATAATATACCTCTTGTTAGTCTCTTTATTTTATTAATTTGATATTTTTATGCAAGTTGTGTGTTAAGTGTGTTTTCAGGGCCTTAATGAAAAAATGTGTTAATTTGGGATTCTTAGCAAGTATGCAGAATTTGGAGCAACATGTGGGTGAAAAAGGTGAGAAATAAGAGAGAAATGGAGAGAAGGCTCCACTAGCAAGTCAGAACAAAGAGGTCATAATCCATGGTCGAAAATCTCAAGCAAGTAGAAGGAAAGGAGAGAAAAGAGATGGTGGAGAAGAACAAAGAGTGTAGTCTCATCACAGCAAGAGAATGGGTAGTGAGCATTGATAGATATAAAACAACAAAATCCCCAAGAATGAAGTACCTCCAAAATAGCTAAAGACCAAGAGATGGAGAAGAGATAAGCAAGCAGAGGAGACGGGTCAGACGTGAAGAAGGCGAAATCAGCCCTCTATGGCCGAAGCACAGAGGAAGCAAGAACAGTGAGAAAAATGGTAGCCGTCTCTCTGGAGGAGTAGCCTCCAAGCAAAAAGATAAGAAAATGAAAGAAAATAATGTTGTGAAAAGAAAGGAGTCTGCTAAAAAGATGGAGGAGAGGATATGATCCCTAGGCAATGCACTATTGCCCTCTATTTATAGGTAACAAGTCTCAAAATGTTGCCCTAAATGTAGTGGTCCCCAAGTCCTACCAATGCTCCACTTTTCTCTAATAAGGTGATGAAGGCCATGATGTGGGCCTATAAGGAGAATTCTTTCCACATTATGAATAATGGATAGAATCCACATTATGTGCCTTTATCATGACTAAACTACACTCCAAGCCTCTATGCCACATGCACTTTCCAATCCCTTCATAATGTGAGGATGGTGTCGCGCTCTCTACGTGTCATGTCTACGCAGCATCTATGGCCACAGCCGGATCAGTCGTGCAACGGATCACTCCCCAATAGCCTTCGCAGTACATGCATATACCGCTAGAGCTGTGCATAAATGGTGGTAAACGCCCTTGAGAGACTGTTACGTTATCAGGACCCGTAGTGTAACGTCTAGTATTTTTACGGGTTAATTTAAAAAATTTATTTAAACAATTATGTGCTTATGTGCTTAATGTGTTTAATTGTTTTAGTATGCCTTACATGTTGTACGTGTTATAAAAATTGTACGTAACATGTTGTATTTTTATTTTGAAACTAATGAAAATTATTGGGAACGATTTCGGGAAAGAAATGACCGAGGGGTAAATGAGTAATTTCACATCTGGAGCACTTAGTGGAAAGTGTAGAGATTTTGGGGTGAGAATTAGGGCATGAGTGTCGTTTTGGTAATTAAGGAGGATGACAAAGGGTAAAAAGGGTATTTAAGCGTCTTGATGGCACTCTTGTAATTAATCCCAACTTTGGATGAATTTAGTCATTTACACATTTCATGTGTTGTCTCATTCCTAACCCTTGATCTCATTCTCCCATCTTTGTTTTAGACCCTTGGATCATAAGGCCTTGTTTGGTTGGCACTTAAATGGAATAATCCATTATTCTTGGTCTTCCACTTGACAAGACTTTTTCTCAACCATTGGATGGTTTGTTAATTCCCATCTTTATTCTAAGCCCTTGGATGATAAGGCCTTGTTTGGAAAAATAATGAGTTTTGTGAGTTGTGTCATAAGTCTTCCACTTGGCAAGACTCATTTCTAGCCCTTGGATTCATTTCTTTTTTCCTAGCTTCATTTTGGACCCTTGGATGGTGGGAGGGCGAGTGGGAAATCTCTACACTTATGAGTTTCTCTCATTTGCAAGATATTCTCTCATTCACCACAAATATCTCTACCTTCTCTCACACGATTCTCTCTAAGCTCTCCCTCACTTCACTACTTCTTCTTCAAGTTGTCAAATTCTCTCTTCCTTATGATGAGAATTTGAAGGAAGTTTGTGCATGAAAGTTGATGATGGTGCTCCAAGCTTCCTTTTGAGCCAAAGCTTGGTAAGTGATTATTCCTCCTTTAGAATTTCTAGTTTCAAACCCTAGCTTCTTTTATTGGATTCTTGTGTTCAATATTTGATATGGAGTTATCTATATATAGCTCTTGCTTAAGACTCCATTGAAGCTTAGCTATTGGTTGGGTAAAGCTTAGTGTTGGCTTTGGAGGAAATTGGGTGGATTCGAATCACTCTTGGAGGCCTTGCTTGTTCTTGGTGTTCTTGCTTGGAAATGAGGTAGGGGAAAAATGATTTGTGTTTGTCTTTGTATGAGGGTGTGTGCGTTTATGTGTATATATGCCATATATATATATATATGCAAGTTGGTCTTGATAGCTTAGACTATGAAATAGGCCTTTAAGAACATGATTTGTGATATAAATTGTGTTGTGATTAATTGCTTAACAAATGTTAAATTTTAAGCCTTGTGATAAATTGAATGCAATATAATGTTATTTGATAGAAGCATGTATTGTGATGGCATATGGTTATGATTAGAGCCTTTATGCGTTTTGGGGTACACCATGTAGTGTCAAAGGCATGGGTGTAGGGTTTATACGGATTATGTATTCGTATGTGTACGTAGTCTTGTGTCGAATCGTCGCAACAACTGGCCAGGGGGTGTTCCCATCCTACGGAATAATGAGCCGTGAATGGGGTATAGAGTGAGTCGTCTCATTCTCGAAGTCGCGGGTCGTCTCGTGCATTCGTTATACGAACCTTTGGGCACGGGTCGTCTCGTGCAAACCGCCTTCCTTGTTGAAGTGAGAAGTTTCAAAATCACTTGGGAATGGTCGGTGCGGTACTCTTTCTTGTTATAAATGAGTGTGGTATGTATTCGTTAACCTATATTGAGCAAGCGTATATTATGGGGTGTGTTGAGTTATATCGAACTTGAACTATCCCATGGATGTGATTATGATGTTATTATGGAAGCATGCTATAATTGTAGAAAATCGTGTTGTGAGCATGTTGGGGAAACTTATTTGTGGGGATCGATGGGGTTCCGGATTGGCGTGAGAGCCATGTGGGACAAGAGACCGACCTAGGGCTAGTGGCATGAAGCTTGGTTGGGTTGAACCACTCGGACTACCGAGATGGAGGCAATGACACTTCCTCTACTGGGCTAGTGAGCTCACCCCACGTTATATACATTTTTTTTTAGGTGATGATCCTGTTGGGAGAGTTCCGTAGTCTCTCCGTGGACGTGTGGTTGTATGTCCGTCCTTTTGTGCATGAGACGGACCATACTTATTTTGTTGGACCTTTAGTTGATAAACATGTATTTAAATGTTCATTTTGTCCATGTAAGTTGAATTTGAAAAACTATTTTATTTTAAACCGGCTAGCATGTTAGCCGAGGGGTTATTCTCAATGTACATCCCTTGGAGCGCTATGCGCGTGGATTATATTCTTTTGGGGCATTTCGGTGCCGAATCATGGAAATATGTAATTTTGAACAAACTCTAACATGTTTCACCTTAGGGCACTATAATGAAAATATGGAACTCTTTTATTTGGAATTTTGAGTGTAAAATGAATTAATTGTATTGAAGTGTGATTGTTAGGTATTTGGCCGAAAACGGCGTTTTTCTAAGTTTTCAAACCAATCCTTTCGTTTTGGATGGAAAAACCCGTTTTCGCCTACCCCCGTAGACCGGTAAATTTCCTTATTTTAGAAATTATCTTAAACTCATTTTTCAAAGATTTTGAGTCTTAAAGACCGGCAATATTTAAAACGGAAACCGGGGACAAAACGGATAACTTTAATAAACCTTATAAGGGGGTTTTTGATTTAAGAAATTAAGGTTGATGAGTATAATTTGGGGTATGGACTTAACCAAGGGTATAATTAAGCATAGGTATTTACACGTAGTCGTTACGGTGATTTTCAGACCAATTTGAGTATTTTCGGGTCCGTGCGTCGACTGACGGAACTGCGTCAGTCGACTGGCAAATAGTCGTAAAATGTTCAGGTGAGGTCGGTCGACTGATGGGTATTGGTCAGTCAACTGACGGTTCTCGTCAGTCGACTGAAGACCCTTTACGGTCGACTGACAAATAGCAGTAAAAAGTTCTGGAGAGGTCAGTCGACTGACGGGTATTGGTCAGTCGACTGATTCTGTCGACTGACGACCCTTGTCGGTCGACTGGAAAATCGGCAGAAATTTTCTGTCCAGGTCAGTCAACTGACGGGTATTGGTCAGTCGACTGACTGCCCAAATCAGTCGACTGATTTTTCCCCAGGATGTTCTAGTTCGATCCTGTTTCGACACCCCTTCACTCTTTCTGTCATATCTGGAGCTACAGATGTCGGATTGAGGTGATCTTTAGCGTTTTAGAAAGCTGACTTAAGGGTCTTGATGATAGGAATTTGAATCGCTTAATTTGAGGCCATTTTTTACGGTGTAATGGTCGTTTGAAACTGACAGTATGTTTTGAGCCTCGGCACCTCATGACGACCTATTCCTTCAAAATGTTGTAGTTTCCGTTTCGTACCTTCAAATTTGGTTCCGTTTGTTCCTATAACTTCCTTTAGGTCCAAACCTTGTATTTATACCTTGAAATCATTACTTTATCCTTGTGATGACTATTTTACCCTTGGGTGGGCACGGATGCTTAAACGGTCCGTTTAAGGTACCGTTTGTTTCGTTTTGCTTCTACTTCGATCCCGAGAGGTCTTCTTGTCATGTTGTAGGAGTGAAATGACATTTTTACTCTTTTGTGGGTATTTGATGACTAAAGGTCATTGTTCTCGTTTCTTTTTAATTCCGCATTCACTCCCTTAGCTCTTAGGTTCGGGTTTTGGAGTCCTAGGAAATTTGGGGCGTGACAACTTGGTATCAGAGCGTGTTCTTTCTCTATGGGACGACAGGCGAGGGTCGTTATCGCTTACGCTTTTATTTGCTTTTATGTTACTTGTTTACGAATTTGTTTCCGTCTTTTATACGTCGTTGGCTTATACGTGTGTCGGCATGACTTTGTGGTTTTGTTTGGCGTACTATGATTGTACTTGTGCCTTACATGTTTAGTTGTTGCCATGTAGAGAGCATGCCGCCACGTAGAGGTCGACCGCATATCGTTAGAAAGGGTGATGCTCCGGATCAAGTACCTCCGGTTGTGGAAGAGAATGTGCCAGTACATCCGGATGTAGGGGACCGTGTACCAGCTGCACCTTTCATGGATGGTGAGCAGTTTGCACGTGCTTTAGCGGCAGCTATGGCACAAGTTCCTCAGAGGCAGCATGTTGAGGACGAGGGCTCGCGTGCTCAAAGGGCTCTCCGGGACTTCTTACGTTTAGACATACCTACCTTCGTGGGCGGTCCGGATCCACTTGTAGCCGATGATTGGTTAGAGCAGATAACCAATGGGTTTGATATTCTCCGGGTGGTTGATGACGAGGTACGGGTCATGATTGCGTCATTTCGACTTACGGGCGATGCAAAGGGTTGGTGGAAGTCTGTCACGAACATAAGGAACGTTCGAACTATCACATGGGCGGATTTTTGCATACTTTTTTTGGATCGGTTTTTTCCACATCTTGCTAGGATGGGCATGAGGGACCGGTTCTATGAGTTGGTTCAGGGTGAATTATCAGTAACCGAGTATGAGCTTCGGTATACCAGCTTGTCTCGATTCGCACCAGAGATGGTGGTGGATGATGAGGTTAAAGGCCGACGTTTTGTGAGGGGCTTGAAGAGCCATCTCAAGTCAAAGATTTCGGTTCTTACTATGCCGACGTATCGAGAGGCCGTTACGAAGGCCTTATTGGCTGAGGAGGATGCAAGAGAGTGTCGACTAGCTCGTGAGGCTGAGAATAAGGGCTTCGGAGGTCCTTCTTCTTCGGGCTTTAGGAACAAGAAGAGGAAGCGTGAAGGTACTTTAGCTCCGATTGCACAGCCGCAACAGCAGCATCTGGGGCAGTCTGCACCTTCTACTAGAGCATCTTTTGGTTCTACTCGCCGAAATGTGGTGTGTTATCAGTGCAATCAGCCAGGACACAAGAAGCCTGAGTGTCCACGTCTTCAGAAGGGACATAGTAGTGGGGTAATGCGTAACAAAGGTTATTTTCAGTGTGGACAATCGGGTCATATTGCCAATTATTGTCCTCAGTTGAGCAATGACACTCCTTTGAGTGGGATTGGGCAGCAGTCTAGGGTTACACAGCCAGCAGGTCAGTCTGGGTATAGAGTACCACAACAGCCAGCATCATCAGCTCAGGGTTCTCAGGCTAGGACATCTGCATCGACTATTCAGTAGCCTCCACGTCCTCAGGGCCATGCTTATGCAGTCACAGCAGCAGATAGTGTAGCAGGACCTTCCATCGTGAGAGGTACATTTCCTGTATACGGTTGTTGGGCTCATGTTCTTATTGATTCTGGAGCTTCGCATTCTTTTATTGCTTCTGCTTATGCATGTACCTTGGGTATACCTGTTTCATATCTTGGGGTACCTTTATGGGTAGACACGCCAATTGGGGGTAACGCGTATTTGTCTAAAGTATGTCGCAAGTGTGATATTGTGATTGCCGGAAGATCGTTGAGGTTCGACTTCATTCTTCTAGACATGACGGGCTTTGACGTCATTTTGGGCATGGATTGGTTATCTACCTTTCGTGCACAGATTGATTGCTTTAGAGGTCGGGTGTCAGTGTGCACGCCTAAGGGTGAGCGATTCCACTTCTTTGGTGATCGCAACGACTCCTCTACTTTTTCCTATTATATATGGGGTCGTGATGTTTCCGGTTTCATTTTGGCAAGTCTCTTTTCCGACGATGAGGTTTGTGGTCACGTCGAGGTACCTTATGTCGTGGGCGAGTATTAGGATGTTTTTCCCGATGACTTGACTTATTTGCCTCCAATTCGTGAGGTGGAGTTTGCTATTGATCTTGTACCGGGTACCGATGCTATTTCTATGGCACCGTATCGAATGGCACTGGCGGAGTTGAAGGAATTAAAGGAGCAACTTGATGATCTCAAGGCGAAGGGTTTTATTCGGCCTAGCGTTTCCGATTGGGATGCTCCAGTTCTTTTCGCTAAGAAAAAGGATGGTTCATTACGGTTATGCATCGATTATCGTAGGTTGAATCGGGTGACGATCAAGAACAAATATCCATTACCACGGATTGATGACTTGTTCGACCAACTCAAGGGATCTAAGTTCTTCTCCAAGATTGACTTGAGGTCCGGTTATCATCAGTTACGAGTTAGGGATATTGATATTCCGAAGACCGCGTTTCGTACTCGGTATGGGCATTTTGAGTTTCTCGTGATGCCTTTTGGTGTGACTAATGCACCGGCGGCATTCATGGGTCTCATGAATCGTATCTTCCATGAGTTTTTGGATAGATTTGTAGTGGTGTTCATAGACGATATTCTAGTGTACTCTACTACGGAAAATGATCACGAGGTTCATCTTAGGACCGTTCTTCAAATCCTAAGAGAGCACCGATTGTATGCTAAGTATAGTAAATGTGAGTTTTGGCTTCAAGATGTTAGATTTTTGGGGCATGTTGTTTCCGGAGGCGGCATTTCAGTTGATCCTTCGAAGATAGAGGCGGTTATGAGTTGGAAGAGACCGAGTAGCATTTTCGAGGTTCGTAGTTTCCTTGGCTTGGCGGGTTACTATCGACGATTTGTGAAGGACTTTTCTCGTTTGGCGGTTCCTATGACTCGCCTCACGCGAAAAGGTGTCAAGTTCGTGTGGGATGACAAGTGTGAAGAAGGATTCATTGAGTTGAGGACACGTTTGACTACGGCTCCGGTGTTGATTATTCCCGAGCGCGGTATCGGGTACGTGATCTATTGTGATGCTTCTCACGAGGGACTAGGATGTGTACTCATGCAGTCCGAGAGAGTTGTGGCTTATGGGTCTCGACAGTTGAAGACTCATGAGCGGAATTATCCTACGCATGACTTAGAGCTTGCAGCAGTTCTTTTTGCCCTTAAGGGGTGGCGACACTACTTGTACGGTGAAAGATTTGAGGTTTTCTCCGATCACAAGAGTTTGCAGTATATCTTTACGCAGCGGGACTTGAACTTGCGGCAGCGTCGATGGGTCGAGTATATGGAGGACTATGACTTTGCACTCCAGTATCACCCCGGGAAGGCTAATGTGGTGGCTGATGCGTTGAGTCGCAAGTCACATGCATCGTTGGCTAGCATCTTTATTCGTGAGTGGCGGATGATGGAGGAAATCGTAGAGTTGGATCTTCAGTTCCGTGAGAGTGGGGATTCAGTGGTGACCTTGTTTAGCATGGTGGCACAACCTTCACTTGTGAGCCGTGTGATTGAGGCTCAGGAGCATGATGACAACATTACTTCGGTTCGCACTCGTATTGCTAGTGGTGAGGTAGTTGATGATTGGGATTTGCACTCCGACGGAGGTTATCGTTTTAGGGGTTTACTCTATGTACCGCAAACTTGCCGTGAGGAGGTTTTACGAGAGTTTCATAGTTCCAGGCTTGCTGTTCACCCAGGTGGCACGAAGATGTATCATAATATTCGGCGTCATTATTAGTGGCAAGGAATGAAGAAATCAGTTGCAGATTTTGTGATCCGATGTCTTACTTGTCAGCAGGTTAAGGCTGAGCACCGAGGACCTGCCGGGTTGTTGAATCCATTACCGATTCCTGAGTGGAAATGGGAGCATATTTGCATAGACTTCATGACAGGGTTACCAAAGATGAAGAATCAGAAGGATGCAGTGTGGGTGATCTATGACCGATTGACGAAGACTGCACGTTTTCTACCTATCCGTGAGACGGATAATGTAGAGGTTCTAAGTAGGCTGTACGTGAAGGAGATTGTCAAGCTTCACAGGGTTCCGGTGACTATTGTTTCGAATCGGGATCCGCGATTCACATCACGGTTTTGGGATGCTTTTCAGAAAGTCTTGGATACGCAGTTACGATTCAGCACCGCTTTTCATCCTCAGACGGACGGTCAGTCAGAACATACTATTCAGATCCTTGAGGATATGTTTCGTGCCTGTGCTATTGATTTCAGGGGCAGTTGGGAGGATCATCTCCATTTGGCAGAGTTCGCGTACAACAACAGTTATCAGTCCAGTATTCAAATGGCACATTTTGAGGCGTTGTATGGTAGGCCGTGTCGTTCACTGACTTGTTGGGCCGAGGTTGGTGATGTTACACTTTTGGGACCCAATATGGTTCATGAGGCGACCGAGAAGATTAGGATTGCTCGACAACATTTGGTTACAGCACAGAGCCGACAGAAGAGTTATGCGGATCGGCGTAGGAGTCCTTTGTTCTTTGAGGTCGGATATCATGTATTTCTAAAGGTCTCACCTCGCAAGGGCTTGATGCGATTCGGGAAGATCGGAAAGCTTTCTCCAAGTTTTATTGGGCCTTTCGAGATACTTGATCGTGTCGGCGAGGTGGCATACCGTTTAGCATTACCACCGGATTTATCACGGGTTCATAATGTTTTTCATGTCTCTATGCTTCGCAAATACGAGCCGGATCCTTCTCATGTATTGAGATGGGTTGATGTCGATGTTGCCGAGGACGTGTCCTACGAGGAGCGACCTGTGAGGATCTTGGATGCTCGAGAGCAAGTTTTGCGGGGCAAAACTATTCCTTTAGTTAAGGTCTTGTGGCACCATCGCGGAGTCGAGGAGGCGACTTGGGAGCGTGAACGTGAAGTACGGGAAAAATACCCAGACTTGTTTTCTCCTATAGGTACATCTTGATTTCGGGGACGAAATCTCCTAAGGTGTGGAGGTTGTAACGTCCGGTATTTTTACGGGTTAATTTAAAATTTGTATTTAAACAATTATGTGCTTAATGTGTTTAATTGTTTTAGTATGCCTTACATGTTGTACGTGTTATAAAAATTGTACGTAACATGTTGTATTTTTATTTTGAAACTAATGAAAATTATTGGGAACGATTTCGGGAAAGAAATGACCGAGGGGTAAATGAGTAATTTCACATCTGGAGCACTTAGTGGAAAGTGTAGAGATTTTGGGGTGAGAATTAGGGCATGAGTGGCATTTTGGTAATTAAGGAAGATGACAAAGGGTAAAAAAGGGTATTTAAGCGTCTTGATGGCACTCTTGTAATTAATCCCAACTTTGGATGAATTTAGTCATTTACACATTTCATGTGTTGTCTCATTCCTAACCCTTGATCTCATTCTCCCATCTTTGTTTTAGACCCTTGGATCATAAGGCCTTGTTTGGTTGGCACTTAAATGGAATAATCCATTATTCTTGGTCTTCTACTTGACAAGACTTTTTCTCAACCATTGGATGGTTTGTTAATTCCCATCTTTATTCTATGCCCTTGGATGATATGGCCTTGTTTGGCAAAATAATGAGTTTTGTGAGTTGTGTCATAAGTCTTCCACTTGGCAAGACTCATTTCTAGCCCTTGGATTCATTTCTTTTTTCCTAGCTTCATTTTGGACCCTTGGATGGTGGGAGGGCGAGTGGGAAATCTCTACACTTATGAGTTTCTCTCATTTGCAAGATATTCTCTCATTCACCACAAATATCTCTACCTTCTCTCACACGATTCTCTCTAAGCTCTCCCTCACGTCACTACTTCTTCTTCAAGTTGTCAAATTTTATCTTCCTTATGATGAGAATTTGAAGGAAGTTTGTGCATGAAAGTTGATGGTGGTGCTCCAAGCTTCCTTTTGAGCCAAAGCTTGGTAAGTGATTATTCCTCCTTTAGAATTTCTAGTTTCAAACCCTAGCTTCTATTATTGGATTCTTGTGTTCAATCTTTGATATGGAGTTGTCTATATATAGCTCTTGCTTAAGACTCCATTGAAGCTTAGCTATTGGTTGGGTAAAGCTTAGTGTTGGCTTTGGAGGAGGTTGGGTGGATTCGAATCACTCTTGGAGGCCTTGCTTGTTCTTGGTGTTCTTGCTTGGAATTGAGGTAGGGGAAAAACGATTTGTGTTTGTCTTTGTATGAGGGCGTGTGCGTTTTTGTGTATATATGCCGTATATATATATATGCAAGTTGGTCTTGATAGCTTAGACTATGAAATAGGCCTTTAAGAACATGATTTGTGATATAAATTATGTTGTGATTAATTGCTTAACAAATGTTAAATTTTAAGCCTTGTGAGAAATTGAATGCAATATAATGTTATTTGATAGAAGCATGTATTGTGATGGCATATGGTTATGATAAGAGCCTTTATGAGTTTTGGGGTACACCATGTAGTGTCAAAGGCATGGGTGTAGGGTTTATACGGATTATGTATTCGTATGTGTACGTAGTCTTGTGTCGAATCGTCGCAACAACTGGCCAGGGGGTGTTCCCATCCTACGGAATAATGAGCCGTGAATGGGGTATAGAGTGAGTCGTCTCATTCTCGAAGTCGCAGGTCGTCTCGTGCATTCGTTATACGAATCTTTGGGAACGGGTCATCTCGTGCAAACCGCTTTCCTTGTTGAAGTGAGATGTTTCAAAATCACTTGGGAAGGGTCGGTGCGGTACTCTTTCTCGTTATAAATGAGTGGGGTATGTATTCTTTAACCTATATTGGGCAAGCGTATATTATGGGGTGTGTTGAGTTATATTGAACTTGAATTATCCCATGGATGTGATTATGATGTTATTATGGAAGCATGCTATAATTGTAGAAAATCGTGTTGTGAGCATGTTGGGGAAACTTATTTGTGGGGTTCGATGGGGTTCCGGATTGGCGTGAGAGCCATGTGGGACAAGAGACCGACCTAGGGCTAGTGCCATGAACTTTGGTTGGGTTGAACCACTCGGACTACCGAGATGGAGGCAATGACGCTTCCTCTACTGGGCTAGTGAGCTCACCCCACGTTATATACATTTTTTTTCAAGTGATGATCCTGTTGGGAGAGTTCCATAGTCTCTCCGTGGATGTGTGGTTGTATGTCCGTCCTTTTGTGCATGTGACGGACCATACTTATTTTGTTGGACCTTTAGTTGATAAACATGTATTTAAATGTTCATTTTGTCCATGTAAGTTGAATTTGAAAAACTATTTTATTTTAAACCGGCTAGCATGTTAGCCGAGGGGTTATTCTCAATGTACATCCCTTGGAGCGCTATGCGCGGGGATTATATTCTTTTGGGGCATTTCGGTGCCGAATCATGGAAATATGTAATTTTGAACAAACTCTAACATGTTTCGTCTTAGGGTACTATAATGAAAATATGGAACTCTTTTATTTGGAATTTTGAGTGTAAAATGAATTAATTGTCTTGAAGTGTGATTGTTAGGTATTTGGCCGAAAACGGCGTTTTTCTAAGTTTTCAAACCAATCCTTTAGTTTTGGACGAAAAAACCCGTTTTCGCCTACCCCCGTAGCCCGGTAAATTTCCTTATTTTAGAAATTATCTTAAACTCATTTTTCAAAGATTTTGAGTCTTAAAGACCGGCAATATTTAAAACGGATACCGGGGGCAAAACGGATAACTTTAATAAACCTTATAAGGGGGTTTTTGATTTAAGAAATTAAGGTTGATGAGTATAATATGGGGTATAGACTTAACCAAGGGTATAATTAAGCATAGGTATGTATACGTAGTCGTTACGATGATTTTCGGACCAATTTGAGTATTTTCGGGTCCGTGAGTCGACTGACAGAACTGCGTCAGTCGACTGGCAAATAGCCGTAAAATGTTCGGGTGAGGTCGGTCGACTGATGGGTATTGGTCATTCGACTGATGGTTCTCGTCAGTCGACTGAAGACCCTTGTCGGTCGACTGACAAATAGCAGTAAAAAGTTCTGGAGAGGTCATTCAACTGACGGGTATTGGTCAGTCGACTGATTCTGTCGACTGACGACCCTTGTCGGTCGACTGGCAAATCGGCATAAATTTTCTGTCCAGGTCAGTCGACTGACGGGTATTGGTCAGTCGACTGACTGCCCAAATCAGTCGACTGATTGCCTGGTCAGTCGACTGATTTTTCCCCAGGATGTTCTAGTTCGATCCTGTTTCGATACCCCTTCACTCTTTCTGTCAAATCTGGAGCTACAGATGTCGAATAGAGGTGATCTTTAGCTTTTTAGAAAGCTGAATTAAGACTCTTGATGTTAGGCTTTTGAATCGCTTAATTGGAGTCCATTTTGAGGGCGTAATGGTCGTTTGAAACTGACAGTACGTTTTGAGCCTCGGCACCTCATGACGACCTATTCCTTCAAAATGTTGTAGTTTCTGTTTCGTACCTTCAAATTCGGTTCCGTTTGTTCCTATAACTTCCTTTAGGTCCAAACCTTGTATTTATACCTTGAAATAATTACTTTATCCTTGTGATGACTATTTTACCCTTGGGTGGGCACGGATGCTTAAACGGTCCGTTTAAGGTACCGTTTGTTTCGTTTTGCTTCTACTTCGACTCCGAGAGGTCTTCTTGTCATGTTGTAGGAGTGAAATGACATTTTTATTCTTTTGTGGGTATTTGATGACTGAAGGTCATTGTTCTCGTTTCTTTTTAATTCCGCATTCACTCCCTTAGCTCTTAGGTTCGGGTTTTGGAGTCCTAGGAAATTTGGGGCATGACACGTAGACCATGGAGGTACTACTCCCGTGTACGCTCTTTAGCTCCACAGGTGCGCTACCACAATAGAACCACCTTTAGAAGGCTTTTGAGTTGCCGCGAGTAATCCGCCACGAAGTCGGACACATTGGGTCAACCCGTATACCAACTTCGGTGGGGCGGGTCCGAGGCTCTACCTAGTAGCCCAGTACCCTAAATGAGACCCCTCTACGAGTCGAGTGCACCCTAAAATAATACCTATGCCTACACAACAGTTATAAGATATTTGCACTAAAAAAATCAGCAAATTTCAAGTCAGTGAAGCAAGGTACAAGTGGTAGAAGAATAAAACTCGTGGATTAAACAAATATTAAAATTCAGGAGCTACCAATCGATCGTTCGTAATACGCTGTCTTGGAATATGTGCAAACATATACTGCAAAATTCTGACTTTGTGTACAAGTATATAGCGGGGTAGAATCGTCCATTCAATGCTATTTCTTAGCCCTTAAGTTCTCTAGGAATGCATCCAAGGAACATACCATATCTGCACCAACTTTTGTTTATAAATATGCGTAGAAGTCATGAAGAAAAGATATCTTTGACATTTTGGAAATGTCTTTGTATTTTTTAAGAATGTATCATTGTTCATAAAAAAAACCTTTCTCTTTGAGAGATGTTCCCTTCCTCAAAAACCAATTATCCAATAATGAAGACGGTGGCTTTTAGAACAATGGAGTCTCCCATTTCCATGAGCAGCTAATCGATATCTAGAGGTTCCAACGAAACCCTAGCCGAGTAATGTAATCTTTTATTTATTTTTATTGTAAAGAGGGGAATCTGTTGAAGGGCACTCATATGATGATTATGTAATGAGAGAACGAACAAGACTACCTAAATAAGATTTATTTATTAATTTTTTACTTAAGCTGAGACTGAATTAATGATTTATCTTGAATAACTGTGTTTTATCAACGGGGTAAGAAATTTCATGATTTAATAACGGTTTCTATATAATGGTACTTATTTGGCATGATAAAATCTTCGGTTTACACAGTTCTTGCCTAGAGAAGAGATTGTTAGCGTACTTTTTAATTTCATGTTTTAGGAGTAGTTGTAATATAGATGCATACAACAGTCATACTAATCGAAAATAGATTGTAGCGAACACGGATCGATTGCATCATTTTTGGGACTAGACAACTGCTTGTAGCGTTACTAGTGTGATTCATATGAGATGTACCGCCCTCTTGCAATAATATAATTAAAGGACTATGTTATAAGGCTAGTGGTGGAGTTAGAATTCAACCCTAGACTTGTTTATCTTGAGTGAAACTAAACATATTTATCTTTATTTTATTTTATGTTTAGTAGTTTAATATAAAAAATTAATCAAACAACGTTTATAAATATAATTCAATTTGCTACTTTATAATTATTTAAAATACGACTTTGATCTTTATGGTTCAATACCTTCTCTACCTAACTATATAATATACTACTCGCGTACTTGCAACTGAGAGGTTAAAACTAGATCATGTTAATTCCTTATTTTTAACACTATTATTTTCACATGTCTGGAACCCATGACTTGTTCATGATGTTCTGGTTATTCTTGGTATTTCGCGTGTAAATTTTTCGTGTTTACGTTTAGGATTTGGCGGGATGACATTTTCACAAGTTATTGTTACCGACTACGCGGTATCATTTCGACACTTAGTGTAACACCCCGTGTTATTTTCTTTTTTCCTGAAATTATTTCTGATTTAATTTTGCTTATGACGTCACTTGTTAATGACGTCCTGTTTATCCTTGGTATTTCGCGTGTAAATTTTTCGCGTTTAGTTTTAAAGTCGACTGGACAACATTACGGTTCCTTTTTGACAAGTTCGAGAATTCTTGTTGTCGATTACGCGGTTTCGTTTCGACGTTTAGTGTTTGGAGTTTCGACGGAGCGATGAGACGTTTAGTTTATTCGACGTATAGGGTTCCGACGATTTGGGTTCCTGCCCCAGTGTATTTATTTTAGTTATTTGGCGTCCCGTGGACTTACGCGGTCATGCAATATTATTTGGAGGCTCCCGGTATTTATTGGGATTTATTGTATATATATATAATTATAATTATATATATATTGTTTTGGGGTTAGTTTATAATTTCGGATAAAATGAGGGTCATTTGTGCAATTAGGTTATATATATATATACATATGTGTATTTGTATATGTTGAACGAACCGACAGTCTTTATCTCCTTCACGCGTCTCAGCATCCATTCTTTCATTCTCTCCAGCAGCCGACCACCACCTTCTTCATCCTTTTCATCGCCGATCATGGAGAGAGAGAGAGGGGTGTTGGGCTGGAAACGAGGTCGCGCGTAAGAGCGTGACCGGGCGGAGGAGTCGCCGGCTAGAGCAGCGGCGACGGCGAGTAGTGGCGGCGTCACGAGGGCCGTAGTTGGTGGGTCTGGTTCGCGTAGATGGCTGGGCGCAGCTGGGTCTCGCAGTTCGCGCGACAGAGGGTGTTCGGCCGGAACTTCGGCTGGCAATTTGATCGGCTTCCCGATGTCGGATGACTGCAATTTTCGGAGGGTAGCTTTGTATTGGTTCTAGGTACGTCATACTAAAATTTCGTAATTTTCCGTTGAGCGGTTTGTCGGGAAATCGCGTTTATAGGTTAGTATTTTCGTTTAGGTTATTTTAGATTCACCCAAATTGATTAAGCTATTGCTAATGGGCTTCGTATATATCATACAGGTTGTTGAGGCGGACGTTTCGGTATATTCAAAATATTATTCGGGTGACTTTGGTCGGCGGGCTCCATATACGGGCGCCGGTAATGTTCACGGTTGGCCGTTTTGGGCTGTTCTGTAAGCGTAATTAAGGTGGGAAATTTTATTCTCACTTCCGTATCGTTGACGTGATTTGGGTCTGGAAAACCTTATTTATTTTCATTTAGATATATTAAATTATGAATTTAAATATCTATATTTGGGTTAGAATTGAGGCAGGACCTAGAAATTAATTTTATAAATTAATTAAATTATTTTTTTGCAAAATTAAATAAATTTCTATTTGAACTAAAAAAATAATAGGTGGCTTAGTTCCCTTTTTAATGTGTTAGGGAATATGTGAACGAGAGGAATGTGAAAACTTAGACGTTATGCTAGGTTCTCCTTATGATACGTGGACTATTTGCTTTAAGGGAATTAAAAACATGTTTAAATGAATGAACTTGTATACTTGTGAATTAAAGTATAAGTTGACGAATTGCAAGCATGATTATGTGATATAATTGTTTGTCGTGGTTTATTACTTTATTATTTTAAAAGCATGTGAAATAGATTATGAGATTCATGTGGTAGCATGTGGATATTGTTCATAAATATGATGCATTACATATTTATGTTGAGACATGATTATTATTGAGGCCCTGGATGCATATTGAGAACATCATGTAGTGTCAAATCATGGTGTTGGTATATGAGGGTTATGTAATCATGAGTGGGTGTCTTTGTGTCAAATCGTCGCAATAACTGGCCAGGAGGTATCTCCCACTATGGAACTAAAAAGCCAAAAAAAGTGATATAGGGTTGGTTGTTGCCCCATCGTTGTGGTATGCGCCGCTCTCGAAGTCGCAACTGGGTTGTGCATCGGTTATTCAGATCTTTGGAATAGGGTTGGTTCCTGCCCCATCGTGGTGGTATGCACCACTCTCAGCATGGGAGTTGCAAGTAGGGCTCTCGTGCAACCGTCTTCCTTGTTGAAAGTGAAAGATAAAATTCACTTAGGAAGAATCGGTGCGGTACTCTTTTCCCATGGTATAGGTGAATGCGTATTCGTTAACCTGTGATTGGGAAAAGGGTAGTATTGAGTCACATTGTATTGCATAGCATTATGTGATTTCATTTGACATGTATATGTGATGTTGGAGCAGGTTTATATGTGTTATTATTACTTGTGGATTTTGGAGCATGTTAATTATGAATATTGCGAATTAAATTCATATTTTTATAAAATGCTCAACTGAAAGTGAATAATGTGAAAACATGAATTAAATGCGGTAATTGTAAAAGTATAATGAGTTGTATTCTTATACTTATGATTATATACTTTTGTACCATTGGGGGAGGTTAAGTATATTGGCATAGTGACCTATGTGGTTAGTTGAGGTTAGTGATTGACTGCATAGTTGATTTTTGAGTTGATGCCTTAGAGAATGCGGGGTTAATAGTTTTGTGATTGTGATTAGTTGTGTGACCTCTTTGGAGATTTGAGGTCAGGGATTGATTCTAGTATCAATTGAGATTTAAGGCCTTAGAGAAGGTAGATGATGAGATTGTGAACTTAGTGGATGTTGTTATATATGCCTTTAGGTGCCTTTCACCTTTTGAGGAATGAGTTATCAACTGTATTCGAGGTTTTGATTGTGTTAAAAAAGGTTATGGTTGAGGTGATTTTATTAAGTACTTGAGGTACTGTAGTGTTGTTTCTTATGCTTAGTTCATTCTCCTAAGCATTCCTTGTACGGTGTTTTGTTCACTAGTATGTGATTGTTGACTTCTATGTTACTCCTAGATTCGTCGGTTACGGCATGGTGCCGAACCTCTTCCTTGTGTTATCATTTGATTTCGTGGGGTTGGAAACGGATAGTTGATTCCGTGAACCTAATGTAGTACTCTTCCTTCCTTGTCCTCTTGGACATTATAGGAATCCGTAGAGTTATGTTCACTCTTATTTGACTGTCTTTTAGAAACGGTATTTTCTAAGTCTTGAAATAAACTTTTTGTATTTAAAAGGAAAAACCCGTTTTCGCCTACCCCCGTAACAACTAAAAGTTTTAACACTTTATAAAATGATCTTAGGATCTTCTTTAAAAAGATTTTTAACTTCTAAAAGCCGGTGATGGCAACTGACGGAGACCGCGGGCAAGACGGTCATTTTTACTGTGTGGTTTCTTGAATGAAAACTATTTTATCACTTTTCTCGAGATTCTGAGGTTACGAGACTTCTTTCTCAAAAACCTCGACCTGTAGAGTTTTAAAGGTGTTTTCTTGTTCACCTTTACTTCAGATCATTTGTAAGTCTCGGGTATGAGGCTTGAGTTGTTCAGTACACACATATAGTGTTGCCTTTCACTTCTTCTTGGTTGTTGATGTCACCACCTAGGTCATTTGAGTTTTCTTACCTTAGGGGCATGCATACCGAGTGGATTGGTTCGAGTTTTAAAACATTTTTTTAAAAAAAACTATTGAATTGGGATTCATCTTTTTATAACTTCCACTCTCGTCCATTCGCTTTTGGTTTCCTTATTCGGGTGTTTTCACTAAACACTTGGGGTGTTCTTAACCTTGACGTTGTTGTCTTGGTTATCTGTTGGTTTAGTATTAGGACTTCTTTTCCCTTACTTTGATTTCTTGACTCTTATGTGGTTGTCATGAGAGTAGTGTTCAGGTACTCTCCGAGATTCGACTATTTAGCGTTCCTTATCCATAATGAGAGTATTGGTGATTTATTGACCTTATTGGAGATGATATTTTGAGATTTTCGTATGGTGATATGATCAGGTGATTCCATCCTTGAGGTATAGATTTTCTCTAGGAATGAGACGATGTTTCTTATATATATATTGTACATATATATATATATGATGGTTGTGTTAGTACGCAAGGACGTGAGTGCTTTTCCTCCTGAATTCTTAGGGAGTGAGTTATGAGTATTCCTTGGTACTAGTGGTGGATTTTGATCCCTGTGGATATTAGAGGTGAGTGTGTTTTCCCTCTATTTAGATTTTCTGGTTAGCATTGTGAGCGCTTGATGGTTTGTTAGATTGGACTTGGGTGTCGTGTACCTAGTGTACGTTGGTAAAAGTAGTGTAGACTACTGGTGTTGGTACTTGGAGTACGAGTCTTAGTTGTACCTTATAGACTCATGTTGTGTACTTATATATACTTATATATATATGTATATATATATATATCCCCGATATATACTCGTTTACGGTAGCATATGAGTACGTGCCTTGGGTTTTCGTGGCTGGGTTATGTTGTGGGCTATATATCTTGCTAGATAGTTTAGCATTACCTAAATAGTCAGAGGATGTGGTAGCTAGGATATCATTTTTCCCACTGATCTTATTTGCTCACAGGGGTATTTCATCGCCCCCTAGTATTCCCACGCCAGGTTGAAGGAAATGTTGCGGCTACGGACAGCATGCGGTGCAACGATAGCTTTCTTTTATATTCCTTGTGATAGGTTTTGGAGTTGCGCAGGGTGATGCGGTTTCGGTTGCAGCACGACTGGTTTGGGGGACGATAGTTATCTGCTGTCAATTTCTTTACCCATTTTGTATGGGATTGTCATGTATTTCCTTTGGGATCCAGTCTGTTGGCGTATCCCTATTGGTGTATCTTTTATTTCCTGTATTTATTATTTTAGGATGTTATTGTATCTATTCGGCACTGCCATGTTCTTTTTTGTATTCTTATTCGAGGATTTGTGGCTCTGTTGATTATAGAGGGTTGTGTAGGGGTTTTGGTTTCTTTCCACTACCTCGGCCCTAGTAGGATTGATGAACGTTGGGCCTGTGAGCCATTGATATTATCGAATTTTTATTGGTAGGTTATTCTATTGTGGTTGTATGTCTGGATGTTCCAGTTACAAACGAAACTCTGCCGGATTTTTGTTAGATTCCGTTGTTTTGTTCTATCATTCATTTAGGTATGAAATATACCATTTTTATCATTTTTCCATACATTTTCATGGTTAATGATATCTTAGTTGGTCGTTCGTATTATGGATCACATCGTGGATTCCTTGGATGTCTCGGTTCGGGAGTCTTAGGAATTTAGGAACGTGTCAGTTGGCATCAGAGGATACTATTGAATTTCTAGTATTCGATTAGGCATGGAGTATATTTTTTATTGTTATTCCATGTATTTCCTTGTTATTGTTGACTCTAGAGGTCGTTTGACTGACGTCATCCCTTGGAAATTTGCTGATTTTCTATATTACAGTTTCGGGAATTTTAGGGGCATGACACTTAGCGTTTAGTGTTTCGATGGAGTGATGACACATTTTGGTTGTCCGACATTTAAGGGTTCCATGGTCTGGGTATATACCCCAGACGATTTATATCGGATATTTTAGTTATTTGGCATCCCATGGATATTTGGGTTCGCGTGATTTTGTTTGGGGGTTGATCTAGTAATTTTTTTAGGATTATTGTAAATATATATTGAATTAAAATTCTATATATATAAGTATTGTATTTATAATATATATATATATATATATATATATATTTGTATATTGGTATCGTGAAAAGGAGGAGGACCAACCATGCGATCAGCCACTTCTTCTTCCTCGCTTTTTCTCGCGGCAACCTCTCCTCCTTCTTCTCCCTCCTTGATCTATCCACCTTCATCCTCTTCTCCACAGCTTCTTGCAGCTGACAAAGAAAGAGAGCGAGTGGTCGGAAGAGAGAGGGAAGTAGCGCATCTAGTGGTGGAGCTTCGTTGGACTGGTAAGGCGCGACCTGGCCTGCTCCGGTGATAGCGTAGGGGCGGTGGCATGCGCAGGTGGTGGTACAGTGGTGGTTTGGTTGCTATAGTTCCGTCTCACAACGAGCGACAATGGTTTCGACCAGAACTTCGCGAATTTGTTTCGTTAGCTTCTCGACCTCCGATGACCACAATTTTTTGAGTGTAGCTTTGTCTCGGTTTTAGGTAAGACATACTAAAATTTCATATTTTTTCGTTGAGCGATTTGTCAGAAAATCGCGTTTATAGGTTTGAATTTTTGTTTGGGTTATTTTATATTTGTTCAAATTGATTAAGCTATTGCTAATGGGTTCGTATATATCATATAGGTCGTCGAGGCGGACATTTCGGTATATTCAAAATTTTACTCAGACGAATTTGGTCGGCGGGGCCCATATTTAGGCGCCAGTACTGTTCACGGTAGGCCCCACTTCAGGCGTGAACATGTTGGGACAAAATTGAGAACGTGTTTGAGGCGACAAGTCAGACTATTCGGTTTGGTTACGGACGTGATTGTTTAACGCGTGGCGTGCGTTTTGAGGTGGGAAAAATATTCTCACTTCCATATCATTTGTTGTTGTTTGGTTGTGCGAGCTATTATTTTAATTTAGATATATATAATTGTGAATATAAAATATGTTTATCGGTGGGTTAGGAGCGAAGCAGGATGTAGAAATTAATTTGAAAATAAATAAATAAATATTTTCCCTTTAAATTAATACATATTTGAACTGAATGAGAATAGATGGCCTAGTAACCCCTTGAGCTTTAAAGCGGGTTAATAAGATTTGTAAAGTTTGGATGTGAACTTAGAACGTGATATTAGTTTCCCTTGTTTCTTATGTTTTACGGATTCTAAGACATGTTAGGGGATAGGTGAAAGTGAGGGACGCGAAAACTTAGACGTTATTTTAGTTCCCCTTATGATTTGTGGATGATTTCTTTAATTAAAAATAAAAATCATGTTTAAAAGAATGAAATTGCATCCTTATGATTTAAATGCTTTAATTGAGATAAAATCATGTTAAATGAATGAAAATATTGTCCTTGTGAAATTAAATGACAACTTCATGATTTGGAACATGAATGGTGCATGAGAAAACATCTTGGTTGATTATTGCTTTAATTAGATTTAAAAGCATGTTATGGATTATTGCTTATAAGTATGAAATTGTAAGCATGATGATTTTATTGAGTACAATATATTGCAAATGAGAAAAGTCTATATTGTGATGGAATATGATTGTTGTTGAAAACCTGGATGCATATTGAGTACATCGTGTAGTGTCAAACTCATGGTGTTGGTATATACGGGTTGTGTAACTATGTGTGAGTTTGACTTATGTTGGTGCATGGGTTATTGGGACATAGTGCATTTGGAGTTTACATTTTGTATTGAGAATTCAATTGGTGTTGGTCTACGTCCATTTATGTAATTATCCGTGAGTAGACTTGTGTTGGATTATAAGTCGCAACTGGGTTGTGCATCCGTTTTCGAATTATAAGTCGCAACTGGGTTGTGCATCCGTCTTCGGATTTCAAAGTCGCAACTGGGTTGTGCATCCGTCTTCGGATTTCAAAGTCGCAACTAGGTTGTCCATCCATCTTCGGATTATAAGTCGAAACTGGGTTGTGCATCCATCTTCGGATTTCAATGTCGCAACTGGGTTGTGCATCCGTCTTTGGATTATAAGTCGCAATTGGGTTGTGCATCCATCTTCGGATTTCAATATCGCAACTGGGTTGTGCATCCATCTTTGGATTATAAGTCGCAATTGGGTGGTGCATCCGTCTTCGGATTTCAATGTTGCAACTGGGTTGTGCATCCGTCTTCGGATTTTAAAGTTGCAACTGGGTTGTGCATCCGTCTTCGGATTACAAATCGCAACTGGGTTGTGCATCCGTCTTCGGATTTTAAATCGCAACTGGGTTGTGCATCCGTCTTCGGATTTTAAATCGCAACTGGGTTGTGTATTTGTGTTTGGATTATAAGTCACAATTGGGTTGTGCATCCATCTTCGGATTTCGATTCGCAACTGGGTTGTGCATTGAGTTTCATTGGTTGAGTAGGTGTACCCTCTTCAATGAACGACTAGGCGACACTTATATTTGTTGACCCTTAGAGTAGGGTGTGCGGTTGTGTGTGTACCATGAGGTGATGTTGAGTCACATTGCATTCATGTTGCATTTATGTGATTCCGTTATACATGTAGATCATGATATCATTACATGTGATTTTGGAGCATGCTTATTATGAATATTGGGAAATAAATTCATATTTTAATATAATGCTCAACTGAAAGTGGATATGTGAAAATATTATTTAAATGCAGTAATTGTTAAAGTATAATGAAATATAAATTCTTATACTTGTGGTTATGTACTTTTATGCCCTTTGAGGGTTAAGTATGTGGGATTGGTGACCTCTTGGAGAGTTAAGGCCAGTGATGGATTTTAGTATCAACTGTGAGTTGAGGCCTTAGAGAAGGTAGGTGATGAGATTGTAAACCTAGTTGATTGTGTAGTATCAACGGTGAGTTGAGGCCTTTAAGAAGATGGGTAATATTCTTGTGGTCTTGGTTGGTTGCGTAGTACTAACCAAATAGATGTTTCTTTCACACTTAGAGGAATGTATCATTTATCGTACTTTTGAGATTATGAGTTGGTTAGACAAGGTTATGATTGGACCTGTCTGGTTGTGTGGCCATGGTCTTTTGATTCTGTTAATGATCTAGAGAGTTGGTATCAAATGTGAATTTCAGGTTTGAATAAATTGAAAGAGGTATTGATTGAAACTAGTTAGTTCTTTAGTAGCGGTCACTAGTTTCCTCTTTTCATGATTGTAAGGGATCGAAGCGTTTTTACTAAGTACTCGAGGTACTACAACTTTACACTTTATTTCTTGTGCTTAGCTTATTCTCTTAAGCATTTCTTTCACTCTCCTTTGTATACTAGTATATGTTTTTGACTTATATGTCATTCCTTGAGCCGTTGGTTACGGCATGATGTCGAATATTTTCCTTGTGTTGTCAAGTGATTTTATTGTGTTGGAAACGGATGGTTGTGTTCTGTGGATCCAATGCGTTGCTCTTCCTTCATTGTCCTCTTGAACATTATAGGAATCATTGAGTTATTGTTTTGGTTGGTTTGAGAATGCGTTCTCTCGGTATGGTTGTTTCATACGTAATTTCATTTTAAGTCTCGGGTATGAGGCTTGTTGTTTAGTGTACACATGTAGTCTTGCCTTTCCTCTTATTTTGGTTTATTTGTCCGGGTGTGTTCCCTAAACACTTGTGGTGTTCTTTACCTTGACATTGTTGTCTCGGTTATCCGTTGGTTAACATTGGAATCTATTTTCACTTGTTTTTTTTTTCTTAACCCTCATGTGTTTGTTCATGAGAGTAGTGTTCATGTAATCTCCGTAATTTGATCGGTTAGCTTTTCTTATTCATAGTGAGAGCGTTGGTGATTTATTGATAATATTAAAGATAGTATTAAGAGATTCATATGGTGATATGATTGAGGTGATTCAGTCCTTAAGAGATAGATTTCCTCTAGGAATGGGATGATGGTTTTCATATATATATTTATATATATTGTACACACACACACACACACATATATATATATATATATATATATATATATTGATGATGATTATGTTAGTACGCAAGGACGTGAATGTTTTCCCTCATGTGTTCTCGGGGAGTGGGTTATGAGCCTTCCTTGGAACTAGTTGTGGATTTATCTTCTTTTGGATATTAGAGGTGATTGTGATTATCTCTTTCAAGATCCTTTGGTTAGCGTTGAGAACGCTTGGTGATTAGTCAATTTGGACTGGGTTATTGTGTACTTGGTGTACATTTGTGAGAGTAATGTAGACTACTAGAGTTGGTACTTGGAGTACGACTCATAGTTGTACTTTGTGGGATTCATGTTGTGTATTTATATATATATATATATATATATATGTATATATCCCCTATATACTTATGTACGTTAGTATATGGGTGTGTGCCTTGTGATTTGGGGCCGAGATTAGTTATGTGTTACGTGTCTTGTTGGATGGCTTAATATTACCTAAACAGTCAGAGAATGTGGTAGTTAGGATTTCGTTTTTCCTACTGAGCTTCTTTACTCACAGGGTGTTTCATACCCCTGGTATTCCACGCTAGTTTGCAGGAAATGTTTTGGCCACAAACAGCATGCGGTGCATCGGCATCTTTATTTTATTTTCCTCATTACAGGTTTTAGAGTTGCGTATGGTAATGCAGTTACGGTTGCAACGCGACTGGATTTGGGGGCGATAGTTATCTACTGTCTTCTTTAACATTTAGTTTTTTTACCCATGTTATATGGGACAACCATGTATTTCTCTTGGGAGCCAGTCTGTTTGCATATCCCTATTGGTGTATCTTTATTTTCCTGTATTTATTATTTCAGGATGTCATTGTTTCTCTTCGGCACTACCATGTATCTTTCTATATTCTTATTCGAGCATTTGTGGCTATGTTGATTATAGAGGATTGTGTAAAGGTAGCAGTGTTTTCTTTCCACTACCTCGGCCCTAGTAGGATTGACGAATGTTGGGCTGTGAGCCATTTATATTATAACACTTATTATTGGCAGGTTATCTGTTGTGTTGTGTTTCCGGGATGTTCCATTTACAGACGGAATTTTGCCGAATTTTTGTTGGATTCCGCTGATGTATTTTTATCATTCACTTGGGTATAAAATATACCACTTTTATCAGTATTCCATACATTTTAATGGTTATTGATATCCTTAGTTGGTCGCTCATATTATGGATCACACCCCGGAGTCCTTGGATGTTCCAGTTTAAGAGTCTTAGGATTTTAGGGGCGTGACAAAAGTGACTACTTAACAAGTAGTTTGAAGGAATAAATGTAGACATCATTTATGTGCATAAGGGACCACAAAGAAAGTTATAATTATCTAGTGACAGATAATACTACAAAAATGTAAAATATTAACAATAATCAAACACAGATTTACAAAAGGGACAACTAAAAGGCAAAACAAAAGGGAAAATGCTTGTCTTGTGAATGAACCGAGCCGAGCTTTGGGCTATTCGGTCTTGGCTCGTTTGTTTATTACCTCGGCTCGGGCTCGTGACGAGCCCTAAAATTTGTGCTTGGGCTCAGGCTTGTCATGATTATAAAATCTCGGACTCGGCTCGGTTCGGCTCGTTTAAAAAATATATTTTTTATCTAAACTCGTTTGTTCAAGCTCGTTAGGCTTGTTTGTTCAAGCTCGTTAGGTTCATTATGCAGATTATTATGAAACCCAGAATTGAACCAACATGTTATATTAATATATTTAATTCATATCATATCTAAAATTTTAAAAAATGTAAATATATAACAATCATCAAGTATATATAATATTAAAGTTGAACAAACCAAACATCATTACAAAAAATTGGTTACAAAAAATTGGAAGTCTTGACTTCTATGAATTCCCAAAATCAGAATCCCAAAAATCAAATGACTTTTTTCCAAACAATCTGAACACCAAAATATCATATGATAGCTCCCAAAAATCTGAACCAAAATAACTCCAACCTATATTAAATAAAACATCTGGAAAAATATAAGTTAGGATATTGTTATGCTGAATACAATAATCCTATGTAAATCAATGAAAAAAATTTAGTATAGTATTTCAACATACTTACTAGCAAAAATGATATTGTTACTAAGGCAAAAATCAGATCAAGTCAGCAGCCATTGAGTTGATCCCACTTTTGAGTTCAGTTTTTTACCACTTTACCAAGCAATAACACTAAGTTTATATACAAGTCGTTCAGAGTGAATATAATCACTTCTTAAGTTCATCTACTACAAAATTAATATAAAAGGACTTTAATATTAATTTCACTGTTAGAACATATTGAAGTAAAAATAATTTTCTAGTTACTAGTTAAAACATATACGAATACGACTAAGGCAACTAATACTAGCAAATCACTTAAAAAATTAGAAATCAGAACCTAAATTTAACAAATTCAGAATCAAAACAAAATAAGAGACCCTCTACTGCAATCTATAAACAAAAATAAAATATAAATATACATTAGGAATAGTATATTGTTGTGTTAAATATAATAATCCTATATAAATCAATGAAGACTTATACTTACTAGCAAACACTGTTGTGTTTGGTTGGCCTTTATCTCTCAGATGAGCGTCAAGCTACTAAAAGATGGGGAGGTCGGATTGTTATTGTAACCAACAATCCTTAAGGGAGCATGTGGTTTAATGATATTTAGAACGTCTGGTTTCAGAACATAAACAACAAAAACATATGGACCTGGACCAGCCAATTACATCAGTTAAAAAAGGAACAACAATATAAGGGGAAAATACTTTATTCTCCTATTGTTGATGATAGTTTGTGCATGTAGTGATATAAAATCTCCATTCAGGAGGTTTCAATTGAGGGTGATAATGAATATAACACAATGATACATAGGAAGTTACAGCAGAAGAGGTCAAGATTAATTAGTTATATAAATCAATAAATATACATGCTTACAGTATAACATGTAATTCAAAATTTAAATGTTACAAATGAATAGTATACAATTCAGTTACCCAAAAATGATGAGATGACAATATCATATCTCATGAATTTTGTTTTTCCAAAATTCAGAATTCCCAAAATAGTCAACCCTACATTAAACAAAATGAAACAAAAATATAGATTAGGATATTGGTGTGCTAAATTAAATTAAATAATATAACTGAAAAACAATACTTAAGGATGAACTAATGATAAAATTTAGATATTACTAGGCAGTGTTATCCAAAAACAACAAGATGACAATATCATGAATTATTTTTTTTCCAAAATTCAGAATTCCAAAAATAGTCAACCCTACATTAAACAAAATGAAACAAAAATATATGTTAGGATATTGGTGTGCTAAATAAGAATTAAATAATATAAATCAATGAAAAACAATACTTAAGGATGAATTGATGACAAAATTCAACAATTACTAGGGCACTGTTATCTCCTCCAAGCATTCTGTTGTTTTCTACAAAAAGAGAGTAAGAAAAAAAAATTGATTACAATCAAAGCAAATTTAAATAATAATTTTTTTGTTAAAAGTTCACGATACTTACACTTAATACATTCTTCACTCCATGAATAACACGTATCGAGTCACCTCCATAAATAAAAGCTTCTACTATTTTTGTTGATAATGATGCACGATATGGATCAATAGTTCTACCTTCGGTGCTAAAAGCAGCCTCAGAGGCAACTGTGGTAATAGGAATTGACAAAGTATCAGCTGCCATTTTGGATAAAATTCAAAATTTCAGATTGTTGACTTTCCACCATTCTAGTGCATCGGAACAAGAATTTGCTTCAACATTACAAATGAAAACACCTTCTTCTAAGTACATGTCTAGTCCAAATTTGGATGGCTGAACACTCTCATTCTTTCTAACAAAAAGATCATATTCTTGTCTTCCTCTACTTTTGTACTTAAAGCTGCCACTAACATCATAATTGGTAGAAACAATTGTTTGATTCGCTCTTTGCTCTAAGTTGCTTGAAGTATAGTTATCCATATACCCTTGAAAGAGATTTTGTAATTCCTCACGAACTGATCCAATATTAGTTGATGCCTCAAACTCATAATATATCTTGTAAAAGCAAAGCTCAATCAACACCATTGTATACCTTGGATCCAATATAGCACCAATTGTCATCAAAAGATTACATTCGCCCCAATATTTATCAAATTTTTCTTTCATTTTATTGGTCATTGATTGCATATAAAGATTTTTTTCCTATGACTTCTAACTTAATACTTTTTTTATGTTCCACACTTCAGGAAAAAACAAATTTGAAGTTGGGTATAAAGTTCTAGATATGGTGTTAGTCACATCTTGAAAAACCTTTAAAAATTGACACACCTCCTTTGCTCTCCTCCAATCCTTTAAACTAGGCAGTCATTTATAAGTAGGATCTTTGTCTTGATATCTAGGAAACACCTTTTTGAATTCTATTGCAACTTCTAACATAGCATGGGTTGCATTCTAATGGGTGGGAACATATATAATTAAATTCCTTGAAGGAAATTGCAACTATTTCACAATCTCACTAAATTTGATAAGACGGTCCTCTGATGCTTTTAACTACTTCACACTTTCACGAATATTTTCAATTGTATTTTGGATCACACTAAGTCCATCTTGTACCATGAGATTTAAAATATGCGCACAACAACGAGCATGGAATATCTTTTCATAAAAAAAGTTTACTTTTAATGGAAAAGTTATATCTCAAAATCCTAATCGCTACATCATTGTTACCTGCATTGTCAAATGTAACAGTTGATACCTTATTTTCAATGCCCCATTCAATTAAACATTGAGAAATTGTATCAGCTATAACAACGCTGGTATGAGGAGGTGGCATATCACGAAAAATTCAAGATCCTCTTCTTTAACTTCCATTCAGAATCGATAAAGTGTCCCGTAAGACACATATACCTAATATGTTGGCCAGATTTCCAGAAATCAGAGGTAAGGTTGATTTTGTTTACACTTTTAAACACAATTTTCAACTTCTTATTCTCCATCTCAAAAACTGCCATACAATCATTCTTTGTGGGAGTACGTGATATCTATTGGTAATGTGGGCTAACATTTTTCATGAACTTATTAAACAATTCATGCTCCATCATGCTAAATGGATACTCATGTACAAGTATCATTTGTGCAGCACTTTCTCTAACCTTTGCATGATCATACTTAAAATTTGTTATGTTAGGCTTACTTCGCACACCTTTTTTTCCAAAATTTAAAACTTTTTGTTTTTTATCCACTAGTAGACGACATGTACACTTTTTCAAGTGCCTAAGCAAATGAGTTGTAGCACTTCCCCCCCCCCCCCCCCCCCCCCCCCCCCCCCCGCCCCTTTTCTTTTTTTAGTTTAAAAGGGATTGTCTTCATTAACCTTAACATCAATTACTTCATTAACCTCAACGTCAACAACTTCATTTATGGTTTCACCTTCACAAGTCATTTTTTTACCCTTTTATACTGAAGAAGTCAGTAAGAAGTCTGAATACTGCCTTGACATAACTATAAATAAAATAAATAAATTTTGTAAAGAGCTACTATAAGAATATATTTCATATACAATCCAAAATATATATTGTTTCTGTTAAAAGCATCAATGTAATAATTTTTTGGGGGTTTTATAGTTTTTTTTTTCCGTTGTGACGAATAATTCAATAATTTTCATTATTTGCTACAGCCCATACTTGCACACCTCATTTATTTTTATATTTAAAAACAATATATTGCTACATTTAAACTGCTATTTCTGCATATTTTGTTTTTCAATAACTATTTTTAACCGGAAAATTCATGTCATATTTTACTTTCAAAGCGGAGTAATTAAATTAATTTCTATAGCTGAAGTCAAAACTATAATTTGAATATACTTGTTTTCCTATATCATGCCATTATTTTAATAAAAGAACTTAATTTTTCATGAGTCACACTCTTTTAATGATTGTAGTGATAGTGTTTTTCACTAATTCATTGTTATAAAAATCTTTATTCTAAACATCATTATTTTCTCTCTCTCATAGTTTAACTACATTTCAATTTCAGGCTAGTACTCTATAAAAGTACATAGCCACACTGGAAAATCCCTACAACTAAAAGACATGCATAAAACAATCATATACACATACAAGACATCCCCAAAAATAATGTCGGTGGGAGCACAAACCAAATACAAAAAATACATGTGTGTGTATACTGAAAAATAAAATGGGATAGAGTATTACTTTGGGTATGATGGTTAAACTCCGGTAGGAAGCTTAATTCTTGACCAAACCTTCAAACTACAAAAATATTTGCATATTAAATTAAACCATATAACTTCACATATTAAACATGTATATATGTGTGTACATGTGTGTGCATATATATATATATATAAAGAGAGAGAGAGAGAGAGAAAGTGAGAGAGAAATCGCATATGAGAATTACCGAGAAAGGTGTGTATTGTGTTAGTTGGTAGAGAGATTGAAAGGACTGAGATCAAATTCTTGAATAATCCATCTTCCGGTCGGGTCGAGATCAGTAAAAGACGTTTGCATTCTCACTCTCAAACAAAGGAAGGGTTTGAGTTAGGGTAGAATACAAATTAGAATTGGTAAAATAAATCAAAGGAAAGGGCTAGATTGTTTGCACTCTCACTCTCAGACAAATGAAGGGTTTGACTCGTTTCAGTCGTTTGAGTTAGGGTAGATTGTAGAATACGAATTGGAATTGGTAAAGTAAATGAAACGAAAATGCTAGATTACATTGAGATAAGGTTTAGTCTATAGTTGACAAGTGTCCTTAGAAATAATGTAGTAAATTGGAATTCTTTTTTTTTGTTTTTTGTTTTAAATTATATGAATATCTATTATATATATATATATATATATATATATCCATTTATTTTTATTATATTTTAAAGTATTAAATAAATTATTATTTTAAAAAAGAATTGTTAATTTAACTTCATTTTTTGTTTGAAAAAAGATAATAAAACTTTATTGAATAATATTATAAAAAATTCATATAATTCAATTATACTTTCTTTTTTGTTACACTACAACAAAACAATATTAGTTTAATTGACTTTAATGGAGTAAAATTGAGTGGAATTGATATAATCCTCAATTCAATGTAGTGTAATTAATTGAGTAAATTCTCAATTCAAACTAGTGTAATTAATTGAGTAAATCCCCAATTCAAAGTAGTAATTTTGACTTCAATTGAGTGAAATTCAGTAAATCCCTAATTCAAAATAGTTTAATTGAATTTAATTGAGTGAAATTGATAAAATTCCCAATTCAAGGTAGTGAAATTGAGTTCAATTGAGTAAATCCTCAATTCAAAATAGTTTAATTGAATTAAATTGAGTGAAATTGATAAAATATCCAATTCAATGTAGTGAAATTGACATCAATTGAGTTAAATTCAGTAAATTCCCAATTCAAAGTAGTTCAATTGAGTATAATTGAGAAAATCTTCAATTCAAGGTAGTGAAATTGAGTTCAATTGATTAAATCCTAAATTCAAATTAGTTTAATTGAATTAAATTGAGTGAAATTAATAAAGTCCTTAATTCAAAATAGTAAAAATTTAGTGAAATTAAGTTCAATTGACAAAATCCTCAATTCAAAGTAGTGAAATTGATAAAGTCCTCAATAAAAAAATAGTAAATATTTAGTGAAATTGAATTCAATTGACAAAATCCCTAATTCAAAGTAGGAAAATTGACTTCAATTGGGTGAAATTCTGTAAATCCCCAATTCAAAGTATTTTAATTGAGTTCAAATGAGTGGAATTGATAAAATTCTCAATTCAAGGTAGTGAAATTGAGTTCAATTGAATAAATCCCCAATTCAAAGTTGTGAAAATTGAATTAAATTGAGTGAAATTGATAAAATCTCCAATTTAAATAGTGAAAATTGAGTTAAATTAAGTTCAATTGACAAAAGATTTTTATATTTCATATTTTATTTTTATACAATATATACTATTTTTAAAGTAATTTTGCTTAATTTTTATTACTAAGATTGAAATAAGTCCATGATTAATTTATTGAAAATTCTTTTTTCTAATTAATTGAATTAGATGGTTTTCACTATTCTAAAATTGAGTTTTTCACCAATTCAACATATAGTAATTACTTTATTGTGCGACTTTGTAAATTTATTATTTTTTATTTTGATACTATACATACATATGTGTATTTTGGTTTTCAATTCATTTTTCTTCTATTTTTCTCTCTTGTGTTGTCTATTGATATAATGTTATTGAAATTTTAAATAATTTTAAGTTAGATAATAAATTTTATTTATTTAAAAAAATTATATTACTTTATGAAAATTGCTTAATAATTTTGATTAGGGGGTATTTTCTGCCATTTTGAAAGTTGGGAGGATAATTGAGGGGGTTTATTGCACTTTACTCAAATTAGTAAGATCCCACTTGGTTTTGATATCAAAAGAAGATGTGAGCGTTGGAGTGCTTCTTGGGAGCACCCTAATTATAAAAGATTAATTTAATACGATTTTTGTGACCCCCGTACTTGGCTCATTCCTACATTTATGATAGCTGTAAGTGTGAAAAATCTACTGATCAGGCCTCTATAAAGGCTATTTGTATGTTTTTGTCTACATAGAGGGAGGTGGAGTCCTCCTGGAAGAAAATGGACTCCATCTCGCTAGGATTTTTCACAAATGTTGATTACATTCTCCTCTTTGAGATTTATTCTCGATCCCTTCTGGGTTTTTGATTATCATCGCTAGCGCCTCTACTTCATCGGACGAGGCTATCTCTTATAGAGCACTTTGGGATTGACCTTTATGGTCATTTTATCATTTTCTTTTAAAATAATTTATACTAAGGGTATTTTAGATATTTTATTCCTTCGGTGACCGATAAATAAGAATGGGTGAAATATGCATGTAATTTCAAATTATGTGGTCTTAAAGAATATCTGGAGTTTATATGCGACATCATAAGAGATTAATAGCTGGTGACCCTTTATTAATTAATTAACTTTTTCGGGTGATTTTTATTGTTCTTCTTCAGTAGTTTTTGTCTTTAGTAGTTCGTTGCACATGTAATATCCAGAAAGTCAATGTCAATTGAGTTTTTTTTTTTCATTTCTAAATCATATTCCATCCGTCCCAAATTATAAGTTCCTTTTGGAAAATCTAATTTTTTAAGATGATGAATTTTATTGTAGTGTTAGTGAATGAAGTACCAACTTTACCCAGACTCCCACCATAATAATGTGATAGTTTATAATGTATATGTTTTATAACTTTAATGCTTGAAGGTTAAATTGATAAATTGGCTAAATAAATTACATTGACTTTCAAAGTGGACACTTATTTTGGGACGGCTAAAAGAAGAAAAGTGAACACTTATTTTGGAATAGATGGATTATTTTTTTTATGAATAACATTGATAGAGGAATTCCATCAACCAGTCCTTAGGGGAGGAGTCGTAGTTTATTGAAACTTTTCTCATTCCTATTGGCGTAATGATTGTTCGACCTTATACGACAAGGCAATAAAGAAATTGAAGCAGTTGGTTAAGGAGTCCTCGATGATTCTTCGATCGAGGAGTATCCTTTTAATTGATAATTCACAAAATTGGAAAAAAAATTGTGAGGATGAAATGCTCCTCTAGGAAGCTCATGTTTATAATTCTAGGATTTATCTTCATTCATTCAGACCTCCCAACCCTCAATCCGGTTTGCTTCCAAGGTAACCTCAACTTTTTAGAAAGGAGAGAGAGAGGATGGGGAATAAATAGTGTATTTATTTTTGTTCTTAGTTCCGACTGCAAGGTTATGGAGATTCTTTTTATTCCAATAAGGTAGAGTGGTTTTGATTCTCCCCAAGACAAAGCCAGAGCGGCTGACATGAGGGAGAATAAAAAATGACTTGTTATATTATTCTTGTGTATGATCTTGAACAAATTAATTTCTAATTAAAATGGGATTAACTTTTAGGTACGACGGTAACTTCATGAGTCAAGTTCGCAGTGAAAAAATTAAAACTTAATTCAATTTATTCATTTAAAATATTTGAAATTGGAATACAATCCCAAATTTACATTATTTTGAATACCCAAACAGGAAAGCAGTGGAATTGCAATGCAATACCAAATACAAAGCCCCATTAAGGTGCTTGTTGCTAGAATATTTGAGACATTCTCCCAAAGTTATGGATTCATGAAACAGAAAAAATTATGACACCAAAACTACACTATTGAATCAATTATTATCATCTAAGTTTCTTATCTGAAAGAGAAGATCATCATCAAATCATTCCTCCCCACTTCTCTACATTCATGCTCGCTTTGGATGCCTGTAAATATCATTGAATAACAATTAAATTAAAAACATTTTTAGTAGAAAGGAAATTTTTTTAAAAAAAAAGAGTGAGAAGAAGAAGAAGAAAAATCAATTAATTATCCATTAAGGTTTTAATTATTACCTCTTTTTCCCAGTCGCATCTTGCTGTTATGATGACCAATATCAGAGTTTGAAGTGCAGTGCCACCAAGTATCATTCCAGCCCATATACCCTGATGATAATCAATCGGATACCCATGTTTAGAAAATAAAAGGAATGAAATTTATTGCTATATTGTGAAAGAAATTGTAGTAAACAGTATTTTTTTCCCTTATAATTCCAAATATTTTTGTTGTATTACAAGGGTTTTTTCAGTACTTTTTTCATACATTAATGAAATTAAATATGCTCTAAATTCGGAAAAAAATAAAATAAAAGGTGCTCTAACATTTGTCCTTTATTTGACCCACAAAATAATGCCAAACTACAAGGGTTTTTTCACTATTTTCTTAATACAATAAAATAAAAGGTGCTCTAAATTCCGGGAAAAAAATGGTGCTCTCACATTTGTCCTTCATTTGACCCACAATTTCATCTCGTAACACCAAAATAAGTAAGAAAGTTTCTTAAAGGGTAAATAGCTTAAAGCCCCCCTCAATTTTACTCTCTTTCCCTACTATACCCCCTCAACTATGAAATGAGCTTAGAACCCCCTAAAGTTTCATAAAATGTTGCACCATGGGCTTGCCTTCAATTTTTTTTACCCTTTTACCCTCCAAAGTTTTTGTATTTCCACCTTACCTTTAATTCTATCTTTACTATTATATTTCTTAATTCTTTATATTACAAAAATATTATTTCTTTAAGTTATAATATTAATTATGTCATTTACCTTTAATGTATTAGACTAAATATACTCTCAAATGTTAAATTTTTTTTTTGTAAGTTTTAATTATTTTATTTGTAAATCAATTAACTTGTTATTAAATTTTAGTTTGATTTAAATCATAAAACTCAATCCTAATTAATATATTCATAAATAAATAACAATTTATGAATATATTTTTATGAAAAGAAAGTTTCATTTGGGCAAAAAAAAATTTTAATTAGGATAATGAGTTTTATGATTTAAATGAAATTAAGTTTTATTGGAAAATGATATATATTTTGGAATATATATATATAATTCGTCAAAAATATATATTTTTCGAATTGTTTTAAAAAATTATGAATTTTTTCCAAAAAATAAAATTTTTGGGAAAAATATATATTATGTTCCAAAATATGATTTTTTCCGAAAAATAATTTTTTTGAGAAAAATATATATTATTTTCCAAAATATGATTTTTTTTCCGAAATATATATTTTTTATATTTTAGAAAATAATGTATATTTTTCATAAAAAATTCATATTTTTTAAAATAATTCGAAAAATATATACTTTTGATGAATCATATATATATATTCCAAAATATACATATTTTTTAAAAAAATAATTTTTTTGAAGGTTTGATTTCACTAAACCCTCTTATACTATTGATGGTAGTTTAGGTATTATGACTCAAAAACATATTTTGGAACATAATATATATTTTTCTCAAAAAAATTATTTTTCGGAAAAAATTCATATTTTTGAAAATAATATATATTTTTCTCAATAAAAATTATTTTTCAGAAAAAATCATATTTTGGAACATAATATATATTTTTCCCAAAAAAATTATTTTTCGGAAAAAATTCATATTTTTTAAAAGAATTCGGAAAAAATATATTTTTAACAAATTATATATATATTCCGAAATATATATCATTTTCCAATATATATATATATATATATATTCCGAAATATATATATTTTGTTCAAAATATATATATTGTTTTCATAAATTGGATTTATTTATGAATATATTAATTAGGATTGAGTTTTATGATTTAAATCAAATTAAAATTTAATACCAAGTTAGTTGATTTACAAATAAAATAATTATAACTTATTAAAAAAAAATTACATTTGAGAGTATATTTAGTCTAATACATTAAAGGTAAATGACATAATTAATATTGTAACTAAAAGAAATAATATTTTTGTAATTTAAAGAATTAATAAATATAATAGTAAGGATAGGATTAAAGGTAATGTGGAAATACAAAAAATTTGGAGGGTAAAAGGGTAAAAAAATTTGAGGGCAAACCCATGGTGCAAGAAAATGAAAGTTGAGGGGGGTATAATTAATTGAGGGGGTATAGTAGAAAAAGAGAAGAAAGTTGAGGGGTATTTTTAGCTATTTACCCATTCTTAAAATAAGTTTTTACCGTTTTTTTTTTCTTGTTCACGCAGAGTTGTTAACAAAATACAAAAAATTTAAGCTTTTAGGTTTCATTCCAAGCAACAAAAATTGGCAAGTAAGCCATGGTGATTGAATCATGACTTATCTGTGCTGATGGTATCCAACAAGTAACGGTACTTGTTGGGCACATAATGTTAGCTATATATATATATATATATATATATATTCACTCATATAGGAGGGGCAGGGGCATTTTGTAAATGTATTAAGGGTGCAAGTTTTTCATATGTCCCAAACACATGACCACTTAACAGTCAATTTTTACCTGATCTCTATCCACGGGTTCAAGTTGCAGCATGTACAAATTTAATAGGAATATATATATATATATAGAAATAAATATCAATGGGTGTTATTGGCACAAGTATCAAATTATAGGAGTGTTTTCTCTAGTCTTTCCTATACATAATTAAGATAAATTATATTTTAAGTATATAAAAAGGATATCAAGACATTCACATATTAAAAAATTCATGTGCCCGACACATAATCATTTAGTCGGGTTTTATTATTGGGATAGTGCCGAGAAGGGTTGAGTTGCACATGTTTTGAAATCGCATGAATTTATATACAAAATTATTTAAATGTGTGTTATTCTCACTAAATAGCAGATTAGTCATAAGTATAGATAAATTTGTGGTCCTCTCTTAAGCGTGGAGGGTCCTTAGGGTTTTCCTTATGGGTTAGAGAGTTCCGATCCTTGTGATTTTGCCCATCTCTCTGGTTTTTGTTTCTCTCCTCTCCTACGGGCGTGAACTCTTATTTACCCCTTCGAATGAGCCTCGAAGGGGTAAATAAGAGTTCTAGTGTGGAATTGTCAGGAGGTGAGGAACTCCCGACAATTTCCCAATTGAGGAGGCTAATAAGCTTCCATTCCTCTTATTTAATTATGTTAATGGAAACAAAAGGTGGAGAGACAAAAATGAATCAGATTCGAAATCAATTGGGTAATTTTGATATGCATTAGTTTCTCTTAAAAAAATAGCCGGGGGCATAACATTGTTGAGGAAAAAGGACTTGAATGCGTTATGGTGGAAAGTGATGACTTTCACATTACTTGCAGACTTAGTAATGGAGTTAGTCAGGGCAGTTGGTTTTTCACTGGGTTTTATGCATCTTGTGATGATGGTAAGGAAAAACAATGGGATTCTCTTTGTGTGTTGCAACAAAAGTTAGGGCCTCGTTGGATAATCTTGGGGGACATTATATATTTATGGGTTTCAAAGGATTTCCTTTTACATGGTGCAATAATAGAGGCGAATGTCATACAATCCGATAACGAATTGATAGGGGAATGTGTACAATGGAATGGCATGATGTTTTCAAACACAACTTGGTTCATCATTTGTGTGTTTCAGGCTCTGATCACAGTGCTTTATTGTTACATTTGAATGAAACCTTGGGCAAGACTAGAAGACAATTTATGTTTGATAGGCAATGGGTCAAGTTGCCAGAATTTAGGGACACTGTAAATAAAGAATGTGATTTTTCAGTTAGTGGCTCTCCGATGTTAAAGGTCTACGAAAAGTTAAAAATTGCAGATGGAGGTTGTGAGCTTGGAGGAAACATTTGGATAATAATTTTACTCGAAAAATTACAAATCTAGAAGCGCAACTTGTCAAACTAAAAGAAGACATCGACCTTTTCAATGGAGAAGAGATCAAAAGACTTGTGATAGAGCTTGGGAAAATTTGGAGAGATGACAAATTATATTCGAAACAAAAATCAAGAATTGATTGGTTGCACCATGGGGACATGAATACAATTTTTTTTCATAGAAAAACAATTATCAGAAGAAAAACTAACTTTATCTCAGGGATTGAGGATTCAAATGATGATTGAAAGGACACAAAGAGGATATTCGTTCAGTTGTAGAACAGGATTTTACTACTCTTTTTGCCCCTTCCAATAGTGATTCAACTAATGGTTCATTTTGGCAATTTATCCCAAACAAAGTTTCTCAAAGCATGAATAGGGAATTATTAAGGGAAGTTACTGAAGATGAGATCATAGAGGTTTTGTGTGGAATGGGTTCTTTCAAAGCACCAGGTCCAGATGACTTCACTCTTTTTTTCTATCAATCCATCTAGTGTACAGTTAAGACTGATTTAGTAAGGGCCTTCAATTCTTTTTTCCAAAATGAGCATCTCCTGAAAAGTTTGAGTCAAACTAACCTTGTTATAATCCTCAAAGTGAAAAAACCCACCAAAATAACCCAATTTAGGCCATTTCTCAATGCAATGTGATATACAAATTTTTTTCTAAAGTTTTATCCAACATATTGAAACCTCTTTTACCCGATTTGATTTATGACTCCCAGAGTGCCTTTGTTCCTAAATGCCTAATTCATGATAATATTATGATTTCTCATGAACTTATGCATTACTTGAAATCTCACAATAAGGCAAATCTTGTTTTCTGGCTTTAAAACTTGACATGGCGAAGGCCTATTGATGCAGGGGGATCCGAGTAAGACGATGCGGAGCTGTCAGATTGCTCATTGATGGCGCTGGATTACCTAGAGAGGGAGGATCAGCGCAAGGATGGCAAGAAATCGTGATCTAGCCTAATTTGGGGCAGTTTCTGTGCATGCGTCGGTTTTTTTGCCATAACTGGAGCTACGAGTGTCGAATTTGCGCCCATGACCCCAATTCGGAAAGCTAATCTCAGCGCGGACGTCGTGGCCACCCAGCTACGCTCGATGCACATCGTTTCGAGCCCCAAATCCGCTGTTTTCCTTTTTAAATCTTTAATTTTAGTTAATTTTTGCTATTTATGGTAATCTTTTATTTGCCAATTAGGAGGTGATTCTGAACCCGATTTGGGCCAGATTTTTGGCAATCTTTTTATTTTTTTCCGTATTTTGTTTTGGTAGGACTTTTACGGTTTTGCTATTTTTGGCAAAAATCCCATTAGGATTCGATTTTCAGCTATTTAAACCCGGCTTGTGGGTTGTTTTTTATTCATTCTTGATTATAAACAATTATATAAAATTCCAGAGTGTTCTCTAAATTTTTGGGTCGAAATTCTCCTGTTTTTCCCTTGCAAAATACCTATTGCATTAGCCTACAGAATAATCTATATTCTGTCCGGCATCACCTATGATCATGGGTGGATTGGGTATTTGTTTTTACAAAACATGTTGATTTATTTGGGGTTCGATAATTATTGGATAAAAATTATTATGAGTTGTATTTCTATAGTGTCCTTCTTAGTGGTGTTGAATGGTAAACCTGAGGGTTTTTTCTATTCGTTACGAGGACTAAGACAAGGAGACCCACTGTCTCCTTATTTATTCCTGTTGTGCACAAAAGGTTTCTCTACCCTCTTGAATTAGGTCATGAGTAGAAAACTCATTGAATGAGTGAAAATAGTTCCATCTGTCCCTCAAATAACACATCTCTTATTTGTTGATGATGCTTTATTATTTTGTAGATCTAACATTACTCATGTTCACCAATTAAAACTCATCTTTGAGGAGTATGAGAGCTTGACAGGCCAATTGGTAAACTCAGATAAATCTGGAATATATTTCATTGCAAACACCGAATGCCAAACGAAGCTTAATATTCAACAAGTCTTGGGAGTATCTGAGGAAGCATGGAATAACCAGTATTTGGGTCTTCCATCCATTTTGGGTAAATCAAAAAAAGCCTCTTTTAGTTTTCTTGAAGAGAAAATGTCTGCAAAGATTAAAACTTTTAAAAGTGAGATGTTTTCCAAGGCCAGGAGAGCAAAATGGCTTCTTTTTGGTGGGTTGGTGTTGATAAAAGTAGGAATACCAGATGGGTAAGTTGGCAAAAAGTCTGTGAGGCTAAGGATGATGGTGGGCTGGGATTTAAGGAGCTTGGGGCTTTTTACCAAGTTCTTCTTGCAAAAGTGGCCTGGAAGCTTGTGGTGGAAAAGGATTCATTGTTCTTCAAATTAGTCAAGAAAAGTTATTTTCCGAACTGCAATTTTCTTAAAGCTTCTTGTGGCAAAAAATCTTTTTGCTCTGGAAGAGCTTATCTACAGTTAAAGAAGTTATCAATTGTGGTATAAGATGGAAGATTGCGGATGGCTCAAGATTTGATTGTTGGCATGATGGATAGTTACCTGATCCTCTTAATCCTTTCCCCACGACCATCCCAAGCAATAGAGCCTCTACGGTTTCTGATCTCATCAATTCTTCTACTGCGACTTGGAAAGAAGGGGTGCTAAAGGAAATATTCAATGAAATATATTTGAAAATCATTCTTCAAATTCCTTTAAGGGAAACCGGTGGAATAGAATCAAAGATTTGGGGGTCATCTTCAAATGGTGTTTTCACTGTTAAAAGTGCCTACATATTAAATTTGGCTCTGAACAAAAGAACTTCTTTGAAAAACTCTCACTCTCTTGCCACTAGTAGCCTGGATCAGGAGTTCCACCCCTGTTGGAAAAAGCTATGAAAAATCCGAACTTATAGGAAGATTAAATTTTTCTTGTGGCAAAGCTGTCATGAAAAAATTCCAGTGTTGAGAACTCTAAAAAACAGAGATATGATTTCTAAAACCATGTGTTATCAATGTGGGGATAATGAAGAAACCATGGATCATGTTCTATTTTCATGTCCTTTCGCTCAACAAGTGTGTTATTTCTCTCGGTTGAGATTGAAAATTGAGGACAACGTTGAATTTTCATGGAAACATAGATGGATGGAGCTTTCTGAAAGGTGGAAAAAGTTAGATAACTTAGAAATTTGTTTTATCTTGGCCGCTTTTATTTGTTGGCAGTTGTGGAAATGTAGAAATGATAGTCTTTAACTCTATCCAATGGGAATTCCCTATTATCCTGCAGTGAGCTTTGTCACATTTTAATGAGTTTTGGGAGCTTGATGCTGATGATTGGAAGCTTTCAAAAAACATCCCAGTGAGTAAGCCAACTTTTCTGAATCGGGTTCCTCATCCCCAAGGTTTTCTCAAACTTAACTTTGATGCTTCTTTCCACATGTCCTCGTGTCGATGTGGAGGAGGTTTCTTCTTAAGAGATGGTCTTGGGTGACCTATTCGTGTGACATCTTGCTTCAAGACCAATGTTAAGTTAGCTTTTATGGTAGAATATCTCATGTTGAGAGAAAGCATCAAGTTACTCAACAATTGGGGTTATTCAAATGTGATCATTGAGGGCGATTGTCAACAAGCTATGAATCTTTCTCCAAAAGATAGTTTTTCGGCGGTGATTTTTGAGGATATTAGTTTTCTTCTTCGAAACATCAATGGAAGGTTCACGTTGAAATGTTGCAACAAGGTGACTCATAATCTAGGGAAGTTTGATTTTTTGTTGTAATCAAGGCGACAATGAATGAGATGTGTGGACTAAATGACTTCTTAATTTTATTGATGCTGACCTTGCTTCCTTTTTATTTAGTTTGTTTCCTATTTGCTTCTGAAAAAAATATAAAATTAAAAGGGTGTTTTACATACTTTACTCCTATAATTATAACAAGGGTTATTAACATTGACACTTCCTGAAGTTTGGGAAAATTTACAAACACCCTCTAACAATTCAATCCCCCATTTCATACTCAATGAAAAGTTATTTTTACCATTTGAATTTTTCTTCAACCACACCATCTATATGTTGTTTTTTTTACCCTTTGTCCTTACTTTGATTAATTGAAATAACTCTTTTATAAAACTAATCGGTTGGACCTACTATTATATTTGTCTGTGCAAATGAACCATAATATTGATTTAATAATTAAATAATTAATACAAATTCTCAAATTTTCAACCTTTAACGGGTCAAATACATAATGGTGTAACTTTCATCATGCAACTAAGAAAAAACAATTCAAATATAAAAATAACACAATGTTAAATTACATCAGTTACATGAAACTAAACAAAAGTTCTCAATTTAATAATATCTATTTGTGTCAAATTTCAATATTGTTTATTACAATTAATCAAAACAATTCAAACTATCAAATCTAATTTGGTCAAATTTCATTTAGATTAAATTTATGTGTAATAAAATTATAAATTTTCATATATAAAAAGTACATAGGTTCAAGTTTTATTTATTAGTTCAATTAAAACAAATTCTTAATTTGTCAACCCTAATTAGATGATCTATTTAACCCTAATTGTAACAAAATTAAATAAAAAATAATAATTTTAAAATATTAGATAAGATCAAATTTCATCAAGTCTAATTATATAAACAATCTCAAGTTAACAACCCTTTGTTTTTAATTATTCTTAAATCAAAATTTCAGTATCACAAACCATATTCCATCTTTTTTAAATAGGTAAAATGATAAAAATAATTTCCCGAGCAAAAAATAATATATAGGGCAAAATTTCATATATTAAGTATAACTAAATAAGAAGATCGAACATGTCAACCTTAATCAAGTGAAATTTCTTCAATCAACTCTTAAAAAATTAATTTTCAATTTGAAAAAAAATAGAGTACTACAATTAAGGTTAGTGAATTGTTGAGTGCTATAAAGTGATATATTTGAGAAGGGGTATTATATACATTTAACGTACCTGATATTTTTATAGTTCTTTCATTAATTTTAGGATTATTTACACTAATCACCCCTTGAGATTTGAAAAAGTTGACAAACACCTCCCTAACTACATGAAACATCAACAATACCCTTGAATGAAATTAATGAAAAAACTATAAAAATATCATGTGCATTAAATGTCTATAATACCCCTTTTCAATTATATCATTTTACACCACTCGTGAATTTATTTTTTTAAAAGTTAATTGAATAAATTTCAATCGATTAAGGTTGACATGTTCGATCTTTTTATTTAGTTACACTTAATACATGAAATTTTGCCATATACATTATGTTTTGCTAAGGGAATGATTTATGTAATTTTACTTATTTATAAATATGGAATATAGTTTGTGATATTGGGATTTTTATTTAAAAATAATCAATTCATTTTTATCCATCTAGGGTTGATAGCTTGATATTGTTTATTTAATTTCACTTGATGAAATTTGACATGTTCTAATAGGGTTTAAATAGATAATCTAATTAGAGTTGACAAATTAAAAATTTTAGTTTAATTAATGAACTAATAAATAAAATTTGACCCAATGTACTTGTTTTATATTAGAATTTTTAATTTTATTACACACAAATCTACTGTCTTAATGAAATTTTATCGAATTAGATTTTTGTAGGGGTTCGGATTGATTAAGTGATGCGAAGATAGTTTCTACACAAGTTCGTCAGTGAAACAACGACAATGATGCTTTTATTGCTTTTTGATTTGCTTTACAGAGAAATGAAAGAGAAAATAGTAGCAACAAGTGTTTGCGAAATACTTTCTCTCTAGAAATTTCTCTCATTTGGTTTCCGAAGATCCTCCCCCTTGAAGTAAGCTCTCGCACCTCTATTTATAGACGTGAGTGACCAGTAGTCATTGCGGATTGTATTGCCACGTCAGCACCCTGTCTCGCGACATGGTTCCTGCGTACTAATCCGCGACATAAATGCCTTGCACAGTACCATCTCGCGCCCTTGACTACGCGAAATGGATTCGCGTAATCTCATGCGCGGATTATACTGTGCACCATGTCCTGTGATCCGCGTATTTGCATCTCGGATCTGATTTATCCTTAGCCAAGGATGTTGTTATAGCTTTGCTGGGTCATGACCCCTTTTGCATGCATGTTTTGGTCATGACCCTGAATACTATCGGCCTCTCTAAGGTACTCTTGCTCAGGACAGCGTAAATAGGGTCGCGACCCACTATTTACATATTCCAAGCATTTCCCCTAGATTCCGGATAGTATTCCCTACGCGAGCAGCATTTAGGGTTATGAGTTCAGATGCGAGCTATAAACACTGCTGGCTTTGAAATTCCATTTCAAGCAATAAATCTTATTTTGATATTAATAAAACATTCAAAACCGTGTTTGGTACTAATATGGCTTTGAGCTAAGTGTTTCAGCAAGTACAGATAAATGTTTCGGGAAGATCGCTAAAGCAACAAGCGATAAGGAAACTCAAACGCAAACTCGAAGAAGGACAAAAAGATCAAAGAAAGAACAAAAGCTGGACTCAAGACCTGGGGTAGATAGGTCGGGGTAAGAATATTGTAACAAGGTATCTTATGCGTTGATTGATCTTATAAGCTCAAGTAATTAATCAAACGAACTCAAACGGATCAAAAGCGAACCTTGAAAACAATTTTTGGAGTCACCCAGTCGACTGGCCTGTCCAAGGCAGTCGACTGACTGTGACCCAGTCGACTGGCCCTTAAGGACCCAGCCGACTGGATGAACCAGTGAGTTATAAAACATTCTAACTGCATGAGGCAGTCGACTGGCCTGTCCAAGGCAGTCGACTGGCAGTTAAGGACCCAGCCGACTGACTGGACCAGAGAGTTTCGAACATTTTTGATTGCCTGAGGCAGTCGACTGGCCTGTCCAAGGCAGTCGACTGACTCATGAGGCAGTCGACTGGCCTTCTTGAGGCAGTCGACTGACCCTAGCCGTTGGGAAAAATATTTTAAATCTAAGCATGGAGGCAGTCGACTGAGTGCTTCAGGATTTTAAGGAAAAGTATTTCTAAATAATATTTTTGCCCAAAAAGAAATGATTTTGCTTGCAGATTTTCAGGTCCTACTATCCATATTGTCTAGGGTGAGACACACTCTCCAAACCCTAGTGTTCACTATATAAAGAAAGAGATATGGATTAACAACCTAAGGTTCTTGTGTGAGAAATTTTTCAAATATTGTTCATCTCTAATTTTCTCTCAAGCATCTTCTGAAAAATCTTTTGATAGCAAAATCTCGTTTTTCACTCTTATCATTTTGAAGATTTAAACTCAAGCCTTGAGCCTATTCTCTTATTGAAAATATATTGTGAGAATATATATATCTTGAGTTCTTGAAATATCACCTAAAAACACTTGAGCTTATATTGATCTATCATCCATAAAAACCTTAGGGTTTTGAGTGTTTTTTGTTTCTTGAGTGATATATTGATTACATACACAAATTTGTGATCTTGGGTGAGTGAAGCCCATTGTATCAAGGGAGGATTGTTCTCTTGATTGTGTGACGAGCTAGTTAGCTCTTTTGTAAAGGTTTTGCTATTCCACCTATTGAAGGAAGAGCCATAGTGTGAGGATTGGGAAAGTCTCAAGGAAGGGGATTCTTTGAGCCGAGGAATAGGAGTTACCGAACCTCGTAAAAATCACGGTGTCAATATCTCTATCTCTATCTTTTTACTTTATGTTCATGCATTCTTAATTTATATTGTGGTAAATAGCTTGTTGAATTTAAGTGAAATAATTCATTGCATATTTTACCTTGTAAATTAATATTGAACCTTGTTGCATGTTCTAGTAAGAATAAAAATGAGTTAGAAATTATTTTTAAAACCCTATTCACCCCCCCTCTAGGGTATTTTAGTGACTAACAATTGGTATCAGAGCCTAATCTCTACTTGTTTTTGACTTAACCGTCTTAGAGAACGATCATGGCCTTAAACATAGTCACTCATGTAGAAGGACAATCAAACAATAGGCCCCCATGGTTTGATGGTTCAAACTATAGTTATTGGAAGACTAGAATGATAGATTTTCTTCAAGCTATTGATTATCAAATTTGGCTAGTTATTGTTGATGGACCTTTTACTATTACCAAAGTAGTTGATGGAAAAACCATTCCCAAATTGCCCAACGAATGGGATAATGATGAGCGTAGACTTATTTCATTTAATGCCAAAGCTAAGGTTAATCTAAATTGTGCCTTAAGTCCAAATGAATTTAATCGAGTCTCTACTTGCTCCACGGCCAAAGAAATGTGGGATAAATTTGAAGTTACTTATGAAGGAACTACTCAAGTTAGAAAATCTAAAATTGATATACTTATGCATGAATATGAATTATTTGCCATGAAGGAAGATGAAAATATCAATTCTATGATGTCTCGTTTTACTAACATTTTGAATGGACTAAAGCATCTTGGTAGAATTGTTCCTAGATCCGATGCGGCACGCAAAGTCCTTAGAAGCCTTCCGGTCAAATGGGATGCGAAGGTGACGGCTATTAAAGAAGCACATGATCTTTGCACTATGAGTCTTGATGAGATTTTCGGGTCACTCCTTACATGGGAAATTACCTTGAAATCTCGTGAAGAAGACGCCAAGCCAAGAAAAGGTATAGCCTTGCAAGCTTCAACTAAAAGTGAAGCAAATGAGAGAATCGAAGAAGAGGTTGATGAAGACATTGCCTTGATCACTCAACAATTCAAGAGATTTCTTCAACGAAAGAAGGCTAAAGGTCGGAGGTTCTTAAAGAGCAATGAACCAAGAGGAGAGACAGGCAAGAAGGAGTCTATTACTTGTTTCAATTGTGGTAAACCGGGGCACTATAGAAATGAGTGTTTCAAGCCCAAAAAGGAGAACGATAAAAGGCCAAACAAAATGGCCATGAATGCAACATGGGATGATTATGACTCTTGTGATTCGGATGAGGAAGAGAGTGGTGAGGAAAGTGCAAATCTTTGCCTCATGGCAAATGAAGATGAGGTACATTTAAATTTACATGCATTAGATAATTCCATTTTATCATATGATGAGCTATTATTTTCTCATAATGAATTACAAGATGCATTTGAAAATTTGTATGGTGAGTTTGAAAAACTAGCAAAAAAACATAGTTTGCTCAAGAAATCTAAATCTTCATGTAATTCCACTTGCCACACCATAGTTGATGTCAATGCAACTAATGACAAAAGTATGAAGATAGAAGAGGAAAATATTTTGTTGAAGAAGACCATTGATGATCAAATAAACATCTTAGCAAAATTCACAAAAGGAAAAGAAAACTTGAGCATCATGCTAGGAAGACAAAAAAACTCTTTTGACAAATGCGGCTTAGGATATGATGCATTCAACAAAGATGCACTTTTATTGAAGAAAAGAAAATCATTAAAGCATACTTTTTCAAAACAATCTTCATGCTCAACTTCTATTGATCACAATCATGTTTCATACTACTATTGCAAGAAAAGATGTCACAAAGCAAATGCATGTTTTCTAAGAAAGAAGAAGAAAATTGTTTCAAAAATGTTTTGGGTTCCAAAAGGAACTATTGCATCTCTATGTGCTAAAGAAAACTTGGTAACTAAATCAATTTGGGTTCCGAAAGGAACTATTGCATCTCTTTCTAACCAAAATGGACCCAAAATAGATTGGGTACCAATAAAAGTCACGTAACATTGTTTTGTAGGTGTGCTTGAAGACCGCCTCAAAAGAAAGATGGTTTCTTGATAGCGGATGTTCAAGGCACATGACGGGGGACAAATCGAAATTCATGTCCTTAAAATCTTATGAAGGAGGAAACGTTACTTTTGGAGATAACTCACAAGGCAAAATTGTTGGAATCGGATCTATTGGTATATTTTCCTCTCTAGCTATAGATAACGTACTTTTAGTTGATGGTTTAAAGCATAACTTGTTTAGTATTAGCCAACTTTGTGACAAAGGTTATGATGTTATCTTTAGGTCAAATGCATGCATAGTTGAGAAAAACGGAAAGCAATTGTTCAATGCAAAGAAAAACGGAAATTTATATACTATGTTGCTATGTGAATTAAATGAACAAGATGTTAAGTGCTTTGTCACATCGAGTGAAAATAGTTGGTTATGGCATAGACGCTTAGGACATGCTAGTATGGACCTCATCCAACGTTTGTCTAAAAATGAATTAGTCAAAGGCCTCCCGAAGACTAATTTTTCAAAAGATAAAATATGTAGTGCATGTCAAGTAGGTAAGCAAGTGAAATCTTCTTTTAAGAGAAAGAAAGATATCACCACTTCTCGACCCTTAGAGTTACTTCATATGGATCTCTTTGGTCCGGAAAGAACGGCTAGCTTGGCCGGGAAACTCTATGTACTTGTTATAGTAGATGATTACTCTAGATTTACTTGGGTTTACTTTCTTGCTCATAAAAATGAAACTCACTCCATTCTCGATAAATTTTATAGAGTCATTCAAAATGAAAAAGATTTGAAAATCAAGAAAATTAGAAGTGATAGGGGTAGAGAGTTTGAAAATCAAGATCTAGAGAAATTATGTGATGAATTTGGTGTATCTCATGATCTCTCGGCTCCAAGATCTCCTCAACAAAATGGGGTAATTGAAAGGAAAAATAGATCTTTACAAGAAATGGCTAGAACTATGTTAAATGAACACAACCTTCCCCGAAGTCTTTGGGCGGAAGCGGTAAATACCGCTTGTCATGTCATAAATAGAGTTATAATTCGAATGAAATTGGGTAAAACTCCGTATGAGTTGTGGAATGGTCGGAAACCCAATATTGGTTATTTCAAGGTATTTGGTTGTAAATGTTTTGTTTTAAATGATAAAGATAACTTGGGAAAATTTGACTCCAAATCGGATGAAGCAATTTTCTTAGGTTATTCCTCAACAAGTAGAGCCTTTAAAGTCTTTAACAAAAGGACTTTAACCATAGTAGAGTCTATCCATGTTGTTTTTGATGGATCACCACCTCTACCCTCACCTAGAGTTGACCTAGATGATGATGAAGTTGTAGGAATTGAGGATAATTTCAATAATCTCAATATCTCCAACTCGTCAAGTAGGCAAATGGATAAGAGTAAAGTTGGAAATCAATCAAATGATGACTTAATTTGCTCCATTCCTAAATCTTGGAGGATTGTGCACAACCATCCTCTTGACCAAGTCATAGGAAACCCTTCACAAGGTGTTAGCACAAGATCTCAACTTAGAGACTTATGCAATCACATGGCTTTTGTGTCCAATATTGAACCCAAGAACTTCCACGAAGCTCAATGTGATGATTCTTGGATCATGGCTATGCAAGAGGAACTAAATCAATTTGAACGCAATCAAGTTTGGCATTTAGTCCCTCAACCCACACATCAAACTATAATAGGCACTAAATGGGTTTTTCGAAATAAGAAGGATGAAAATGGAGTGATTATTCGAAATAAAGCAAGATTGGTAGCTCAAGGTTACAATCAAGAGAAAGGCATTGACTATGATGAAACCTTTGCACCCGTAGCTAGATTAGAAGCAATTAGAATGCTTCTTGCATTTGTATCATCTAGAAATTTCATTCTCTATCAAATGGATGTCAAAAGTGTTTTTCTAAATGGAACTATAGATGAAGAAGTGTATGTGAAACAACCACCCGGCTTTGAAAATGAACGTTTTCCAAATCATGTTTACAAATTATCTAAAGCTTTGTACGGGTTAAAGCAAGCTCCTAGAGCTTGGTATGAACGGCTTAGTGACTTTCTACTTCAAAAAGGTTTTTCTAAAGGCAAAGTTGACACCACTCTATTTACAAAAACTGTCAAGAATGATTTGTTGATTATCCAAATATATGTTGGCGACATTATATTCGGATCAACAAACACTTCCCTTTGCAAGGATTTCGCATCTAACATGCAAAACGAATTTGAAATGAGTATGATGGGTGAGTTGAACTTCTTCTTAGGGTTGCAAATCAAGCAAAGCTTGGATGGCTTATTTGTTAGCCAATCTAAGTATACTAAAGATTTGCTAAAGCGATTTGGTATGGAGGAAGCCAAACATGCCATTACTCCCATGAGTACCTCTATTAAACTCGATAAAGATGAAAATGGGAAATGTGTTGATATTACTAAATATAGAGGCATGATAGGAAGTTTACTTTATTTAACTGCTAGTAGACCGGATATCATGTTTAGTGTATGCTTATGTGCTCGCTTTCAATCTTGTCCCAAAGAATCTCACTTGCTAGCCGTAAAACGTATTTTTCGCTATCTTAATGGGACGATTAACTTAGGACTTTGGTATCCAAGTGGTACTACACTTGATCTCACAAGTTATTCGGATGCCGATTTTGCGGGTTGTAAAGTTGATCGGAAAAGCACAAGCGGTACATGTCATTTTATAGGTCACTCGTTAGTTTCATGGTCAAGTAAAAAGCAAAATTCGGTTGCCTTTTCTACGGCTGAAGCCGAATATGTTGCGGCCGGTAGTAGTTGTGCTCAAACTCTTTACATTAAGCAACAATTACTTGATTTTGGGCTTGTTTTCAATCGCGTACCTATTAAATGTGATAACACTAGTGTTATTTGTATCTCAAAGAATCCTATTCAACACTCTCGCGCAAAGCACATAGAGATTAGGCATCATTTTTTACGGGATCACGTAGCTAAAGGCGACGTTGAATTGGTTTTTATTGACACTAAGAATCAATTGGCGGATATTTTTACTAAACCCCTCTCGGATGAACCATTTTCAAAAATTCGTAGGGACTTAGGAATGGCCATGGATTTTGAAGTCATCAGTTAATTTTCACAAATTCTCGTCCACGTTCTCGGCTTTCAAAATTTTAAAAAAAAAATTTCAAAAAAAAAAAAAAAAAAAAAAAAAAATTTTTTTTGAGGGCCAGTCGACTGCCTCATATACGGCCAGTCGACTGGATCAACCAGTGAGTTTTTGTGTTTTTAACTATCTTCAGCTAGTCGACTGCCTACATTGGCCAGTCGACTGGGTCATGAGCCAGTCGACTGTCTCCATATGGCCAGTCGACTGCCTCTGCACGAACATTGTTTTTATTTCTTCTTTCTCTTCATCTTCTCTCCACTCTCTCCACGATCTCTCCCATTTCTTCTCTTCTTCACGCCATTTACTCATCTTTAAACCACTTTCCCACTACACCACGATTCTCTCCTCCATCATCACCACTCCCTTCTTCATTTTCAGTTATATATCTCCATATATATATCCATATATATTTTTTTTCAGTTTCACTTCTCCCTCTCTGTTTTCACCATTTCTTTTCGTTTTTTTTTTTCTCAAAATGCTTCCCATCCTCTTGATTCTCATCTCTCTCATGGCTCCTAATGTCGTGCGCCTCAAGAAACGCGCCCATAGGGGTGGAAGCTCTTTGGCTGCACCTCCTCCACCTACGTCTCCTGTTCATGAGGACACTAATTCCGAATCTGAATCTGGTCCGATGTCGCTGACTGCTCTTCTCGGTGATGAAGACAGTGTTCGTCTTTTCGAAACTCAGTTCCTTCATCGAAAATTTGCTCGGAGTCGCATTGTGACTCAACCCTTGTGCGAAGAGATTGGCGCTAATACGTTCAATCTTTTTCAAAATATGGGTTGGGATTTCTTTCTCTCGCTCGATGTTCCGCTCTATCCGAGGGCTGTCAAAGCATTCTACACCAATCTGGTGAATCCTTCTCAACCACGCCTTATCTCCACCCTGCTTAGCTCCAATGTTGGAGGCGTCTCTGTTAAGATCACCGAAGCAGTACTCAATACTGTTTTTCGGCTACCTCCTGGCGATATCTCCTATTACTGCCCATCTATTTGGTACTCTTCGAGTGATTTCGGGCTATTTCTGTGAATAAATCAACCACCGTCATTGCTGAGTTTCCTTCTTCCTCGCTTACTCCCGAGGCTAGACTTGTGCACAACATTATCACGTATTCCATTTTGCCCAAGTCCGGAAGCCGGAGTCTTGTGTCGATTATGGAAGCTTTCCTTGTCTACTGTGTCATGACCGGTCGGAAGGTCAATCTTGCCTTCCTCTTCATATCGGCAATCCTCGAGTGCCACAAGAAGAAAGACGCACTTATTTTTCCTATCCATTTATCCTATCTTCTCAGTCGGAACGGTGTGCCACTTGCTGACGAGCCTACGGAGCACAATCCAATCTTTCTGGACCGCACTCATCTCAAGCAAAAGCACATTGGCAAAAATGCTGATGGAGTGTTGGTCTCTCTTCGGGCTGCCCCTCCTGCGGACCAAGCCGGTCCTTCTGTTCCTCGTCCCGACGCTCCTCGTCCCGAGGCACCTCGTCCGGATGCTCCGACTTCCTCATTTCCGTCTCTTGGTAGCGATTTCGATATTCCGGATTTTGGGTTCGGCGGTAATCCCGAAACTCTTACCCATCATGAAGCGCCTTGAGGACAAGATCGACCGCATCACCACCGCCATGGATGCAATTCTCCGTGACCCTCCGCCTTTTTGATGTCGTCAAAGGGGGAGAATGTTTAGGTTGTTTGTGTTGGCCATAGGTCCATTTTTGCGTAGCATAGGACGTTACTATGTGTGTTGTTTATGTTATCTTTAGTTTTATTTCTATGCTTTATTATTTTTGTAATGTGTAGTAGTAAAACAACATGTACCGATCTTGCAATTATTAATTGAAAAATGTTGTTTCTATTATTCTTCAAGCATTACGTAAATGAATATCAAATTGCAAAATTTATTTCCTAAGGGGGAGCATGAAAATAAAAATGAAAGATGCACACATTGAGGGGGAGTATCACTTGATACTTTACCAATTATGAGCAAACACGAAATGTTTTGTCAACATCAAAAAGGGGGAGATTGTTGGCTTTGAAATTCCATTTCAAGCAATAAATCTTATTTTGATATTAACAAAACATTCAAAACCGTGTTTGGTACTAATATGGCTTTGAGCTAAGTGTTTCAGCAAGTACAGATAAATGTTTCGGGAAGATCGCTAAAGCAATAAGCGATAAGGAAACTCAAGCGCAAACTCGAAGAAGGACAAAAAGATCAAAGAAAGAACAAAAGCTGGACTCAAGACCTGGGGTAGATAGGTCGGGGTGAGAATATTGTAACAAGGTATCTTATGCGTTGATTGATCTTATAAGCTCAAGTAATTAATCAAACGAACTCAAACGGATCAAAAGCGAACCTTGAAAACAATTTTTGGAGTCACCCAGTCGACTGGCCTGTCAAAGGCAGTCGACTGACTGTGACCCAGTCGACTGGCCCTTAAGGACCCAGCCGACTGGATGAACCAGTGAGTTATAAAACATTCTAACTGCATGAGGCAGTCGACTGGCCTGTCCAAGGCAGTCGACTGGCAGTTAAGGACCCAGCCGACTGACTGGACCAGAGAGTTTCGAACATTTTTGATTGCCTGAGGCAGTAGACTGGCCTGTCCAAGACAGTCGACTGACTCATGAGGCAGTCGACTGGCCTTCTTGAGGCAGTCGACTGACCCTAGTCGTTGGGAAAAATATTTTAAATCTAAGCATGGAGGCAGTCGACTGGGTGCTTCAGGATTTTAAGGAAAAGTATTTCTAAATAATATTTTTGCCCAAAAAGAAATGATTTTGCTTGCAGATTTTCAGGTCCTACTCTTCATATTGTCTAGGGTGAGACACACTCTCCAAACCCTAGTGTTCACTATATAAAGAAAGAGATATGGATTAACAAGCTAAGGTTCTTGTGTGAGAAATTTTCCAAATATTGTTCATCTCTAATTTTCTCTCAAGCATCTTCTGAAAAATCTTTTGATAGCAAAATCTCGCTTTTCACTCTTATCATTTTGAAGATTTAAACTCAAGCCTTGAGCCTATTCTCTTATTGAAAATATATTGTGAGAATATATATATCTTGAGTTCTTGAAATATCACCTAAAAACACTTGAGCTTATATTGATCTATCATCCATAAAAACCTTAGGGTTTTGAGTGTTTTTTGTTTCTTGAGTGATATATTGATTACATACACAAATTTGTGATCTTGGGTGAGTGAAGCCCATTGTATCAAGGGAGGATTGTTCTCTTGATTGTGTGACGAGCTAGTTAGCTCTTTTGTAAAGGTTTTGCTATTCCACCTATTGAAGGAAGAGCCATAGTGTGAGGATTGGGAAAGTCTCAAGGAAGGGGATTCTTTGAGCCGAGGAATAGGAGTTACCGAACCTCGTAAAAATCACGGTGTCAATATCTCTATCTCTATCTCTTTACTTTATGTTCATGCATTCTTAATTTATATTGTGGTAAATAGCTTGTTGAATTTAAGTGAAATAATTCATTGCATATTTTACCTTGTAAATTAATATTGAACCTTGTTGCATGTTCTAGTAAGAATAAAAATGAGTTAGAAATTATTTTTAAAACCCTATTCACCCCCCCCCTCTAGGGTATTTTAGTGACTAACAAACACATCAGTCCCTCATACCTCCCTCTGTATAATGCAAGCTCTCACGTAGAAACCTTATTTGGGCCATTTTCCCAAATAAAGCAAACCTTGGGCCATTCTCCCAAATAAATAATTCCTTGGGCCAATCTCCCAAAAATCCTCGCGAATTAAACTCGCGAGTTACCACCTTTACATTTTCCCCCATTGCGCTTGATACTTAGCCAAGTATTAAAGTGCAATAACCTGTGGTTTGCGAATGATAGTACCTTATACTACTGTTTGAAAGCTGCTTTTCCCCCTGCCATTTTTTTTTTTGCTTTTTCCGTCGTGGTTGAAGTATGTTTGCTACATCTCGCGACCTTCTATTAAATCCGCGACCTTCCTTTCACAGTGTCTCTGCTTTTCAGCCAGCCTTGTGTATGTACATATTTCGCTTTTCCCCATACCCTTCCTGTTTTCCCCAAACTACCCATATCTTCGGATCCGCGACTTTTTCATGCGCTTGGCCATGCGACTTTTACCCTTCCTCGCGCATTTAATGTGCCATTTCGGTTTCCGCGCCCAACACTTATATATATTTCTCATGTCATTTTTACCTCTCACAACTTATATTTTCCTCAGAGCACCATTTTCAAGCCTCTTATTTTGCACCCCTTTTCTCGCATCCCAATCCTTTTCGCGCATACCCCCTTGCTTCAAAACCATTCGCAAGTTTTTGTCGCACCATGACAAAGGCTTCCACACCAAAAATTCTTGCACCTTCTTCTGGGGTTGCTCCCTCTGTTCCTGATGTTTCAGAGTGGAAGAAAGCACCATTTCTCGATGCTTAAGATTCTTTCTGGGAAACTGTACAAGCACTTCCCTCTCCCCTCATCACGAGCCAACCCCTTACACTTGACCCAGATAATGAAGCAGAACCTGCCTTTGTCCCTCCTCTTTTTGTGCCTCGCTTTGTTATAGAAAGAGGTGATGCGCCTTTTTATTTTATTGAGTACGAGGGATATGTAGCCCCAATTATAAACTGGAAGATGTGGTCTAGCCACATTCTCAGCCAAGACCGTCACCACGCCACTCTTGCACAGGCTGGAATTCTTGAGTCCATAGAGCTATTTTCTGACTTCTATGTCCGTCGCGATGTGGATGCACTGAATACATTAGTTTCGTGCTGGAGCACTTTCTCTCATATGTTCATTGCATCCTGGGGCTAGTTCACACCCACTTTGAAGGATGTGGTAGTTCTATTTCGTCTCCCTGTCCTTGACTCGTGCCCCATCAAGGCGCCCTTAGTTAAGCCAGAGGATAAGAAGATCCTTAACCAACTTCGCGATTGTGGAAAGTATGCTTGCAAGCGAGGAAGTTGGTTTGACAAGGGCGTACTTCTTCTTGAGCATGCCATATCCAGTCGCCCGAAGTTGTCCTATTCTATTTGGTGCCACCACTTTTTTTGCGAGTACTCTTCGCGAAAGCCAGCTCCTGGTGAAGATCGCGAGTCTGCTGTTGGGCCTCAATTTAATGGCCCCTTAGAGCTGGTAGGCTTCCTCGCATATTGGCTTGACCGTTACATCTTTCAAGGCAAGCCAGAGGATGGTCCCAGTCGCATGGTGTTCCTACTGGCCGGTATGCTGTCGCGAGGTGTGCGCATTGCCTTAACGCCCCTCTTTCTTGGCACCTTGTAGTCCCAGCTAGATTCTCTTGCAAATGACTTTGCCCACTCTTTGGGTAGGTGCGAGATTAGTACTCATATTTCAGGTACATTCCTTACCTTTTTCCTTTTTGAGCGTTTCCCCAATTATGCTCCCATTCCTACTTCCCTTTTTCCTCAAACTTTAGAAGCCAGCGACCCTATCCCTTTGAAATCGCGGGCTACCCACTGGACTTATCTCTCGTCTTCACAAACACTTTCTTCCTTCATTGACTCCTTTTCTGAGTTTTCTTGGCGTCTATACACCACTCCTCTTGAGGGTTTCTATTCTCTCAACTTTTACCCAAAGGAGGAGATAGTTTTGTATGACATAGCGCTTGATGATCATCTTATTTTCTCGGCCATTACTCATAAGTGTCACCTTCCTATTTTCAGCGAAACTTTCGATACTATCACATCTTATAACCCTTCACGGGTAGCAAGGCAGTTAGGATTTGATCAGGCCATTCCCCCTCCTCTTCCTCTATATCGCGAGGACAATTTTGACAGGTGGTTTATCGCATTTCGCGAATCCATTGAGACGAGTGTTCACATATTTTCCACAGTTATCTTCATTCAGCCAGGCATTGGCAGGGGCGGAGTGACCGTGGCCTATGGTGAGTTTTGGAAAGAGCAATTGGAGAGGTTCCAGAGTTTCATGTCCGAAACTCCCCTTGTCCCCATTCCAGTTCCAGTCTTCATTGTAAACCCTTCTTTGAAGCTTCATAAGGTTAGGGCCAAATCTACACCCAAACAACATACTCAGCCTTCACAGCCTCAGAAACCTAAGGTAGTGACTCGCAAGTGGTCTCTCCGTGAGGAGATTCCTCTCGTGGAAAACCTAATCGCGGGGAGCCTATCCGCGAGAAGGCCATCTGCGAGGAGCCTATCGCGAGGCGTCTGGTAAATTTCTAACTCCTTTTTCCTTTGATGTGTTATGTATTTTCATATGTTGTTACTAACTCCTCTGCTCTTCTACAACGTTCCAGTGCCCAAGCTACAGGTAGTACCAGTGCTTCTATTGACTTGCTGGAGCATGTTCCCTTGTCTACTCATCTAAAAAATCTTTCTGATGCAACAGTACTGGACAGTGTTCCTCTTGCGAAGAGGAAAAGGAAGCTTTCCAAGGTTTCGCAGACTATTGTAGCAGAAGATGCTCCTAGATCAGAGGTGGCCCTTTTGGTGCGAAAACACAAATCTTCTTCTGACATTCAACCTCCTGGTGTTTTGGACCTTGCCTCAGAAGATGCCTCCTTAGCCGAAAGGCGCATGCTTGTTTTAGCCAAGTTAAAGAACAAAAAGAAGGCTGATGCAACCTCATCATTGCTGGAAAATGTTGCTCGCGTGGTGGAGGAGATGAGGACTGGAGATGATGCAGAGGAGACAAAAGTCGCCAGTATACTTTCTGATTTACCCAGGACAACTCTCTCCTAGAGTAAGCTTCCAACTCTTACTCTAATACTTCGCACTTATTTCTAATTTTGCTTCTGATTTCTTATTTCTAATACTTCTCATTTATCCTTTGTTTAGGCCCTCGCGAGACTTTATCTTCGCATGCTCCAGCCTCTCCAGGAGGTGGCCTTCATTCTGTCGCAGCTTCATCAGATGATGAAGACCACCTCACCATCAACTCATTATTCAGCAAGTCCTCTCAGCCTACTCTTGAAGAGGAAGGAGATGATGACACTTCCTCTTTATCTCTCGACAATGTCATTTCCGCGACTTCAACTCCCGAAGTTGATCGCGAGATATCCTCAGATCGCGAGGTTGAGGAGACCACAGTGTCTCGTGAGGCCTCTCCCAAACTGCCTTCCATCCCTGCTTCCCCAAAGGTCGTTGATGATAGAGCAGAGGATCGAGATTTTGATGATAGGCATTTGCAGCCTCTTGATGGTGATCTTGCATCCGAGGTTGCTACAACCTTCGCAGACCATCCTAGTATTGAGAGATCCATTTTTGGCATCCCTATCCCAGAGGTTGAGGGAGGTAACTTGCTTTTATCACTTTGTCCTTCTATTTGAATCTTAATGCTAAAATGTGATTTTAACATTTGTCATTTCCTTCTTTTTTAGGAACAAACTCCGAAACTCAAGAGATGATTAATGAGCTACTCCATGATGCTCAGAGGATTTTTGAGGGTCAGACAATATTCCATTCGGACACTCCTGCTGAGGTGCACACAGAGGCACTTTCATCCCCATTTCGCGTCATTGTACCGGATCCTCGCGAGCCTACTCGCGCCTCTACTTCTGATCCTCCCGAGTCTATTCACGACCATACATCCACTTCGCACATGCCTGCTATTGCACATGTCTATGATGCTGTTTCTTCAGTGCCAATACCTTGGCGTCAGTGGTTTTGCTATCCGCGTGACATTCCGGTGCTACATCTGATAGAGGCAGCTCATCTAGAGACTTTTGCTCATATGGAAGTTTATGAGCCACTTTTGCAGACGGTCCACCTCTAGCTTGTTGCAGATGTGTTCAGGACCCTTTCAGAGACTGCCATTCAGGACGTTGTCCCTAATACCGTTATGAGATGTCATGCCCGCATAAAGGACTAGAAGAAAGTAGGGATGGATGTGTCCTGGTGGGAGACCCGTCTGGTTGTCATTTAGAGACTATGATCACCATCTTGTCGAGCTGAGGGGTCACAATGCTCTTCAAAGAAAACATACAGAGATTGTAGAGACTCGCAGACAGTTAGCACTGCTCGAGGAGGATGAGAAGAAACTTCAGGATTCAGCTGAGCATCTTGAGCAGGCCCGTCTTTGCTTAAAGGAGCATGAGGGTTTTAAGTTATTAGATCCCATCACTCGAAACCTTTTCTAGCCCATCGTTTGTTGTTGTTTTTTTTTTGCTTTTTTTTTACTGTCCTCTAATTGTAACCACATTTTTGTTGTATATCCTTGTATTATGATAATAACTTTGACATGCTTTATACACATGGGATGCTTTGTCTTTATTTGAAACATATTTTCATAACACCATAATCCACAATGCCTTCATGCTTGATACAATTTAATCCATTTCACATTCAGAGGTCCAGCCCTCTCGCGAGTGACCTCATGCTCCATCCTGTAATACTCACTCCTGCCCTGACTTACAATCACATACGGACCTTCCCACTTAGCTTTAAATTTTCTTACCCTTTGTCCCATCATGATTGTCGGTACTACTTTCAACACTCTGTCCCCCTCCTTGAACCACCTGTACCATACCCTTTTGTTGTAGCTCTTTGCTTGTTTCTTATTGTACTCTTTCTGATTTGCAAAGGCTTCTGCTCTTGTTTCCTCCAATTTTTCTATCTCCAGTAGCCTGTCCTCCAAGTGCTTTTAGCTGCCAACATTTTAGCAGCCACCTCTAGTTCTGCAGGTAGCACAACTTCTGCTCCGTAGACTAATGCATAAGGGGCCATGTTTGTCGCACTTCGGTATGCGGTTCGATGCGCCCACAGTGCTATTCGAAGCTCCTTCACCCATTTCTTTTGATTATCATGCACCAGCCTGGACAAGATTCGAATTAACGCTTTATTAGAGGCTTCAGCCTATCCATTTCCTTTTGGATAGTAAGGCGTGGACTTGTGATGAATGACTGAGTATCTCCCCAACAAATCCGTGACCTTACTATTGACAAAAGAAGTCCCATTATCTGACATAATCACCTTTGGTATCCCAAATCGACAAATAATATTTTCCTTTATGAATCGAACCACATTGTCTGCTGTCGTCCGTCGCAGCGGGATAGCTTCTACCCACTTTGTGAATAATTCAGTTGCCACTAAAATCCATGCATGTCCCTGAGCTTGTGGCGTGATTGGTCTAACTATGTCCAGTGCCCAAGTGTGGAAAGGCCAGGGTGTAGATAAACTGTGTAATTCAGCTCCCGGAGCATGGTTGAGATCTCCGTGCACCTGACACACATGACATTTCCTGACAAAATCACTGTAGTCCCTTCCCATTATTGGCCAGTAATACCCGGATTGATTAAGTGATGCGAAGATAGTTTATACATAAGTTCGTCAGTGAAACAACGACAATGATGCTTTTATTGCTTTTTGATTTGCTTTACACATAAATGAAAGAGAAAATAGTAGCAACAAGTGTTTGCGAAATAGTTTCTCTCTCTAGAAATTTCTCTCCTTTGGTTTCCAAAGATCCTCCCCCCTTGAAGTAAGCTCTCGCACCTCTATTTATAGACGTAAGTGACCAGTAGTCATCGCGGATTGTATTGCCACATCAGCACCTGTCTCGCGACATGGTTCCTGCGTACTAATCCGCGACATAAATGCCTTGCACAATACCATCTCGCGCCCTTGACTACGTGAAACGGATTAGCGTAATCTCATGCGCAGATTATACTGTGCACCATGTCCTGTTATCCGCGTATTTGCATCATTGTGGATCTGATTTATCCTTAGCCAAGGATGTTGTTATAGCTTTGCTGGGTCATGACCCTGAATACTATCGGCCTCTCTAAGGTACTCTTGCTCAGGACAACGTAAATAGGGTCGCGACCCACTATTTACATATCCCAAGCATTTCCCCTAGATTCCGGATAGTATTCCCTACGCGAGCAGCATTTAGGGTTATGAGTTCAGATGCGAGCTATAAACACATCAGTCCCACATACCTCCCTCTGTATAATGCAAACTCTCGCGTACAAACCTTATTTGGGCCATTTTCCCAAATAAAGCAAACCTTGGGCCATTCTCCCAACTAAATAATTCCTTGGGCCAATCTCCCAAAAATCCTCGCGAATTAATCTCCTCGCGAGTTACCACCTTTACAATTTGATAGTTGTATTTTTTTTATTTAATTGTAATAATTGTTGAAATTTGACACAAATAGATATTATTAAATTTAGGACTTTTGTGTAGTTGCATGTAACTGATATAATTTAACATTGTGTGTTAATTTTATATTTGAGTTGTTTTCTCTTAGTTGCATGTATGATGAAATTGACACCATTATGTATTTAGCCTAATAAAGGTTTAAAAATTAAGAATTTCTATTTAATTAATGTTATTGTTCATTTGCAAAGACAAATATAACAACATGTCCAACCAATTAGTTTTATAGAAGGGTTATTTTAATTCATCAAAGTAAAAACCAAAGGTAAAAAAGACAACATATATGGTATTGTTAAAGACAAAAGTTAAAGGGTAAAAATGACTTTTCATTGTGTCAATTGGGGGATTGTGTAGTTAGGGGGGCTTGGTGCCAGTCCATAGGAATTTCATGTTTGTCAACTTTTCCAAACATTAAGGAGTGATTGAAGCGTACTCTCTAAACGTTGTATCTAGCTGTAATTTTCCAAACCTCAGGGAGTGTCGTCTAAATAATGCTTAATTTTATTCAAGAGTATTGTTGACATTTCACTCTTTTGGAAGCAACTTTACTGACAAGGGGCTGAGTATTCACAAAATGCAAATGTTGCCTCTAACTATAATTCCCTAAACCTTAGGGGCGTGACTGTAATTAACCCTTGTAACAAAATACATTACAATAGTCACTCACTCACTTTTCAGGAATTATTAAGTTAATATTTGTTATACAGAAAACGAAAATAAACGGAGTTTAAAGAATACGAAAAATGATATTTATCACACGCTATATATTAATAAGATTAAATAAAATTTCATGACAGAAAGATGATTTTAGCAGTGTTTTCACTCCTAATACTACTAGAATACATGTTCCTGCATTCATGATAGTTGCGCATGCATGGGATTATAACACCAAAATTGGTGAACTTGTTTATAAAGACACAACTAAAAAACATTGAAGTGAAATTAATATAATAGAGATGCAGAAAATTGCAAAGAATCACACGTTTCAAATAAAGTTATTCAAGTATGCCTTTTTAATGTAGAGTGTATATATATATATATATTATATCATGCATAAATTCTTTCATACGTACCTTAACTCCTTGGTGGAAAACCCATCCCATTAAAAATCCAAGTGGGACTCCAACCAAATAGTAGCAACCAATGTTAACATAAGCCACATATGATTGCCATCCCGATCCAACAGCTACTCCTGTTAATATATATAGAGACATATATATAAATGGCAGTAATTTTAATTGTGTTAGCATGGTTTTATTTGATCTAACTAAAAATGAGGGAGATTACAATAGTAATTAGATTACAATATCCAGTAATAAGTGATAATAGTAACTTGACAAATCTTTTTGGTGTGTTTTTTGTAACTAGATTACAATATCCAGTAATAAGTCAAGATGTACTAATTTTGAGTGACACTTACTTTTATAACTCATGAAAAAAAAAAATCAAATATATCAATTGAATAAAGAATTAATCATTTTAAAAGTAACAATAAATAAAGAAAAATTATTGAGTACTCTTGTCCATGATTCGCCGTAATGGTTCGCTACGGCATGTATGGCCCGATTCGTAACGTTTTTAGAAAATGCCGATACTATTAATTAGTATCGATACTCATCAGATACTCATTTTTAAGACCGATATTGTCCGAGTCAGTTACACTAATACTGTCACCATTACCAAAACAAATATCATTAGTGCGAATTATGCACAAACGTGATACTTCTGAACATTGAGTGGAAGAATGTACACGCCTGCATACACCTCCTCCACTAATGATAAGGAGTACCACGTGACATAAATTTTGGAGTACGAAATATTTGCATGTATATAAAATCATTGAATAGCAAAATATATATGTGTATTATATTCATATACATATATGAGCTAAGTATTTAAATAATTACCCGATAGAATTGGTTGAACACTGTTTAAGAGAATGGTAAACGCTAAGAGGAGTGAGAGTTTGTTTACTGCTTCCAGTACAGGTACACTAGAAGAGAATATCAAGGCAATTTCATTGTGAAATAGCATAATGAATAGCCACATAAAGAGGCCGATCACACTAGATGTCGCCACTGAAACTATTGTAGCAAATTTGGCTGCTTTTCCTTTTCCTGCTCCAAGCTCATTTGCAACTCTGACTCTGTTTCATATAAATAAATTATTACATATAATTAGTATATGCATCTTAATTCTTATTATGGGTGATATATATACATATATATATATTATATATCTATATCTGTGTGTGTTTTTATTTGCATTGAACAAAAAATTGAATATACCAGTATTTGTAAATAAAATCCAACACATTTAGGACTGTTTTGGCATGGGCTTTATGTTTGGTGTCTCATGTTTCGAACCGAAAATCAATGCACTTTTAAAGTACTGAAGAATATTTGGGGCTATGTTCTAATAGTTCGAAGAGTATGATTTTTTTAGCAGAGGTTAAGGAGCCAGTTGCTACTCAAATTGTGGATTTGTTTCAATTTCAAATTGGGACCCTTCTTATGAAATACCTTGGGGTTCCTCTGATTACTTCAGGATTGAGGAAACAAGCTTGTTCTATGTTGGTGGACAAGGTGGTTAAGAGAGTTAAGAGCTGGTCTTCAAGGTTTCTATCCTTTGAGGGTAGCCTTCAACTTATAAAATCTGTTCTATTTGCTACCCAAGTTTATTGGGCTTCTATTTTTATTCTTCCCCAAGGAGTTTTGGATGATATAACTTCAGTTTTGAGGAAATTCCTTTGGTCTAGGCCAGATTTGATTAAGGGAGGGGCAAAAGTTGTTTGGCATGATATTTGTTTTCCTTTAAAAGAAGGTGAATTGGGTATTAAGGATTTCAATGAGTGGAATGAGATTGCCATGATGAAACAATTATGGAAGGTGTGTGATCCTAATTGTAATTCTGTTTGGGCTAAATGGATTAAAATTCATATGTTTAAAGATCAAAATATTTGGGAAGTGTCAGTGCCTCATGTCTGCTATTGGACTTGGAGGAAGGTGTTATCCCTTAGAGATAAATTCAAAGATCATATTAGCTATAAGGTTGGCAAAGGTGATAGTATTTCATTCTGGTTTGATAAATGGTTGCCTGATGGTCCCCAAAAATTAGGCCTAAATGATGATTTCATGGAGAATTCTCAAATTGGGAGGAATGCCAAAGTTAGCTGTGTTATTCAAGGAAATACTTGGAACTTCCCATCTACTTTTAGTTGGGTACAAGATAGGATTCCTCAGAACTTATATCCTTGTTGTGTGAATATGGATAGCATTGTGTGGAATCCTTCTAAGAAGAATTTCACTATTAAATCTGCTTGGGAGGTTATTAGGAGAAGAAAAGGCCTGGTCCCTTGGTTTGAGGTTGTTTGGTTCAAATACCATATTCCTAAACATAGTTTCTTGCTTTCGATAATGGCTTTGAAGAGACTTAGAACTAAATATTTTCTAATGTCTATTGGTTTGTTACAACATGCTACTTGTTCTCTTTGTAACTATATGATGGAAGATAGTGAATACTTATTTTTTAATTGTTGTTTTTCAAAAAGGGTTTGGCTATCTGTCAACAAAAAGGGGAACTTATGTTGGCCTATGAGGGATTGGGAGGAGTTATGGCAATGGGTGTGCTCTAATTTGCAAAGAAATGACTTAGCCTCTCTTGTGAATAAATTGTTATTGGCAGCTGCTGTATATTACATTTGGATTGAGAGAAATGCAAGAGTTTTTAAGAGTGATTATCAATCTGAGGAGGAAGTTTCTGTTACCATTCTTTCAACTGTTAGATATGCTCTCTTCTCAATTCATGGATTTACAGACACTGCAGAAAATAGAGCTTTGGTGTTGAGTATTGAACTGCCAGCTACTGTTTTACAATGAGGAATAAGTTTGTTGTTTCTTATGGGCTGGTTTGTGCTGCTCATGTTGCTGATTTCAATGGAGGGATAGGGTGTGTTTGGCATCTGCAGAATTTGCACTGGAGACTGATACATGCTGTTAATCTGCAGAATTTGCAAGTGCAATGGAGGCTGCTACAGGCTGTGAAGTCTTTAGTTGGTTTCTAGGTGTGCTGTTGGCTGTTGCTTGGTGTTGTTGTTGTTGTCGAAAATTGGTTCCCAGCTGTGTGGATGATTGGGGCAGTAAGGTCTTGGCTACATAGCAGTGGTTATTTACATGCTGGTAGGATTTCTGAGGAGTTTAGACACATGTTTTCCTTTGTTGATGGTTTTTATTATAAGTTTAAACTTTACTATTGTTTTGTTAACCTTTTTATTTGGTGGGTTTTTGGTTTTCACATAAGCATATGTAATACCTAGGGTATGCCCTAGTGATTGTTGTATGGCCTTTGTGCATCTTTTTTTTTTATTATTATTAATATATTAATACTGACCTTTCGAAATATATATATATATATATATATATATATATATATTTGGGGTGGTTTGTTTCATTTTGCACGTATAACTACACAAATAGTGAAAACATTGAGGAAAAAAAATGTATAAAACCAATTTGATGTTTTTTTATTGTTTGCTTCCACACTATAACTGAGGCTAATATGAATTTTATTCGAATTCATGTACGAATTGAAAATATTTTCTGGTTGAGTAATGTGAAGTTCTTTTTTCAGAAACATATAATTTATGCAAAACGGTCTCTCCACTTATACGGGATAAATTTTAAATTAGATATGATGGTAAACAAAAATTTATTTGGACCATGGCTTACACAATACACATGGACAACATAATAATAATAATAATAATAATAATAATAATGTAAAGGGGCATCCGCGGTGACATAACCCACGGATCAATGATTTATCAATGAAAAGTTGAAAAAGGCAAACAAGGTATCTCATGATGAGATTGGATACGCGATGGAGCTCTGCAAAGAGGTGATTGTTGAGGACTAACAAGGGGGGTCATAGTCAAAAGTCAACCACATGACCCTATGAGTTGATCGCATAGGGAGTATTATTTATTATTTGACTGGTCCAGGGAAATATTTTGAGGTGATGAATGGTGGGTCATGATCTCATTCATCAAAATCACTCGAAATAAAGTACTTGGAATATATCAAATAATACTCAGGATTGTGTAAATGGAAAATATGCATAAAAGGACACGACCCAGGGAACTATGACATCAAATAAAGGGATTCGCAGAAAGAGAACTTTGCGTTCCCGCGGATTGGTAATGTCGCGAATGGAGTAAAATATAAAAGGCTCCCACGGATGGATGTCGCAGATAACCATGCTGATGTGACAATAACTTATGCCTAAACCAGTGCCTATAAATAGGAGGTCAGGGACTCATTTGAAGGGGGATCAGACACTTAGAGAGAAAAACTCCTAAAGAGAAAAATAGTGATTTCATAGGTGTTGTACTGCATCATTCTTCTTCCCTTCTTTTTCTACAGTTCTGTAATCAACAAAATAGAAATCAATAAAGTTATCATTTTGGAGTGAGTATTAGTTTGTGTGGATACTATTTCCATATCACTTTGAATCTGAACCCCCCGTAAATTAAGACGACTCTGCTGCGGAGGAAATGTCATCGACACAAGCTAATCCGCCCAAAACTCACCGAAGAGGGCATCCGCCCACACGACATACTGAACAAAATGAAGAACATGAAGTAGAGTAAAGGGTAGAACAAAATCAGGATGATGAGCCAGTTCCCCTAACATGAAGGCAGCGCCGTCATGCAAACACTGGTGTGGCTCAAGCAGAAACTCCTTCGGTGATAAATTCAACACCAAATTCGTCGGAATTACCACCAGTTCTGCTACAGACTCTAGTCAGCATTCAGGAGACTCAGAAAGCCATTATACCTTTATGGAAGCTACGCGTGTTTCAGTATTAAGGTCAGGGTCACCACAAGCTGAAAATCAAACTCTGCCAAGAACAACAACACAAAGCCTCCCTCAAGAATTACTACATACAGGAGCAGAATCGTTAGAAAAGGAAGCCTATATCACGAGGGAGAAACTACGAGTTATTCTGAATACAAATGCCGATATAGATGAAGTAGAAATAGCTCCACAATACCATCCAAGCATCATGGATTTGTCGTACCCCGAAGATTATGGGGTACCAAGTTTTCAGCAATTTGATGGAAGGGAGGGAAACGTGAGGGAATATATCTTTAGGTTTGTGGATGCTTTAGGGCCTCACATGAACAATGAGTACCTAAAGCTTAGAGAGTTTTCCAAGTCTCTGACAGGAACCGCATACACTTAGTATACTAGCCTTGTCCCATCCTTGGTGACAAGCTGGACATACATGGTAATTAAGTTCTACACAAAGTTCTTTCAAGCAGATGAGGAGGTGTCGATGCTCTCACTCACAAGGCAAAGGCAACGCCTTGGAGAAGAAGTTGCTGCTTATATCAAGAAATTCCATAAAACTACTTTACAATGTCATGAACCTGTCTTCGAACTACAATTGATCAAGATCTGCATAGAAGGGATGTTATGAGAGGACAGGGTGCACTTGGTCAACCATGAATTCAGAACTTTTTCTGCACTAGTTGACAATGCACAAAGATTGGGAGAAGTTCTCATGCCTCCGACATGACCAAGTATCGCCACAAGGCGAGTGACAATGGTAGTAGCCACACAAGATGAAAGGACAAGCGAAGATCGCACTAAAAGATCTGAACCACCTCCCTTACCTTTTAGTGAAAATAAACGATTGTTTTACTCAACCAGTGGATCACTGATGATGTCATATCACTGCCGCCAATACGAAGGGCACCAAAAAGAGAGGAGAAAATGAAAAGTAACTATTGTCCTTATCACAGATCTATCCATCATTCCTTGACCGGGTGCTGGGCATTTCGCGGAATAGTGCACAAGAAAATAGCAACAGGTTCTTTGGATGTCGCGAAAAATATAGCCAATGATCCTTTCCCCACACATGTGGCAGTGGTGGGAGCTCATGATGATACTGAGGAAATGGTGGGTACCACCAAGTGTGAATGTTCGCTTGCTCGTGAGGTAATGGAGTTTGCCAGATTTGAGGTTTTCTTCAATGAACTCTCGATCTAGGAGCATGTGAAAGAATTCTTGAAGGAAAAAACTATCGACGCTCTCAATCATAATATAGTCATCCCGCAACATGGAAAGACCACTAGTGAAATCACATTCTCAAAAACTGAGAGGCAAATTTTGTTTCCTCATAACCGGCCTCTGTATGTACCTAATACTATTAATGGTCGCGAAATGAAACGAGTTTTCCTCAATGGCGGAGCATCTGTCAATTTAGTCCCACTTATAACCTTGCGAATGATTAATTTTCCTGAAAAAAATATTGTGATTCACGCCATCTCAGTCACATATTTTAATGGAGACCAACAAGCAACCATGGGATTTACAACATTGGATCTCAAAGTTGGAAGAATCAGGGTGCCTACCAAGTTTCACATCATCAAAGGGGAACCATCATATCAGTTATTGCTTGGAAGGCCATGGTTACATACATATGGTGTTGTGTCATCATCATATCACCAAGTGATGTAGGCCAACTAAGGAGAAGAAATAATGACACTTAAGGCGTCCAATAGCCCGTTTTGTGCTTCTGAAGCTCATTCTGCAGATGCCGTATACTTTTCAGAATATGGGGAAGATGATGGTGCTGGTACTTATGCCACACCATTACCAAAGTGAGAAGAATTGGAAATCGGGGGATTACTCAAGAGGAAGCCAAAGGAGGTGAGCTGGTCGCGAGTCAAGATGTCTTATGGGCGTGTAGTATACAAGTTGTGACGGGGTGGGGAGTCAAAGGCCTACACAGTTGGTATTGACCCCAAGGCATCGAAGTGGAAACCATGACCAAAGCATGGCTTGTGCGAGGTTGATATCTGAGACAGAACAGCACCATGACCAACTTTTATAAGTAGCACTCTGTCTGCAAAAACCAGAAAATCTATTGTTGAGCTACTTAAAGAATACCGTGATGTTTTTGCCTGGGATTACGGTTAAATGCCATGACTAAGTACTGGACTAGTTAGTCATCATCTCAATGTGCACCCTGCGTCGGTGCCAAAGAAACAAAAACAAAGGGTATTTCACTCAGACATGGAAATACAGATTAAGGTGGAGGTGGGAAAATTGTTGAAAGTTGACTTCATTAAACCTACTCAATATACAAAATGGCTCGCGAATATAGTACATGTGAAAAAGAAGAATGGGCAGATTCAAGTTTGTGTGGATTACCATGACCTCAACAAGGCCCGCCTAAAAGATGATTTTCCTTTGCTTAAAATTTACAATATGGTAGATGCTACTGCGGGACATGAAATATTTTCACTTATGGAAGGATTTAGTGTCTACAATCAGATCAAGATGGCACCAGAAAATGTCGAGAAAATAGCCTTCTAAACCCCATTGGGAAATTTTCACTACATAGTGATGCCTTTTGAGCTCAAAAATGCCGAAGACAACCCTTTTTCATGATTTGATGCACAAGACAGTAGAGGACTATGTATATGATTTGGTGGTCAAGTCCAAAGCGGTACATGATCATGTGGGTGACTTAAAGAAGGTGTTGCAAAGATGCCTCGAGTACAATTTAAAGATGAATCCTTTGAAATGCGTTTTTGGGGTTCCATAAGGGAAGTTTTTGGGATATGTGGTGCATCGACAGGGAATATATTTGGACCCTATAAAGACTAAAATAGTTTTGGAAATGGCACCTCCCACAACTCGCAAACTGTTGAAAACCTTTATGGCAAATATCTCGTATCTATTCCTACATTAGAAAAAGTCACTCATCCCCTCATGCCACTTCTAAAAGAGAAGTTTGTTTATAATTGGGGTAATGAGCAGCAAGAAGCCTTTGAAAAAATCAAGCAAATTTTGGCATCTCCAGATACAATGGAGGCACCACAGTCAGAAAAACCGCTAATAATGTATCTCAGTTCTACCAGTAGGTCAATAGGAGCACTATTGGCTCAGGAGCATGAGGGAGAGGAAAACCCAGTATATTTCATTAGTTATGTGCTCAGAGGACCCGAGTCGCGGTACACATCCTTGGAGAAACATTGTTTGACTTTGGTATTTGAGGCTCAGAAATTTTGACATTATCTGTTAGCTCATCCTTTGAAATTGGTGACTAAAAGTGATCCCATTCGATATCTATTAACAAAACCCATTCTCAGCGGGAGGACAACGCATTGGCTGCTAGCATTATCTGAATATGGAATTACGTGTTCAAGGCCAAAAGTAGTAAAAGGTCAGGCATTATGGGATTTATTGGCTTTATTTCCAAGAGGGTCTGAGCCCAAAGAAGAGGAATTGGGAATAGCGGATGCGACACAAAACACAGAATATACATTAGAATTTGATGGTTCTTCCACATAACAAAGGGGTGGAGCTGCGTTTATACTGAGAAATGAAGAAACAAAAGAAAAAGTGGTCATGGCCTACAAGCTTGGCTTTCCCTGCACTAATAACATAACAGAGTATGAAGGTTTAGTGTTAGTTTTGATGATGGCTCAACAGTTAAAGGTAAAAGTCATACATGTAAAAGGGGATTCCAAGCTTGTCATCAAACAGGTCAAAGGTGAATATGATGTCAAAGAACCACATCTAGTGCCTTACAAAACCCTCATTAGACAGATGTTAAAAACTTTTGAATCTGTAAAATTTCAACATGAGTCGTGAGATGGAAATCGACGTTCTGATGCTTTAGCAAGAATGGGCTCGCGACTACAATTTTAAGGGAAAAATGCTACCTTACAAATATTGCAAAGGACCAGTTCTGCTATTAGCCATCAAGAGGAGGCACAGTCTTTCCAAGAGCAGGACTGGAGGGAAGACATAGTACAAGCCTTGTTAAAAAATGACAGTACTACTTTAAGGCAAGTTTATCAAATCATAAAGGGGTACTGTACTACAGAGCAGCAGAGGGGATCCTCGTTAAATGTATGCCAATGAATGAGGTAGGATAACTAATAAAAAGAGCTCATGAGAAAGTATGTGGACAAATGGACAGAAGCCTCTATCGAATTTTACAACGAGAAGGTTATTTCTGGCCAAATATGAAAAATGATGCAGTTGCACTGCAAGGCAAATACCAAAATTATAATGCTTATCCTTTAGCAAGTGAGGGAAACTTTGCGAAAATAATTGATTGGTGAGAAAATTATGTATGTTATCTGAAAGAAGGAATATTGCCTGAAATAAAGAGGTCGCGGTTCAAGAAGTTGGCCTCGCGGTTTGTCCTTCAAGATGGAAAGTTGTTTCACAATAGTTTTGGGGGAAAACTACTAAGATGCGTTGATGAAGAAGAAATAGGGGAAGTACTAAAATGGACACATGAATTTGGACATCAGGGCTAGAGAAAAGTGTTTCAGCAGCTTCTTTTATCTAGGTATTACTGGCCAACAATGGAGAGGGACGTCGATGACTTTGTTAGGAAGTGTCACGTATATCAAGTGCATGGGAATCTTATTCACACTCCAGCAACAGAATTGTACAGTTTATCCACCCCTTGGCCATTCCATACTTGGGCATTATATATAATTGGGCCAATCACACCACAAGCTCAGGGACATGCGTGGGTGCTGGTGGCAACTAAGTTGTTTACAAAATGGGTGGAGGCTATTCCACTACGGCAAACAACAACAAATAATGTAGTTTGATTTGTAAAAGAAAATATCATTTTCTGATTTGGATTGCCAAATGTCATATTGTCAGATAAAGGGACTCCTTTTGTCAACTATAAAGTCGCAGATTTAAGAAAATATTTAGTGATCCATCATAAATCAACACCGTACTATCCTAAAGGAAACGAACAGGTCGAAGCTTCTAACAAGGCATTAATTAGAATTTTATCTAGGTTAGTGCATGATAACCAGAAGAAATGGATGGATGAAACTCCTATAGCATTATGGGCACACCGAACATCATACCGTACCTCTATAGGGATGACCCCATATTCTCTAGTTTATGGAACAGAGGCAGTGTTGCCATCAGAACTAGAAATTACGGCTAAGATACTAGTCGCGGATAGTAAGTTGGAAGAAATGATGGTACAGGTTGAAAGCCTATAAGAAAAAAGGGATGAAGCATTTGTGAATCAAAGGATTTACAATAACCAACAGGCAAAAGGGTACAATAAGAAAATGCGATATCGATGGTTCAAGGAAGGGGACAGAGTGTTGAAAGCAGTATCAGCAATAATGCAGAGGCAAAGGGTGAGAAAGTTTGAAGCAAAATGGGAAGGCCCTTATGTAATCACCAGTGAAAGCAATAGTTGGTACTATAGATTGGAGCACGATATTACTCGTGAAAAGACAGGACCACTCAATGTAAAATGGATAAAGTTGTATCAATCTTAAATGAGAAAAATAAATTTATGCATAATAAGGAAACACATTTATTGATCAAAAAGGTGTCTTACATCAGTACAAAATATGTCAAAAGTTGGCAAAATATATGTACAAATTACATCAAGCTAGTAGTATAGACCTCTGCTAACAAGAGATGAAATATGAAGGTCTTCATGCTCCTCTTGCAACTCGCAGGAACGTAATAAATGTTTCGCGAATTCTTTTAACTTGCGGCTATCTTCTTCCGCAGCAGCTAAGAGAAAACGATCCTCCTCCACTTTTGCGATACTGGCTTGATATTCATTAAAGGCTTTGATTTTAGCACAATGTTTTGCATATAAGTGTTGCACCTTTTCCAAACATGCCTCCTACCAGGACACATTCATTTTCATATTTTTCCAGTCCTTGATTCGAGCGCAACAAGTATACAAGTCGTCATTAAAGAAGAAAATGTATTTGCAATAATGTATAGAAAGGTCGACTGGAGAAGTGGATCATGAAGCTCCATGCTGGAAAATGTTTCTGGAAGACTACTATAAACACGGTCCAAGATGGCCATGTCACAAGAGTAGCATAAGAATTTACGCCAATAAGATTGATGTTGCTGGGGAGGATTTTGGGTAAAAACTGCAATTGATGCTTCTAGAATTGGTTATTGATGTAAGGAAAAAAATCTTGGTCCAGGAATTTGATTATGTGGTGGAAATAGTGAAGTATGAACTTGTTTGTGATTAGGCTATTGAGGATGAATAGGAAGAAATGTTTACTCAGATATAGGGAATGAGAGGTTCTATAGAGTATTCGGAGGTGAAGGAAAATCATCAAAGGATTCATCACTAAGTAGCGGCTCAGGATCTTACAATGCAGACTCCGGGAATACAAGACCATGAACAATGTTGGCATCCGCGACCTGTGAAGGATCACCAATCACCAATTAGTTAGGCATTGGAAGTTTTGTTTAAAATGGTCACGGCATGAGAAGACTCATTAGTTGTCTGAACATGAGGATTCCCAGAGGCTTGGTTATGATTAGTGTTGTCATGATCTGCAGCAGTAGGGTTCGCTATAATAGTTTCAATATCAGCAACAACACCTCCAAATAGGGACTTCTGGATTCATGGACCGTCTTCCATAGTAGCTGTTATCTCCATCTCAAGATCACCTCTGAGAGGTTCCATATGTCGCGTATCTAAGTCCTCATCACTTGGAACCTCCTCCAAATGATCCTCCTTCGGAAGATTGGAAACTAAAGAATTTGTCAGAGAGGGATCTTCGGCCACAAATTTTAGCATGTCAGGATTAGGATTGGTGCCTTCTGTGTTAGTAACTTCCGCGGACTGAATATTCTCTGAATGACTATGAATAGTTGTGTTCACTAAGATTTGAGCTTTCTTTTTTTGATCCTCGCGGATAGAGATATCCTCATAAGTTTGAACAGTTGCTGAATGATTATTGTGGATGTTGGTACCCCCAATGGTATGAATAATATCATGAGGTATAGGTTGGATATGTGGGTTTTCAGTGGATTGAGTATCAGAAGACGGTCTCTTAGTAAGTGAAGATATGGGAAATTATCTTCCTCATCTGAGTCCTCTGTGAATCCGCAAAGTAGGCATATTGAAATGGCTCTCCCCACGGTAGGAAGAGGTATGTGAATGCTATGAGGATGAACTGTTGCATAATCTGGAAAGTCAGAAAGAATGACAGCCACTTCGCGATCTGAAGCATCAACATCCTCAAAGACTTCTTGACTTGCAGTACTACGAGATGAATTAGTTTTTTCGGTAATCTCGTGACCTGACGAGTGAAACAATAGAGATAAGAAAGAATGCAATAATATAGGGAATAAATAAGAAAGTCACGATGGAGTACCTGAAAGAAAGGGGTCAGAAAGCGCGAATGTCCTTTTTGCTTGGGCAACGGTGTCAAGTAAAGGCCTCCTCTTATTAGGTGACAAGGAGGAAGAAAGTATTAATTTTCCTTTTCGAGGAGACTTTTCTCTTCGCGGAGAGGGTGGTTTGTCTTTTGAAGGTTCAGGATTAGGAGCTTGATCCTGAATAGAAGTGCCATCCTAGGAAAAGGTATTATTAACTTCAGTTGCATCATGAGAAGGAAGGTCTGGAGAATGAATGTCCGACCTCTTTTTACGAATTAAAGGAATGTCGTCTACCTCATCATTTGAAGTTAACTGTGTGTCAGAAGCCAGAATTTGAGCATTCTGGGTATCTCTTCTTTGCGAAAGAGGGATGTAGTCCAAAGCATCATCAATAACATTTCCTCTTCCTTGAGCTAAAGGAACGTCGTCTAAGACATTCTCAGTCGTGACAGAAGTTTGGACACTTTGGGTTGTTCTCGTAGAAGGATTCGCGGATCGCTGAAATGAAATATAAAATTTTGAGGCTAAGGAAATAAATGATAAAAGATATACAAAAGTATAGGAAATAAAGGAAGTTATTATCGGTCTCTTAGAAATGGGCTCATCCGGAACTGGTACAACGACATAAATTTCAACACGCTTAGAACGTTTTCTCTTAATTACAGGAGGTTGAAGGAATTTCACTTGTTTTTGAACTGTGGGCTTCTAGGATTTCTTTTTCTTAGGAGAAGGATTTGAGAACTTTAGAGCGTCGCGATGCTCAGCAATAGAAGGAGACAACAATGTTAGCATGCTATGAAATTCGTGAGAACCATGAGATTTATGAAGTTTTAAAGAAGAATCATTAGGATATATGTCCATTGGCTATATGGGAATAGGGGGTTCCATCTTAAGGGTCTGAAAAAGAGTGACGACCTCAAGCCAGAAATCCACATAAGCTACAATTCGTCCACCTACATGAGATCTTAAAGGAATATAAACCACAAAGGAAAACCGTCGATGCGTCTTCTCATAGTCCTTATGAAAGCTTACCAAAGCATTGTCATAACCATCATGTGAGTTTTCTGAAAGACCAACATAAATAGGGATAGCCTGGTCGAAACCTAACTGACGAGTAACTCACGAAGGATTATAAATAGTGACTTTTGAAAAAGATTCTTCAAAAACAAAAATATGACACTCAAAGGGGAAGCAACAAAAATTAAAGTCTCCTGAGAATCATGGACATAAGAGGCAATATCTTCATGTGGGTGAACAGAGGGAAATGGATGCCTTCTAAAGGAAGATAATGTAGTCTCCATAAAAAATGACAACTAAAGTCAATAAAGTCATCAAGGCTCTTTGTGGGGAATAGACCAAACTAGTGAGAAACACACGATTTGAGAAGTGGATGATCCGTGGTATTTTATTATGAGATTGTTGGAAAAATATTAAGAGACTTCGGAGCATATTTGAGAAACCTCTCAAAAAGTAAAAGCATCAGAAAAAGGAATGGAACTTGTGTGCTGATGTCATATCTGCCCATAGACCTGGAAACATCAGTAGCAAGAATGTCCAATTGAGAATAAAGGGTGCCAAGGAAAAATGGGGATAGAGGCAGTTGGATACCCCGTGACATGATAGAAGCCATTAGGAAGACCAACTTGTTGGGACCATCTTCTTGTTTACCTTGAAAGATATATTGATCCAGCCAATAGGCCAAAAAGCCTACGACATAATAAAAGCCATTAAGAAGACCAACTTGTTGGGACCATCTTCTGGTTTACCTTGAAAGATATACCGATCTAGCCAATAGGCTAAAAAGCCTACTAACTCATATTCACCATTGAATTCTGGACCTGGAATAGTTATGCGATCTTGACCACGAAGAAGGGGGAGTTTGGGTCCATACTCCATATTAAAGTGATGACACCAGTTGGAGTACTTAAGTTTCGCGTTTTTGATTAGAGGAGCTTCAAAAAGGATGGAACCTTGCTAGAAATGACTGCCCCTCTTCGCGGCATAAGCAACACAGTCTTGAAGATGCAAATGAATTTTTTGATCTTTTTCGTCAAAAGGATAAGCATCTTTGGGATGCGAGTCAAAAATAGGAAGACGAAACAAAACATAAACATCTTTCAAGGTCGGGGTAAACTCTCCCCAGGCTGTGATAAAAGTATGAGAGAAAGGACTCCATCGCGAGACCATGCGCAGGGTATCACGATGTCTTTCTTGAATCAAGATATGACTAGAATATTTTCTAGTCAATGATAGGAGTAACGTGACCTTCGTATTCAACAAAAGAAAAAGGAATGTCTCCTCTTTCAATAAGAAGACGAGGGAAAGAAGATGGATGAATGGTGATTAGAGGGATTTCGCCGTCAGGAAGAAGTATAGGCTATTCAATAATGTCTCCTGCGGGTAAAATGTTTTCTATGGAAGATCATAAAACATCACGGGCATGATCAAAAAATGGGGCTTTTCTCCATTCTTCTGGGAGAGGAACAAAATGGATGATTCTAGAAAGAGAAGCTAAAAGCTTGGGAGTAGAAGAATAAGATTTAGCCATGGATGAAGAGTATGAAGATAAGCATAAGTATAAAGATGAAGGTATGGGAATCAGTATTGCGGATATGGGCAAAGGAATGTGTAAGGGGTATGGCTAAGTCAGGAGATAAAAAGAGAGGACACGGCTTGGTACCGCGACTATAGAGGATAATATATAGGCATGAATGACTTAAAAGGTATATGGAAACAAGTTAAGGAAGAGAATTGGAAAAGAAGGAAAAGAAAAGAGTTTGGGAAAAATATAAGAAAAATGAGAAAAATGAAGCAAAAAGGAAGTTTATATGAGAGGGCATGAATATCTAGGAGGTGTATTAATTGTCTGCGGAAGGCGAACCGACGCCAAGGCTGCCACAAGTGAGGATGTCGCTGATCATGATCCGAGAGGAATATTGATAAAACAATGACAGATTTGAAAAGGGGGAAATAAGAAGGTTTAGAAAAATGGTTCAAAAACCTGAAAAGAGGAAAAGTGTGAAAATATATATATAAGTCTTCGCGGATTGGGAGTAGTAAAAGGGAAAAGGGGTTTGGGGGTTTACTCTTTAGTACTTGGCTAAGTACTAAAGTGTAATAGGGAAAAATGTAAAGGGGGATCCGCGGTGACATAACCCGCGGATCTAATGATTTATCAATGGAAAGTTGAAAAAGGCCAACAAGGTATCTCATGATGAGATAGAATACACGATGGAGCTCTGGAAAGAGGTGATGTTGAGGACTAACAAGGGGGGTCATAGCCAAAAGTCAACTTTGCGACCCTATGAGCTGACGTATAGGGAGTATTATTGGACTGGTCCAGAGAAATATTTTGAGGTGATGAATGGTGGATCGCGACCTCATTCATCAAAATTACTCGAAATAAAGTACTTGGAATATATCAAATTATACTCAGGGTTGTGTAAATGAAAAATATGCATAAAAGGACATGACCTAGGGAACTATGACATCAAATAAAAGGATTCGCATAAAGAGAACTTTGCGTTCCCGCGGATTGGATTTCGCGGATGGGGTAAAATATACAAAGGCTCCCGCGGATTGATGTCGCGGATAACCATGCTGATGTGACAATAATTTATGCCTAAACCAGTGCCTCTAAATAGGAGGTGAGTGACTCATTTGAAGGTGGCTCAGACACTTAGAGAGAGAAAAAGTGATTTCATAGGTGTTGTACTGCATCATTCTTCTTCTCTTCTCTTTCTACAATTCTATAATTAATAAAACAGAAATCAATAAAGTTATCATTTTTAGAGTAAGTATTAATTTGTGCGGATATTATTTTCATATCATTTTAAATCTGAACTGGTACAAATAATAATAATTATTTTAATTAGATCTACCCACCAAACAACTTAAAAGCTGGCAGTAATGGATCCAAAACTCTAAGATTTGAGTTCAATCTCATTGAATACAGTGAGGTCTACAAGGATATGGATACAATGAATCATGTGTATATATATATATATATAGAGAGAGAGTATCTATAATCATGATGAGATGATTAATGATACAGGAACCAAATCGATGAGTATATTATATGTCCCTCCCTCATAAATTTCTAAATACCGAAAAAATAAATCTTACCCAGTTCCAGCAAAGAAGCCAAGAGGAATCATCATGTGATACCCAGTGATGATCATACTGCAACGAGAGACAATCAACACTTGCACAATTCAACACAACAACCTAACTAAATAGAGTTGGTGAGCATAAAGATAGTAAAACTTTTTCTTTTTTTTTTTTAGAAAAAAAAAAGATGGTAAAACTATACGTATACAATAATACCTCAAATTGAAACATATCACATTCATCTATTTAAATTGTTGTAGTCATATTCATTTATTTAGAATTGACACTATTACTTATATGGTGCAACTATGATTGCTGTGAACCATATATTTCTTTTAACACATATAATAATTCTGTTACAAACTATGATGCTCATTACGTAGTTCATATAAATTCATGTTAAAAGTATCAAATGACAACAATTATGAAAATCACAATGGTGACAAAATAATATACGTGAACAAGGTAAATAGGGTTGTTTACCATATCGATAAAGCATCCACTGCAATTTTTGCATTCTCTAGGTTTCCAGTAAACAATATCAGTATTCTGTAGTACCAGTCTTCCAAACTGTTTCAAATTCATAATATATAAATATATATACACAGATAAGAAACAAATCTAGAAGGTAAACAGCATCAATCCTCAGTGGTATAACACAATATAGGTAAGTCTTCAAACTGTTGAATTCAGCATGTGAAAAGCAAAATAAATAATATTTCCTCTTCCCAAAATAAGTGTCAATTTTTTCTCTTTTTCTTTTCACAAAATAAGTGCACACTTTTGAAAAGTAAAAACACTTTAACATATACACTATAAACTATCATATCACTATGGTGGGACCATAGGTAAAATTGATATTTCATTCACTAACATTACAACAAAAGTCATCTTTTTAAAAAGTTGGATTCCCCAAAATGGATCTATAATTTGTCACGGAGGGAGTAATAATAAGGGTTTTTTTTACTTAAGTCCTATTATTTTGTGTAGATTTTGAGATTAGTCCTATTTCATAAAAACATTTGAGATTGATCCTACTTTTAATGATTCCCGCTAGTCAACTAACAGTCAAAGTTAAGCATGAATAACATTTGTTTGATAATAATAATAATAAATTCCATAAAAAAGAAAAACAAGAAAAATAATACATAGAATTATAGTACGGCAACTCGATTATGGTAAAACCAGGTACGTACAAATACACATAAATAAAGAAGGACAATGCTTTAGATAAGCTTAATAAGCTTATTTGTTTTATCCAAAAAAGAAAAAAATCGAACTTATAATCATTTGAGATAACTTCTTGTAACTATTTTAGTATCATTCTATATATTTGAAAAAACCTTGAAACTTAGAATCTTAATAAACATTACGAGCTTGTTTAGTATCTATCTCTGAAAACTGCACACAAGAATACCAAAAGAAAACAACTATTTTTTTTATAACAAGAAAATAAAATTCTCTACGAACATACATTTTCATAATTAAATTATATATCCAGAAATAGTTTCGAGAAAACTCAACCCAGTAAAACTTTTGTACAGTTTCATAATTTCAATTTTTTTTAAAAAGGCATGTGTTGCCTAAGGGGCATGGGCCCATCCCAATTTTTTAAAATTACTTTTATTACCCCAAAACTATATATTTTATGAATAAATTTATTCAAATTACATATGGCTCCTCCCAAAATTTTCATAAATTCCTTTTACTCTCTAAAAATTTATATATATTATGAACAAACTCACAAAAAATTGCATGTAGCCTCCCCTAACTAGTTTTCTTGGCTCCGTCCCTGCGTGTGACTACTATAAGGATAGAGGTAAAGGGCTAGGGAGCTTACCAAAGCATGACACCAGAAGCAGCAGAGAGTTTGAGAAACTCCCAAAGACCAGAAAAGGCTTCAACAGAGAAACCAGTCCAAGTGTGAGGACACCCGCCAAAAACAGTATAACCAATCAGCCCCAAAACCAAAACCCACCAAGAAAAACTCAAAGTAAGAGCAGCCCCAACCACTCCAAGCTTAAGCCTATACACAAACAACCAATTCACAGCCACATGCACCACCAGAGCCACCAGAGACACCCACGCGATAACGCCCGCCTTCAGCTGACTCTGCAAGAACCTCTGCAGAGGGAACTGAAAGGCAAAGCTGAAATGTATCGGAATCATCCACAAGAGCACAGAACCAGATAGCTCCGCCACGTCCGGTGGCTGCCCCAATAACTTCAAGATTGGTGAAGCAAATATATACATGGGCAAAACCAACACACTACACCCAAGTAGGATGATCCAAGAGCGTTGCATATACACACCCAACATGTAGTACTTTTGGGCGCCAAAAGCTTGTCCACATAGTGTTTCAAGAGCACTTGCCATTCCCAACTGATCATTCATGTACAAACAGAACATAATCACACAATGTACACATACATATATACCCTAGAAAAAAAAAAAACGTCCACACTGCGCCATAGCTTAAAAAACTGTTAGAATTGGTATTTTATGCGACAATTTATAGTTCGTTACTGAGCTGCCTAATCCCAGTTTTAGTGTTAGGAATTGATTCCTTTTTTACTACTAAGAATTAATTAGCCCAAGATCACAATAATATACCAACTCACTTTTATTGGACAATAAAAGAAATATAACACTTTGTTGTATAGGTTTTTGTGGGGTTCTCCCTCTTTTGGGTTATTGGAAGAAATATTGATTTACCTAAAAAAATTAATAAAAATTACTTCAGACTAAAAAGTACGTCACTTTTATTTTCACACACTCTCTCTTCTCTTTTTCTTTTTTCTTCTTTTCTTTTTGACTTCCCTTTCTTTCTTCTCATCTTTTCTTGGTACATTTTACACCTCACGAAGCTTGTTATCTATAAGGCAAACACTAGCGGCAAGTCCACCATAGAAAGACAAGCACTCACCATTCTTATTTGAAGCTAATGGGTAAACCAGTACCACCTCAATGGTCCATACCAACTTATTTTAATCAAACTTAAACATTTAGCACTTTTATTGACTTAGATGACCACTAAAATCTTTATTTCTTATATATATATATATATATACATATATATGTAATAAATTCATGATTGTAGAGGGAGAGGGTGGCGTACCAAGAGACCGAGGTTGAAATCAACAATGACATTACTGGCAATGGCCATAGCAGCGAGCTCAAGGTCACCAAGGTGGCCAGCAAAAGCCTGGGTGATGACGAACATGGAGTAGGAGGCTATGCGGCTGAAGATCGCGGGGCCCACAATGCGCCAGAGCTCCTTCGATTCAATCCACACTCTTCGTGAAAGAGCTAATAGATCTTCCTTGTATCCTAGCAAAGGTACAGAGTAGTGCTCTTGCACTGTGGCGTAATGTGACATTGTTTATTTTGGTGCTCTCTCTTGGGTACATAGGATCGATGGAGAGGAAATATAAACGACATTATATATAGTATTTTTATATCTCAAAATTTGAATTATAATATATTAGGCCGACACAGCCTTTTAAAAAGGATCGAGCGAGCTACGGAGACACAGCCTTTATTGGTCTAGCTGGTATTCAATTATATGATATACTTTAATGCTATCCATACTTTATTCTTCTTTTTTTCTAATAATTAATTCTTACACATTTTTTATGCGATTTATGTCCACTTAATATTGGTTTTTGCAATGCATATACTTCAGTAATGGGTAAAAATTTTCTTAGTTGTCATTAGTATCATTACTATTTCTTTCTTCTTCTTTTTTTTCCAGTATTACGAATTTACGCTAACACTTGTGCAGACAACATATCATATAAATTTTTTTTTCACCCACTAAATTTGACACACCCAAATCAAACTTCCTGCGTCCATCCCTGAAAGTACTGTCAAAGGAGAAAATTAATTACAAGGGTGGAGCCAGAAATATTTTCCAGGAGGGGCATATTAATATGAAAAAATAGAATAAAAATTAAATTAGAATAGAAGAAGATCAAATAATATATATATATATATATATATATTAGAAGAAAGATTTAACCATACATCATTTTGAAAATAAAATAAATTGAAGGAACAAGAAGAAGAAGATCATATAAGGAAATAAAGAAGAATTAGAAATGTAAGAACATTTGTAGGATTGTTCATTGTTGACATGTTCTCGATAATAATCATGTTGAGTGAATTGTGAGGTCGTGTAGGTTTAGGAAAATTAAAGTGATCAAGCAAAGGCATTGACAAGTTTCGTAAAACTCAAATCAAGATTTCAATCGAAGAATATAAGAGAAATGAAGATGAAACAAGTTCGGACCACAAAAATACATTCTGGAGGGCAAAACAAACATTTTTAAAAGCTGGAACTTTGGGAAACATGTTAGAGGAGTGAAAGGGGTATAAACGAAAGGAAAAATGCAAAAAGTGAATTTCATGATTTTTGCTACGCATACAATAGCCAAAAAGTGGCTAGAAAGTTGAATTCTACGCATAACCTACGCATATGGGTGGAAATGCTATGCATAAGCCTACGGTCAAGCGTAGGGTCATGCGTAGTTAGCAACGGGTATTTTAAAAAATTTCTCTTGTTGTGAACTATAATGACTTGGGTTACACTCCTATATATCCTAGCACGTGTATAAAGGATATTTATATCAAGGTTGGATAGATTGACTCCTAACTACAAGAGGAACACAAAAGGAAGAGTCTTATTCCAAAAAGGATACAAGTTTACTCAAAATAGGATTCCGCTCTTTATAAATAAGAGGAGTCTCTACAGATTTTTGGTGTGGCTTTTGTGAGATCTCTATCATACTTTCATATATTAGATCCGTCTGTAGAGAGGGAAAAAAAGATCGCGTGATTATTCTATATCAAGGGTTTCTCTAGTTTTTGGTGATTATTCAATTGTGCTCCTATACGTGAGATCTTTATGCACAATTGGATTAACTGTTGCTGAAAAATAATCACACCACCTATTATAATATGGTTGCATCGATCCGTTCAGAAACGGAGCCGTCAGAGTATGGAGATCGAAGTAGGGGGTTTCGTGGTTCATTGATCCGTTGAGAAGTAAAGCCGTCAGAGTACGGAGCGAAACGAAGGCTTTGTGGAGCACGAGTGATTCAAGACCTTCAGACGTCAAGTGATAAGAGACAAGTTTAAGTGATTTTGTAGGTCCTAACTTCATAGAGTTTGTGTACTTCTTGATTCATAGTGCATCAATACCGGAGGGTATCCGTGATTTGTACTTGGAGCATTTCCAAGGTTTTCCATGTAAAAATACCGAGTGTCGTCTCTTGTTTTATCTTCTACACTTAGATTAATCTTTGCATGATTTATGTTGTTAGAAGATTGGATTAAAATTGACTATTTCACAATTAAATTCTAATTTGTCAATAAATTCATAAAAAACCTATTCACCCCCCCTCCCCCTCTAGGCTATTTTCCCTAGTCGCCTAGGTAATTTCAATTGATATCAAAGCGTGGTTGCCTCGTTTTAGTTTAACTACCTAGGATTAGATTCTAAACATAGACGATGGAAATACCTCATGAAAGAGGTTCCGTATCTAGGTCCCCTATGTATGATAGCACGAATTATACCTATTGGAAAGCTAGAATGAGAGCGTTCTTGAAATCTATAGATGATATAGTTTGGCTTGCCGTAAAGGTAGGATACTCACCTCCCACTTTGAAAGACGATACTACTAATGGATCTAAAGTAAAACCGTCAAATGAGTGGACTCCTGCTTAGACAAACAATGCTAGTTGGAACTCCAAAAATTTAAATATTTTATACAATGTTGTGACCGTGAGTGAGTTAAAGAGAATTATCACGTGCAAAATTACCAAAGAAACTTGGGATATTCTCGAAGTAACTCATGAAGGAACTTCAAAAGTTAAACAATCGAAACTCCAAATGTTAAATTCATAATTTGAACAACTTTAGATGGAAGATGATGAAGTCTACGCTGACTTTGAGTCTAGATTAACTGATATTGTAACTAGTAGTCACAATCTAGGAGAACACATTCCTCAGACTATCATAGTGAAGAAGAGTTTTAGGTCTCTACCAGAACGATTTCGTTCTAAGGTTACTATCATCTCTGAAATCATGAGATTCAAAGAGATTAAACTTAAAGAATTGGTAGGGAACCTAAAATCTTATGAGATGGAGATGTGTGTTCAATCCTCTAAAAAGTCTAGCGGAACAAAATTGATGCAGGGGGATCCGAGTCAGACGATGTCGAGCTGTCAGATTGCTCATTGATGGCGCTGGATTACCAAGGATGGCAAGAAATCGTGATCTAGCCTAATTGGGGCAATTTCCGTGCACGCGTCGGTTTTTTTGCCATAACTGAACCTACAAGTGTCTGATTTGCTCCCGTGACCCCAATTCAGAAAGCTAATCTCGGCGCGGACGTCGTGGCCACCCATCTATGCTCGGTGCACATCGTTTCAAGCCCCAAATCCGCTGTTTTCCTTTTCAATTATTTATTTTTAGTTTATTTTTGCTATTTATGGTAATCTTTTATTTGCCAATTAGGATATGATTCTGAACCCAATTTGGGCCAGATTTTTGGCAATCTTTTGATTTCTTTCAGTATTTCGTTTTGGTAAGACTTTTAGGGTTTTGCTATTTTTGGCAAAAATCCCATTAGGGGTTGATTTTCAACTATTTAAACCCGGTTTGTGGGTTGTTTTAAATTCATTCTTGATTATAAACAATTTGATTGAATTCCAGAGTGTTCTCTGAAATTTTGGGTCGAAATCTCCTGTTTTCTTTCCTTGCAAATTACCTATTGCAGTAGCCTGCAGAATAATCTCTATTCTGTCTGGCGTCAATTGGTATCAGAGCTCAGCATCTTCCTGAGACGGTATTTCCATCAGTTTTCGATGGCTAATTATCGTTGTCGTGGTTGTGGTGGTCGTCGTGGGCAGGTTCTGATTAAGGAAGTCCCGCACCGTGACCGTAACGTTCAGGATGTTATGATTGAGGATTTGCAGAGGCAAGTGGCAGAGTTAACCTAGCGCCTGGCGGCGCAGGAAATCGGTAATCATGATGTGGAAGAATCTGATACCGACAATTCCACCTTCGAAAATCCGTATCCACAGTTAGGGCCAATATTTTCGGAAGATTCTGATTCCGAAGATGACTGGTTGAAAACCAATATTTTCATTGGAGAGCCAGTGTATGACGAAGAAGGAGATGAGGATGTGTTCAATGCAAGCACGACGACTGAAGTTCAGTGGACGCTTCCATACCAGTGGCAGGATTATGAAGTCAATAACCTCGTTGAAGTTGATCAAATGGAAAACATTTTCTTGAACTCCTTACTGGAGGACGATATAACTGGCATGGAAAATCTTGAGATCCCATTTAGCAATCCTCCTGAATCTCAACATAATGTGATCCCAGTAGCAGGTCCAAAGAAGGAAGCTATTTTTATGCCTTGTGGAAATAGTGCAGCAGGTGAGGTTTCAAAATTACCCATGGAGGTTCAGCAACTTTTTTCGGAATTCTTTGTTTTGATGCCAAAAGACCTTTCTCTTGGACTGCTGCCAGAATTACCCACGGGCCGTTTGCATCCTAGGGCAGATGAGTTGGCCCAACATCTTCGAGGCATCCATGAGCAAGTGAAACTAGCCATTCACGAGAGCAATGCCAAGTACAAAGCTCGAGCGGACAGTCATCGTCGTCAGGTACTTTTTGATGTTGGTGATTTTGTTTGGGTTGTATTAACTCGTGATCGTTTCCCTGCTGGCGAGTATAATAAGCTTAAGGAGTGGAAGATTGGACCCTGTGAGGTATTGCAGAAGATTAATGACAACGCATACAGGTTGCGTCTCCCTAGTCACTTGAAGACTTCTGATGTTTTTAATGTGAAACACATGACTCCTTGCTTTGCGGATTCTGCTAATGCTGCCATGAACTCGAGGACGAGTTCTTTCCAACCCGGGGTGACTGATGCAGGGGGATCCGAGTCAGACGATGCCGAGCTATCAGATTGCTCATTGATGGCGCTGGATTACCTGAAGCGGGAAGATCAGCGCAAGGATGGCAATAAATCATGATCTAGCCTAATTGGGGCAGTTTCCGTGCACGCGTTGGTTTTTTTGCCATAACTGGAGCTACAAGTGTCCGATTTGCGCCCGTGACCCCAATTCGGAAAGCTAATCTCGGCGCGGACGTCATGTCCACCCAGCTACGCTCGGTGCACATCGTTTCGAGCCCCAAATCCGATTTTTTCCTTTTCAATTCTTTATTTTTAGTTTATTTTTGTTATTTATGGTAATATTTTATTTGTCAATTAGGAGATGATTCTCAACCCGATTTGGGCCATATTTTTGGCAATCTTTTAATTTCTTTCAGTATTTCATTATCGGAAGACTTTTAGGGTTTTGCTATTTTTGGCAAAAATCCCATTAGGGGTCGATTTTCAGCTATTTAAACCCGGCTTGTGGGTTGTTTTAAATTCATTCTTGATTATAAACAATTTTATTGAATTCTATAGTATTCTCTGAAATTTTGGGTCGAAATCTCCTGTTTTCTTTCCTTGCAAATTACCTATTGTACTGGCCTGCAGAATAATCTCTATTCTGTCCGGCGTAAAAAATAGTAAAACATAGCATTTAAATCCACTAAGGAGGATTCTAGTGAGTCTGATGAGGAGGGTGAGATTAGTCCAAGACCGGTTGATGTGCTCATAAAACAGTTTCATAAGTTTTTGAAATCATCTTATGGTCAAGAAGTGATTAAAGAACAAAACAATTGGAGATAAATCATATGATTTTAAAAATAAAACTAAAGTCCAAAATCAGAATGAGAAGTTTAACCCTAAAAGGAATAAACCTCAATATTTTGAGTATCAAGGATTTGGTCACATAACTGCAGAGTGCGCTAATAAATTAAAAAGGACAAAAGGTTTAGCTGTCACTTGGGATGATGTATCAAATGATATAAAAACTAATGATTTTGCTAAGTCCGTTTTGGTTGATGGGTATAAGGATTTTACTGCGTTTGCAACACAATGCAAGGAGATTGAAGAAGTTGCTACAATATGGACAATGTCTAGGGATGAAGATAATGAAGATAATGAAGATCGTGCGGACTCACTTCAAGATGCATATAATAAATTATATGACAAGTCCACACATCTTAGCAAAGTTTTCTCAAAATTTATGGTTACATTTAATAGTTTTGACAAGGAAAGACGGTCCTTAAGAGATGAATTAACCAATAGTTCTCAGACTTAAATCTCATACTGACCCAAAAAACTCAATTGTCTGAGAAATCGGTTGAGTCTGAACAAGAAAGAAATACAACGCTGAAGAGTGTAGATGATCTAAATAAGGAATTAAACACTCTAATATTGGAATTGAGTGAAAAATCTTCAAAGATTAAGGGTTTGGAAAATAAATTGAAAGATGCTAACTCAACTATCCATAAATAGTCTAGTGGAACTCTTAAGCTTGATCATATGTTGAGTATAATAAAATCTACAGGAAATACAAAGGGGTTAGGATTCAAAGGAACAACGAGTAATTCTAACATTGTTTCCGAAACGACTTTTGTTAGGGCCTCCCAAGTAGCATCTAGTTTTTCTCAAGGTAATTCTAATAGGAATACTAGTGCTCAATCTTATGTCAGAAAACCTGTTGAAAGTAAGTTTCCTTTTACCTTTAAATACCCTAAGGGTTCGAACAATGGTTTTCAAAGGTTTATTCCAGTATGTCATCACTATAAAGTGAAAGGTCACATTCGACCCTTGTGTTCAAATTTAAGAGGAAGAAATTTGAAACCGGAGAAGATAAAAAAGGACCCATGTTAAATATCAAATTCGAGTGTTGAATGAAGAGGTGATGAGTTTGTCTAGGCTGGAAAATAGAGCACATGACTTTAGTTTTGAGAAAGGTCTTGAGTATATATCTACAGATTCTCAGTCGACAGACATCTCTACAAAATCATTAGATTTCAAAAGCATGCGAGTTTTAGAAAATCTAGTGGCATGTCTCTTTAAATTAGGTGTCTTCATATGTATCATTCTAGGAACACATTGCATTATTTTTTCTTAGAATTGAAACATTAACATGCATTTTTAGTTTATAGATTCATGCGTGCATTAGAAACAAATCATAAAATAAAGTTTTTGGAATGATGAGCTTGATTAGAGTACAAAGGTTGTCATATTTCACTTTATTCTCATAATTACTTGTCTGATTATGTATACGATAAGTAGAGGTGTTAGCCTGACCTAAGAATTTAGGATGTTCACTTGGCATGATTATTTTATGTTGAAAAATCTTAATCTAAGGTGCTTGTTTTACTTCAGAAATGATTGTAATGCCTGCTGAAACTTTTAATCTTTTTCATTTAACCCAAAGTGATGATATGTAGGTTCATGAGCTAGGCTAGATTGATCGATGCTTTTGAATACATATTGCATGCTCATGAATATTGGGGTAATGTTGAAAAAAATGAAATAAAAAAGTATATGAAGATCTGTTTAAAACCCCTTAGAGCAATGGTCCTTCTGCTGAGTAACCGGGTCTTAGTGCCTCAAGAAGTAGTGAGTATTCGCGTAAAAAGGCGAAAGTGATTATCTCAAATTTTTAACCCGAGTAACCGGGCCTCTTGCCACAAATCAGTGAGTGTTCGCGTAAAAAGGGAAGAAACAAAAGATATATGAATGGGTGCAAAAGAAAAAATTCGAGACAAAAAGAAAATAAATTATGTTCCCCTTAATTAGCAATAAGGTCAGAGTTAAAGATTTGACTTCTAGCTTGGATTTTGGACTGAGTTATCATCACGGTTGGTGAGGAGATTATCAGAATTAGTGTGTATTGTTTTCATTGTACTTGAGTGCTTGCACATGAGTATTTTCATAAATATTATGAAACTATGCAAAACTTGACTTGTGCATTCTTAAGTCTACAAGGTATGTGTGCTGATTTTTTTCACTACCGTGTGTATAATGGCTAAGTTAGATATGAGAATATGATGTGTTAATGATTAGTTCGTTGTCTCTACTGCCTTCCTCAAAGATTTCTAAAAGCAAAAATAATTTTAAATTTATTCATGACATTCTGCATTCATGCATTAGTAGTAGGGTCATGCATCGTATAGATTTGTGTTTACCCCAGAATCTGGATATACTCTGTTAGAGTCCTATATCTTGAAGTGATATTTGAGTACTTCCCTACATCTCTCTAAATTATTTATATTATACTCTATTTGCTTGAAATTTTAGTGACAAAAAGGGGGAGAGATATTTAGTTGAGGGAGAGAGATATCTTGTTAAGAAGGAGAGTTTTTACTTGAGGGGGAGTTTACTTTCATTGTTGTTATGATATTCTTATGATCATTATATTTGTTGGCTTTGAAATTTACTTTCGGCAAACAATTCCAAAATTGATGATAACAAACCATTGAAGAGTGTTTGATACTAATGAATTTTCGAGCTTAAGTTTTCAGCAAAAGACAGGTGAACGACTCGGAAAACAAACTCGGAAAGAAAACGACTCGGAAAGCAAGTTCGGAAAGAAAGCTTGAATTAAAGCGAAAAGCCGTAAAAGAAATTGAAGCGCAAATGGAAAATCAACGGCAAAGGCGAAAGTCGAAGACTCAAGACTTGGGGTAGATAGGTCGGGAAGCGATCATTGTAACAAGGTAATTTTATGCGTCGATTTTATCGTATAAGCTCAAGTATAAAATGAACCAAATTCAAATGAAATGAAAAACGCTTTACCGAACTTAAACGGAAAGAAAAATATTTTTTAAATGTTTTTCATGTTTGAGTCGACTAAAATGAGCCTGTGTATTTTCTACTAGTCGACTAAAACAATCAGTAGCTATAGGTTTTTCATCCACATCAAAAGAGTCGACTGAAAAGAGCTTGAGTCGACTAGACTACTTCATGTAGTCGACTATAACTCATTCTAGTCGACTAGATGGTCCAAAGTAGTCGACTAGAACTCAATCTAGTCGACTAGATGGTCCATTGTAGTCGACTACAACAGAGAAGTAGTCGATTAGAAGATCCTCAAAACCTGCAGATTCTTCAGAAAACATTTCCCATGTTTTGTGGACTGTGTTCAATGGTATTCAAACGGCTCTTATCTTTCAAATACTATAATCATTCTTCAAAACCCTAATGCTATGCTATATATAGAATGAGATGTGTATATTGAAGATCAAGAGATTGAAATACAAGAAGAAACAAAGCTATCAAAAATTATGCAGAAATGTTTCTTTACAAAAGCCATTGAAACCAAGCTTTGAAAATATGATTTTCTCCAAGTTTCTTTGAAAATCAAAACCTCTAGTATCTCTTCTTATTCTCCAAATATCATTCATTGATCATACCCTTTGAGAATACATTTCTAGAGCTATTGTAAAATCACCAAAAACACTTGAGCTTATATTGATTTATCTTCCATAAACACCTTTGGGTTTTGAGTGTTTTTGTTCTTGAGTGATTTTATTGATTACATACGAATTTGTAATCTCGGACAAGTGAAGTCCACCGATTGTTCAAGAGAGGGTTGTTCTCTTGATTGAGGGACAAGCTCGAGAGGCTTGTGTTGTAAAGGTTTGTCATTCCACCTGTGAAGGAAGGGCCATAGTGAAAGGATCGGGAAAAGTCTCAAGAAGGGGTTCTTGAGCCGAGGAGTAGGAGTTACCGAACCTCGAAAAAATCACGGTGTCAAATCTCTCTATCTCTTTCTCTTTACTTAATTATTTTGCATGCCATAATTGCTTGAATATCTTGTATGATATCTTGTCTTGAAATTAATAGTTAGAGAAGTTCAAATTAAATCATTCACTTGCTTATTGTGATATAGTTTTTATTTGAGAGTGTTCTAATCTCGAAAAGAATTAGACCTAATTTTTGAACACCCTATTCACCCCCCCCCCCCCCCCTCTAGGGTTAATTAGTGACTAACAATTGGTATCAGAGCCTAATCTCTATTTATTTTAGACTTAACCGTCTTAGAGAACGATCATGTCATTGAATTTAGTTACTCATATTGAAGGTTAATCGAATAATAGGCCCCCATGGTTTGATAGATCAAATTATAGCTATTGGAAAACTAGAATGATAGATTTTCTTCAAGCTATTGATTACCAAATTTGGCAAGTAGTTCTTGGCAAGTAGTTCTTGAAGGACCATTTGTATTAACTAAAATTGTTGATGGAAAACCCGTCCCCAAATTACCCAATGAGTGGGATAATGATGATCATAAACTCATGTCGTATAATGCTAAAGCCAAAGTAAATTTAAATTGTACTTTAAGTCCAAATGAATTTAATCGTGTATCTACTTGTTCAACGGCAAAAGAAATGTGGGATAAACTTGAGGTAACCTATGAAGGAACATCTCAAGTACGAGAATCCAAAATTGACATACTCATGCATGAATATGAATTATTTGCTATGAAAGATGATGAAAATGTGAATTCTATGATGTCTCGTTTTACAAATATTTTGAATGGACTAAAGCATCTTGGTAGAATTCTTCCTGGATCCGATGCGTCACGAAAAGTGCTTAGAAGCCTTCCGGCAAAATGGGATGCAAAAGTAACGGCTATCAAAAAAGCTCATGACCTCAACACCATGAGTCTCGATGAAATTTTCGGCTCTTTACTCACTTGGGAAATAACGTTGAAAGCTCGTGAAGACGACATCAAGCCAAGAAAGGGAATAACTTTGCAAGCCTCCACTAAAAATGAAATCAATGAGCCGAGTGAAGAAGAAGAGGATGAGGACATTGCATTGTGCACCCAAAAATTCAAGAGACGTCTTCAAAGAAAGAAAGCAAACGGTGGAAGATTCATGAAGAGAATCGAACCTAAAGGCGAGACTAGCAAAAGGGAACCCCCAACGTGTTTCAATTGCGGAAAGCCGGGACACTACAAAAGTGATTGCTTCAAGCTCAAAAAGGAAAACGACAAAAGACCTAGCAAGATGGCAATGAACGTCACATGGGAAGACTATGACTCATGCGACTCGGATGAGGAGAAAAGTAGCGAGGAAACGGCAAACATTTGCCTCATGGCAAATGAAGAAGAGGTACATTTAAATTTAAGTGATTTAGATAAACTATCATATGATGAACTTCTTCTTGATTACAATGAATTGCAAGATGTGTTTGAAGAATTACATGATGAATTTGAAAAATTAGTTAGAAAATATATCCTTCTTAAGAAAGCTAAGTCTTCATGTAGTCTCACTAATTCAAACTTAGAAGTTTCTTGCAATGACAAAAGCATTGAGCTAGAAAAGGAAAATATTCGGTTGAAAAATACTATTGATGATCAAATAAATGTTTTAGCTAAATTTACAAAAGGAAAAGAGAACCTTAGTATCATGTTAGGAAGACAAAAAGGATCATTTGATAAATGTGGTCTAGGGTATGATGCTTTTGACAAAGATGCTCTTATATTGAAAAAGAGAAAATCACTTAGCTCTATATTTACTAAAAAATCATCTCATGCATCTTCAAATGATTATAAACATGTTACTTGCTACTATTGCAATAGAAAAGGACACAAAGCAAATGTATGCTTTCATAGAAAGAAGAAAATTATGTCAAAAATGGTTTGGGTTCCGAAAGGGACTATTGCATGCTCTCATAGAAAAGAGAATGTTGTAACGAAACAAATTTGGGTTCCAAAAGGAACTATTGCATATCTATCTAACCAAAATGGACCCAAAACAGATTGGGTACCAATAAAAGTTACTTGAACTTGTTTTGTAGGTATGCTTGAAGTCCGCATCAAAAGAAAAATGGTTTCTTGATAGCGGGTGCTCAAGGAATATGACGGGAGATAAATCAAAGTTTATTTCACTTAAACCTTATGAAGGAGGAAACGTAACGTTTGGAGACAACTCTAAAGGCAAAATTATAGGAATTGGCTCAATCGGTATTTCCTCTTCTCTCTCTATAGATGATGTGCTTTTAGTTGATGGTTTGAAGCATAATTTGTTTAGTATTAGTCAACTATGTGACAAGGGCTATGATATTATATTTAGGACAAATGCATGCATAATCAAGAAAGATGGGAAGCAAATGTTCAATGCCAAAAGAAATAGAAACTTGTATACTTTGTTGCTATGTGAATTGCATGATCAAGATGTTAAATGTTTTGTCACATCTAGCGAAAATAGTTGGTTATGGCATAGAAGTCTAGGACATGCTAGTATGGACCTCATTCATCGTTTATCCAAAAATGATTTAGTCAAAGGCCTCCCAAAGACTAAATTTTCGAAAGATAAAATATGTAGCGCATGTCAAGTAGGCAAGCAAGTTAAATCTTCTTTCAAGAGAAAGAAAGATATTTCCACTTCTAAACCTCTAGAGTTACTTCACATGGATCTTTTTGGTCCGGAGAGAACGGCTAGCTTAGCCGGGAAACTCTATGTACTTGTTATAGTTGATGACTACTCTAGATTTACTTGGGTTCACTTTCTTGCTCATAAAAATGAAACTCACTCCATTCTTGAAAGATTTTATAGAGTCATTCAAAATGAAAAAGATTTGAAAATCAAGAAAATTAGAAGTGATAGAGGTAGGGAGTTTGATAATCAAGACTTAGAGAAATTATGTGATGACCTAGGTGTTTCTCATGACCTCTCAGCTCCTAGAACCCCTCAACAAAATGGTGTAGTTGAAAGAAAGAATCGATCTCTACAAGAGATGGGTAGAACCATGTTAAATGAGCACAACCTTCCCCGAAGCCTTTGGGCGGAAGCGGTAAACACTGCTTGCCATATAATTAATCGTGTTATTATTCGGATGAAGTTGGGGAAAACGCCTTATGAGTTGTGGAATGGTCGAAAGCCCAATATTGGATATTGCAAAGTTTTCGGGTGTAAATGTTTTGTGTTAAATGATAAAGACAACCTTGGAAAATTCGACTCCAAATCGGATGAAGCAATTTTCTTAGGTTATTCTACAAGGAGTAAAGCATTTCGGGTTTATAACAAAAGGACTCTAACCATGGTTTGAGTCTATTCATGTTGTCTTTGATGAATCACCCTCACCACCATCACCTAGAATTGACCTAGAAGAAGATGAGGTTGTTGGAATTGAGGATAATCCAAATACTCTCAATATCTCCAACTCATCATGTAGCCAAAAGGAAATGAGAGAAGTTGAGCATCAATCCAATGATGACTTGACCAACTCAATGCCTAAAGCATGGAGGATTGTTCACAATCATCCTCTTGATCAAGTCATAGGTAATCCTTCAAAAGGGATTAGTACCAGATCTCAACTTAAAGATTTTTGCAACCACATGGCCTTTGTGTCGCAAATCGAACCCAAGAACTTCCACGAAGCTAATTGTGATGATTCTTGGATCGTAGCAATGCAAGAGGAACTAAATCAATTTGAACGGAATCAAGTTTGGCGTTTAGTTCCTAGACCCGAAAATCAAACTATAATTGGCACAAAATGGGTTTTTCGAAACAAAAAGGATGAGAATGGAGTAATTATTCGAAATAAAGCAAGATTAGTAGCTCAAGGATATAATCAAGAGGAAGGCATTGACTACGATGAGACCTTTGCACCGGTAGCTAGATTAGAAGCAATTAGAATGCTTCTTGCATTTGCATCATATAGAAATTTCACTCTTTATCAAATGGATGTCAAAAGTGCTTTCTTAAATGGTGTCATAGAAGAAGAAGTTTTTGTGAAGCAACCACCCGGTTTTGAAAATAATCTTTTTCCAAATCATGTTTTCAAATTGGCTAAAGCTCTATATGGTTTAAAGCAAGCTCCTCGAGCTTGGTATGAGAGACTTAGCGGGTTTTTAACTCAAAATGATTTTACAAGAGGGAAAATTGATAACACACTTTTTACAAAAACCATTAAGAATAATTTATTGATTGTCCAAATTTATGTTGACGACATTATTTTTGGCTCAACAAATAATTCTTTATGTAGGGAATTTGCCACAAGTATGCAAAACGAATTTGAAATGAGCATGATGGGTGAGTTGACTTTCTTCTTAGGGTTACAAATCAAGCAAAGCTCGGATGGCTTATTCATTAGCCAATCCAAGTACACTAAAGATTTGCTAAAGCGATTTGGTATGGAGGCTACCAAACATGCCGTAACTCCTATGAGTTCCTCTATTAAGATTGATAAAGATGAAAATGGTAAATGTGTTGATATTACTAATTATAGAGGCATGATCGGTAGTTTGCTTTATTTAACCGCTAGTAGACTGGATATAATGTTTAGTGTATGCTTATGTGCCCGGTTTCAATCATGTCCTAAGGAATCTCATTTGCTTGCGGTCAAACGCATTTTTCGCTACCTAAGTGGTACAATAAACTTAGGGCTTTGGTATCCACGTGGAACTTCAATTGATCTTATTAGTTATTCGGATGCTGATTTTGCGAGATGTAGAATTGATCGAAAAAGCACAAGCGGCACTTGTCATTTTCTAGGACACTCACTAGTATCCTGGTCAAGTAAAAAGCAAAATTCCGTTGCATTATCTACGGCCGAAGCTGAATATGTAGCAGCCGGTAGTAGTTGCGCTCAAACTCTCTATATTAAGCAACAATTACTTGATTTTGGTCTTACTTTCTCTCACGTGCCTATTAAATGCGATAATACTAGTGCGATTTGTATTTCAAAGAATCCTATTCATCACTCACGCACCAAGCATATAGAGATTAGGCATCATTTTTTACGTGATCATGTTGCTAAGGGTGACGTTGAATTGATCTTTATCCACACTAAAAATCAATTGGCGGATATTTTTACAAAACCACTTGCGGACGAATCTTTTTCTAAAATTCGTCGAGAAATTGGTATGGCCATGGATTTTGATGTTTTATCTTAAACTCTGTAATAATATTTATTTTCCATATTTTCTTGATATTTTTGTTTTTGTTTTTTGATTTTTTCTCTAGTTTTATCATTTTTTCACCTTCTAGTCGACTCATCCTGTGCAGTTCAAACCATTCTAGTTGACTAGTTTGGTCAGTAGTTTCACAATTGAAATTTCTTCACCTTCTAGTCGACTCATTGCTATTCTAGTCGACTCAAATACTTTCTAGTCGACTCAAACATCACTCTAGTTGACTACTTTGCCTTCCCAGTCGACTCAAACCCAGCCTGGTCGACTCAAACCTCAATCTAACCGACTCACCTAGACCTAGTCGACTCAACCCACTATAAAACCTAAACCCCCTTTCATCTTCTCCATCCGCCTCCTTCAACCTTCACCCACTCTCAAACCCTCTCCTCTCAATCCCTCTCCTACTACCATCTATACCTTCAAATCATCACCTATCTCTCATTAATTTCACATTTCCATCATCTTCCACCCATTTCCCTCACCCAAATTTCTTCATTCTCACTCTCTCACATCTATATATATACACCATCATATATCTATATATCTCTATACATTTGTGCATCATCTTCTACAATGCCACCGAAGACTCGAGGCCTATTTCGGAAACGTTCACGCATTGATGGAGGCCAAAGCTCCACCAATCCACACATTCCTACGGCTGTTGATGAAGAGGAGTCGAATGAACCTCTTCTTCTTGAGGTAGTTCTTCTTGATGATGATAATAGAAATAAATTCATCACTGTTTTTGATCACCGTGTTCCTACACCTTGCCGTATTGTCACACAAGATTTATGCACTGAAATTCGGGCTCAAACTTTCGAGTTATTCCGAGCAATTGGTTAGGATTTTTTCGTTTCTCTTGACATTCCGGTATTTCCGCGAATTGTCAAAGCCTTCTACGCTTCTCTTGCAAATCACAAGGAAAAATTACTCCCTCATCTTCATTTTAATCTATGTGGTGAAGACGATACCGTTGATGACAGCGAAATCAAGCGCATTTTCTTGCTTCCGAATGACGGTATCCGCCACTTCTCCAAGGATTGGTATAAGGCTGATGGTTTCGATTGTATTGAGGCTGTTCGGGTCATATGCGTCGACAAGGAAATTTCACAGAATGCCGGTATTACCTCTTCTATGCTACTACCCGAGGCTAGATTAATTCATAATGTTATTACATACTCTATTCTGCCTAAAACTGGTAGTCGTAGTAGTGTTTCTCGTATGGAGGCTTTTTTGGTTTATTGCGTTTTGACAGGAACCCGCGTTGATTTAGCCTATATTTTCCGTTCTGTCATCCTCACATGTCAGTGTAAGCCATCTGGCCCGTTTTTCTTTCCCGCGCACATTACATATCTACTACAGCGGAAAGGCTTTAAATTTCCAAATGAAATATCCGAGCATTATCCTATTTTTCTTGACGCTACTCATGTCAAGCATATGCATATTCTTTCTGATGCGGAAGGAAATTTCATTTCTGAAAGTACACCTGCTCCTCGTTCGCGTACAGCTCCTAGCGGTTCTGCATCGCGCCAGGAAGCCTCTCCCTCAATTCCTCCATTGGACAGTGCTTCGGCTTCTCAGGCTGCTCTTCTCACCCAACTTCTTGTAGTTGTTCAAAGTAATACGGAACTACTTAGGCAGCAGGAACAATTGCTTGATTAGAGTACAAAGGTTGTCATATTTCACTTTATTCTCATAATTACTTGTCTGATTATGTATACGATAAGTAGAGGTGTTAGCCTGACCTAAGAATTTAGGATGTTCACTTGGCATGATTATTTTATGTTGAAAAATCTTAATCTAAGGTGCTTGTTTTACTTCAGAAATGATTGTAATGCCTGCTGAAACTTTTAATCTTTTTCATTTAACCCAAAGTGATGATATGTAGGTTCATGAGCTAGGCTAGATTGATCGATGCTTTTGAATACATATTGCATGCTCATGAATATTGGGGTAATGTTGAAAAAAATGAAATAAAAAAGTATATGAAGATCTGTTTAAAACCCCTTAGAGCAATGGTCCTTCTGCTGAGTAACCGGGTCTTAGTGCCTCAAGAAGTAGTGAGTATTCGCGTAAAAAGGCGAAAGTGATTATCTCAAATTTTTAACCCGAGTAACCGGGCCTCTTGCCACAAATCAGTGAGTGTTCGCGTAAAAAGGGAAGAAACAAAAGATATATGAATGGGTGCAAAAGAAAAAATTCGAGACAAAAAGAAAATAAATTATGTTCCCCTTAATTAGCAATAAGGTCAGAGTTAAAGATTTGACTTCTAGCTTGGATTTTGGACTGAGTTATCATCACGGTTGGTGAGGAGATTATCAGAATTAGTGTGTATTGTTTTCATTGTACTTGAGTGCTTGCACATGAGTATTTTCATAAATATTATGAAACTATGCAAAACTTGACTTGTGCATTCTTAAGTCTACAAGGTATGTGTGCTGATTTTTTTCACTACCGTGTGTATAATGGCTAAGTTAGATATGAGAATATGATGTGTTAATGATTAGTTCGTTGTCTCTACTGCCTTCCTCAAAGATTTCTAAAAGCAAAAATAATTTTAAATTTATTCATGACATTCTGCATTCATGCATTAGTAGTAGGGTCATGCATCGTATAGATTTGTGTTTACCCCAGAATCTGGATATACTCTGTTAGAGTCCTATATCTTGAAGTGATATTTGAGTACTTCCCTACATCTCTCTAAATTATTTATATTATACTCTATTTGCTTGAAATTTTAGTGACAAAAAGGGGGAGAGATATTTAGTTGAGGGAGAGAGATATCTTGTTAAGAAGGAGAGTTTTTACTTGAGGGGGAGTTTACTTTCATTGTTGTTATGATATTCTTATGATCATTATATTTGTTGGCTTTGAAATTTACTTTCGGCAAACAATTCCAAAATTGATGATAACAAACCATTGAAGAGTGTTTGATACTAATGAATTTTCGAGCTTAAGTTTTCAGCAAAAGACAGGTGAACGACTCGGAAAACAAACTCGGAAAGAAAACGACTCGGAAAGCAAGTTCGGAAAGAAAGCTTGAATTAAAGCGAAAAGCCGTAAAAGAAATTGAAGCGCAAATGGAAAATCAACGGCAAAGGCGAAAGTCGAAGACTCAAGACTTGGGGTAGATAGGTCGGGAAGCGATCATTGTAACAAGGTAATTTTATGCGTCGATTTTATCGTATAAGCTCAAGTATAAAATGAACCAAATTCAAATGAAATGAAAAACGCTTTACCGAACTTAAACGGAAAGAAAAATATTTTTTAAATGTTTTTCATGTTTGAGTCGACTAAAATGAGCCTGTGTATTTTCTACTAGTCGACTAAAACAATTAGTAGCTATAGGTTTTTCATCCACATCAAAAGAGTCGACTGAAAAGAGCTTGAGTCGACTAGACTACTTCATGTAGTCGACTATAACTCATTCTAGTCGACTAGATGGTCCAAAGTAGTCGACTAGAACTCAATCTAGTCGACTAGATGGTCCATTGTAGTCGACTACAACAGAGAAGTAGTCGATTAGAAGATCCTCAAAACCTGCAGATTCTTCAGAAAACATTTCCCATGTTTTGTGGACTGTGTTCAATGGTATTCAAACGGCTCTTATCTTTCAAATACTATAATCATTCTTCAAAACCCTAATGCTATGCTATATATAGAATGAGATGTGTATATTGAAGATCAAGAGATTGAAATACAAGAAGAAACAAAGCTATCAAAAATTATACAGAAATGTTTCTCTACAAAAGCCATTGAAACCAAGCTTTGAAAATATGATTTTCTCCAAGTTTCTTTGAAAATCAAAACCTCTAGTATCTCTTCTTATTCTCCAAATATCATTCATTGATCATACCCTTTGAGAATACATTTCTAGAGCTATTGTAAAATCACCAAAAACACTTGAGCTTATATTGATTTATCTTCCATAAACACCTTTGGGTTTTGAGTGTTTTTGTTCTTGAGTGATTTTATTGATTACATACGAATTTGTAATCTCGGACAAGTGAAGTCCACCGATTGTTCAAGAGAGGGTTGTTCTCTTGATTGAGGGACAAGCTCGAGAGGCTTGTGTTGTAAAGGTTTGCCATTCCACCTGTGAAGGAAGGGCCATAGTGAAAGGATCGGGAAAAGTCTCAAGAAGGGGTTCTTGAGCCGAGGAGTAGGAGTTACCGAACCTCGAAAAAATCACGGTGTCAAATCTCTCTATCTCTTTCTCTTTACTTAATTATTTTGCATGCCATAATTGCTTGAATATCTTGTATGATATCTTGTCTTGAAATTAATAGTTTGAGAATTTCAAATTAAATCATTCACTTGCTTATTGTGATATAGTTTTTATTTGAGAGTGTTCTAATCTCGAAAAGAATTATACCTAATTTTTGAACACCCTATTCACCCCCCCCCCCCCCTCTAGGGTTAATTAGTGACTAACAATATTGGTTTATATCTGTTTTCCATACTTGTTTTTTACGGTATATTGTTCAGTATTGTGGTTGCAGGATTGGAAGATTGTCATGAGGGCAAGCTGATATTCTATGTCTATGTTTGTGGTGTGTGTTCATAGGTATACTTATTATGTTGTTGTTCGTGAGGATATATTTGTAAAACATGGTTTTATCTCAGAAATGCCAAAGGGGAGATTATAAGAATATTTGTAGTATTGTCCATTTTTGGCATGTTCTCGATAATAACCATGTTAAGTGAATTGTGAGGTCGGGTAGGTTTATAAAAGTTAAAGTGGCCAAGCAAAGGCATCGACAAGCTTTGTCAAACTCAAATCAAGATTACAGTATCGAAGAATACAAGAGAAATGAAGAGGAAACAAATTTTGACCACAAAAATACATTCCGGAAGGCAAAACAGAAAATTTTCATAGCCAAAACTTTAGGGAACATGTTAGAGGAATGAAAGAGGCATAAACAGAAGGAAAAATACGAAAAGTGGATTTCAAGATTTTTGTTACGCATAACCTACGCACACAGTAGCCAAAAAGTGGTTAGAAAGTTGAATTCTACACATATGGCGGGAAGTGCTACGCATAAACCTACGTTCAAGCGTAGGCCAAGCTACGCAAAGCGCATGGTCATGCGTAGTTAGCAGCGGGTAATTTAACAATTTCTCTTGTTGTGAACTACAATGACCTGGGTTACACTCCAACATATCCTAGCACATGTATAAAGCATATTTACACCAAAGTTGAATAGATTGACTCCTAACTACAAGAGGAACACAAAAGAAAGAGTGTTAATCCAAAAAGGATATAATTTTACTCAAAATAGGATTTCTCTCTCTATAAATAAGAGAAGTCTTTACAGATGTTTTGTGTGACTTTTGTGAGATCTCTGCGATACTTTCATAGATCAGATCATGTTGGCCACATATTGACACCTAGAGGGGGAGGGGGTCAATAGAGTCAATGACAAACTTTAATCCTTTTTTGGTTTGACTTTGTTTTAACAAAAATAATCTTTATAGAGCTCTAATCAAACACTTAGTGAATAAGATGATTTCTTAAGTGCCTACCTCAATTCATACTTTGAAACATGAACAATGGATTACACTACCAAATACATGCGTAATGGATTCAAGTATAATGAGAACTAGTTCAAGCATCCAAGTATGCATTTCAATTAAATATGTATAAGCACTTTTCTCACATATATAAAGACATAATGCAAACTATTATTTGTCATAAAGAATACTTTCAAGAATTTATTAAAAGTAATTAAACATTTAGTGCATATAAACTCTTAAGGAAAATGATATGTTAAATATGCATTTTTGTCTAACACTTGGGATGCATATGAAATTTCAATGCTATGGTTTATGGAAGATTCATTTTATCAAATACTTGGTGTGCACATTGACCATGGCTAAGTAAAAGAAGTAGAGAAATTATAATCTAAGTCATGTCCTACTAAGTTCATAATCTAATCAATCACAATTAAGCATTTTACTATCCTCTTCATGAAATCACAAGCAATTTATAGCATTCATATGTAAAGTTCAATAATGTAAATAAAAATTTCTTGTAAAATCAAATAAGAATGCATTAGATAAAAGCATTTCATGCAAAGAGGCATGTGTCATTCTTAGTAATTTAAATCCATTCACGTGTGCAAAGAGTAAACTATATCCTTCTTTGTAAGATCTTAGGATAGAAATGGTCAAAACATCGGGTCACTACACTTAGTCTTTGATAACGAAAAAATATGCTAATACAATACACAAGAGAATGCATGCATGATCATGATATGAAAGTATAAGATATAATAGATTGAAATTATTTTATATCATTGAGAAACTTATGTGTAAAAATATATAAATAAATAATATATGATACAAAAAACTACTATATAAGATAGAGATGTTCAAAAATCACATAAAACCACTAGGAAGGATCGTATTGAACCTGATGAAGAAATTGAGTTGAGTCTAAATGATATTGTCATGTTTGCTAAGAGGTTGAACAAATTTGTTAGGGCTAAACTAAATGGCCAAGGAAAAAAATTTGGGGATAAGTTGAGTGAGTCTAGAAGTAGAAATAGGACTCAAACTAGGAGGCACAAGTCTGATCCTAAAAATAATAATTCATAATGTTTTAAATGTTAAGGATATGGTCACATAGCTACAGAGTGTGCAAACAATTTGAAGAAATCCAAAGGATTAGCTGTCAGTTGGGATGATGACTCTGACAATGGATCAGCTAGTGATGTGACAGACTCGGATGTATGTAATGATTCTGAGAATTTCACTGTGTTTGCTGCACAAATCAAGGAGGTTAGAGAAGTTGCTACAAGTTGGGCGATGTCTAAAGAAGAAGGTTCTGAGAGTGATGAAGGTTGTGATGACACTCTTCAAAAGTCTTTTGTCAAGATTAGCGAATGGAGCTCCGAAGATGAAGAAGGTATGAATTCGCAAAGGCGAGCTACTCTATTTTATAGTTCATACCGCTCTTATAGCATGCAAGTCTACTTCTTGGTATCTAGATAGTGGATGTTCGAGGCATATGACTGGAGATATGTCATTTTTTGGATATCTCGAGGAGTGTCATGGTGGGATAGTAACGTTTGGTGATGGAAACAAGTCAAATGTTAAAGGAAAAGGTACGGTTGTGATTCCTAGTCTACCTAAACTAGAAGATGTGTTTTATATAGAGGGTCTTAAAACAAATTTGTTGAGCATAAGTCAGATATGTGATAACAATCATAAGGTCACTTTTTCTCCTAATAAGTATTCGATCATTGACTCTTCTGGGAATTGTGTGATGGAAGGTATGCGTTCAATTGATAATTGATATTGCATTGTTCCTAGTTCTGAATTGTTATGCAATAGAATTAAACTTGATGAAATTGAAATCTGGCATCAACGGATGGGACATGTTAATTTTCGTGAATTAACAAAAATTACTAAGAGTGAAATTGTTAAGGGAGTCCCTAAGCTTGGTTATGCAAAAGGGATTGTGTGTGGATCATGTCAGAAGGGTAAACAAGTCAGATGTCAGCATAAAAAGATAAATGTCATTAGTACTTCTAGACCTTTAGAGTTGTTGCATATTGATTTAATGGGTCCTAGTAGGACAATGAACAAAGGAGGAAAGAAGTATATTTTTGTCATGGTGGATGACTACTCAAGGTTTGCACGGGTTGGATTTTTAAGTGAAAAGTCTGAAGCTTCTGAAAGTTTTAAGAGGATTTGTTTAAGAATTTAAACTGAGAAGAATTGTTCAATTTCTAAAGTGAGGAGTGATCATGGAAGGGAGTTTGAAAATTCAAAAATTGAAGTGTTTTGTGATAAGAGAGGAATAAAACATGAATTTTCAGTACCGAAAACTCCACAACAAAATGGAGTTGTTGAGAGGAAGAATAGGGTTATTCAAGAAATGGCCAATGTTATGCTATAGGGTAGGAATGTTCCTATGTATTTTTGAGTCGATGTAATGAACACAACGTGTTACACCTTAAATAGAGTTTATCTTAGGTCTGACACTTTAAAAACTCCCTATGAATTGTGGAACGACAAAAAACTCAATGTGAAATATTTCAAGGTTTTTGTAGCAAAATGCTATATTCTTAGAGATTGGGAATTCATTGGAAAATTTTAGTCTAAGAGTGATGAAGGAATATTTCTTGGGTATTCATTGACAAGTCGGGCATATAGGGTTTTTAACCTAAGAACTCAAATGATGATGGAATATGCGAATGTTGTGGTTGATGACTCATGTGTTGATGAGTATCCAACATCACTTGAGGAAGAAGATAATGAGACGTTCTTTCAGCTAGGAAATGATTCTTCTGATGTTGGTGAAGAGGATAATGTGGTTTATGATGGTAGTTCTAGTCCTATAGAATTGCATGATCAAACTTGTGATGCTTAGGGTACTCCTTCTAAATAACCATCTGTAAGGGTAAAGTTGTACCATCCTTTAGATAATGTTATAGGATCTCTTGATCAGATGATGGTGACACGGACAAAAGCTAGGAATGAGGTTTCGTATGCATGTAATACATCTTCCTTAGAACCTAAAAAAGTTAAAAAAAAGCTCTTCAGGATAGTGAGTGGATAAATGCTATGCAAGAAAAACTTCGGCAGTTTATTAAGAATAATGTATGGTATCTTGTGCCTAGATTGAAAGAGATAAACGTGATTGGTACCAAGTGAATTTTCAAGAATAAAAAGAATGAAAATGGTATAGTTGTTAGGAATAAGGCTAGACTTGTTGCTCAAGGATATACTCAGATGGAGGGTATTGATTTTGATGAGACTTTCGCTCAGGTTGCTAGGCTTGAATCTATTCAAATTTTGTTTGCTATTGTTTGTCATCTTGTATTCAAGTTGTATCAAATGGATATGAAGAGTGCATTTTTTAATGGTGTTCTTCCTGAGGAAGTATATGTGGAGCATCCCAAAGGATTTGAAGATCCTCATTGTCCGGGTCATGTTTACAGGCTGAAAAAGGCTTTGTATGGGCTAAAGCAAGCTCCTAGAGCTTAGCATGAAAGGTTGACTGACTACTTGTTGGGAACAGGTTTTGCTCGAGGGGGAGTGGACGAAACACTATTTATTCAGAAAATTGAAAGTAATACAGTTGTTGCTCAAATCTATGTTGATGATATTTTATTTGGTTCCACTTCTGATCAACTTGCTCATTATTTTGGAGATTAAATGAAACATGAATTTGAGATGAGCATGATTGGTGAATTGAACTTCTTTCTAGGGCTTCAAATTAGGCAATTAAATGATGGGATTTTTGTTTCTCAAACTGGTTATGCCTTGGAATTAGTAAAGAAGTTTGGTTTAAAAAATGCTAAAGATGTTCGCACTCCTATGAGTACCAGTGTCAAGATTAGCATAGATACTGAAGGCAAAGATGTTGACCCTACACTTTATAGGAGTATGATTGGGAGTTTGTTGTATTTGATTGCTAGTCGACCTGACATAACTTTTAGTTTTGGTTTGTGTGAATGTTACCAGGCAAGTCCTAAGGAGTCTCATATTATTATTGTGAAAAGGATTATCATGTATGTTAAAAGACAGTAAATTATGGACTGTGGTATCCATCAGGTATTAATACTGATATCGCATCCTTTTCTGATGTTGATTGGGCCGGTAATATTGATGATATAAAATGTACCAGTGGAGGGTGTTTTTATGTTGTAAATTGTTTAGTTGCTTGGCATAGCAAGAAGCAAAATTATGTTTCCCTTTCCACTACTGAGGCTAAGTATATAGCAGTTGGTAGTTGTTGTACTCAGGTTTTGTGGATGCGTCAAATGTTGCAAGATTATGGTTTTTCTCAAGGCACGATGACTGTCTTTTGTGATAACACGAGTGCGATAAATATTTCTAAAAATCATGTTCAACATTCTAGGACAAAATATATAGATATTCGATATCATTTCATTCTTCATCTTGTTGAAGATGGTATAGTGTCTCTAGAGTTTATATCCACATATTCTCAGTTGGCAGGTATCTTTACAAAACCATTAAAATTTCAAAATCATGTTAGACTTAGGATATCTATTGCTATGCTTTGTTTAGAATAGATATCTTATTATTTATCATTCTAGGAACACATTGTATTATTTTCCTAGAATTGATAGGTAATCATGCATTTGTATTATATTTATTCTTACATGCATTTTATTTTGAAATAAATGACAATAAAAGTTTTGAGACTGTTGAGCTTGGCTTGAGTATAAAAGTTGTCATATTTTACTCTATTTTCACATTTACTTGTCTAATTATGCATATGTAAAGTAGAGGTATCATCCTGACCTAAGATTTTTGGATGATCACTTGACATGATTATTTTGTGTTACAAAACCTTAATCTTAGGTGCATGTTAATTAGTAGATGATTGTAATGACTGCTGAATCTGGTAATTTTTTTATTTAACCCGAAGTGGTATGAAAGTTCATGAGCTATGCTAGATTGGTCTATGCATGAAATATCTTTTACATGAGTATGAATGTGGTGGTAATGGTGAAAGAAGTGGAAATGATTAAATGATAAAAAAAAATAGATGCAAAAAGTAGTTCTTCAATCCAAAAAGGAGAGATAATTGATGAGCATAAATCCTATGGAAGAAGCTCGGTCCCAGTTGGTCGGGACTAAAAATCTTCGCTGGAAAGTCCGGAGCTTAGAAAGACAAAAAGGGATATGGTGAAAAAGTTAAAAATATGAAAATGAGGAAATTGTGCGTCAAGAAGAAATTTTATTTTTGCCTTTTAGTTTGGATCTTGGATTGAATTATTATTACGGTTGGTGGGGAGATTATCAGTTTTAGTATGTATTGTTTTCATTTTACCTTAGTGTTTGCACATGAGAATTTTCATATATATATATTTGCAAAACTTGACTTGTGCATTCTTGAGTTTAAAAGGTATTCGTACTGATTTTCTTCTATACCATGTGTATAATGGTCAAGTTAAATCTGAGAATATGATGTGTTAATGATTGGCTTTGTGTCTCTACTGCCTTGCTCACAGATTTTAAAAACAAAAATATTTTATTTTATTTTTATTCATGACATTTTGCATTCATGCATTAGTAGTAGGGTCATGCATAGTAAAGATTTTCGTTACCTTAAGAATTTGGATATGATCTGATAAGAGTTTTGTATCTTGGTGTTTTTCCTTGAGTACTTCCTTGCATCTCTCTACATTATTGTTATGACATATACTCTATTTGCTTGACATTTCAGCGACAAAAAGGGGGAGAAGTATTAAGTAAGGGGGAAAGATTGGTTGGTTACGATTGTTTGATTAAGAGGGAGAAATATTTAGCAAGGGAAACTTTACTTGATTAAGAGGGAAAAATATTTAGCAAGGGGGAGTTTATTCTCAAGGGGATAATGATGATCATTATGTATGCATTGTTGTTATGATTTTCTGATGATCATTATGTTGGTTTATATCTGTTTTCCACACTTGCGTTTAATGGTTTGTTCAGTGTTATGGTTATAGGATTGGTCATCATGAAAGCAAGGTGACAGTTTATATCTATGTTTGTTGGTGTGTGTTCATAGGTATAGATGTTATATTGTTATTTGTGAGACTATATTGTAAAACTTGGTTTTGTCTCAGAAATGCCAAGGAGGAGATTGTAAGAACACTTTTGTGTATTGTTTATTTATGGCATGTTCTAGACAATAACCATGTTGAGTGTTAGATAAGTTGGTTTGGTTTCATTGACATCGATAAGCTTTATCAAAAGTAGATTCAAATGTTAAAGTAGTGAAGAATACAAGTGAAACACGAGTGAAGAACAACAAATTACAGCTGTTGTAAGTTCTGTTTTCATAGTTTGTACAAATTTTTTGATTCATAGTGCGTCGATACCCAAGTGTATCCGTGGTTTATACTTGGAGTCTTTTCAAGGTTTTCCATGTAAAAATCTCTGTGTCTTCTCATGATTTAAATTTCTGCACTTATATTCATATTTAATTTATTGATCTGTTTTTGAGAATTGAATTGAGATTTAGGGTTTGTGACTAATTAAAATTGAATTTCCGCTAAATAATTTTAATTGATCATAAAATCGACAAAAAACCTATTCACCCCCCTTCTAGGCTGTTTTCACTATCGTCTAGGTCTCTTCCTGAACGTTTTCGATCTAAGGTCACTGTCATCTCAGAGGTCATGAGTCTTAAAGAAATTAAGGTTGAAGAATTGCCTGGAAATTTAAAATCTTATGAGATGGAGATGTTCAAAAATTCCCCTAAGAAGGCTAGTGGCACAAAAGAGAAAAACATAGCTTTCAAAACCACTAGAGAGGATCATGTTGAACCTATTGAAGAAAGTGAGTTAAGTCTAAATGATATTACCATGTTTGCTAAGAGGTTGAAAATATTAATTAGGGCTAAACAGAATGGCCAAGGACAAAAATTTGGGGATAAGTTCGGTGAGTCTAGAAGTATAAATAAGACTTAAACTAGAAGGGACATGTTTGTTCCAAAAAATAAAAAAAAACCCCAATGTTTTGAATGTCAATTATATAGTCACATACCTACAGAGTGTGCAAACAATTTGAAGAAATCCAAAGGATTAGCTGTTAGTTGGGATAATGACTCTGACAATGGATCAGCTAGTGATGTGACATAATCGGATGTAGGTGATGAATCTGAGAATTTCACTGTGCTTGCTGCACCAAGCAAGGAGGTTAGAGAAGTTGCTACAAGTTGGGCGATGTCTGAAGAAGAAGGTTCTGAGAGTGATGAAGGTTGTGATGACACTCTTCAAGAGTCTTACAACAAATTACTTGATAAGACCTCACAACTTCACAAAAATCACATGAAACTGTTGACTAAGAGTCTTAACATGGACAAAAAATTACATTCTTTAAAAGATAAATTAGTCAAAATTTCTCAAACTCAAAATCTTCTACAGACTCAAAAGGCCAAGTTGGTTGAAGATTTGAAGAAATCTAAAGTAAATAGAACTCAGACTTTGAAGTTAGTAGAAGATCTCAATAAGGACGTGGTTGAGAAATCTACTAAGATTGAGAATTTGGAAAAAGAGCTGAAAGATTCTAGATTAACTCTTTGTAAATGGTCTGAAGGAAATCTTAAGCTCGATGAGATGTTGAATAAGGGAAAATCAGTAGGAAATACAAAGGGTTTGGGTTTTGTTGGAGTAATGCCAAATTCGAATGTTGTTACAAAAATCATATTTGTAAAGGTCTCCCATGTAGTGTCTAGTTCTTCACAAGGAAATTCAAATTGGAATCCTAGTGTTCAAGCCTATGTCAAAAGACCTATTGAAAGCAAACTTTTGTTTACCACTAGATATCATAGAAGGTTGACTGATAAAGTTCAGAGGTTTGTTCTTGTATGTCACCACTGTGGTGTCAGAGGTCATATTCGACCTAGGTGTTCTAGGTTGCGAGGGAAGGTGTTGAAGTCAGTGAAGGAACAAAGATTTCAACATGGAGATCATGTTCAAGATCAAATTCGAATGCTGAATGGAAAAAATGAAGAATTTGTTAAGATTGGCGAATGGAGCTCCAAAGATAAAGAAGGCATGGATTCGCAAAGGCGAGCTACGTTGTTTTATAGTTCATAATGCTCTTAGAGCATGGCAAGTCTACTTCTTGGTATCTAGATAGTGGATGTTCGAGGCATATGACTAGAGATAAGTCATTTTTTGGATATCTCGAGGAGTGTCATGGTGGGATAATAACGTTTGGTTTTGAAAAAAGTCAGATGTTAAAGGAAAAGGTACGGTTGTGATTCTTGGTCTACCTATAGTAGAAGATGTGCTTTATATAGAGGGTCTTAAACCAAATTTGTTGAGCATAAGTCAGATATATGATAACAATCATAATGTTATTTTTTCTCCTAATAAGTGTTCGATCATTGACTCTTCTGAGAATTGCGTGATGGAAGGTATGCGTTCAACTAATAATTGATATTGCATTGTTTCTAGTTCTGAATTGTTATGCAATAGTGTTAAACTTGATGAAATTGAAATATGGCATCAGCAGATGAGACATGTTAATTTTCGTGAATTAACAAAAATTATTAAGAGTAAAATTGTTAAGGGAGACCCTAAACTTGGTTATGCAAAAGGGATTGTGAGTGGATCATGTCAAAAGGGTAAAAATTGTTAAGTCAGATGTTAGCACAAAAAGACAAATTTCATTGGTACTTCTAGACCTTTAGAGCTGTTGCATATAGATTTAATAGGTCCCACTAAGACAATGAGCAAAGGAGGAAATAAGTATATTTTTGTCATGGTGGATGATTACTCAAGGTTTGCATGGGTTGGATTTCTAAGTGAAAAGTCTAAAGTTTCATGAAGTTTTAAGAGGATTTGTTTAAGAATTCAGACCAAGAAGAATTGTTTCATTTCTAGAGTGAGGAGTGATCATGGAAGGGAGTTCGAAAATTCAGAAATTGAAGTGTTTTGTGATGAGAGAGGAATAAAATATGAATTTTCAGCACTGAAAACTTCACAACAAAATGGAGTTGTTGAGATGAATAATAAGGTTATTCAAGAAATGACCAATGTTATGCTACATTGTAGGAATGTTCCTAGGTATTTTTGAGTCGATGTAGTGAACACAACGTATTACACCTCAAATAGAGTTTATCTTTGGTCTGACACTTTAAAAACTCCCTATGAATTGTTGACGGCAAGAAACCCAATGTAAAATGTTTCAAGGTTTTTAGAGCAAAATATTATATTCTTAGAGATCGGGAATCCATTGGGAAATTTAAGTCTAAGAATGATGACAGTAACTTTAGACCTAAAACGTTCAGGTAGAGAGCTGAGAATCTTTTTTACTATAGTAGTTTCAGGAATGGGCTCTCCTAGATTATGACAACCCATTACTATGTCAGTTAGTCTATCCTTAAAGTCAGCATAAACTTCATCATCTTCCATCTTAAGTTGTTCAAATTTAGAATTTAACATATGAAGTTTCGATTCTTTAAATTTTGAAGTCCCTTCATGAGTTATTTGAAGAATATCCCAATCTTCATTAGCATTTTCGCACGTGGTAATTCTCTTAAATTTACTTGAGGTAACGACATTATTTAAAGCATTTAAGGCTTTAGAGTTCCAAGCAGCATTGTTTGTCTCAGTAGGAGTCCACTCGTTAGGCGGTTTTAATTTAGATTTATTAGTAGTCTCGTCTGTCACAATGGGATTTGAGTACCCTTTCTCTATAGCAAGCCAAACATTTTCATCTAGAGATTTCAAGAATGTTCTCATCCTAGCTTTCCAATACGTATAATTAGAGTCATCAAATAAAGGGGACCTAGTTACTGAACATTCTTCATGAGGTAAGTCCATCTTCTAAGTTCAAGATCTAACCCTAGGTCGTTAACCTAAATCTGGGCAAACCTTGCTCTGATACCAATTGAAATTACATAGAAAATTGTGAACTAAGCCTAGAGAGAGGGGGGGGGGGGGGGTGAATAGGCTTTCTATAAATTTAATGACCAATTAAAATTATTTACGGAATATTTAAAGTTAATCAGAATAAATAGGTCATTAAAATTTTTTTCTAGAATAATAATATTCTTCACAGATAAAATAAATTCTTATTGAAAAATATATTTTAATAAAAATAATGAAATTTTTAATTAAAATATTTTTGTCTTAATAAAATAATAAATTATTATATGTGTATATATATTTTTAATGAAGATAATAAAGTTTTATGAAAATTAATTTTCTTTTAATAAAAATAACAATCTGGTGGATAACCACTTGGTGATGTCCTAAAATCATTATTCTGATACATATAATATGATTAATATGTATTCAGATTATTATAACAATGTTGAAACAAACGCACTGATAAACTAAAAACCGATCGATTGCGTATCCCACTGATTGATCACTTAGAGTGACACTTAGGGTTCGTTCAAATTCATTTTTTTCAATTACTCCACTGATCGATCGTAGTACCACCGATCGATCACTTGTGCCACCAATCAATCGCGTATTGTTCCGATCGATCACTAGTGGTTCGATCGATTGTTAGCTAGGTTCGTGAGTGTTCTCAATTGCCATCGATCAATCGCGAAACCCTGAAAAGCGAATTATGGGAACAGTAATATGTCTGTAGATTAGTGATTGGGTTATTATTATTTAGTACTTCACACAAATAAATTCTCCTCACAATTAAAATAATCAACCAATAATAATATAATAACATACAGATGTTTTACGTGGAAAACCTTGGAAAAAGACTCCAAGTAAAAACCACGAATACCCTCTATTATCGATGCACTAAGAATCAAAGAGTTTGTATAGACTCTATAAAGTTAAGACTTACAATAGCTCTGATTTTCCGTTGTTCACTCGACGTCTGAAAGTCTTGATTCACTCACGCTCCACAAAGCTTCTTGCTCCGATCTCCGTACTCTGACGACTCTGCTTCTCACGAATTAAAGCACACACAGTGCAACATATGGTGTGTAGATTTTTCAATACCTAGGTCATCCAATTGTGCATAAAAATCACAACTGTTGTAGCACAAATGGATAACCCCAAAAACTAAAGAGAACTAGAAGTTGAATGATCAATCAATATTTTTATCTGTCTCTCTCATTGTCTGTAGAAGGATATTTTCTGTGGAAGAATTGGAGTGCTCTCAAAAACTTGTCTTCTCTTCTCAATATCTCCTTATATTTATAGAGAAAGAAGTCTTCAATTATGAAATAGAAATATTCAATTATGGAATGATATTTATTTCCTTGCATTCCAAAAAGACTAGGTGTGAGGACCAAGTAATAGCTGTGAATAGACCAGTCTGCCCCTCAATATGCTTGTACAATGAGCCAGAATTCTGCTAGTACAGTTTCACACGAATTCCAATGTCGGCGCTGCCAAATGATCAAGGATTCCACCGATTGATCAGTGGTTCTTGAATTTTAATAATTATTTATCCTCCGATTTTATTCCCTTAAATTTTAACCAAAATACCTAATCTACCCAACATGGTTATTGACTAGACATGCCAATATAAAAAACAAATTTACACTAATACCATAATTAAGCATTTTAGTATCCTCTTCATGAAATTAAAAGTAATTTATAACATTCATATGTAAAGTTAAATAATGTAAATAAAAATTGGTTATAAAGTAAAGAGTTAAGGGATAGAGAAAATGCAAACCAATGACACCGAGATTTTACAAGTTCAACCAAATCTTTGGTCTATGTCCATGCATTGATTAAATCTCTCAAGGATTTCACTATCATGCTTTTCTTGCAGGTGAAAAACAAACCCTTACATGCTCATTCCAAGTGAAGAGTCAACCTTGCTCACTCTTGCGGGTGGAGAGCCAACCTTCCTTGCTTTTACTTGCGGGTAAAGAGCCAACATTTGCTAACTCTTGCTAGTGGAGAGCACACTTAATCCTCCCTTTTTAAGGTAGAGAGAAACATTTATATAGCTTCAACAAGCCCATCATATGCCAAGATAACTTCTTGGTATTTCACTCACAAAAAATAAGAATTGAAGTTTGAGTGTTACAACATATCTCTCAATAGATAGATATGGAAAATCAAAGTTCACTTCCTCACATACTTAGAGTTATGAATGAAATAATCAAATGAAAAGCTCAACTTAAGTATGGAAATGTGAATCACAAGAAGATGATATGAGTGATACACAATGGTGTGATTCTTATAGGAGCGTTTTCTACCCAATAATGATTTCAGACATTATGCCCAAAGTGATAAATTTTCACTCATACTCCTATCTCCCTCTCCTCTCTCTTCTTATGGCTCACACATATCATATTTATAGCTTAAAGACCAAATATAGTTGTTAGAGAGTGGTTGAGGGTATTTGGGTAATTTCACATTGAAAAACTAGTTTTTGGAAGCCATTCCATGCCAAATCAGTCGACTAAAAATAGCCATCAATCGGCTGACAAGTAGATTGAAACTGAAGCTTAATTTTTTGTCCATTTCAGTCGATTGAAGTTTATATTTCAATCGGCTGATAAACATCAATTAATTGTCAAGTTTCACTCTTTTGGTCATAACTCTTTATACGTAACTTAGATTGAGGTATTATTTAGCTCATTAGAAATCTGACTTCAAACTCTTGATTTTAGGCTTTTGAATCGCTCCATTTGACCCATTTTGGAGTGCGGTATGGTCGTCTGAATGTGATGATTCATTTCAAACTTTTAATCCACTTGACACTTTTTCGAGAAATCTTTGGGGATTTTTCCGAAATGACTTAAAAATATTCCTAGGATGTCTTAGAGACTTATTAAGGTCCTTGACATTCCTAAATTCAATATTGAGATCATAAAATAATATTTCAATTTAAACAAATTTTCAATATTTGATAAAAGCTTTTCATGATTGAAACAATTTTGTTCAAAGCCTTAATACACATCTAGAATCCATTTAAAGTGATATGAAGTTAGTTTATGGTTCTAGGACAACACATTTGTTGAGTTCTTCCATAGCTTATGAAAGTTTGAACTAACTCAACTTTAGCAAAGACTATATATATGAATGTATCATTAATAATGTTCATAGTCAAATACTATTTGGTCAAGGACTTATGAATGATGTCAATGATATGTATGGTCCTAATGATAATTTGACAAGAATTGAGCTTTCCAATAAGTTATTTCAAAAATAAATTTACATTTAATCTAACACTCACCCAAGACTATTTTACCCAATTCTTTTACCTTCAATTTCTTTAAGCTTTGGGTTGATGTCACCATCATTGTCGCCAATGTCTTTTGAGCTCTAAGCATTTTTGCTTTATTTTTACATGAATCCAGAAGCTCTCTTGAGTTGTTCTTGATTATTCAACCTACTAAACATAACTCAAGTAGACATTAAATTACCACATTCAATTGTTTGTTATCATAAAAATATATCATTTACTCATGGTTAAAAACCTTGGATCAACAGATCCGTCTGCAGAGAGAGAAAAAAAAGATCACTTGATTATTCTGTATCAACGGTTTTTCTAATTTTTGGTGATTATTTAATTGTGCTCCTACACGTGAAATTTTTATGCACAATTGGATGATCATTTGCTAAAAAATCATCACACCACCTATTGCAAAGTGGTTATATCAATCCATTGAGAAATAGAGCCGTCAAAGTATGGAGATCAAAGCAGGAGGCTTCGTGGTTCATTGATCCGTTGAGAAGTGGAGCCGTCAGAGTACAGAGCGAATCGAAGGCTTCGTGGAGAGCGATTGATTCAAGACTTTCAGACGTCGAGTGATAAAAGGCAAGTCAGAGTGATTTTGTAAGTCCTAACTTCATAGAACCTGTGTACTTCTTGATTCATAGTGCATCGATACCGAAAGGTATCTGTGGTTTTCACTTGGAGCGTTTCCATGGTTTTCCATGTAAAATATTGTGTGTCGTCTCTTGCTTTATCTTTTGCACTTAAATTAATCTTTACATGATTTAGCTTGTTAGAAGATTGGATTAAAATTGACTATTCCGAAATTAAATTTTAATTTCTCAATAAATTCTTAAAAATCTTATTCACCCCCCCTAGGCTATTTTCCTTAGTCGCCTAGGTAATTTCAAGAAATAATTTAGAAATGAGAAATTTTAGGAGGGGCATTTTCAGTTTATTATAGGCAAAAATATATATATAGCAAAAGATATTTTTAAGAAATATACTATACACATATAATGGATAAGGAGCCAATCAAAAGGGGAAAGTGCCCCTTCTAACCCTTAATTGGCTCCACCCATGGGTGTATCCCTTGTCCACGGTACCTAGTAAGCCAATAGTAAAATTAAAATTAGAAGTTAGGTCTGACTGAATGAGAAGAATGGGGTTGTTTGGTTTGGCTCCAAAAGAAATTTAATATTCTGATGGAGAATATTTAGGTAAGTATTATAATGGTTCATACGGATGGCAATTTCTACTGCCTCGTTCCACCCCTTTATTTAAGGGTTGCGGATAGCCTTTTGTTTTGGGTTTGGTAAAAAAATTTAAACCCATCAAGGGTTATGGGGCGGGTACGGGTTTTGTTAAATACCCGCCATGACCCGCGCCGCTCTGTTTACACTAAGTTTATTATATTTTTTACATATTATGTGTATAAAATGTTTTATGAATCCTAAATAGTTTATTAGTTACTATTCATTCTTTTTTCAAAGAGGTTAAGATCCAACAATGGTGCAGAATATCAGGACACTGGGTTCAAAAACTTTTGCTATAAGAACGGTATCAGATTGGAGAAAATTGTTCCACATACACGACAATAGAATGACGTAGCAGAACGTATGAACCGGACATTGACTGAGAGAGCTAGAAGCATGCGCATTCAGGAAGGGTTGCCAAAATAGTTATGGGTAGAAGCAGTCAGTGCAGCAGCATATCTAATCAATAGAGGTCCATTAGTACCATTGGAGCACATAATACCAGAAGAGGTATGGAGAAGTAAAGAGGTAACACTTTCACATTTAAAAGTTTATGGTTGTGTTGCATATGTACATGTTAGTGATAATGTGAGGTATAACCTTGATCCCAAGTCACAAAAGTGTACTTTCATTGGCTACGGTGGTGATAAGTATGGCTACAACATGTGGGATGATCAGAACTGAAAGGTGATCCGATGCAGAGATGTAGTGTTCAATGAAAAAGTGATGTACAAGGATAAGCACAACTACCTCAAAGCCTACAACACAGAGTGATCCTGTGTGTGTTGAGCTAGATGATGTTCAAGATAGTGAGAGTACTAAGTTAGAAGAACATATTGAAGATGGCACTACTCAACAGGATGATACACCGCAGTCTCCGACTCCTATTCCTGTACCTAGGAGGACTTCACGGCCGCACATACCGAATAGGAGATACATGAATTACTTGTTGCTCATAGATGGATGTGAACTAGAATACTATGATGAAGCATGCAGTGTAGCATATGTGAGCCAGTGGGAGCTTGCGATGGAATATGAGATGAAGTCTCTTATCTCCAATAAGACATGGAAGCTAACCAAGCTGTCAGTGGGAAAGAAAGCTCTCCATAACAAATGGGTCTACAGGGTCAAAGAAGAACATGATGGTTTTAAGAGGAACAAGGGGAGATTCATAGTAAAAGGCTTTCAGCAGAAAGCGAGAATCGACTACACCGACATATTTTCTTTAGTTATAAAACTGAATACCATTCGTTCAGTTCTTAGCATTGTTGCAGCATAAGGTTTTCACCTAGAGCAGTTAGATGTCAAAACTGTTTTCCTCCATGGTAACCTAAAGGAGGAGATTTATATGCAGTAGGCGGAAGGTTTCTCAGTGAAAGGTAAAGAGAAACCTGTGTGTAAGTTGGAAAAAAACTTGTATGGTTTAAAACAAGCTTCGAGATAGTGGTACAAGAAATTCGATGGATTTGTCTAGAAACATGGTTACAACAAGTGCAATGCTGACCATTGTTGCTACTTCAAAAGGTTTGACACGAGTTACATCATCCTCTTACTTTATGTTGATGGCATGTTAGTAGTTGGGTCTGATTTTGCGAAAATCAGTAAGTTGAAGAAGCAATTGGCAAATGAGTTTGAGATGAAGGACTTAGGCGCAACAAAATAGATTCTTGGTATGAGAATCAATAGAGATAAACAGAAGGGTACTTTGCAGTTGTCTCAGGCTGACTACGTTGAACGGGTTCTGAAGAGGTTCAACATGAGTGATGTTAAGCCGATTAGCACACCTTTGGCTAGTCACTTCTGATTATCTAAAGAACAGTCGCCCTAGTCAAAAGTAGAGAGAAATAATATGGCCAATGTTCCATTCGCTTCAGCCATTGGTAGCTTGATGTATGCGATGGTTTGTACAAGACTAGATATAACATATGCAGTTGGAGCTGTCAGCAGGTTCATGTCCAATCCAGTGAAGACTCACTGGGAAATAGTGAAGTCCACAGACATATGCCTTTGTTTTGGAAAAGGTGAAGTGAATTTACATGGCTATGTAGATTCAGATTTTGCAGGTGAGATAGGCCGCAGAAGAAGCACTATTGGTTATGTCTTTATAGTAGGTACTATAGTAGTCAGTTGGATTTCGCAGTTACAGAAAATCGTAGCTTTATCTATACAGAGGCTGAGTATGTAGCCGTGACAGAGGCTAGCAAAGAAATGATTACCATATAGGGATTGTTGGCAGAGTTGGAATTTGGGTAAGAGAAAAGTGTTTTGCATAGTGATAGTCAGAGTGCCATACATCTGGCGAAGAATTTAGCATTTCATTCGAGGACGAGGCATATAGATCTTCGTTATCACTTCATCAGATCTCTATTAGAGGATGAATTTTTTACTCTTGAGAAGATTCAAGGAAGCAAGAATCTGGCTGACATGTTAACCAAAGTGGTGACAATAGAGAAACTAAAGTTGTGCGCAACTTCAGTGGGTCTTCAAGCTTGAAGACATAAATGAGGGCACCGTATTGCACTGATCATTGATGGAGTTGATTGATGATGGCAAAGTCGTCAAGTGGGCGATTTTTATATGTAAAGGGTGAATCATTTGTATTGAAAGTTGTCCCACATCAACTAAAAGGCAAAACCACCTCTATATCCTTCCCTATAAATATAGGGTCTCTTCTATTATATTGGATAGAGAAAAAGAATAGAAGAGATACGGACTAGTATTCTTCTTGGTGAGAGTTAGGAATAGTATAAGCTTATATTATTTCAGTGATACAAGCGTGAGTATACACTGTATGTGTGCGTGTGTTTGATGAAACGGTGCTCTCAGTGGAAGTATGCTTATTTTGCCTGAACCACTATAAATCTTTGTGTCCATTGTTTGGTGTGTGTTTTCTCATTTGCAGGTACACACGACTTCTAACAGTGTTCTTAGGCGGGTGTAAAAGCCCTAACATTCTGGACTTTGATTAATCTTTGCATGATTTAGCTAGTTACAAGATTGGATTAAAATTGACTATTCCTCAATTAAATTTTAATTTCTCAATAAATTCATAAAAATTGTTAGGAGGGGCTTCAGTCTATTATAGGAAAAAATATATATATAGCAAAAGATTTTTTTAAGAAATATACTATACACATATAATGGATCAGGAGCCAATCAGGAGGGGCAAGTGCCCTCTCTAAGCCTTAATTGGCTCCATCCATGGGTGTATCCCTTGTCCATGGTACCTAGTAGGCCAATAGGAAAATTAAAACAGGAAGTTAGAGGGGCAAGTGCCCCTTCTAAGCCTTAATTGGCTCCACCCATGGGTGTATCCCTTGTCCATGGTACCTAGTAGGCCAATAGTAAAATTAAAATAGGAAGTTAGGTCTGACTGATGGAGAAGAATGGGGTTGTTTGGTTTGGCTCCAAAATAAATTAAATATTATGATGGAGAATAGTGAGGTAAGTATTATGATGGTTCATACAGATGGCAATTTATACCGCCTTGTTTCGCCCCTTTATTTAAGGGTTTGAGAAAGCCTTTTGTTTCGTATGGTCGGGTTTGGTAAAATAAATTGAACCATCAAGGGTTATGGGGCGGGTACGGGTTTTGTTAAATACCTGCTATGACCCGCCCCTCTCCGTTTACATTAAGTTTATTCTATTTTTTACATATTTTGTGTATAAATTTTTTTATGAATCCTAAATAGTTTATTAGTTATTATTCATTCTTTTTTCATAGGTCTCGACATCTAAGACCAATAAAATACGAGTATCCAACTATATACAAAGAAAATAGAGTGAGTTCGATTGTTGGATGACTTGAAAGAAGTTCATATGTTAGGTTTTTTTTTTTGTCAATTTATTTTATCTAAGATGAAGATGACATTAAGAATTAAATGTTAATGGGGAGGGGCGGGGCGGGCATGGGTATAGTAAACTATTAATGGGCAGTATGGTTTATGAAAAGGCAACCCGTGAAGGGTATGGTATTTAATAAAATTAAATAGGGTGGGGATGGATATAAGCTAACCCGTTTCGTACCCGTCTCATTGCCATCCCTAATGGTTCATAGTCGTGGTAGTGGTTACACTTGTTGTTTTGATAACAGTGTAATAGATTCAGATAGTTTTGTCAATAAAATTCAGTATCAGCCGCATATAGATCAGGCACGGGTATGGGGGCACTTGCCCCCCATGATTTGATTTGGGGTTTTATTATATTTATAATAGTACTAATTTTTTTAAATGGAATTATAGAAAGAAAATGCACCCCCCCCCCCAAACCAATAAGTTTTTAAAAGAATTATGCCTATTATCCCCATAGCAAAATAATGTCATAGAATAGAAAAACAAATTATTAAATATATAAAAACACATTAAATTTTTATATTAATATAGAATTCATTAATTAATTCAATCAACTAATTTAACCCCAAGCCCAAAGTAGAAGTTAAACCTATATTATCGTCTAAATCTAACCCGGCCCAAAGCCCAAACTAAAAATATAACTTATTTAGCCCAACCCACAATTCACTCCAAACTTAACAATACTGAGCCCATACTAGCCAACAACCCACCCCTCAATATAACATTACCCGTCCTACATCCCACCCCTAAATGATTCCTAATTCCCTTAGGCTGAGACACACGATACCTATGAAACAAGGACACTTCGTCTAGGGTCACAGTACCCATGTCGGACAAGCGGACACGCTAAATATACGTGTCCAACACACCAAAAACATTTCTTGAATTTTTTTTAAAATGGACACTCGAGGGATACGTGGTGGACACACGGTGGATTGGTTGATTCCATGAACGATAGAGGACTTATGGAGCTGGTAATTTGGTGGGTCACTTATGGAATTTAACACCCCTAATCCAATCTTTGGCTTTGAAGATACTTGGACATTCTTGTTCCTCCCCATCTTGTAAGAGGAATTGGAGCACCTATTCATTTATCTACTCTTTTAAGAGGAACCAGATAATACTACAAAGTGTGAAAATTCAATATTTATACATTCCAATCTTCGTGTTTTATCAAGAAACGTTTCACAGTATACCAAGGGAGAAACTAACATGTGGGATATTGGGGGAGATGCATTTAATTCTTTGTATGACAATGGAATGAAGAGTTTTAAACATATCATACATTTCCTTTAATCTATTTGTTTATTTTTGTTTGTAAGTTTAATTGATTCTCATTATTTAAGTAATAAATGAAGTATTTGTACAATATAATAGTTATATACCTAAAACATTATATTTTTTATAGACGTGTCGTTTCCTATTTTTTTGGAATTTGTCGTGTTGCCGTCTTCGTATCGTGTCGTGTTCGTGTCTGTGCTTCATAGCACGACACAAACCCTAACTCCCTTATCTGAAATGCAGTTTCGTGCTTCAAGATATAAATAGTCATCGAGGACAATTATAATTTTATTTAAATGAATTATCCAAGTATTTAAAACTTTTTTTCCTTATTAATTAATATTTTTTGAAATATATATATATTTGTAACTTTTAAGGTTGCCCTAATAACTTTTTTTTTTATGGATCCGTCCCTGGTATCGATGGTACGTACATAACAATATCAATATCATCCAAAAATTATCGAACCATACACAATGTACCAGACTATACCGCGAACCTTGGTCACTATATGTAATACACTTATGCTTGTTTATAAAAACATTTAGTGAATCAATTATTTTCATAAATCTTCCTTGTATTTTATACATGAATGTAAAAGGTACCTCGCGAAGGGGACTTCGTGAGACTGGGAAAGGGAATGCGGATCATTCCGCGAACGGGATAATGAGGTATTAAAGATTGGGAACTGTAAAAGGTGGCTCGTGGAGTTTTGTGAGCCACATGTCATCACGCGAATAAGGTCGCGTAATGGTTGGATCAAAGTGTTAAAAGGATGGGAACAAGCCCACGGCGTTTTGAGGAAATAAGAGACACTACAAAGAGGTGATTCTTGGGGGGTTTGATCAAAGGCATAGCTAGGATCAAAATCCAAGGGCCCTATGTGTCACTCGCGTAGGGAACACTGTGTTAGAGCTTGAGGGAACAACTTGATGAGCTAAAGTGTAGGGTTGCAACCTTGATTGCTGTTATTCAAATTAAGTACTTTAGGCATACTAAAGGTGCTTAAGGTCATGAAAAGGAGTGCGCGCAAAAGATCATAACCCAAGTAAAGAAAAGGGCTATGACATCAGAAATGGAGGATACAAAGTGCATATGGAACCCGCAACCTAAGTCGCGGCATCATAAAATAATCTCGCGAGGAGAGTTGTACGCAGATTGGTGCCCGAACGCGGATTAGTACCCAAGCATAGAGTAGTGCTGAGATGGAACTAACTTATGCCTGACCCGAAGTCTATAAAAAGGAGGTCAGGGTCTCACTTAAGGAGAAAGACTTTGGAGAGACACAAAGAGGAAAATTCTTAGAGAGAAAGAAAAAGAGTGATTTACAAGTGGTTGTTTATACTACTTTCCTTATCTTCCCTTTATTTCTACTATTCTGTAATCATCAAAAGAGCAATAAAATTATCATTATCAATAAGTGTTAGAGTGTGCAGAAACTATTTTTAAATTAATCAAATCAGAATCACTACATTAAAGGCAACTCCGCTGGGGAAGTAATGTCTTCTGCACAAGCTAATCCTCGACCAGCTCGCCGAAAAGGGCATCCGCCCACACGGTATACTGAACAAAAAGAAGAATAGGAAGCAGAGCAAGGAGTAGAACAAATCAGGATGCTGAACCAGTTCCACCACCACGATATAGCAATCAAACCAATAGGCCAAGAAACCCGCGAGCTCAAAATCACCGTTGAACTATAGTCCAGATACAAAGTCGCGATCTTGACCACAAAGGAGACTTTTATATGGTTCGTACTCAACAAAAAAGTGACGACACCAGGCAACATATGAAAGTTTTGGTTTTTTCACAATTGGCTGCTCAGGAAGACGAGTACCATCTTTATGAAACCAACTACCATGTTTTGTAACATAAGTAGTAAAGTCATGGAAATGAACATGAATTCGTTGGTCTTCAGCACAAAAAGGAGGGGCATCAATTTCGCGGGAGTCAAGAATGGGAAGTCAGAATATAACAGAGACATCCTCCAAAGTAAGAGTGAACTCATCCCAAAAAGCCACAAATGTATGAGAGTGAGTACTACACCGCGAAATGAGAATGGTAAGTACATCTACGTCACGATGCACATAAAAATCATAGAATAGTTAAATGCCTCCAAAATACCAGCTTGTCTCAGGGTCTCGCGATGACGATCCTGACCGAGAATGTGAGCAGACCACATTTTCCAATCAGTGATTGGAGCAATGTGGCCTTCGTACTCTAGGAAATAAAAAGGAACGTTGCCCTTCTCTATAAGAAGACGCGGAATAGAAGATGGGAGAATGGTCGCGAGATGATCCTCACCTTCGGCAGTCATGGTAAGAGAATCATCATAGATTTCATCATCTCGGGAAATCAATTCCAATTCGGACCAGAAAGCATTGCGAAGATGATAGAAAAATGGCGCCTTTATCCATTCTGAGGGTTGTGGAATAGGTGGTACTACCCCAAAAAGTGGGGTAAGGATTTTTGCAAGGGTGTTGGAAGCTTTAGGCATGATAAGATGAAAAATGAGCAGTAGAAGTGATGAGGGTTTGGGGAAGAGGTGCATGTAATGAGTAAAAGAAAGACTGGGATGTGGGACAGGCAAGAAGAGATGAAGAATGAAGAAGGGGGATGAAAGGATAAAAATATGAAAAGTGAAGAAAAAATTGAAGTATGAACTTTTATAGTGGAAAGACACGGAAACCGAAAAGGTGCCATAAATTACCACAGAAGACTTAAAGTCGCCTGGTCAACTGTATATGGGGCACTCGCGAATCGTTTTAAGCAAAGAATTTCAAAGAATAAATATCATATTTGAATATGGTAATTGCGCTTTAGTACTTGGCTAAGTACTAAAGTGCAAGGGGAAAAAATGTAAATGGTACCTAGCGAAGGGGACTTCGTGAGACTGGGAAAGGGAACGCAGATCATTCAGCTAAGGGGATAATGAGGTATTAAAGATTGGGAACTATAAAGGGTGGCTGGCGAAAGGTATTCAGCGAGCCACAGGTCATTACGCGAATAAGGCTGCGTAATGGTTGGATCAAAGTGCAAAAAGGCTGGGAACAGGCCCATGGCATTTTGAGGAAATACACGAGTAGGAGACACTACAAAGAGGTTATTCTTGGGGGGTTTGATCAAAGGCATAGCTAAGATCAAAACCCAAGGGCCCTATGTGTCACTCACGTAGGGAGCACTGTGTTAAAGCTTGAGGGAACAAATTGATGAGCTAAAGTGTAAGGTTGCAACCTTGTTTGTTGTTATTCAAGTTAAGTACTTTAGGCATACTAATGGTGCTCAGGGTCATGAAAAGGAGTGTGCGCAAAAGGTCATGACCTAGGTAAAGAAAAGGACTATGACATTAGAAATGGAGGATACAAAGTGCATATGGAACCCGCGACCTAAGTCGCGGCATCATAAAATAATCTCACGAGGAGAGTTGTATACGGATTGGTGCCCGGACGCGGATTAGTACCCAAGCACGGAGCAGTGCTGACATGACACTAACTTATGCCTGACCCGAGGTCTATAAATAGGAGGTCATGGTCTCACTTAAGGAGGAGGAGTTTGGAGAGACACAAAGAGGAAATTCTTGTAGAGAGAAAGAGAGAGAGTGATTTGCAAGTAGTTGTTTGTACTACTTTCCTTCTCTTCCCTTTCTTTCTACTATTATGTAATCATCAAAAGAGCAATAAAATTATCATTATCAGTAAGTGTTAGAGTGTGCAGAAACTATTTCCGAATAATCAAATCAAACCCCTACAATGAAACACTATTGTGTAAATGCAATTGGGCAACTAAGTAATCAGTACTTCATTTATAAGGGTCATTTTAAACTGCTCACTTCCTTCCCACACTTGACAATAAGGAACCATGGCTCCAGTTTATTTTTATTTTGTTTTCCCGCAAAAGCTACTTATCCATATATGAATTCCTTCCAATAAGTCACATTCAATTTTTTTTTTCCGGTAAATAAATTAAATTTTCGGTACATAGTTGGGGCACATATCATCACTTTCATGTTAAATAACCAATATATCAAACATTTGATCCTCTCCGGTGTTCACAGAAGATTCAACCCCAACTCCGAAACAATACCCAGCCATGGGCGGTTTCTAATTTGGGAGGACTCCAAAAATTTTAAATTTTTTTATATAATATTTACTGCAAAACAAAATATTGTATGTCCTAGTTCATATTTAGCTCCCCAAATGAAATTTTGTAATATAATTTCAAGACCAAATCTTCTTATCCATATTTCTTAAACCCAAATGAATTTCTAAATTAGTGAATACAATATACTTTTAATAATGTATACATATAAATAAGTTATACATACACACATTAATTGATAATTTAACCGATCGCGAAAGGACAACTAACGGGTGGTAAAGTAACCCTCCTTTGAAAAGGGGTGATCCATATGCACCTTTCTATTTCATACTTTGCCATTTATTGAACAAGAAATTCCTGAATTTTTTAAAGCTAAAGCGAGCAAGCCTATCTACAAGAATTATTAAAATGACTATGTTTATTAATATAATAAAAAGGGAGTCCCCTCTCTTAAGAGGGGTAACAACAAGGCTTATTATGCCTAGCAGATTGAATTGGTACAGTTTAGCGCCCTAAGGACTAATCAAGTGAACCAAGCCCAAGAGAAGCATTATGTTATATTGAAGTAAGAAAATCACATTTAACTTTTGTGACTAAGTTGTGTATAATATTTTTCTTCTAATTTTTATAAATGCAAATTCTCTCTTTGGTGCACGTAAAAGGTGTCGCATTTTGAAAGTTTGCCTACGACCTCTCATAGTATAAAAATCTGAAGGCCAGCTCTAAAGTGTCGTTTAGGTAAGAGCGTACAATGATACATCCCTCCCGAACATAAAATGCAAGTGTAATGAAAATAACAATCACATCCTCCGATCCACATATCATTTTTGGATTTTTTTTATCCACAACATAGTTCCTGTGGATTGGAAACACACAGTAACTGTGGCTTCATATTAAAAAATAAAAATAAAAATAAAATCATGGTTTTGTATGCATAAAAACCAGAGAAATTGGTATAGACAAACCATTAATTCATGCCTCCCCACTTCTCTAAATGCAGACTTGCTTTTGCTGCCTGCAAATTTTATCGAATTAGATCGAATTGAACAACTTCAAGAAAATATATTTCATAAAGTTTTTATTTAGTACCTCTTTTTCCCAGTCGCATCTAAATGTTATGACGATCAATATCAGAGTTTGAATTGTAGTGCCACCGAAAATCATTCCAGCCCATATACCCTGATGATCATAATTAATTTGACATCCAAGTTAGATAAGAAATATCAAATAACATTAATTGTTAGACTGATATATTGAATTGGGAAACAACATCCGCATGCTGACAAGTTCACAAACTCGAAGAATTAGGTATGCTTAACTAATTAAGCAATTGAAATTCGAGATGACATTTGTATTATATTTAATTTCATCTAAAAAAGGAAACATAGTCCGAGTTCATAATCATATCATTTTTGGTCCATTTCTCAGTATTGATTATAGTTATCAATTTATATATAAAAATTAAGATGGAGTGTATGCATGCATGGAATATATAATTTTCCATAAGTACGAAAGCTACGTTCGCTTATACATATTGGTAACAAAATACCTTTTTTAACCTAAATCTCAACAACTAAATCATTCGGATGTTCAAACCTTTCAGTACTTTTTTGTCCCTTAATATAATGGAGAAAGTATGAAATATTTCGTATGACAATTTGCGGAGAGAAACACAAAACACACACCTCTCTCTCTATATATATATATACATACACATGCATTATATAATATATACCATGACGCCTTGGTGGAAAACCCAGCCCATTACGAATCCAAGTGGGACTCCAATCACGTAGTAGCAACCAATGTTTACATAAGCAACATATGATTGCCATCCGGATCCAACAGCTATACCTGTTAATGTATAAATGGCAACAATTTTAATTACGTAAATAGCATGGAAGAGGTGGTGTTTGATAAATTAAAAATTAAATTGAGAATTTTAATAAATGTATTTTTTGTGTTAAATTTTTTTTTTTTTTTTTGTGGAATTCATAAAATGAGAATTTTATAAAATTTAAGCGTATAATTAGATTCAATAATAGAGATCAACAACTGCCTTTCACTATAGAAAAAAAAAAAGGGTTAATTATAGCTAGAACCCCTCGGGATATGTCAAATGATAGGTAAATTTTTTGTCATTTGGTAAATTACAGCTAGACCCCCTCAAGTTTGTAAGTTGTAACAGATACTTCATGCCGACGTTGTCAAACTCGATCAATGCTGATGTCATCACTTTTTCAGATGTAAAATGTCTTAAATACCTTCGAGTAGATGAAAAGGACATGTGAAAAGACCAAAATACCCTTATTTAAAATTTATAATATGACCAAAATTACCTTTGTAAATAAGTAATTGATAAAATAATAATTTTTAAATCTTTTAAATGAAATACGGGCATGAGTAAAGATTTAATTTCACATTATCAGTCACCAGAAATATACGTCGATCGACTTGAAGCGGTCTAGCTATAATTTACGAAACGAAATGGGATATACTTGTTATTTGACATATCTGGAGAGGTCTAGCTACGATTAACCCAAAAAATAATGTATCTATAGTGATAGAAATTTAGTGGCACATCTGTTTAATTTTTTATTTACAAGATTTAAAGTATAGTAATAGTTTTTATTCCCACTATAGTCCAAAACAATTTTAATGTAGGAATTTAAGCGTGATCCCACGCTACATGTTATAATTGTAATTTTTTTCCTTTTGGTGGCGGTGGCAACCCTTGTTTCTAATACTGTTTGTATTAGTGGTATAAAAGATATATATATATATATATATGAATTAATATATTAATTCTTACCAGATAGAACTGGTTGGACACTGTTGAGGAGAATGGTAAGAGCTAAGAGAATTGTGAGGTTGTTTACTGCTTCGACGACAGGTTTACTCGCAGAGAAGAGCAAGGCAAGCTCATTGTGGAATATCATCATCAGTAACCAGAAGAAGAGACCAATCACCATAGATGTTGCCACTGAAACTTTTGTAGCAAACTTTGCCGCTTTTCCATTTCCTGCTCCGAGCTCATTTGCAACCCTAACTCTATTTCATATATATATATATATATAATCAGATTAGTGATCAATATATGTAATTGGATAAAATCTTACATCTTAATTATAATCATTGATAATGAGTTTAATATATCTATTTGCACTCGAAAAAATTAACTTCAGTTGATAGAATCTTAAGAGACTGAAGCAGCAAAGGACAAAATAGTAATAACAAAATTAGAAAAACAAAATCCTCGATATAGCAAATATTTGTTTTTTTTTTTTTTTTTAGTATAAAGAAAATTTCTTATGTAGACAATAGGTTCTCACATTTTAACAAATTTCAAAACTGTGACTAATGAAATCTTGATCCACGAGAGAATCTTAACTTTAATGTACAATTGTCAGGTATAACGGCATGATATTTCAGTATTCAACTTAAAAAATTATTTCATTGAATAAGGCTAACACTCAACCTATTCATCCTCCCATCACATTCATCTGATCAAAACTCGTAACGCCTTGCTCCAATCTGATCACCTTGCCTGACTTAGACTTTCAGAATTGTACTTGATTTGGATACTAACTAAAACGAATTGTATGTTTCACTATTCGACTCATCTAACACCACATCATTTAAAATTGGACCGGTTGTTAGAACATATAGTCAGACCCCTACGGTGCAGCAAAACTAGACAAACAAGGAAACAAAAAATTAATTAAAGAGTTCATGATATGCATATAATATATTAATAACGTTTGTACTTTCCTCTTAAATGTGCTTCAATATAAATAATTCGTCCAACTGATAAACGAATTTTTAATTTGAACTTTACTCTTTATATTAGAGATTGTTTCCCTTGTTAGTTTTTATTAGTCACTTCAAAGGTCCGGATATGTATACTTTATTAATATAGCTTAGTAAATATAATTCTTAAATTGAGATGCAATATTCAATTTTGGTCATATCATCTAATACATTACGTATCGTTATATTTATAATATTTTTAGAAGTTACCGATACTATTACGCAACATCAATACTAAATAATCAATACTCACTTTTGAGACAAGTATCGCAACCACGACCGTTACACCTTTATTGTGATCATAATCAAAACGGATACCCAACAACCACCCATCGATGGAATGCTTCTCAAATTAACCATGTTGTTTGTGCAGAATTGGCCTAATGCAACAAGGTCACAGGACACAAACAATTGTCACCTCAAATTCATATATGTATTTTCAAGGGTAAATTGGACTGAAACCCCCCTGAGATTTTGGTCAACTCCACCTAAATGTTGGTCAATAGGATTGTAAACGAGTCGAGCTGAGTATTGAAGTGTTTGAGTTCGGCTCGGTTCCTTTAAAGACAAACTCGAGTTCAGCTCGGACTTGAACAAGCAGTCAGCAGTCGAGATTAAACTCGGCTTGCTAATAACTTGATCGAGCTCGAACGGATCAACAAGCTGTTCGGTATCTAAAAACTATGAGTAAGATCGAAAGGCTCGACAAGCAAGTCGTTATTTAAAAATTTTGAACTAACTTTGAATGGGCCGTATGGGCCCAATTACAAATAATTTTTTTTTGCTCAAGTCAAAATGACATTTTTCATTACTTATTAAAAAGTCCATTACAACTGCTCTATATGTTAATTTATAGAACTCGCAAGCATCCATCTTTCCAAATATTACCGATGTGTGACAAAAACTAGTTAAGTACACATTCACTCATTCCCTCTCTCTCACTCTCACTCTTTCACACACATAATGCCCCCTCACAATTCTGGAAAAACAAAACAATAATATTAAAATAACAATATTTAACTTAAGTTTTTAAAAATAAAAGATTCCAAAACTGCCATCAACTAAGCACCAACTCTTTGTTACATATTCCACCTATTTTTTTAAAAAAATACTTGTCTATTTTCAACTAAATTCCATTAATTTTTTAATTATGATAGGACAAGGCATTGCAGAGGAAAATAACATGCTGGACAAAATTCATCATCAACCTTATTCCCCTCCTTAAACATAGGGTCTTTCTCTATATGTTCTTCTTCTTGTTCTTGTTGAATGTTATTTAGGCAAACATCCACCTCTTCCTACTCACATGCAGAGCTACTCTCTCTCAATAGTGATTTCTTTATGTTTTTCTTTTTAAGATGGGTTGGGCATTTGTTCATATATATTAATATAAATATAGCATTATATATATATATATATTTTTTTTTTATATGTAAAATATAAAATGAGTATTTAAGCGAGCTTGTTCACGGATATGTTCACGAACAAACGAGCCGAACGTAAGGATGTTTGAGCTTGACTCGTTTAATAAATGAGCCAAAAAAAATTTTTGAACTCGATTCATTTATTAAACAAATGAACACAAATAGAGCTCTTAGCAAGCCGAGCCGAGTCTCGAGTAACTCATCGAACGCTCTATTAGTTTACAACCCTATTGGTCAATACAATTTTGACAGTGACACCCTCTGGGGTTTGCTAAGTATTGCAATGACACTCCCGAGAGATATGAAATGACTTTTATCCCCTTGATTATTTTAATTTTCATGCGAAAAAGTCTAAATTATCCCCATATGCCTAAACCTTACACCTCACCTACTACTCGAACCATCCTTATCAACACATTCTTATTATTAAAACATCTACAATAAATATATAAAATATAATAAATATAATTTTATTTTAAATACAAAAATTCATAAACATCTAAATATACTGAAAAATCTATTTAAAACTAAATTCTACCACTAAAAATATTTTATCAATAATATAATATCTAACACGATAATAAGAAAATCACATTTAATTATAAGTATATTACTATATAAATATTTCACAAAAAAAAAAAAAACTAAAGGGTGATAAATCATAACCATTATAAGTATTACATAAATAATAACATATACTTCCTCCGCCCCAAATTATAAGTCCCTTTTGGGGAATTCAATTTTTTAAGAGGATGACTTTTATTGCAGTGTTATTAAACGAAATACCAACTTTACCCATGGTCTCACCTTAGTAATGTGATAGTTTATAGTGTATATGTTTTATAACTTTAATACTTAAAGCTTAAATTGATAAATTAACTGAATAAAGTATTTTGATTTTTCAAAGTAGACACTTATTTTGAGACAGCTAAAAGATGAAAAGTGGACACTTATTTTGGGACAGAGGGAGTATATTATTTTATATGGACATATACAATAATAAATAAATAAAACTTATATTTCCATATTAATGGATTTTGATAATATAATTATATTTATTAAATATGAATTAGTAATAACCACTAATTTTATTGAAAATCTCAAAAACGTTAGCAAGTGTAAATCTAAAATAAATAAATAAATAATTATAATTATTTAAATAAGTAACAGGAGTGTAAAAAAAAATCTACAAAATAAAAATATGGCTTGGGGTGTAGTAGGTGAAGTGTTAGGTTTAGGTATTAGGGTAAGTTAGATATTTGTCATGCAAATTAACATAATAAAGAACATTTAAATTATTTTATATCTTCAAAAAATATCATTGTAACACTTTATAAATATCAAGGATGCCTGTGTTAAAAAAAATATTGACCGAGTGCAATTGATCCAAAAATTGACTCAAACATCATGGTGCCGCTTCAAACTTCCCTATTTTCAAATAGAAAAAGATGAGAATGGTTTGAAACATATTTGGCCCCATATCATCCAATCACACTTATTAGTCTTAGGTGAGAAAGGGGATGCCAAAGATACCCCTAGGACCACAGACGACAAAAAAAAAACATGTGGCAAACCTAAAGCTAATGCAAGTTTACAAAACCAACCTTACAAATTGACACAACAAATAACATTTTTTGGTAGTGACTGTCCAATAGTGACATTTCATATTTGTCCACAAAGTGCTATTGATTTAATATCTTCATATGAATGCATCGTCCCACAAGAAAAGACACACAAAATATGAAACGACTTTATAAAAAGAACATATTGATGATGACGACTGGTAAAGTATGATGAAAAATTGCAATCACAGTTATATATTCGCATTCCGGCTACACTGAATAAGTTTAATAACAAGAGTTAGATAAGTGATTAACCTAATACATAAATATAATATCTATATGTATATAATTTGGTTATTATCGCAAACGGACAAAGAAGGTAGAAGTAAACTTTGATTTGGCTTCTTTTGACCAACCAATCCTAACACCAATCATGTATATATAGCTTTCCATATTGGCCCTCTATTTTGGTAAGTACTTTTACTATAATCAATTAAACCTAATTAGCATAAGAGAGATATTTAGGAAGGTAATCAAATAAGGGTTCCTCTCATTCATTAAATGAACTTGAATATCCTTAGTGTTAGCTTAATTTAGTGCTCACTCGAATTGATCCTTGATCAATGTGACACTTAGCATCTCAACAAATTCTAAATAACTAAATTTGTCAATAATGATATTTGTTAATCTTTTTTCATGTATTGCGATTGATGGTGATATAGAATCCCAAAACTCTACCCACCATAACAGATTGGACCAACAAAAGGTTTGAGATGTTGATTATGATACTGATATATGGCATCAATTCTGAGTAGTGAAATAAATTAAATTAAAAATTAATATCAGTCTCAAAAATTGAATATTAAATAAAAAGTATTTAAAATAATCAAAAATAATATTCATGCTTTTAAATACCCTCTTCTCTATCTACTTTATGCAACTTCTCAATCTTTATCTCCCATATCTTTCAAATCAAATAACCATCTACAATTTCTTTCTAGGCTAATCAAATGAGACCGAGATCCAAATCGGTGGGCAAGAGGATGAGATATCCATGTTAGATGTTATGTGAAGGAGTATTGGCCTTGCTAATGATGGTAGGTATATGTAGGGAATATATATATTACAGTGATAGAAATTTGTTGATACATGCAAGTCTATACTTGGGATTAAGGTGGTATATATATATATATATATATATATATATATATATATTGGTCTGTAAATATGGTAAAAAAATATGGAGATTCGATTCAAATCTTTACCGATAATATGTTATAATATATTTAGACACATGTAAATAATTAATAGAGTAACATCATTTATAAAAGAAAGTTCATACTGATATGACCTAATGCAAATACTGCTCAATAAATAATACAACAATGGTTTGAATTCAAGAAATAATACAACAATGGTTTGAATTCAAGCAATCAATGAACTCCAAAAAATTCAAGCAATCAATGAACTCCAAAAAAGGAAATGTTGTATTCATGATGACTATAAACCAAAACACATAAAGGAACCTAAAAAACAATAGCAAAAAAAAAATTGACCGGTGGTTGGTTTTTATTTTTAGATTTAAAAAGGTAATGTAGCTCGATTGTGATTGAATTAACGATGTAATAAAGTTAAATTAATCTTAATTGTTAGATGTGAATAGCCAACAAATATTGATACTTCTTAAATTTTAATGATATCGATATATATTAAACTTAATTGGATTTGAATTATATATAGGTCACGTATTAACGGACACAGAAAACTTGACGTGGGTGTATCTATCGAAAATAAAATTAATGGTACCTAACTCATAATTTACTAAAAACAAAATAAGTGAAGTCATGGCTGACTCAGCCCCGCCCCGGTTAATTTTTTATTTTTCCGACCCGCCCCGTCCCGTCCCCGTCTCCGTCTCGATTACGTATTATTTTTATTAAAAATATATTTTTTAATAATAAAAAATAATATTATTTTATTTCTAATTAATATTATTATTCTAAAATTTTTTTCTAGAATAAATTTATATGAAATCAAAATCAAACAATAAATCTATAATTAAGGAGAATATTATATTTATATAAATTTATATATATATATATATAAATTTATAATTAAGGAGAATATATATATATATAAATTTATTTATATATATATATATAAATTTATAATTAAGGAGAATATATATATATATATGTATATAAATTTATATATATATACCTAATCGGGGCGGGTTCGGGGCTGGGCGGGGGTGCCTCATACCCGCCCCGATTATAATTGAGGAATTGATACCCGCCTCGATTAGCTAAACAGGGTGGAGCAGGATGGATAAACGATGCGGGGTGGGCGGGGGTTTGGGTTTTTTTGCTCTTACCCAGTTGCAGCAAAGAAGCCAAGAGGGATTACAGAAACTAAAATATTAATGGAATTTGAGACAAGATCCTCTATATTGATTTTGTCATTCGTTGTTGTTCGCTCTTTTATCTAATCATGCACGGAAATATTAAGATCCTCACGTAATATCTTGTGTGCCGTTAAATAAAAAATAAATGGCAAAATTAATATAGAAGATCCGTGTGTTAGAATTTGTGACCATAATTATTAAGGAACTACATATAATTAATATAAAATCATATATCGTGAAAATATTTTGTAACTTAGTCCATTAGAGTATTACTTTAATTACATGTAAACATTCCAAACAATAGGGTTAATAGCAAAAAAACCCCCTCAACTATACTCTCTCTCTAACTAAACCCCTGGTGTGCACTAAACCCCGTGGATTATACTTTTCGTGCTGAAAATCCCCCCAAACTATAGTTTTTCCTGCACAGTTATAACACCGTTAAGTGAAATTGCACTGGAATCCCCTGAAGTTCTTGTTAATTTCGCTCGCCCCCTGAGATTTCATTTTCCTTGCAATGACACCCCCTTGAAGGGGTGAAATGACCGGAATGCCCTTGTTTTGTCTCCCATATTTTATGAAATAAAATATCTAGGTGGTGAAATTACCTCCATGCCCCAATATTAGAACCTTATAATATTTAGGGATATTTCTAAATATTTTTTTCAAAATAAAAGTAAAAGAAAAAAGGTTGAAAATATTTCAAAATTTTTAAATAATAATAATAACTAATTAATATGCATTACTTGAAGTGTAACTCTAATTAATATTTCAAAAGATATAGAGTAAGGAATTATAAATATTTTCATATATTTTTTAAAAAATTAATTAATTAATATATATTAATTAAAATGTAACTCTAATGGATATTTCATAAAATATGGAATAAAGATATAAGACAACTATATTTCTGCAAGCAACAAGTGTTAACCCTTTAAAATAAGATTGTCAAGAACTTGTAATCCCTGGATTCATTTAAAATTGAATGATCTAGTTTTTCGAATATTTATCAAGATGGAAATTGCAGGTTGATCATTTATTTCTTAGTTTTCATTCAAAATTTTATTTTTGAATGGGTTTTCTTCTTGTAAGTATTATTATTATTAGTTACATAGATGTCTTTCATCAAGCAACAAGCCACAATCATTATAGAGAATCTCATATGGTCAAATTTTGTTCAAAATATTTTCCTTAAATGAAGTTGGAGCCTTACTAGAAGCAGTGTGTGACATAGAAATTCAAGTGAGCGGCAAAATTGTTACCTTAAAGTTTCAATGTATATATGTGGTCGTAAAAAATTAGTTCTTAGAAAGTGAGTATTTATTAGGTTGAAGATTTGGAATAGGAAGTCACAAAATTTGTTCTTAACGATTAACACTTGTTGCTTGCTGAAATATATTTGTCTTATATTTTTACTCCATATTTTATGAAATATCCATTAGAGTTACATTTTAATTAATGTATATTAATTAATTAATATTTTTTAAAAAATATGAAAATATTTATAACCCCTTACTCTATATCTTTTGAAATATTCATTAAAGTTCCACTTCAAATAATGCATATTAATTAGTTATTATTATTATTTAAAAGTTTTGAAATATTTCCAACCTCTTTTCTTTAACTTTTATTTTGAAAAAACTATTTGGAAATATCCCCAAATATTATAGGGTTCTAATCTTGGGGCATGGAGGTAATTTCACCACCTAGATATTTATCTCATGAAATAGGGGAGACAAAACAAGGGCATTCCGGTCATTTCACCCCTTCAAGGGGGTGTCATTGCAAGAAAAATGAAATTTCAGGGCGCGAGCGAAATTAACAGGAACTTCAGGGGATACCAGTGCAGTTTCACTTAACGGTGTTATAACTGTGCAAGAAAAACTATAGCTTGGGGGGTTTTCAGCACAAAAAATAATTCAGGGGGGTTTAGTTAGAGAGAGGGTATAGCTCAGAATTTTTTTTTGCTATTAACACCAAACTATATAATGATTTAATTTCTCTTAACATATTAAATTTATATACCAACGGATAACAATAATGAAGATAATGACAATAAAAAAATAATAGGAAAAGGGGTTGCTTACCATATAGCTAAAGCATCAAGCGCAATCTCAGCATTCTTTAGGTTTCCAGTCATCAATATCAGAATTCTATAGTACCAATTCTCCAAACTGTGTCAATATACACACATATATACATAAGAAGCGAAAATCAACACTGTATATGTATATGTATATATATATAATGAAAAGAAATTCTAACACAGCCATCACTGGTCTATTAACAATATAGAAAGGACCCCCGACTTCTTTTTGAAATAGACCATCAAGTTTTTTTTATGAATAAACATATTAGTATTTTATGCATTGACAAAAAGAAAATATTTCACAAAAAAATAGAACCCTTTTTCTGTTTTTATTTTTTTTTGGAACTACAGGGAAAGAAGTACCAAAGCATGACACCAGAAGCAGAAGAGAGTTTGACAAACTCCCAAAGACCTGAAAAGGCTTCAATGGAGAAACCAGTCCAAGTATGAGGACACCCGCCAAAAACAGTATAACAAAACAACCCAAACACCAAGATCCACGAAGAGATATTCAATGTAATTGTAGCTCCAACGACTCCAAGCTTAAGCCTATACACAAACAACCATTTCATAACCACATGCACCACTAGAGCCGCCAGAGACACCCACGCGATCGCACCGGTTTTTAGCTGGCTCTGCAAGAACCTCTGCAGAGGGAACTGAAATGCGAAGCAGAAGTGAATCGGAATCATCCACAAGGCCACATACGAAGATAGCTCCGCCACGTCCGGCGGCTGCCCCAATAGCTTCAAGATTGGAGAAGCACATACATACATGGGCAAAACCAACACACAACAACAAAATAGAACAATCCAAGAGCGCTGCATATACACACCTAACATGTAGTACTTTTTGGCCCCAAAAGCTTGTCCACATAGTGTTTCAAGTGCACTTGCCATTCCCAACTGATTCATGCACAAACAAAACATATATAACATGCACGGAGAGAAACAAAAGCCAGCGTTAGGGTCTGCTTGGTATGCAACTCTCAAACATTTTTTTCTTTCGTAAAACCTGTTGAGTTTTTTTTTTTTTTCCAGAAAACTCAGTTATAAAAAACCCCTATGCCAAAATTATTTTTTGTTTTCTGAATTTTTTAGAAATATTTCCAGAGTACAAAACAAGCAGAATCTTAGGACTGTTTGGTATCCATCTCTAAAAACTGTTCTCAGAACTTCGTCTCAGAAAATTATTTGCTGAGAACAATAATGACATTTTTATAACTAAGTTTTTCACAATAGTTTTAAGAAAATTCAACCAAGCAGGATTTTGGTATAGTTTTCTCATTCTCAGTTTTCAAAAACCAGAAAATTATTTTCAGAATAGTACACCAAGCATACCCAATGTTTGGAAAGATAGAGAGAGGGGTACCAAGAGACCGAGGTTGAATCCGATAATGACATTAGTGGCTATTGACATAGCTGCAAGCTCAAGGTCACCAAGGTGACCAGCAAAAGCTTGGGTGATGACAAACATGGAGTAGGAGGCGATGCGGCTGAAGATCGCTGGACCCACGATGTGCCAGAGCTTCTTTGATTCAATCCACACCCTCCATGAAAGACCTAATTGATCTTCTTCATATTTTGATGCCACTTCCGAGGTTGTGTAGCCTAACAAGGGTACTTTTTGCTCCTCGACTGTGGCATGACTCACCATGTTTTCTTTTTTCTCAGAGAGAGGGAGAGAGAGAGGAGATGAAGACTAAACTATAGTCATGATGCTAACTACCTTCTCCGTTCGTATATATGGGATATATTTACGTTGTATATATGTCGCCTAGTTACACAGTTAATATAGAATCTGAGGGCATTAAGGTCATTTTAATCGAGGAATGTTAAATTTGTCCGCACATTTTCATTAACGAACTGACTGTTAACTAACTCATTAGCCTGTGTAATATAAGCATTTATATATATATGTTATAATAATGTGGGTTATATATCAATACATGTAGTTGAAAAGTAATGAGGTTGGGTGGATCATTTGCCTCTATACAGGCTTTGGTTGGTTGAATACAAATGGCACCGAAACGAAATAAAATTTCAATTCTCTGTCTCTGGTATCATTCTGTCTCTGGTATCATTCTGTCTCATTCTCTTTTAGTGGAGTCATATCCCTTTTCTAGATCCAGCTATACAATAAAAGGTTAATATTATATTTTTACTATCCAAACGTTATTATTTATCAAACGTTATGAGCACGATTCTGACCAATTCAGCATTTCAATGTCTAATAAAGAAAAGAAAAAATAAATCACATATGATATTTAAGTATTCTATTAAATATCATGATTATATTAATTAGTGGGTAAATCTACCAAATTTACTTTATGTCACCTGGTGGGTAAAACTATCAATTTACTGTGTGTTATATTGGTGATAAAGTTACCGTTATACTTAAAGTCATTTACTTGACTCACTTAGTGGTTAAAACTATCAGTTTATTGTGTGTTACATTGGTGGATAAAGTTACTGCAATACTTGACGTCATTTACTTGACTCGCTTGGTGAATAAAACTATCAAATGTTGTTGTGTTACTAACATTTATGTTCTATGCAATATGAGAAAGATGTGTGGGAATAATTCTCATTATATTTCAAATGATTACATGATTTCGAAAAAAAAAAGAATCACATTTGGATTCAAACCGTGGACTACTATGGGAATCCGAACCATGGTTTAATATGAATAATCTGAACTACCTTTGCCACTGAGCCACTTGATTCTTTGTTGTTATATAGATTATTATCTATGCATATATTGAATAATGCATGAAAATCTTTCTATGATTATTTTCTCTATTATTATAAATATAAATCTAGAATATATTTTACATAATTTTTACATGACTCTAAAATATTATTCTTGTTGTACATAGAAAACTTGAAAATGTCAAATCTTACAAAGTTGGAGTTCATTGCCCTACATATTTCGGGAAGCAATTATTTATTATGGGTCGTGGATACTGAGATCCATTTGGAAGCCAAGAATCTTGGAGACACGACAAAAAGAGGAAATGAAGTTTCCCTCCATGATAAGGCGAAGGCTTTGATCTTAATTCAGCATCATATAAATAAGGAGTTGAAAATGGAATACCTCACGGTGAAAGACCCATCAGTTCTGTGGAAGGAACTAACAGAAATATATGACCATCAGAAAATCATGATTGGTCCAAAAACTCATTATGAATGGTTTGAGTCTACGATTCCAGGATTTCAAAACTGTTGGCGAATATCATTCGGCCCTATTCAAAATAACGTCTCTTATTAAATTAAGCGGTCATACGATCACTGAACATGAATTGTTGATCGGTTCAAGTCGTGTGAAAATAAAAGCGTTTAAAATGAAGAATTAACACGATCTAGTTTTACCTCTCGATCACAAGTACGTGAGTAGTATATAATATAGTTGGGTAGAGAGGGTTATCGAACCACAGATATCAAAGTCATATTTCAAATAATTGTAAAGTAGTAAATTGAATTATATTTTAAAATTTGTTTGATTGGTTTGTTTTATAATCTACTAAACAAAAATAAATAAATAGATAATTATTGTGTTTGAATTCACGATAAACAAGTCTAGGGTTTTGTTCCAACTTCACTACTAGCCTAATAATATAGCCCTTTAATTATAATATTGCAAGAGTGAGATACATCATATATGAATCAGATTAGTAACGCTATAAACAATTGCATAATCCCCAAATAGATGCAATTAGTATGATTCACTACAACACATCTTCGAATAAAGTATGATCAGTGTATGCATCTATGCTACAACTACACCTAAAATATTAAATTAAAAGCATGCCTATATCATCTTTGTTGATGCAGAAAATAACCCGATCCAGGACGGCGTCGTATCCTGCAAGATAGAGGACTACCAGGGAGGTGGCACCGGTGTGGTGTCAGCCAAGGACTCTCCGATGGTCAAATCAGTATTAGCAATCATTGTTATAGTTATAAAACACAATTATATTTAATGTTTTTGGAGTTGAGAAGTACTCATACCTTTTCCTTTGGCCGGCCACCAATTTATAGTAGTCATAGTCGTATTAGTTGTGATAACTATTGCTCGAATATCTTAAACAAACATGTACCACAAAAATCTCAACGAGTAACATTTTTTAACTACATTTATAGCAGGTTGTAGGGTTCGCAAGTTTTAGATGATGCGAAGATAGTTTCTACACAAGTACGTCAGTAAAAATAATCAACAATGATGTTTTTATTGCTTTTTTTGGTTTGCTTTACAGAGAAAATGGAGGAAAAGATAACAAGTACAAGTGATTGAGAAATTCTCTCTCTCTCTGGGAATTTCTCTCTATGAGTCTCCGAAAAGTCCTCTTCAAATGAGCTCTCGCACCTCTATTTATAGACGTGAGTGTCCAGTAATCCTTGCGGACTTGTATTGCCACGTCAGCATCTGTCTCGCAACACGGTTTCTGTGTACCAATCCGCGAGAAAAGTACCTTGCACAGTATCATCTCGCACATTTGCCTACGCGAAACGGATTCGCGTAATCTTATGCATGGGTCATGTTGTTCGCCATGCCCCGTGATCCGCGCCTATTTCATCGCGGATCTGATTTATCCTTAGCCAAGGATGTCGTTATAGCTTTGCTGGGTCATAACCAATCATGCATGTCTTGGTCATGTCCCTGAATACTATCGGCCTCTCTAAGGTACTCTTGCTTAGGATGGTGTAAATAAGGTCGCGACCCACTATTTACTCATCCCCAGCATTTCCCCTAGATTCCGAGTAGTACTCCCTACGCGAGCAGCATATAGGGTTATGAGTTTCTGATGCGAGCTATAAAACACATCAGCCCCTCATGCCTCCCTTTGTATAATGCAAGCTCTCGCGTAAAACCATATCTGGGCTATTTCCCCAAGTAATCAATTATTTGGGTCAATCTCCCAAATAATCTTTTACTTGGGCCAGTTTCCCCAAATATTCCAATCCTGGGCCATATCCCAGATAATTAAATCCTTGGGCCATATCCCAAATAAATAAGCCTTGGGCCATATCCCAAATAAATAAACCTTGCGGATTAGTTTTATCGCGAGTTACCACCTTTACATTTTTTCCCCATTGCGCTTTGATACTTAGCCAAGTATCAAAGTGCAATAACATTTGGCTCGCGATTGATAGTACTTCATACTGTTGTTTTGAAAACCACATTTCCCCATGCGATTTTTGGTCTTTTCCTTGGCGGATTAAGTATATTTGCTATATCTCGCGAACGTTTGATGAAATCCGTGACCTTCCTTTTTCAGTTTTGTTTCTATTTTTCGACCAACTTTATGTATGTACAGAATTCGCTTTTCCCCATATTCTTCCTGTTTTTCCAAATCTGTCCATGTTTTCGGATCCGCAACGCTTTTCTAAGCGCCTGGCCATGCGACTTTTCGCCTTCCTCGCGCATTTAATGCGTCTTTTCGATTTCCATGCCCAACACATATATATATACTCTCATGTCATTTTCACTTCACCACCTTATTTTTCCTCAGAGCACCATTTTTCTGGCCTTTCTGTACGCCTTTTCCTACCTCCCATTCCTTTTCGCACATACCCCTTTACTTTATAAAAGCTATTCGCAAGTTTGTTCCACCATGACAAAAATAACTACACCAAAACTTCTTGCACCTCCTTCCGGGGTTGCTCCCTCTGTTCCTAATGTTTCAGAGTGGAAGAAAGCACCTTTCTTAGATTTTCAAGACACATTCTGGGTATCCGTGAGGGATTTAACTTCCCCTTCTATTTCGAGCCCACTTCTCACCCTTGATCCTGATAATGAAGCAGAAACGGCCTTCATTTCCCCACTTTCTATTCCACGCTTTCTTGTGGAGAGGGGTGACACTCCATTTTCCTTCATTGAGTATGAAGGACATGTTGCCCCCATCAGTGACTGGAAGATGTGGTCCAGTCACATTCTTACTCAAGACCGTCATCATGCCACCTTGGCCAAGGCTGGCATTCTTGAGTCCATAGAGCTGTTTTCGGATTTCTATGTCCGTCGTGATGTGGATGCACTGACTACCTAGATCTCGCGCTGGAGCACATTTTCCCACACCTTCGTTGCTTCCTGGGGGGAGTTCACTCCCACCACTGAAGATGTGGTGGTTCTATTTTGGCTGCTGTCCTTGATTCGCGCCCTATCAGGGCACCTCTAGTTGAGGATGAAGATAAGAAGATTCTTAATCAACTTCGCAATTGTGGCAAGTATGCTTGCAAGCGAGGAAGCTGGTTTGATAAGGGCGTACTTCTTCCTGAATAGGCCATATCCAGTCGCCCGAAGTTGTCCTATGCTGCCTGGTGCCACCACTTTTTTCGCGAGTATTCTCCACGAAAGCCAGCTCCTGGTGAAGATCGTGAATCAGTCCCTGGACCTCAATTCAATAGGCCTTTGGAACTCGCCGGCTTCCTTGCATATTGGCTAGACCGTTACATATTTCAAGGCAAGCCAGAGGACGGTTCCAGTCGCATGGTGTTCCTTCTAGCAGGCATGCTTTCGTGAGGTGTGCATATTGCCTTGGCCCCACTTTTCCTTGGCACCCTGTACTCGCAACAGGATACTCTTGCGAATGATTTCGCACATTCATTGGGCAGGTATGAAATTAGTACTCATGTTTCAGGTACATTCCTTACCCTCTTTCTTTTCGAGCGTTTCCCTAATTATGCTCCCATTCCTTCTTCCCTTTCTCCTCAATCTTTAGAAACCACTGTCCCTGTTCCATTGAAGTCGCGGGCTACCCGCTGGACTTCTCTCTCATCCTCACAAGCCCTCTCCTCATTTATTGATACATTTTTTGAATTTTCTTGGTGTCCATACGCCACTTCTCTAGAGGGTTTCTACTCTCCTGATTTTTACCCAAATGAGGAGATAGTATCGTATGACATAGCGATAGATGATCACCTCATCTTTGCAGCTATTACCCACAAGTGTCACCTCCCTATTTTCAGCGAGACATTTGATACCATCACAGCTTATAACCCTTCACGTGTATCCAGACAATTAGGCTTTGATCAGGTCATTCCCCCTCCACTTCCTCGATACCGCGAGGATAATTTTGACAGGTGCTTCATTGCCTATCGTGAGTCTATTGAAAGGAGTGTCCGCATATTTTCTACTGTTATTTTTATCCAGCCTGGCACTCGCAGAGGTGGAGTGACTGAGGCATATCATGAGTTCTGTAAGGAGCAACTTGTGAGATTCCAAAGTTTCATGGCTGAAACTCCCCTTATTCCTATTCCAGTTCCAGTCTTCATTGCAGATCCGTCCTTGAAGCTTCGCAAGGTAAGGGCCAAGACTACGCCAAAACACCATGCTCAGGCTTCTCAGCCTCAAAAACCCAAGGCAACTACTCGCAAACGGTCTCTCCGCGAGGAGATTCCTCTCGCGAGACAGCCTATCCGCGAGAAGGCCTTCTAAGAGGAGCCTATCGCGAGACGTCTGGTAAATTCCTAACTTCTCTTTTTCTTCGATGCATTATGTATTCTCATATGTTGTTAGTAACTCCTTTGTTCTTTCTACAGCGTTCCAACGCTCAAGCTACAGGTACTACTAGCGTTTTAACAGATTCATTGGACCATGTTCCTTTATTCATTAGACTTAAAAATATTTCCGTCGCAGCAGTATTGGATAATGTTCCTCTTGCGAAGAGGAAAATGAAGCTTTCCAAGGTTTCGCAGCCTATTGTAGCGGAAGATGCTCCTAGCTCAAAGGAGGCCCCTTTGGTGAGAAAACACAAATCCTCATCTGTCATTCCACCTCTTGGTGTTTCGGACCCTACCTCAGAAGAGGCCTCCCTGGCCGAAAGACGAAGGTTGCTTTGGAAAAGCTAAAGAACAAAAAGAACGTTGATGCGACTTCATCATTGCTTAATAATGTTGCTCGCGTGGTCGAGGAGATGAGGACTGGAGATGAGGCAGAGGAGACAGAAGTCGCCAATATACTTTCTGATCTACCCAGGACGGCTCTTTCCCAAAGTAAGTTTTCAACTCTGATTCTAGATACCTATTTCCATATTTACTGATGCTTTATCTTTAATACTTCGCATCTATCCTTGTTTTAGGTCCCCACGAGATTTTATCTCCGCGTTCTCCAGTCTCTCCAGGAGGTGGCCTTCATTCTATTGCAGCTTCATCAGATGACGAGGAAAATCTCACCATCAATTCATTATTCAGCAAGTCCTCTCAGCCTACCCTTGAGGAGACAGAAGATGATGATACCTCCTCCTCTTCTCTCGATAGCGTCATCTCCGTGACCTTTACTCCATAAGGCGATCGCGAGGCATCTTCAGATCGCGAGGTTGAGGAGACCATAGTGTCTCACGAGATGTTGGCCAACCTGGCTTCCATCCCTGCTTCCCCAAAGGTCGTTGATGATAGATCAAAGGATCTGGACTTCGATGATAGGCATTTGCAGCCTCTTGATGCTGATCTTACATCCGAGGTTGCCGCAACTTTCGCAGACCATCCTAACATTGAGAGATCCCTTTTTGGCACCCCTATCCTAGAGGTTGACGGAGGTAACCTTTCTTTTATTTCTTTCTCCTTTCATTTGAATTTTAATGCCAAATTATGATTTTATCATGTCCCATTTTTTTTTTAGGTACAAACTCCGAGACTCAGGAGATGATTAATGAGCTACTCCATGATACTCCTGCTGAGGCGCATACAGAGACACTTCCATCACCATCTCGCATCATCGTGCCTGATTCCTGTGAGCCTGTTCGCGCCTCTTCCTCTGATCCTCTCGAGTCCGCTCGCGACCATGCATCTACTTCTCGCGTGCCTGTTGTTGCACCTGTCTATGATGCTGCTTCTTTAGTGCCAATACCTTGGCGTCAATGGTTTTGTTATCCGCGAGACTTTCCTGTGCTAGATTTGATAGAGGCAGCTCATCCAGAGACTTTTGCTCATATGGAAGTTCATGAGCCACTTTTTCAGACGGTCCATCTCCAGCTCATTGCAGATGTGTTTAGGACCCTTTCAGAGACTGCTATTCAGGACCTTGTCCCTGATACTCTTCCGAGATGTCATGCCCGTATAAAGGACTGGAAGAAGGTAGGGATGGATGTGTCCTGGTGGGAGACCCGTCTGGCTATTATTCAGAGACTCTATGATCATCATCTTGTTGAGCTGAGGGGCCGTGATGCTCTTCAAAGAAAGCAGGCAGAGATCGCAGAGATTCGCGGACAGTTAGCACTGCTTGAGGAGGATGAGAAGAAACTTCAGGCTTCAGCTGAGCATCTCAAGCAGGCCCGTCTTTACTTAGAGGAGCACGAGGGTTTCAAGTTGTCAGATCCCATTACTCGAAACCTCTTCTAGCTCATTCCTTGTATTATTATTAGGATGTCCTCTACTTGTAACCACATTATTGTTGTATATCGTTGTATTGTGATAACACTTTTGATATACTTATACACATGGGATGCTTTGTTTGATACTGTCTTTATTTGAAACATATTTTCATAACAACATAATCCGTAATGCCTTTATGCCTGATACAATTTAATCCATTTCACATTCAGAGGCCCAGCTTTCTCACGAGTGATTTCATGCTCCATCCTGTAATATCCACTGCTGCTCTCGCTTACAATCACATACGGACCTTCCCACTTAGCCTCAAATTTTCTTACCCTTTGTCCCCTCATGATTGCCGATACCACTTTCAACACTCTGTCTCCTTCCTTGAACCATCTATACCGTACCCTTTTGTTGTAGTTCCTTGCTTGCCTCTTATTGTATTATTTCTTATTTGCAAAGGCTTCGGCCCTTGTTTCCTCCAATCCTTCTATCTCCAATAGCTTGTCCTTTAAACTACTTTTGCATGCCAACCTTTTAGCAGCCACTTCTATCTCCGTAGGTAGTACAGCCTCTGCTCCGTAGACTAATGCATAAAGGGTCATGCCTGTCGCACTCCGGTATGCGGTTCGATGTGCCCACAGTGCTATTGGGAGCTCTTCCACCCATTTCTTCTGATTATCATGCACCAGCCTGGATAAGATTTGAATTAACGCTTTATTTGACGCTTCGGCCTGCCCATTCCCTTTTGGATAGTAAGGCGTGGACTTGTGATGAATAACTGAGTATCTCCCCAATAAATCCGCGACCTTACTATTAACAAAAGGAGTCCCATTATCTGACAATATCACATTTGGTATCCCAAATCGACAAATGATATTTTCCTTTACAAATCGAACCACATTGTCTGTTGTTGTTCGTCGTAACGGGATAACTTCTACCCATTTTGTGAATAATTCAGTTGCCACTAAGATCCATGCATGTCCCTGAGCTTGTGGCGTGATTGGTCCAACTATGTCCAATGCCCAAGTATGGAAAGGCCAGGGTGTAGCTAAACTGTGCAATTCAGTTCCCGGAGCATGAATGAGATCCCCGTGCACCTGACACACATGACATTTCCTGACAAAGTCACTGCAATCCCTTTCCATTGTTGGCCAGTAATGTCCAGATGATAGCATCTGTTGAAACATTTTTCTAAGGCCTTGATGACCAAATACGTGGATTTGTTTCAATACTTCTTCTGCTTCTTCTTCGCTTACACATTTCATCAGTTTTCCTTCGAAGCTTTTGCGGAACAATTTTCCCTCTTGTAAGACAAATCGCGAGGCTAATTTTCTCAACCACGGTTGATCCTTTTCAGGCAAAATCCCATCTTTCAGATAGTGCACATATATGTCCCGCGAATCTATCAGGTCTGCTATATTACCTTCGCTCGTGGATGGATATACATTACAGTTCTGAAAACTACTTTGTAACCTTACCACCTCGTTCTTCATGCTTGGCCAAAAGAAACCTTCTCGCTGCAAAACTCGATAGAGACTGACATCCACTTGACCATATAACACGCCTTTTTGGCACTCCATTTACTGCCACGCTTGACCGATAGAGACTGACATCCGCTTGACCAAGACTCGATAGAGACTGACATCCCTTTTTAGCACTCCATTTACTGCCACGCATCTGGCTAGAATACCTCCGGCCGCTCTGTAATATAACACGCCTTTTATGATATGGTATTCTCGTCTCAAGGCATTGTTATCATTCTTTAGCAGAGCATGTACTATTTGCGCTCTCCAATCATGCTCTTCATATACTACTGATTTCATCCCGCCACTGACCACAGAGTTGGTTCTTTGCACTACTTGCACAGAAGACTCTGACCCTTGGAAATGTAGTCGCGAGCCCAATGTGGAAATGCATCGGATCGTCGGTTACCTTCTCGTAACTCGTGTTGAAAGCTCACAGTCTCAAAGCCTTCTATCATTTGACGGATAAGGGTTCTGTAAGACACCAGATGAGGTTCCTTGACAGCATACTCCCCTTTAATCTGCTTAATGACCAACTTGGAATCTCCTTTAATAAGAAGTATTCTTGCCCTCAACCGCTGAGCCATCATTAATCCCAGCGCTAAGCCTTTATATTCGGCGATATTGTTGGTGCAAGGAAAGTCGAGTTTGTAAGTCATGACTAATTCCTCCTTTGTTTCCTCATTCCTCAGTACAAAACCAGCCCCACCTCCCTTTTCTGTGGATGAACCATCGAACTCTAAAGAAAACTCTGCACTTTGAGCCGTACTTGCTATTCCCACCTCCTTTACTTCAGGTTCGGCTCCCCCAGGAAAAAAAGCTAGCAAGTCCGACAAAGCCTGGCTTTTTACTGCTTTCGGCCTAGAGCATGTGATCTCATATTCAGACAATGCTAATAACCATCGAGCAGTTCTTCCACTGAGTATGGGCTTTGTGAGGAGATACCGTATGGGGTCACTTTTGGTGATTAGTTCTAACGGATGTGCCAGTAGATAATGTCTGAATTTCTGGGTTGCGAATACTAAAGCGAGACAGTGTTTTTCCAATGATGTGTATCGCGACTCTGGTCCTTTGAGCACCCGACTGGTATAATAAACAGACTTTTCTTCCCCTTCATGTTCCTGGGCCAACAGAGCTCCCACAGATTTATTGGTGGAAGTGAGATACATTATCAACGGTTTTCTTGACTCGGGTGCTACCATTGTTTTTGGTGATGCCAAAATAATTTTGATCTTCTCAAAAGCCTCTTGCTGCTCTTTTCCCCAGCTATATACAGATTTTTCTTTTAACAAAGGCATGAGTGGGTGAGTTACCTCTGCTAGTGCAGGATAAACCTCCCCAGATAAGATATCTTCCCCATAAAAGTTTTCAACATTTTATGAGTTGCGGGTGGAGCAATTTCTAATACTGCCTTAGCTTTCGTCAGGTCCATATCAATGCCATGCCGATGTACAACACACCCCAAGAACTTTCCTTCTGGTACTCCAAAGGCACATTTGAGGGGATTCATCTTCAAATTATACTCGCGACATCGTTGCAGTACCTTTCGTAAATCACCCACATGATCTTGCGTGGCTCTGGATTTTACCACCAAATCATCGACATAGTCCTCGACAGTTTTATGCATCAAGTCATGGAATATAGCTGTCATGGCACGTTGATATGTAGCCCCGGCATTTTTAAGCCCAAATGGCATGACCGTGTAGTGGAAATTCCCCATTGGGGTGCGAAAAGCAGTTTTCTCAGCATCCTCCGGTGCTATCTTAATCTAATTGTACCCACTGAATCCATCCATTAACTAGAAAATCTCATGTCCTGAGGTTGCATCCACCATGGTGTCAATGTTAGGTAGAGGGAAATCATCTTTTAGGCAAGCCTTATTGAGATCGCGATAGTCTACATATACGCGTATCTGCCCAGTCTTCTTCTTCACAGGCACAATGTTCACGAGCCAGGTTGGATGTTGGGTTGGTTTGATGAACCCTGCTTTCAGCAGCTTCTCCACTTCCACCTTAATTTGTACTTCTAAATCGGGGTGAAATACTCGTTGTTTTTGTTTCTTTGGTTCCGATGCGGGATTTACATGAAGATGGTGGCTTACCAATCCAACATTAAGTCCCGGCATTTGACTATAGTCCCAAGCAAACACATCCCGAAATTCTTTGAGCAATTCTATCAGAGCGTTTTTAGTTTCTTCTGGCAATGTATTGCTTATGAAGGTAGGTCGTGGATCTGTACCATCGCCTATGTCCACTTCAGACAAACCGTGCTCTGGTTGTGGATTCACTTTTATTATTTTAGGGTCCGTGCTCAGTTTTCCTTGTTCAATCTCCTCTTTCCTGGGGTCAGTGCCGACTGTGCAGGTTTCTGACCCCCAACCCCGTCATAATTTATACACTATTCGCCCATCAGGCATTTTGACCCGCGACCAGCTCACCTCCTCGAGCCTCCGCTTAGTTGAATTTCCATCATCCGATCCTCTGCACTTTGATAACGGTATAGCAAAAACACCGGGTCCATCCTCTTCACTGTATTCCAAAAAATAGACTGCATCTACAAAATGTGCTTCAGATGCGCAAAATGGATTCCTGGATGCTTTTACAGTCATTATCCCTTCTCCCCAACTGGCCTTCATCACTTGATGATAGGATGACGACACTACGCCATGCGCATGGATCCATGGTCTGCCCAGCAACAACTGATATGAGGGCTCCCCTTGAATGATATGAAACTTAGTAGGTCCCTTTATTTTCCCGATTTTGAGATCTAGTGTCGCGAATTCCATAGTGGTCTACTGGTCTCCATTAAAACTAGTAACTACTATAGTATGGTTTACGATCTTGCTTTCAGGAAATTTTATCATTCGTAAAGTGGCTAACGGGATTAAATTAACTGATGCTCCTTCGTCTAAGAACGCTCGTTTCATCTCCCGACCGTTCACCATAGCTGGTACATACAGAGGTCGGTTGTGGGAAAATGGCACTTGCTTGTCTACTTCAGAAAATGTAATCTTACTGGAAGCCTTCTCATGCTGTGGAACTACAATGGTATGATTGAGTGCGGCAACTATTTGCTCTTTCAAGAATTCCTTCACATGTTCCTGTATTGGGAATTGATTGAAGATAACGTCTATCTTAGCATTCTCCTTGGCCTCACGTACTGGCGGACATTCAAACTTGGCGGTGTTGGTCATATCCTCAGTACTGTCTCTGGCGGTCACTACCGCCACATGTGCAGGGAAAGGCTCATGAACTACATTTTTTGCCACTTCCAAGTCTCCCGATGCTATTTTTCGATGTACCAGACTTCGAAAAGCCCAGCAGCTCATCAACGAATGCCGAATACTCCTGTGATAGGGACAGTAGTTGTTCTTCATCATTTCCTCTCTCGATGGCACCTTTTGTACTGGAGGTAGCGCTATGACACGGTCTGCGACCCATTGATTCAGCAAAGCAACTGCCTCTTTTTCACTGAAAGGTAAACGGGGCGGTTCAGATCTCCCAGTGCGCTTTTCTCTGGATTTTTCGTTCTGCGTAGCTGCTACCATCGGTATCCACCTAGTACTGATGTTTGGTCGTGTTGGGGGAGTCAAAACTTCTCCCAACCTTCGGGCATTATCAACAACTGCAGAAAATTTTTTGACCTCATTATTGACCAGATGCACTCTATATTCCCGCAACATTCCTTCTATACAAATTTTGATCAATTGTAGTTCGGAAATTGGTTCATGACATTGTAAAGCAGTCTTACGAAATCTCCGGACATAAGCCGTCGCCGCCTTTTCCCCAAAGCGTTGTCTTTGCCTTGTAAGTGAAATCATTGAGACCTCCTCATCGGCTTGGAAGAATTTGGTGTAGAATTTGAGCACCATATCCGTCCAACTGGTCACTGAAGCCAGAGCGAGGCCAGTATACCATGTATATGCTGTTCCAGTTAAATATTTGGAGAACTCTCTAAGTTTCAAGTCCTCATTGTTTCTGTGAGGTCCCAGAGCATCCGCGAACCTGGCAATGTGCTCTTTCGCATTCCCCTTTTTGCCATCAAATTGATGGAAGCTTGGTGCCCCATAGTTTTCTGGATAAGGCAACGCCATGATACTAGGATGGTATGGCGGGGAAATTTCAACTTCTTCTGTTTCAGATTTTTCGTTCAGGATAGCTCACAGTTATTCCTTTGTGATGTATGACTCTTCTTCCAGGGGCTCAATTCTCACTGACTCGCAAAAAAGTTCTTGTGTTGAATCCTCTGGCAAAGTCTGATTGTTCATCCTTGGTGATTCAGTGCTTGGTGCTGAAATGCGCGAGGCCTCCATGAAGTGAAGAATGGCCTTTTGCGTTTCTTGGATGTTGAGAAGAGTTTGTAGTAGAACCGATGGAAATTCCGTTGAATTCTGTACTGGCTCTGCCATCGAAGGGGTTTCTGCCTGATCCTCACCAGCATTTGCACGACGACGCTGTCTTCGTGCCGGCAGGACTGGTTCGCCTCCTTGTGTTTGCGCCGCTATTTCTCCTTCATCTTGCTCGGTACGCCGAGTTGGTGGACGACCTCTCCTCCAAGTTTGACGAGGCTCTACTTGTGTAGAAGACATCTTCTCCCCGTTACATAGAAGAGAAAATATTATCGATAATAGTTAGTCTTTTGGGATTCGAATGGACACCTTAAGTGTGGACAGTTAGCATTATTAATAATATAGTGTATCGGGAAAATTACTAAAATTTATAAATTCTATAAATTTGGTAGTCCAACAATTTACGAAAAAAAGAAAAAAAAAAAGAAGAAAAGAAAATGTATGATTTCGCAAATATTATGAAATGAATTATGAGTAATTGTTATTATTTGACTTTTGTACATTACACAACATGATTTAACGAAAAGGGTATTTTTAACCACGAAACTTGTCAAAATTTGATTGCGTAAAAAGATGGCGAACATATTTCTTTTGTAGGTTCCTTGAGTATCAGGATTGAAAAAGTATTGCTTGAACTTTTAGTTCAACGTCAGTAATAAATAACTTTTGTTCTTACAAAATTCCTAAAGATTATAGTTTTAAATGAATTTTTTTATTAATAATAAAATATTTTACATCAAAATATAATTTAGTACTCTTAAAAATCATAACTAGTTCAATCCTTCCTACCTTTAATCCAGGTTTCGTCCCTCAGTATAACAAGTATGTTGAAATATTAATTAATTTGAGTGAGTTTATTATGTAATTTTTTTATTGAATATTAATAAAAAAAATTATATAGATATAGATTATAAATCTCTGCAGGAAAGTTTGTATATATATATATATATATATATATATATTTATTATTACCCATGCTATCAAATCTAAGTAGAAAAGGCATTATACTCATCTCAAAGATAATATATTTAATCAACAAATTTATTAAGGGTAAAAGTGATCATTCACGTGCTTAAAAGTCACCAGGGGCCCATTTGTTAGCCTTTTGAAAACTCAGGGGTTAATTTGAACAAACTTCAGGGTGTCACTGTAATTAACGTACTCTTAACATTTTTAATCTTTTTAAAAAAGGAAAAAGTTGTATAAATATACACGTACTTACGTACAGATATATGCAGAGTAAACTTTCTGAAAAGGCACAACAGCAGTTGCCACATGCATGGGTCGCCGTAACGGTAACGGTCATTGTAACGGTAATGGTTTCGGTGTAACAGTAACGAGTTCGTAACATGATTACGTAATGGGACTCGATTATCGCAATCGTGAATTTTTTAAAATCTTGCACATTTTACCCAAAATATTATAATTGGATATTTTTGGCAACATGAATGAATAAAGATGATTTTTTGATAGATTTAAGTGAATTTTATTTAATTTTTTAAAGAATTCTAATATCAAAAAATGAGTTATTAATAAATCTAATGGTGTCGTCGTTATTTGAATGTTTATGATATACTTGTTATAATATTATTAAATTAAATTTAAATTTAAATAAATAAAATTTTGAAATTACAAAAGATATAATTTATTTCCAACAATGTAAAATAATTTTTAAAAAGATACATGGTTCACCACCAAAATGAATTTCGTGGTGAATCTTTTTGCTCTGGTTGTGGTTCATGAAAAGATTGCCAATTTTAAGCTCTATCTTCAGTGGACATTTGATTCATCATTAGTAGACCATTACTTTTCAATAATTTAATAATGGAGTAACATTTAACATATCATATACATAATAGAAAACTTTTTAACCTAAAATTTTGAAAAACTTAAAAAATGTTAACCATTACAATATTTTCGAAACCGGTAAAAATCGGGGTCCCGGCCACCGTAACAACCATTACGGTTGGGAAAAACGGGAAACGGTTCTGTAACGATAACGGCAAGCCATAAAACCGTTACGTAACTGTACTCATATATATATATATATGTATATATTTTGTTCTAAGCATAAGTTAGCTTTCCACAGTTGAATCAGCAAGGGACCCCATTCAAATTATTGTTTCCATATGCATATGACTATATGTCAATGATTTGGTCCAATACTTATTTCTTTGAACCCTCGTGTGAATCTTTGAATCCTATAACCACAGTTAGTCACACCCAGGTTTGATAACATAAAAGAAATAGTTGTGCTGGGGAATACTAAGATAAATGATGAGCAATTTTGAAGCTTAGGACCTGTTTGGGAGTCCGTTTTCGCTCTTATTTTCATCACTATTCAAAAGTCCAATCAAAATGGGCTTGCTTGGTTAGATGTTTTTGCTCCCAAAATGTAGGAAAAAGCCAGAGCAAAAGCAATTTTTTTTAAGCAGTTGAAAAGGTACTTTTACATGCTCGGCCCACTGTATATGTGAGGCCCACAATTTTCCGCTCCAGCAAGTTTTTAGAGCAGCTCCATCATTTTACAAAATCTGCTCTAGTATTTTTCCAAAAGTTTGGGTCATTAACTTGCCATGTGGCATAGTATGTGTATTATTGGGCTAGTCAAACGACCCAACATTATTAATTGGGAATGTAATTTTAATGATAATTCTTTAATAACTTTTAAATTTTTCTCTTTGATATTTTTTATTTTTTGGGTAATTTTTCTTGAGATTGAGACCTTCTATTTATTGAATAAATCTATAATTTTTCCCATATATGCTGAGGATTTTCAAATTACAGGGATTTTATTCATGTTAAATATTTTAAAAATCTTTGAAATATAGTGTGAATGGAATTTGACTAAATCTTTTTCCCTCATCACAATTCTATTCAATTTTGGAAAAAGTTGGGATCTAAATTAGTGTATAATACTGAAAACATATTCGAGAAATTTGAAATACATGTTCAAAGAATTATAAAAGTCATCCGTTATTATGTATGAAACTGGAATTGTAATATTATTCATGCAAGTTGGACATCAGTTATTATGTATGAAATTTTATTTTGTGTGTCATTTTTTGTTTTATCAATTGTGACAGCTTTAAAATTAATTATAGAACAGTTTATAGGGAGGTGCAGTCAAATATTTTTAAATTGTGGTTAAAATATTGCAACTTATACAATAATATAGTTTAGAAAAAAATTTATTTTTATTCAATATTAAAATTTAGGCAAAAAAAAAAAATTATTTACAATATCCATTTTTTTAAAAAAATTTGTAGAACTTATTAAATTATTTTATTCAATGTATTAATAAAAAAAAAAACAGAATCTCATATCATTTGAAGTCACTAGACATGCGTTCCTTTCAAATTTTGTGGAATCAGCAGTTCCACAAAACATGTTTTGCTTGCTGGAGCTTTCATTTTTCTCAGTTCAGAATCATCAACACCAAACATGCTTTCGCTTCAGAAAAAAAATACAGCACATGCTTCGCTTTCATTTTGTTTGGAATCAGGAATCATAATCATTTTCCAAACGAGCCCTTAGTGAGCAGAAAAGGCATCGGATTTGCAACATTGAGGGTTGGATTCGATTTAACATTTCTTGGGTGTGTGTATGTGTGTATGTATATATACGTAAAAGTCAAGTTACACTTGGAGAATTCACTCATTCAAGTATTTTTTTCTGGCGAATGATTATGCTAAATTATTTCCATGCCCTGTTGGTAATATTTTTCGGAGGTACTAAACATCTCATTTTTAAACCGATATTGTTTGAGTTTGTTATATTATTACCACGATAATGATAAAAATCGATACAATGACTGCGAACTGTGATCAATATTAGTTGTTCTTAAGCATTATCTCTGGCACAATCGTTTTAAACGAATTAATTTAACAGTGATGAATATTGACGTAGCTAACATAAAGGATTATCGAGTAAGAATGAAAACTTTGGAGATCGTTGAGGGAAACAACATTACTTATAATTAACAAAATATGTTCCTTGTAAGAATGGTATTGTTTGCATAATCTCTAGAAGTAGTGTATGTGAAGAGTTTTGTCTATATTCATTATCATAGGATGGACTTTCAAATGCTTTGAACTGATAAAAACTATTTACTTGAATCAATGTTTTCTAAATCTGATTTGTAGTATTAATGTCATTTTACCGATGATTCAATTATGGATTATTGCTCATTATGGGTTCCTTTTTCTTTGATTAATGCAAATGGCATTAGATTATGGACATATATAAGCATGTTAGAAAGTGCAGCCTTACAAAATTCATGCTCCCTGTATATATATATTATGATAAATAATAACGTTTGGATAGTAGAAATATAGTATTAACTTTTTTACTGTATAGCTTGGTCTAAAAAAGGGATATGATATTTTTGCTCCATTAAAAGAGAATTGGACAAAATGATATTAGAGACAAATGAAGAGAGAGAGAGAATTGAAAGTTTATTTCGTTTCGGTGCCATTTGTATTGAACTAACCAAAGCCTATATATAAGCAAATGATCCACCCAACCTACATGTATTAATGTATAACCCCACATTATCATAACACCCCCCCGGGATTATTACACCGAATATGCCTCATTAAAATCTTGGTTAGAAAATTCAGTGGGATAAAAACCTAACGAAGGAAAAAGAGTATAAGATTCTTATGATGTAGTAGAAAATGGTATTGCATAGGTTAAAACTGCCTTATTAAAACCTTAACAGGAAAATCCAGTGGGAAAAACCATGACGAAGGAAAAAGAGTGCAACATGGAAATACCTTTCTCAAGTGATGTCTCCCCCTCATAAGCACACAATTGTATTGCATCATGATGAAATGTCTTTGAGTTGGCGCATTCCAATATTGTATACCAACTTCTTGAATGTAGTACTCCCTCCGTCTCAAATTAAGTGTCCACTGGAATCTTTTCCTTATCCCAAAATAAGTGTCCAGTTTTGAAAAGTCAAAGTACTTTATTTGGTCAATTTATCAATTTACCTTCAACCATTAAAGTTATAAGACATATACACTATAAACCATCACATTACTATGGTGGGATCATGGGTAAAGTTGGTATTTCATTCACTAACACTACAACAAAAGTCATCTTCTTGAAAAGTTGGATTCCCCAAAATGGACCTATAATTTGGGACAAAGGGAGTAGTAGGTAGAGTTTTAGTGAACAGATCTACCAAGTGGTCACATGAACGGATTTGTTGGACGTCCATAACACCATTCATTTGGAGTTCATGTGTATGAAACAACTTCGGTGATATATGTTTGGTTCTATTACATTTGATATAACCTCCTTTGAGATGTGCAATACATGCAACATTATCTTCATACAACACAGTTGGGTCGTCTTCAATGGAGGAAAACCCACATGTGTTTCGAATGTGTTGTATTATAGATCGTAACCAAATACACTCTCGACATGTCTCATGGATTGCGATTATTTCTGAGTGATTTGAAGAAGTGGCAATCAGTTTCTGCTTCATCGATCTCCAAGCTATTGCGATGCCACCACAAGTAAACACATATCTTGTTTGTGATTGAGCTGTATTTGGATATGAAAGATAACCAACATCTGTATATCCAATTAACTTAGAGTTGGATTCTTTTGGATATAATAATCCCAGATCAATTGTTCCATGGAGATAACACAATATGTGCTTGATTCCATTCCAATGTCTGATGGTTGGTGCAGAACTGTATCTTGCTAATACATTGAATGAAAAGACTATGTCTGGTCATGTGCAATTTGCAAGACACATTAGAGCACCAATTTCATTGAGATACGGTACTTCAGGACCAAAGATTTCTTCATTTTCTTCTCGAGGGTGAAAATGATCCTTTTTAACTTCAAGTGACCGAACAACCATCAGAGAACTCAAGGAATGAGCTTCATCCATGTAAAATATTTTTAGGACATTTTCAATGTACGTTGACTGGTGGACAAAAATTACGCCTGACAAATGCTCGATTTGTAGGCCAAGACAGAATTTTGTTCTTCCGATATCTATCATCTCGAATTCTTTTTTCAAGTATGTCGCAGTTTTTGCTATCTCTCCAGGTGTGCCAAAAATGTTCAGATCATCCACATATACTGCAATTATAGTAAAACTAGATTTTGTTTTGTTAATACAAACACATTGACAAATTGGATTATTTACATACCCTTATTTTAGTAAATACTCGCTGAGACGATTGTACCACATACGCTCAGATTGCTTCAATCCATACAAGGATCGTTGCAACTTTATGGTGTACATACTACGTGGTTTAGAGCTCATCCTTTCTGGCATTTTAAATCCTTCGGGGATTTTCAAATATATATATCACTATCTAGTGATCCATATAAATATGTCGTAACCACGTCCATCAGATGCATGCCCAGCCTTTATGTAACTGCAAAACATATTAAAAACCGAAAAAGTGGTTGCATCCATTACAGGAGAATATGTTTCCTCATAATCAACACCTGGAATCTGTGAGAAACCTTGTGCTACCAGTCGAGCTTTGTATCTTATTATTTCATTTTTCTCATTTCGTTTTCGTATAAATACTCATTTATAACCTACAGGCTTAACACCATCAGGTATTAGGAATATAGATCCGAAAACTTCACGTTTTGCTATGAGTTTTGAAATTACCTAAAAGACAGTGAACTAATCCTAAAGAGGGGGGGGGGGGGGGGGGTGAATAGGTTTTTATGAATTATTTGACAAATTAAAATATTAATTACGGAGTAGTCAATCTTAATTCAATTCTATCACAATATAATTCACGCAATAATAAATATAAGTGAAAAGAATAAAGTAAAGTTTGTTAGTCACTAATTAACCCTAGAGGGGGTGAATAAAGTTATAAAAAAAAATCTTAAATACTTTTTGCACTAAATTTGATTTCAACTATAAGGTACAAGAGCTATCTACTTGAGCAATTGAAAGACAATAGATTATCTATAAAAATAATAATAAAATAGATGTTCAAGAGAAGTATAGCATGCAAGAAATCAAATGAAAGAGTAAGAGAGAGACATATATGACACTGCGATTTTTATAAGGTTCGATAACTCCTACTCCTCGGTTTCCCCTTGGAGACTTTCCTAATCTCAAGCTATGGTTCTTCCTTGCAAGTGGAATAACAAACCTTTACACACGAGCTAACAAGTCCGTCACATAATTAAGAGGACAAACCCCTCTTTAAGGATCAATGAGCTTCACTCATTCAAAGAACACAATCCTTTTATAAAGTAAGGAAACACTCAATAAACACTTAAAACCTTTAGGGTTTATGAAAGATACACAATGTATAAGCTCAAGTGTTTTTAGTGATGTGTTTGGTTCTCTCAAGATCTTAGAATCTCTTGGCAATAAATGAGAATTGCACCCAAGAGAAAGAACAAAAGATCTTCTCTAACTAGCTTATCACAATTATTAGAATTGAATGAAAGGTGGCTAGTGATCGGCGGTCATACCTTGATTAGTTTGACCTACTAGGAAGGGATGATAAATAATAATGATAATAACAATATGTGCAGATAAACCCTTTTAAGTTGACCTAGTTTTACCTATTGCAAGTGCACGAATCAATTATAGTATAGTACCAATGAGATATGGTATATCGAATCCACAGAGACTAATGATTCTTCAACTCTCTTCTAATTACTTATAACTAAATTATTAAAGATAGTTTGTTTTGTTTTGTTTTCTATAACTAATAAACATAAAATAAATATGAGAAATAATTGGTTTGAATTGTGAACAATGGAGATAAATATCTAAGGTATTTATAACTCCACCACTAACCATGTAATATATTCTCTAAATCATTTAATTGTAAATGGCGGTCCATCATATGTGAAACAGATATAGGATCACAAACATTGACAAACCCTAATCCAAAAAAAAGAACAATTAATCTATCATTGGCATAAGCCATCTCTAATCAAGCATAACGAATATGTGCATCTATTCTAAACTACGCCTACTAACATAAATTAAAAACACGTCACTAATTATCCCTTTCAAGCATGGTCTGTCTAAATCAAGATTACATGTTAATAACCACTATTATGTAGAAAATCACGAGTTAAGCATTTGAGTTCTAGCCCATATTGAATAACCATGATTGTGCAAGATAAAATATTCATTCAAGCTAAGACAAGACATAGAATAAACGTAGAATCTTACATAAAATAAAACGTAATCACTCATCTACACAATCATCATATACGTGTCCTTCAGTTTCCCCTTATACAATAAAAATAAGAAAGAGTCTACATTACTTGGCTAGGGTTTTGTTAAAAACCCTAGATACTGGTTTAGTTATTCATGGTAGTGATCGTCTTCATTGTTGATGTAGACGAACCCTCCATGGTTGGCATTTTACTCCAAACTCCAAGATAAAACTCCAATGAATCATTCAATCAATCATCCTAAAGCTTTTAATAATCTCCTCTTTGTAGGGGAGACCCCTATCTTTTATAGAAAAATAGGCATCTTTATTTGGTAATCTGGTTGCTTCACGGTCAAGTCAGGAATGTATCTTGTGATATGTATTAAATAATGATATATAATCTCTTCATATATGGTCAATATTGCATCTAAAATAGCCTAGAGATCATTCCATGTTGAATTGGGTCAAAACGGATCCCATAGAGTTGTATACAAATCGCTGAAGTTATTGGTCGTATCTGGTCTTATCGAGTACTCGGTGAAGCCTCTACCGAGTACTCGGTAGACTTCAAGTCTCGTGAAAACCAATGCAAGTGCGTAATATCTCTCGGGCATTTTTTCCATCATTCGCACAAGTGCGCGAACTTTCACACTTTACTGAATACTCGGTGAAGGTTCTACCGAGTACTCGGTAGTTTTTCACCTTGACTTTTTGCACTTCCACTTCTTTGCTCTGTTTCTCTTCTCAACTTCATTCTTCTTCAGTCCTATTGTATCATTGACTTGTTTTTGGTCCTTCATAGGTCTTTTATCCTTGATTTTGGCTCTCGAACAATCTTGAGTCACAGATCCAGTTATTTCACTAGATTAAACTCGTTTTACATAGCATCGCCTGAAAAATCTTAAAACACGAAAATCGTATAAAGGCACCAATATAATAATAATTTTAGACATAACAATGTATAAGTAGGAGCCTTAAATATATGATATTTGGCTCCGATCAAGCCCCCAAACTTCAACATTGCTAATCCCTTAGGGCCCGTTTGGTAACTTGCTTTTGGTTTTGGTCTTGTGATTTTGGTCTTGGTGGTCTTGGGTGGTTTTAGGTAAATCTAAAACCATGTTTGGTAAGGAGTTGGTCTTGGTCTTGGTATAATTATATATATATACTAATATGTATTAAAAATATATAAATATGAAAAAATATATATAAAATTGGAAAACAAATATTAAAATGAATATATATATATATAATTAAAAAATATTTAAAATTCCCGAAAACAATTGACATTTCTATTTTTTTATTCCAAAAAATATATATATAATCGAAAAAAATATTTTAAAATCTTAAAATTATATATAAAATTCAAATAATATATATTAAATTCGAAACAATATATATAATTCAAAAAAATATAAAATTCTGAAAAATTATATTATATACTGAATTTTTTAAAAACTTTAGAAATAAGGATATAAAATGGGGAAAAATATATAGATTTGAAAGAAATATATAAAATTCAAAAATCATATAAAAAAATATTTAAATTCCTATTTTTTTAAATTCAAAAATATATATATATATATATATATAATTGATAAAAATATTTTAAAATGTGAAAATTATATATATAATTCAAATAATATATATTAATATATATATATATATATAATTGATAAAAATATTTCGCACTTTCCAGAAAATTATAAAATTTTCTCACTTTCCAGAAAATATAAAAAAGTGCGAAATATTTATAATTTTTTCCAAATTTGTTTTCTCCAACTGAATTTTCCGAAAATATTGTTTTTCATAATATATTTTTTGAAAAATATATATATTTTAAGAAAATTATATTTTGAAAAAAATATTTCCAAAAAATTATAAAACTTTTGCACTTTTTTTTTATTTTTGGAAAAGTGCGAAATATTTATATTTTATTATAATATTTTTGCACTTTTTTTTATATTTTTTTAAAAGTGCAAAATATTTAAAATTCACAAAAATATATATAATTCAAAAGAAATATAAAATTTTGAAAAATTATATTAAAATATGATTTTTTTCAAAATATAAAATTTGAAAAATACTTTTCCGAAAATTTATTATGTCCCAAAATATAAAAAAATTTCCGAAAAATACTTTTTTTTGCGAAAAATATATATAATGTTCAAAATATGATATTTTGTGAAAAATATATATTATGTTTCAAAATATGATTTTTTTTCCGAAAAATAATTTTTTTTCAAATATTATATATTATTTTTTTCAAAATAATTCATATTTTTGGCCATATATATATATATATATATATATATATATATAGAGAGAGAGAGAGAAAAAAGTCAAGATTGGTAGGCCAAAATCAAGGTTTTAATGGTTGGTTTTAGAAAGCTCAAAACCAAGTCCAAAAACCACCAACCAAACATGGTTTGGTCTTCAAATAAAAAACCAAAACCAAAACCAAGCCCAAAACCCACTTCTCAAACAAACCCTTAGCAATCACTTCAAAAATCAAAATCGGTGATGATTGTGTTTTTAGTACAATAATTTTAAATCTATCTAACTAATTGACTATCTAACTAACTTCTTCTTTCGTGAAGGTGTACGATTACACTTAGCACGTGTAACAAACCTTTTAAACCCCTTGACATTACTGAGTGAATGAGTGAAGTCTCGTGAGGGGTTAAATATACTACACACAAATTCTTTCATTCTTCATTGTTGTATGTTCATGAAATCAAGTAATCATTAATTTATCCAATGTTATAATTTCGTCAGATTAAAATGCATACAAGTTATCCCCACTCACTTATAAGTAACAATTATCATGAATTAAACTTAAAAGAATGGTCCCCAAAGTAGTGAAATAAACTTGCTAATTTCTACAGCTGATCCACATAGTTTTCCGTGTTTTTGTGAACATTCTCTATAGTAGACTAATCTTCATTCTTCTACTTTGTTGATCAATCTTTGCCATGATACAACTTCGATATATTTTTTCATTATCCCTTTTTGTTGTTTCTTAGTCTCCAGACTTTCCAGCGAGGATTTTTAGTCCCGACCAACTGGGTCCGAGCTTCTTCCATGAGATTTATGCTAATTAGTTTTCTCTCATTTTTACGCGAACAATGATATTGGTGATACCAAGGTCCGGTTACTCAGATCGAAAAACTATTTTTTGCATTTTTTATTATTATTATTATTTTTTAAAAAAAATTCAACTTTTTCTCCATATTACTTATTTTTATTCTTTTTTACTCCCGTTCTCCCCTTGTCATTGAAACAAAGATCAATAGTTGACCATAGTCAAAGGTCAATAGTTGTCCCATAGAGAATATGTGCATGTGTTTATAGGTCAAAACTATCATTCTCGGTTTCAGTTTCACTCATCTATTCACTCATGTGGACCACATCTTAGAAATTTAATTTAATCAAACTATTACATACTCATGAGTGGGGTAGTTGTATACATAATACATTTCTAGTCATAACATGTACACAAATTAACTCATACTTAACATCAATCACATATTTCGAATGAAGAATTTAATTAACTTTTCAAAATTTTCAAATTTTTTTTTTCTAATTCCGTCAAAATGAAATCTTTGGCAAATAACTAATTCCCCCTCCCCCCCCCCCCAAACTTAAATCGGACTATGTCCTCATGGTCTAAACAAATAAATAAAGGAATAATTTGTTACCGCCCTTGAAGTATAATTCTATTCTTTGCTTTGTATTGCTTGCATCTCCCCCAAACTTGTTTTGAATGATCTATTAAAATATACAACACTATGCAATACCTAAGATCATATCAAGTAGAGAGATAATAATTGATAAATCGGAATATAAGATATAAAACAATTTTTCAAGGGAATATAATTTTATTTAATAAAAACACACATGATTTGGACTTAAAGGCCTACAATATAAAATAAAAGTAAAATAAAAGATAAAACTAATCCTAAACAGATTTGGTGGAAAAAATAACAATATAAAATAAAAGTTCTACATCAATTCCCTTATTCCTACGAATTTTTCCTATTCCCCCTTTAGCCACTTTTAAACATTGAATCCTTATCGAATTCATCAATCCATCCTTGAGGTATTTTTATATCATCCCATGTATCCACTTGCTCGTGTTCCTCATCTCCATAGTCATCATTGAATATTTTAGGATGAAAGTATGAAGCTATGGACACATATTCCTTCTCCTTATTAAGAATGACATCACCTATTGCATCTTTTAGTAGTTTAGTAATAAGGAATGGGTATGGAAACTTCCACGTAGTTGCGGTAAGGTTTTTGCAAAGCTTGACGTATCCAAGCATATTTTCTAAAATAACTTCGAGAAACGATATCCATTACCCTATATGGAAACAATAGAGTATCTTGATCATTGCTTTATCTTGCCAATGGCGATAATCATTAGGATAAATTTGGGATGCTATAACTGTATCCAAAAAAGCAATAGTCGGGATTAAGATCTTGTTTGACAAGTGATACTTCTCCTTTAGACGCATAATAGTGTGGACATATAGTATTGATCATCTCCGAAATCGTAGGCGTGAATGGTTCTGGTAAGGGTTTGAATATCTTACGTAACTTTCTTAGGCATTCATGCAGGATGCTCCATGCTTTTGCTATGGTATTGGCAGTGACATCGAAAGGTAATACCTTGGAATCTAAGCATATTCGGAGGACAAGCTTTCCTTGTGTAGTATGCCCCATGTGATAATAGAACTTTTGCACCAATTCAGGATATGCTACGATAGCCGTGGGTTTTAATAACTTAGTTAGTCCTCGAGCGGACAATAATGCCACACCACTTTGCATTCTCGGGGCATTAATAACTTCTTCATCATAAATTACTTCATATGCGAATGAACTATACCCATGAATTAATGTAACTTGTGGTAGCTCAGGTGATATAGCTATACATCCCATAAGTTGTTCTTCTTCAGGGTTTGTTGAAGATCCTACTGAATCTGTTTTCCTAGCTTCATCATTATGATTTTTCACAGATGAATGATTAATGAAGGCTGCATGGAAGCTAGAGCTATGTGTTGCTCTCATGGTGACCAAAGAAAGAAAAACTTGGAAGAATAATTCCTACTACCAACCCTAAAGCTTTATATTTATAGACTACAACCCAAGTCCTTTATGTGAAAGAAATGATTCAATTTACTGCAGAAATCTGGAATAGGATTTGTAAGAATGAGAAATTTTGAAAAGAAAATAAGAGTTAATGTAAATTTGTCCATAATTGAAAATGATTTCATATTTATGGAAAGGTTTCATAAAACTCTTGTAATCCTTCATTATATTTTATTAAAACCGTATACTATATTATATAAGTCAGTCAAAATCCTTTTTTGAAAGGAAAATCAAAATTTCATAATTATAGAAATTGATTTTCAATTTTTAGAAAATTAGGTTTTTCCAGGAGTCACCGAGTACTCGGTGAGAAAACTACTGAGTACTCGGTAGTTCATTTTTCAAAAATATTTTTATATTTTGAAATAATTTTTAATAAGAATTATACATAATATATATATAAAAGTCATTATACATAAATATATATATTTATTTTTAAATAAAAATATTTAAATATTAAATATAAAATTATACATAAATATTTATAATGTTATTAGAAAATAAATAAATATAATAGATTTTTATAAAAATAGTTTTTATATAAGTCATGTCCTTCCCCCAAACCTATTCTCTATAATGAAAATAGATAATTCAAATAGTTTGCTCGTTTTAACAACATATCCATTCTCATTAATTTTCGAAAGTCATCGAGAAATGGAATTTAAAACAAAAATAATAAAATTAAAAAGAAAATAAATCAAAATACATACTACAAAATAACGATTCACTGCTCGGCCTAAGGCAATATATAGAATGAAAATCTATGCCTAGCTTGTGATCGTACTACTCTCGAGATCCTAATCTAAGACTCAGACGGTGGTGGTGGTGGATGAGAAGTAGATGAAGAACCGACACCCAATCGATCCATGATAGTCTGAAAGCCACGAGCTATCTCAACTCTAATCTTCGCCTGCTCTCTCTTAAATCACTCATGTCGGGCTACTAATTCGTCAAATCGCTCATCCATCTTTTTCATCATTCCTTCTTGATTTGCCATGAGTGTCAAATATTGTTCTTGCGTCATCGGCCCTTTCTCTCCTTCCATATCTTCCTTGCGTAGCTTCGATGTCATGTTGTGCCAACTTGAGAGCTTGAAATATTTTGGTTTATACTCGTTCTTTCCTACCCTCTCCATTGGCACATTGCTATCCCTCATTAATTTCATAGCTAACGTCGGGAATTGAACCGCATATGATAGAACATCGATTTTACTAACTTCGCTCATATCGACCCATGCTTCATAGATGTTCGTCCAAATAACCATTGGAATTGAAATTCAATGGTCCTTCGCAAAGGCGTATAAAGCTTCTTGAAAAATCCCACAACGCTTACTACTATGGCCTTGTGGATGTGCTTGGCAATGCAAAATAGTATCAATTATCCACATCTTTGGCTCATAGTGCTTCTTTGCCGTACATGTCTTATATTTATTCCCGTTAGTGACTTCCTCGAGTATAGACTTAATATTTGGGAAAGGTTGGGGCAACGCAGAAAAATATATTTTTAAGATGGTCGGGGCATATATGTGGAATACCCCACGCTCTACCAATTGATGCCAGCGTGATAGAAATAGCCTTTCCTTTAACTTTTGTTTCCATCATTCTTCCTCTTTCATCACTCACGTCCATCATATTAAACCAAAATTCATATAGTAACGATTTATGTATAGATGTTGACGCGAGACGTAATAGAGATTCTAATCCACTTGTTTTAATACATCATATCCCCCAAGAAGCTACTTCGTCATTCTCAAAATCGGATATTTTGATAATTCGCTCGACAATAAACCCTTTGTCAATGGCTTTCTTCACGAGCTTTTTAATTGGTGCGTCGTTCTTGGCCTTATCGGATAACGAATGTGATGAAGTTAGCGAAGCTTGTCTATTGCTTATCGATGAGGTGGTGTGTGGTTTCTTTTTCAGCGCCATGACTTCACTCACACGTTTTATCGAACACTTAAGGTGCGGTGCCGAAAGAGGTCATGGTTACTTAGCTTCTATTGGAGTGCTACTATCCACACATTACCCTCACAAAGTTCTCAATTTTCACAATCAATTACCCACTTCAAACTTTACTTGGAAGATGTTTTGTTTCTCTTTAGATTATTCAAAGAAAATGAAGAGAAGTAACAAAAAGATGTTTTTGAAATATTGAAGATGTAATCGGGTAGGGATTATCCTTTGCTTATGATGATTCTAGAGGCTGACGATGGATAAAGAAAGAATATGACATGTTTCTAGCCATTTCCCCCACTTATCAATTCGAGTGTGGTGCAGGGGAAGCTTTTTGGGTTGAGAGAAAAATAAGAAAAGTGGGAAGAATGGGGTCTGCCTCGTTTTTATCCCTGCTGCTCCGCCGAGTACTCGATGGAGATCCTACCTCGTACTCGGTAGTTCTTCTGCCAAATTCTTGAATTCTTTTAACAATCTTCTCGTGGTACCATCTCTGCTCTTATGCTTAAAGTAAATAACTATAAAAGCGCAACTAACAATCCTACTTCTACATACCCATTCAAAAGAACACGAACTCTCTTGAATGGTGTCTCTTTTTACCGTCGTTGGCCCGACGCTCGTAGTTGTTATAAATTGTTATCATAAGTGGGTTATATCAAGTCGATAGAATCCATATATCTTAATTCATGATTAATTTTTACGAGACATTTCAATTCATGCTTATATCGCATTCTTTTCCTCGGACCTTTAAGTTTTACCGTATTAATGCTAAATAATTGCTCGTCCGGGAAATAATCCATTAACGGAGTGTTATCCATAGTGTTTTCTACCACTATTCTTGATAAATGATCCGCCACTACATTTTTCGTACCCTTTTTATCGCGTATTTCTATATCGAATTCTTGTAGTAATAATATCCATCTAATAACTCTGGGTTTGGAATCTGTTTTTGTTAATAAGTATTTTAAAGCTGCGTGGTTATAGAAAACAACTACCTTGGTTCCTAATAAGTATGATCTAAATTTATCCAAGGCGAATACTATAGCTAGCAATTCTTTTTTGGTAGTAGTGTAATTAAGTTGTGCGTCAGCAAGTGTTTTACTAGCGTAATAAACTACATGTGGTAGATTATCTTTTATTTGTCCTAAAACTGCTCCTATGACGTACTCTGATGCGTCACACATTAATTCAAATGGTAAGGACCAATCCAGTGGTTGCATTATTGGGGTGATTGAATGTAAGTTGCGCAATTTCTCAAAAGATTCTAGACATTCTTTATTGAAATCGAAAGTTGCATCTTTAGCCAAGAGGTTACGTAATGGCCGTGATATTTTATTAAAATCTTTAATGAATCATCTATAAAATCCGGCATGTCCTAGGAATGAACATATCTGCTTGACAGATGTAGGAGGGGGTAAATTCGAAATTAATTCTACTTTTGTTTTATCGACCTCTATCCCTCGCTTAGAAATTATATGTCCTAGTACTATACCTTCTTGAAACATAAAGTGACTCTTCTTCCAACTTAAAATAAGATTTGTTTCCTTACATATTTAAAGTACATGTGCTAGATGTTTTAGACAATCCTCAAATGTAGTTCTGAATACCAAAAAATCATCCATAAAGACTTCAAGGAACTTTTCTGCCATATCCGAAAACATTGACATCATGCATCTTTGAAATGTTGCAGGTGCATTACATAAGCCAAAGGGCATTCTTCTATATGCAAACGTACCGTAAGAACAAGTAAATGTGATATTTTCTTTGTCAACTGGATCAATTGCGACTTGATTATAACCAGAGTATCCATCTAGAAAACAATAATAGCTTTGTCCAGCTAGATGTTCTAAGATTTGATCAATGAATGGTAAGGGAAAGTGATCTTTCCACGTATGTGAGTTTAATTTTCTATAATCAATACACAATCGCCACCCCGTTGTAGTTTATTGTGGAATAAACTCACATTTTAAGTTTGACACAACTGGATTCCGGATTTCTTTGGTACCACATGTGTAGGACTAACCCATGAACTATCTGAAATTGGATATATTATTCCTGCATCAAGTAATTTAACCACTTCACATTTTACCACCTTTTTCATATTTGGATTTAATCTACGTTGTATTTCTCGAGATGGTTTCACATTTTCCTCCAAATGTATCTGATGCATACAAATTGAGGGGTCAATTCCTTTTAGGTCAACGATGTTCCACCCAATAGCTTATTTATGGTCAGTAAACAATGTTACTAATTGTTCTTCTTGTTGTTTAGTAAGGAATGAAGAGATTATTATGGGGAGGGTATTGTCTGGACCTAAAAACACATATTTGAGTTGTTTAGGTAATTCTTTAAGCTCTAATTTTGGTGGAGATGTTAGTGATGGAATTGGTGGAGTACTTGATTTGAGAGGTAATGACTCATGTGGTTGTTTCCAAGATTCAACGTATAGTGTAGTTTCGACGGTTATGACGTCATCTATATTGGAATGTATCTGCTCATTTTCATTAATGTCGTTGTCCTGTACTTCAGCTAATATGATTTCCATGTTATCTTTTGATAATATTTCATGTGTTGCCTCTTCCACTAATTCATCTATCTCATCTAGATTAAAACAATCAGTCTTTTCTGGAAGTTGGCTATTAGTGTTGAATATGTTTAATCTTAGTTCCATATTCCTAAAAGATATATCCATAACCCCCGTTCTACAATTTATGCAAGCATTAACTGTTGCTAAGAATGGTCATCCTACGATTACGGGTATATGTTTCTTTGGACTATGGACATGTTCTGTATATAAGATTATGAAATCGACAGGAAAGTAGAATTTGTTTACTTGAACTATCACATCCTTAACTATTCGTCTTTGTCGTTTGATTGATCTATCGGCTAATTGAAGTATAATCGACGTAGGGTTTAGTTCTTCTAATCCCAGTTGTTGCTAAATTGAATAAGGTAATAAATTGACACTGGTACCTTGATCAAGGAGAGCTCACCTTACTTCTTGGTCTCCAATTATAATTGATATTGTTGGCGCTCCTGGATCTTTATATTTAGGTGGTGTATCGTTTATCAATAACGAACTTACTTGTTCAGTCAACACTACTTTCTTAGGCACCTTAGCTCTACTTCTACATTTTTGTGTACATAAATCTTTTAAAAATTTAGCGCAAGGTGGTATTTGAGATATGACATCTAATAAAGGCAAATTGATCTTTACTTGTTTGAATACATCTAAGATTTCATTCGTTTTCTCGCCTTATTTGCCATAATAGTTTGCTCCACGGAGATGTTGAGGAAATAATGCTTTTGGCTCATAATCCTTCTCCGTAATTTTCTTAGGTGTTTCCTTGACTGGTCCTTCTATTGTTGGATGTGATATTTCTTTAGAGATGTTTTCCAAGACTTTTCACGTTCTAATTTTTCCTTAAAATTTTCCTCTACTTTATTATCCACTATCCTACCACTTCTCAAGGTTGTAATTGCTTGCACAGTTTCATGAGTCAGTTCTTGTAGAGTTCCTAACTTAATCATATGTTGTCCTTTAGGATTGACCACTGGTTGACTTAGTAATTTACCATCTTCTCTTTTGTTAAGCGTATTAGCTATTTGACCCATTTGTGTTTCTAATTTTGAAATTGCTTAAGAATATGTATGTAACAATTGAGTATTAGCTTAAAGACTTCCAAGGGCAACTAAAACTTTATCTTCAAAACTAGTTGATCTTTGTGGTTGATTAGTGTTTTGGAATTGATTTTGAAAATGTGGTTAATTCTATTTGGAATGATCGAAATATTTGTCTATTATTTTGGAAATTTTGAGTATTATTATTGAGCTGTCTTGGAACTTGATTGAAATTTTGAGTTTGGACAGGATTCTCGACATTTTGAGATCGATATGATAATAGAGGATGATTACGCCAGCCTTGATTGAAAGAATTTGAGTAAGGATTATTATCTGTAGAGGTTGCGTTAACATCACATGGTGTTAGATCTTCTTGAAACATTAGTGGACATCCACTAGCTAGGTGAGAGGAATCAAAACAAATCGAACAAACTTCTATAGGAATATTTTGAGTGTTATTCAAAAATTTGTCTGATTTTCTACTTATCTCGGCTACTTGAGCCGTCACGTCGTCAGTTCTATCCAGCTCTTTAGCGATTTCCATCCTTCTAAGATTATTAAACATTGATCTAGCCCTAGATTCTGACGCGTTTTGTTATGAATTTTCACTCAGTCTTTCGAATATTTTCCAAACATTTTCGATTGGTTCTAATGCAAACATTCCTCCACATGCGGCATCTATACGATGTTGTTGTATTTCTCCTAGGCCATGATAAAAATTACTCACCAAGTCATATTTTGTAAATTTATGATGGAGACATTTATCCAAGAGTTCTTTAAATCGTTCCCAAATTTCATGGAATTGTTCTCCAGGAATTTGGACAAAGTTCATTATGGCTGATTGAGACAAAGTTGATTATGGCTGATTGAGCTTCGTGTGTCTTTCCCATTGGGTAAACTTTATGCAAGAATTCTTTTTTCAAATTTTCCCAATCAGTCTTCACCCTTTCTTCTAAACTAGTGTACCATTTTTTAGCTCTTTCTTTGAGTGAAAATGGAAATAGTCTCATACGTAAAGCATTGGTAGGCATCCCATTCATTTTAGTTGTTGAATTAATTTCTATAAACTCTGTAATGTGTTCGTAAGGATCTTCATGTTTATGTCCATAGAATTTAGGCAACATATTTATAATACGAGCTTTAATTTCATAATGAGATGATGTTTCTCTTGGTATAACTATGTTTGCTGGTGATTCAAAATTAGAAGATGTGTAATAATCTTTCAAGGAACCTAGTGGTTGTACTTGAGGGTCTCCCATATCATTAAAAGTTAGTGTATCTTTTTTAATCATTTGTTTATTAGTTCTTAAGTTTTTACGATAAGTTCTATCAACTTCAGGATCAAAAGGAATACGTTATTTAGATACGGAACGCAAACCACTCATACAACGATGAAACAAAATTTCATATATATTTATTTTATTTTATATATATATTTTTAATAAACTAATTAAAAACATATGAAAAACAAATAAACAAACAAAATGAAAGAGAAATTAAATAAGAACTGTAAAGATACAACTTGTGCAATAATTTAAAGCACGATAAAACTCACAAATGGTCCAGCTAAGCAATCGTCACCGTTTTTCTGGTTCCCTCTGCTAATCTCACTGTACCTGTCAAAAATCACAAAATTTTGTTTTTAGAAAAAAATAAAAATAAAGCAAATAAAATAATTTAGCTATAATAATTATTCAAGAGTATAGAAATTTGTTTAGTCCCCGGCAATGGCGGAAAAAACTTGATCGGTGGCCAGACCTTGATTAGTTTGACCTACTAGGAAGGGATGATAAATAATACTGATAATAACAATGTGTGCAGATAAACCCTTTTAATGTTGACATAGTTTTACCTATCGAAAGTGCACGAATCAATTATAGTATAATACCAATGAGATAGGGTATATCGAATCCACAAAGACTAATGATTCTCCAACTCTCTTCTAATTACTTCTAACTAAATTATTAAAGATAGTTTATTTTGTTTTATTTTCTATATCTAATAAACATAAAATAAATATGAGAAATAATTGGTTTGGATTGTGAACAATGGAGATAAAGATCTAGGGTGTTTCTAACTCCACAACTAACCATGTAATATATTCTCTAAATCATTTAATTATAGAATCTTATATAAAATCAAACGTAATCACTCAACTACACAATCATCACATACGTGTCCTTCAGTTTCCCTTTATACAATAAAAATAAGAAAGAGTCTACATAACTTGGCTAGGGGTTTTAACAAAATCCTAGATATCGGTTTAGTTGTTCATGGTAGTGATTGTCTTCATTGTTGATGTAGATGAACCCTCCATGGTTGACATTCTGCTCCAAACTCCAAGATAAAACTCCAATCAATCCTCCTAAAGCTCTTAATAATCTCCTATTTGTTGGGGAGACCGCTCTTTTTTATAGAAAAAGAGGCATCTTTATTTGGTAATCTGATTATTTTACGGTCAAGTCAGGACTGTATCTTTGATAGGTGCTCAATATTGGTCATTTTTCGCCCCTATTTTGCGTTTGTTATGTTTTTACATTCTGTTACTTGGTATTTTTATCTCGTTTATGTGTGTAAGCATGTTTCAGGAGCTTAATAAAGAAACATAGCTAATCTCAGTGAATTAACTGAGTTCGTGTTTGTTTCTATCTCGAGAAAGGAATCAAGAGGTGTGTCAGAGCGAAGAAGAGCTACCGGAGGGCAAAATGGTCATTTCTCGACATCATTATCTCACTAGAAGAGTAAAAATGTCATTTTTAGACATTATTACTTCATCGAAAAGCATCAGGAGTCAAGGGCCACCAGTCTAGCTCAAATATGAAAAAACGGGATTTTTTAGTAAAAATGCATTATACCCTACATTGTGAGAAAGAAAAAAGGGCAGATTGGACCCAACCTACGCTCCTAAGCTACGCTGTGGTTTTGGACCCTATGACCTAGATCTACGCCCAAACGTAGGTCAGGAGCGTAGGTCCCACTTTGTGGTCACGTGATCCCTCGACATGCTGAAGTTGTTTTGGAGTTGTTTAAGAATTTTCCAGTTTTGCCCCTACTTCGATATTTCAAGTGATTGGTGATTCCAGACCAATACATACAGGCTTATACACATATTTACATATGATTTTATGAGATTATTCATGTATTATGAAATTATATAAAAGGGCAACCATTAGGGTTTCCCTCACTTGTTTATAAATATGAGAGGGTTTGGTTTAGGTTAGAAGTTCTGTTTTTAAGTTGAGTTTTAATATTTTTTTGGAGGCTGGTTCATGCACGTTCATTCATAGAGTTCTTCCATTGAAGAGAACCATCATTAAAGACCTAGAGATCTAGAGAAGAAGGCCATGGAGAGCGTTTCTACACCGACAATGCAAATTCTCTCAGCCATGATCAACTAATTCGGTATCTAGGGTTTGCTTGCAAAACCCTAGCCAAGTAATGTAGTTTTGATTTTATATTCAATTGTAGAGAGGGAAAACTATGACTATAATGTGATGATTGTGTTAGATGAGAGACCATTTTTATTCGTGATACAAGTTTATATATTTGAATTCATTATTGTCTTAGACTTTTCGAATATATTTATCTTACACAATCACATTTTTTCACTATGGGCTGGAACTCGGATGCTTAATTTGTGATTTTCTACACAATGGTGGTCATAAAACTCAAAACCCTAGGTTGACACAGGTCATACCCTGACAAACTGATATAAACATGCTTTAGTTTAATTTACTGCTTTACTTTACTACTTTAATTTACTTTTCTGTTAGTAGTTGACATGCACTAATCAGTTTAGTCTTGAGATGTATTGTCGCGATCCGGTTGAGAGTAATCCTTTTTGTGGTCAAACTGCTGGCGCGGTGCGACCTGATTCACAGTCAATGGATCGCCCTCATACAATTGAAATAAAATTTGGACTATGTTATGCGGTTAGTGGTGGAGGAGGAAACCCTAGTTTTCTCTCTCTCTGAATCACAACCATTATTTATAATTGTTTTCTGTTTTATTTTCATTATTATTAGATAATTCATAAAATCAAACTCTTTTTGAAAAACTATAATTCAGTGTTTTTAGATTATTAAAGTGAACAATCCTCATTTTTGTGGGATTGATATTCCCCTACTCAAGCAAAACTATATACAATTGATCTGTGCGCTTGCAAAAGGGTAAAACCTAAAGTGTCGTTAAGGTGTCCTTTTTAACCATATATTTTGCACACACCTGATGCCCACCAAGTTTTTGGCGCCATTGCCGGGGACTTGGCATTATCCAATAGCTTTAGTAGTTTATTTGCATTACGTTATTGTAGATTAAAGCTAAAGTTGAATTTTTGTGTGATTTTCAGGTACAATTAAAGAGTGTGAAAGGAAAAGACAAAGTTGCTGAAGTTGCGTCTGGACCCTTTGTGAGTTTCAATTTTGCTTGGTTTTTGCATTTAATTTTTAGCTTTGTTTTTTGTTCATAGTTTATATTAGTTTAGAAGTAGTTTAGTTAATTTTATTTCTTTCAAAAAATAAAAAGAAGTTTAAAAAAAAAATTATAAAAAAATAGTTTAGTGTATGTCCGATAGATCGATGCGTTCAAATTCAAATTCAGCATTAATTGTATACGACCTGGAGATCGAAAGAACTCTAAGGCATTTATGAAAATCTATTGAAGAGCGTTGTCAGACAAAAGAAGTCGAGATGGGTGACGAAAGAGTCAATCCATGGAGAGGACCAGATACCTCATTCAAGGGATTCTACGCACCAGACCCGTCTGAATCGTATGCTGAATTTCCAGAAGAGGAAGGTGCAAAGAATTTCGAGATCAAGACGAGTGTGATCAACATGCTCCCAAAGTTCTCTAGTCTCATGATAGAAGATCCGTGCCAGAATGTCAATGAATTCTTAGAGGTAGCATAAACCGTTAGGTATGATGGTTTAACTAAAAATGATTTAAGAGTGCGTATGTTCCCATGGTCTTTAAAAGATAAAGGAAAAAGATGGTACATTAAATTGACTCAAGCAACTAAATTTTACTAGGAAACACTTGAGCAGGAATTCTTAGAAAAACATTTTCCCGTAGGAAAAACTTCAGAAGCCCAAGATGTGATTAAGCGATTCATACAATTGCCAGTAAAGAAATTTCATGATGCGTGGGAGAGGTACAATAAGATTTTGTATAAATGTCCCCACCATAGGTTTTATGATCAAGATGTTGCTAGAAATTTCTACATGGGTCTAGGTGAATAACATAAAAATCTGATAGATGCCTCTACCCAGGGTTAGTTTACCTTGAAACCCACAAGAGAGCTTTTAGAGATGTTTGATAACATCAATGAAAATGCCCTTTAGTATGAATCTGATCTGAGGTCTAAAGGTGAACTAGATAGAAGATCTGAAAAAGAATTTGAGGTTAATCATGATATGAAAAATCCAGTGGCATTGATAGAGGAGAGGTTTGAGCGATTTGAAAAACTTCTTACCCAAAGAAGTCATTTTCCTAAAAGAGAAGTTTTTGAGGTTGAACCAGATTATTCTCAAAAAGAGTGTGATGACGTAATAATCGCTGATGTTAATCCAACATGGAATTACTCCAATAATGCCCCGTTCTCCAACTCATACTCTCCAAATAATAGAAACCATCCATTCCTATCCTATAAGTCCACAAATGTGGAGAATCCTCTAGAAAAAGTTCAACAAGGACAGTGGTCCAATTCTCAATCCAATTTTCAACCAAGGCAGTAATTTACCTCGCAGCCAAGGTACCAACAGAGCCAACAATCATTCCAATCTCAACCAACTATACTGGCTCGTAATTCTCAATCAAATTTCCAACCCAAACAACCACCTAATAATTCTCTAGCTTTTCAGTTATTCAATAACAACCAGGCTATCCAACCATTCCAATATCAGTTCCAGCCTCAAAGAAACCAAGCTCCACCACCCAGTTTCCAATATAACAGGATAGAGCAGAACTTGGTGGACCTCCAAAATCATATGGGTGTTCATACTCAGTCACTGGCCCAAATCACCATGCAGTTAGGACAAATGACAAATCAGAGAAATACTAGAGAGCCAGGTCAGTTGCCTAGTCAGCCTATCGCTAACCCAAAGATCCAACAAGTGCAAGAGCTTGGATCATTTACCAATGATAATCACGAGTCTATTCAAGCAATTACGACTCTGAGAAGTGGAAGGGTAGTGGAGAGCAGAGTGGAGGAAGAACATGAGGAGAGGCTGCGTAGAAGAAAAGAAGTTGAGCAAGCTCAAAGGAAAGAAACGGAAAAAGCATAACAAAAAGAGGTTGAGAGCAGAGAGGCTGAAGTTCAGACAGATAAACTGCCAGTAGATAAGACTGTCGACGAGACATTGCTTGATGAGCCAGATATGGCAAACTACGAGGAGGCACCGCCATTTCCTCAACATTTTAGAGAACCGGCTAAGTATGGGAAGATGAAAGAATATGATATGTTGGATACATTCCGACAAGTCAAGATTAATTTGTCGCTCTTAGACGTGATTGTCCAAATCCCACCTTATGCTAAATTTTTCAAGGATCTATGTACGCAGAAGAGGAAAAACAGAGCGAAGAATAAAAAAAAAGTACTCTTGATTGAGCACGAAAAATGCGTGCATTAATTGCCGAATTGGAGCCATGGATCTGACCTTTGGGAACATGAAAGTCAGGATGAATGTGTTTGAGGGAAGCCATTAGTTACAGATTGATGAGTGTGACTCAAATTCTGTGGATTGTTTCCAGATAGATGAGTGTGATGAGCTAGATGATATTATACGTGATTTTGTGACTCAAATTCTGGAGAAAGACGAGCTTAAAGAGTTTCTGGCAAATGAAGTACCGAATGAAGAAATTGAGGATTGGGATGCGTATATGGAAAGGCAGAACAAAGAGTTGGATAGAATTGTGACTGCATTATACGCGCAACCTTTGAAGCAAGAGCCAGTGGAACCACTCCCAATAGTCTCAAGTAATCCCCCAGTTCCATCACTTACGACTACGCCTGTTTTAGAACTTAAGGAGTTGACAGAGAAGCTGAAGTATGTTTTCTTGGGATCCGACGAAACTCTTCCTGTAATTATTTCATCAAAGTTGACAGCAGAACAAGAATCGAGTTTGATTGAGGTCTTGACCAAGAATAAAGAAGCAATTGGGTAGAGTGTGGCTGATTTGAAAGAGATTGATCCATCAATTTGCATGTATCGAATTTATTTGGAGGATGAGGCGAAACCGTCAAGGGAGATGCAGCGAAGATTGAATCCAAACATGATGGAGGTTGTAAGAAAAGAAGTAGTGAAGTTGCTGGATGCGGGAATCATCTACCCGATCTCTAATAGTAAGTGGGTAAGCCCAACTCAAGTGGTCCCGAAGAAGTCGGGAATCACAGTGGTGCCCAATGAAAAGGGTGAGCTAATTCCTCAACGCACGACTATGGGGTGGCGTGTGTGTATCGACTACAAAAAGCTCAACTCTAACACCAAGAAAGATCATTTTCCATTACCATTCATCGATCAAATCTTGGAAAAATTAGTCGGACAGAGCTACTACTATTTTTTGGATGGATATTCTGGCTATAATCAAGTGGCAATTGATCCGACAGATCAGGAGAAAACCACTTTCACTTGTCCGTATGACACATTCATATACAGATGGATGCCTTTTGGTTTATGTAATGCGCTAATAACATTCCAGAGGTGTATGATGTCTATCTTCTCTGATATGGTAGAAAGGTTTTTGGAAGTGTTCATGGATGATTTCTCAGTCTTTGAGGCAACCTTTGAAGACTGTTTGAGGCATTTAACACTAGTACTTGAAAGGTGTAAATAGTCCAATTTAATTCTTAGTTGGGAGAAGAGCCATTTTATGGTTCAAGAGGGAATTGTACTTGGCCACATTATATCAAAGCAGGGGATTGAGGTCGATAAAGCAAAAGTTGAGCTGATTTCAAAATTACCTCATCCCACATCTGTGAAGCATGTACGCTCTTTTCTAGGCCATGTCGGGTTTACAGAAGGTTTATCAAAGATTTTAGCAAAATCGTCCAGCCAATATACAATTTACTGGCTAAAGATGTAGTCTTTGACTTTAACGAAGAATGTCTTCATACCTTTGAGGAATTACGGGCTAAACTCTCATCTGCCCCAATTATCTATCCACCGGACTGGTCTCTACCGTTTATGTTGATGCGTGATGCTTCAGATTATGCAGTTGGAGCTGTGCTAGGGCAGAGAAAAGACAAGTTGCCATATGTGATTTACTATGCTAGTAGAACTCTGAACGAAGCTCAGATGAACTACACAACTACCAAAAAGGAGCTGCTGGTTGTGGTGTTCGCCTTGGACAAATTTAGGTCATATTTATTGGGAACCAAGGTGGTCGTGTACTCAGATCATGCTGCACTAAGGCATTTGCTAACCAAGAAAGACTCCAAGCCCAGACTGATTCGATGGATTCTGTTGCTACAAGAATTTGATTTGGAGATCAAAGATAAGAAGGGTACGAAAAATGTTGTAGCTGATCATTTGTCAAGAATTGTCATTAAGTCCACAAAGGACGACACTCCTCTTAAGGATGAGTTCCCGAATAAACATCTGTTCAGTATGACTGTTATGGAACATATACCGTGGAATGCAGATATTGTCAACTATAAAGCCACATATAGAATTCCTAATGGATGGTCTAAGCATGAGAATGATAATTTCTTCAGCCAAATAAAATTTTATATCTGGGACAATCCGCGACTGTACAAATATTGCCCCGGATCAGATAATTCGTAAATGTGTTCCAGAAATTGAAGTTCAAGGTATACTGACATTCTGTCATACGCTAGAGTGTGGAAGGTATTTTGGTGCTCAAAAGACTGCTCAGAAAGTCCTACAGAGTGGTTTTTATTAGCCTACCATATTCAAGGATGCGTTTGAGTTTTGCAAATCTTGTCTGAGATGTCAGAATTTGGCATCCATATCTCGACGAGACATGATGCCATTGAATCCTATTTTGGTGGTTGAGTTGTTTGACGTCTGGGGCATTGACTTCATGGGACCGTTTCCAAAAACCGGTGATAAGTAGTACATATTAGTGTGAGTTGATTACGTTTCTAAATGGATAGAGGTTGTTGCCACGTCGCATGTGAATCACATTATGGTTGAGGAGTTTGTTAAATCCAATATCTTTTCTAGATTTGGTATGCCACGAGTGTTGATCAGTGACGGCGACAACCACTTTGACAACCAGTTTCTTTCGTCCTTGTGCAAGAAGTATGGTATGACTCATAGAATTGGAATGCCATATCACCCACAGACGAGTGGTCAAGTGGAGGTTTCGAACAAGGAGATCAAGAAAATTATTGAAAAGACGGTGGATCCTGATTTGAAGAATTGGCTGAGAAGGTTAAATGATGCTCTGTGGGCATACTTGACCGCTTATAAGACACTGATTGGTATGTCACCATACAGATTGGTCTATGGTAAGGCGTGTCATCTGCCTATAGAACTCGAGCACAGAGCATATTGGGCGATCAGAAGATTGAATTTTGATATCAAAAGATCGGGTGCTCAGAGAAAACTCCAACTCGTAGAGCTTGAGGAGTTGAGGAACAATGCATATGAGAATTCTAGAATATATAAAGCCCGAACCAAAGCATTCCATGATAGACATATCAGAAAAAAGGCTTTGAGGTCGGCCAGAAAGTGTGGTTGTTCAATTCAAGACTCAAATTATTTTCCGATAAGCTCCAGTCAAGATGGGACGGGCCGTACAAAATTACTAAGGTTTACCCCCATGGAGCGGTGGAACTTGACGACCCTGACAACAGAAAGCGATTAAGAGGCGGCAATGTCGAGCCAACGACATTAAACATTGGTACTAAGTGATAAAGAGTAGCTTTTGATCTTAGTTTGTAGTTGTAAAATAATAGTTTAATTCAGTTTTTGTAAAATTTTAAGATCGAGTCCGAAATAGTCGTCATCATTCAAACGGGTATTTTCTTCCACGAAGCGCTAAATTTTGACAAATTGAAGTCAATCAAGTCAATAAGTGTGTATAGGGGAGGTTCGAGTGTTCGAGAATCGAGAATGCAACAAAAAATAGTCGAAGTCAAAATTTCAGCCTTGGGACCTACGCCCAAGCGTACGTCACGAGACTGTATATCGATATATAGTCCCGTGGCTTTTCATTTCAAATTTCACTTTTCTCCCTCTCCTCTCCACCAAATCGACTCCCGTTTGATCATCAGATTAGTGCGCGGTGTGTACGGATTCATGTGAAGAACTCGAAAAGTCTCTAGAATCCAATTTTGGGGAATTTTCCATTTCTCGCAATTCGGTAAGTTTTGATCCATTCTTTTGGTTTTGATTACTTAATATAACTATTCTAAACTAGTATTGACGAACGAGACCGATCAAAATCGTGTTTTAATCCATTTTTAAAAAGTTGGGTTTCTAGCTTCAGATACGAGTTGAATATTGAATTTTTGAGATAAGGTCTTGTTGAATCATCGTATTAGAATACTTTAGATGTAGTTTTGAGTTTGATTTGGTGTCCGAACAGTTTTCGCTCGTTTTCGTAAAAATCCAAATTTTGTAGGAATGGGTCGCGTAAAAGGAGCGAGGAAGGCGGCTGAGGGAGCATCTACGTTGAGGATGGCTGTACAGAGAGACAGATCGAGGTGGATGGACTAGCGGGAACCATGGCGAGAGCACCGGGAGGAGCTGAGGTTGACGAGGCTTGGCCTTGGGTTGAATGGGCTTGACGTTGGCAATATGAGCGTGGCGTGGACGACCGGTTAGCTGGGTCTTTTACTGAAAAATTCCTTCGGAATTAATTTCCAATCCCATTTGGCTAAGGCATCGGGCATCCACTAGAAGGCTCACATTGGATATGGTTTCGTTTTCGGTTGGAATTTGGAAAAGGTGGAGGATGTGGGTGATGGGAATGGGATAGAAGAGCTTCTTATTATGCGTCTTCTTGCAAGCCATCAAGTGTTTGCCGAAAATGTGAACGAGGTTGAGAGGATGATTTGTGAGGATACAAAAAACTATATAAGCTTCGAAATAAGAGACGTGATCACGACCGCCGGATTTGGGCAAAATGGAGTAAGTTACCACTTTCTGAATCAACCAGGCTTCAAGGGTGAGGTGTTTGGTCTCAAGAATGGTGGAAGGAATAATACTTTAGGGGGTGTGGCAAATGACTTCAATGGCATCTTAGGGCTGAAAAATGCGGTTTTAGTGCCATTTATACTGAAGGTAGATAGTTTGACCAACGGTGGGAATCCGAAACCAAGTTCAAAAGTAGGCATCAGTGAAAGTGATGTTAACGCCGGTGACACAAGCATGAAGGGTATCAGACGTGGAATCCTCGGTAAAGGTGGTGTAGAAAGCTTGGACAAGACGAGTATGGATGGGATAGTCTAGTGATACGAAGTGGTTCCATTCGAGATCTTGAAAGAGGGGAAAGAGTCGAAGATTCAACTCTTGGCAAAGGGAATTTTTGATGATTCGGGTTTTTTAGAGGTCACGTTTTTCAAACTTTTGAAGGAACTCGGTACGATGAGAGGCATTGGGAAAGAGGGCTTGAAGGTTCATGGGTACATCTTCCTCATCATCATCAACATCTTCAGCCATGGGATCAGGAGGAGAATGAGTACATATGCGACGAGAGAGCGAAACAGAGGAGCGAGAGCGTTTCTTAGGTTGTCCTTCGAATCTTGGTGGCACCATGAGAGTGGAGAGAATGAGAAGGATGGGGAGAAGGAAGGCCATTGATGTGATGGGTGATAGAGAGAAGATGGAAAAAAGATGGAGAAAAAGAGTTTGTGAAGAAGAGGGAGGAAGAAAATGTAATTAAATAGAGGAAAATAGAGAAAGTGGGGAATGAATGTAAGTAAATAGGTAGAGGGGTTGAGAAACATGCAAAAAGAGGTTAAGAAGGGTGGAGGGTTTAGGGAGAAGACGAAGTGCAGTGATTATAAAGCCAGGAGTCGGCTAAAATTCACCCGTCAGTCGACTGACAGGACCTCGTCGGTCGACTGACTTAGGAATATTCTGAAATATTCCACAAGTTAGTCGACTGAAAAAAGGTAGTCAGTCGCTTGAAATTTAAATATCAGTCGACTCATGGTTCTATGTCAATCTACCGAAAAATAAATTCCAGTCGACTGATGGTTCTCTGTCAGTCGATTGAAAATTGAATTTTAGTTGACTGATGAGGTGCTACCAGTCGACTGAACCAAACATAGGGAAAATATTAGAGATAGGGCATTTGCCAGTCGACTGACAAAAAAAAAACATTTAAAAACAAATACAAATTTAAAAAATATAAGAGAAATAAACTAAAGGAACAATAATAAGAATTAATAGCAACAATTTGGTAAGAAAAGCATAAACATATAGCATTTAACTAAAATAAATAAAATCATTTTACAACTTCATTTTCCATTGCCATACCAATTTCTCTACGGATTTTTAAAAAACTCTCATCTTGAAGAGGTTTTGTAAAAATATCCGCCAATTGCTCATTTGTATTGATAAAAACCAACTCAACAACGCCCCTTCGAAACATGATCACGTATGAAGTGATGTCTAATTTTTATGTGCTTAGTACGAGAGTGTTGAATAAGATTTTTTGAAATATAAATAGCACTCGTGTTATCACATCTAATAGACACATAAGTAGTAAGACCGTAATCTAGCAATTGTTGTTTAATGTAAAGCGTTTGAGCACAACTACTACTGGCCGTGACATATTCGGCTTCGGCGGTAGACAATGCAATAGAATTTTGCTTCTTACTAGACCATGAAACTAGTGAGTGCCCTAGAAAGTGACACGTGCCACTTGTGCTTTTTCGATCTACTTTGCAATTGGCAAAGTCGGCATCCGAATAGCTAATGAGGTCAAGTGATGTGTCACGTGGATACCAAAGTCCTAAGTGAAGTGTGCCACAAAGATAACAAAAAATATGTTTAATGGCACATAGATGCGATTCCTTAGGACAAGATGAAAACAAGCACATAAGTACACACTAAACATGATATCCGGTCTACTTGCAGTAAGATAAAATAAACTACCAATCATGCCTCTATATTTTGTGATATCAACCCATTTACCATTTTTCATCTTTTTCTAGCTTGGTAGTGGTACTCATTGGAGTTTTGGCATGTTTGACATCCTCCATACCAAATCGCTTTAGAAAATCGTTAGTGTACTTGGATTGACAAACAAAAATACTATCCAAGCTTTGTTTGATTTGCAACCTTAAAAAGAAATTCAACTTACCCATCATGCTCATTTCAAATTCTTTTTGCATACTATCCGCAAAATCCTTGCAAAGTGATTCATTGGTTGATCTAAATATGATGTCATCAACATATATTTGAACAAGCAATAAATTACCTTCAATGGTTTTAGTAAAAAGCGTATTATCAACTTTACCTCTTGAAAAACTATTTTGAAGCAAAAATTCACTAAGCCTTTCATACCAAGCTCTAGGAGCTTACTTTAACCCATACAAGGCCTTAGTTAATTTGAAAACATGATTAGGAAAAAGATCAGTTTCAAAACCGGGTGGTTGTTTGACATAAACTTCTTCCTCTATGACACCATTTAGAAAAACACTTTTGACATCCATTTGATAAAGCATAAAGTTTCTAGATGATGTAAAGGAAAGAAGCATTCTAATTGCTTATAATCTAGGTATCGGTGCAAAAGTTTCCTCATAGTCGATACCTTCCTCTTGATTATATCATTGGGCAACAAGTCTTGCTTTATTACGAATAATCACTTCATTTTTATCCTTTTTGTTTCAAAAAACCCATTTTGTACCTATTATAGTTTGATCATTGGGTTTATGAACTAAATGTCAAACTCGATTGCGTTCAAATTGATTTAGTTCCTCTTGCATGACATTAATCCATGAGTCATCGCATTGGGCTTCAAAAATATTCTTGGGCTCAATTTGAGACACAAAAGCCATGAAGTTACACAAGTCTCTAAGTTGAGAATGAGTGTTAACCCATTTAGATGGATCACCTATGACTTGGTCAATTGGATGATTGTTGACAATCCTCCATGATTTTGGAATGGACATGGTCAAATCATTATTGGATTGATCTTTGACGTCCGTCTTTTCCAGGAGGTCATTTGAAGGGTTGGAGATATTGAGATCATTTAACTCGTTCTCAATCCCAACAACCTCATCATCATCTAAGTCAATTCTAGAAATCGATGGTAGTGATGACTCATCAAAAACAATATGAATTGGCTCAACCATGGTTAGAGTCTTTTTATTATAGACTCTAAACGCTTTACTCCAAGAAGAGTAACCCAAGAAAATTCCCTCATCCGATTTGGACTTAAATTTTCCCAAGTTATCCTTGTCATTCAGCACAAAACACTTGTACCCAAAAATCTTGAAGTACCCGATGTTGGGCTTACGACCATTCCATATTTTGTAGGGAGTCTTATCTTATTTAGATCGAATGATGACTCTATTAATAACATGGCATGCGATATTGACCGCTTCGGCCCAAAGGCTCCGAGGAAGAATATGTTCATTTAGCTTAGTCTTAGCCATTTCTTGAAGTGATCTATTCTTTCTCTCAACAACTCCATTTTATTGAGAAGTTCCAGGAGCCGAGAGATCATGAGATAAACCAAGTTCATCACATAATTCCTCTAAGTCATGGTTATCAAATTCTTTACTCCTATCACTTCTTATCTTCTTGATCGACACGTCTTTTTCATTTTGAACTCTTCTACAAAATTTATCAAGAATGGAACGAGTTTCATTTTTATGAGTAAGAAAATGTACCCAATTAAAATTTGAAAAGTCATCAACTATGACGAGAACATAGAGCTTTCCACCTATGCTAGCAATATTTTCCGGACCAAAAAGATCCATATGGAGAAGTTCTAAAGGTCTAGAAGTGGTGACATCTTTCTTTCTATTGAAAGAAGATTTGACTTGCTTGCCCGCTTGACAAGCACTACAAACTTTATCTTTAGAATACTTAGTCTTTGGAAAGCCTTTAACTAAGTCATTTTTAGACAAACGGTGAAGAAGGACCATACTAGCATGTCCTAAACGTCTATGCCATAATCAACTACTTTCACTAGAGTGACAAAACATTTAACATCTTGTTCATGCAATTCATAAAGCAATATAGTATAAAGATTTCCATTTCGTTTGACATTGAATAATTGTGTTCCATCCTTCTCAACTATGCATGCATTTGACCTAAAGATAACATCATAGCCTTTATCACATAATTTACTAATGCTAAATAGATTGTGCTTCAACCCATCAACAAGTAGAACATTATCAATAGAGAGAGAATGGGTTATACCAATAGTGCCAATTCCAACAATTTTACCTTTTGAGTTGTCCCCAAAAGTGACGTTTCCCCCTTCATAATCTTGGAAATAAGAGAACTTTTATTTGTCCCCCGTCATATGCCTCGAGTAACCGCTATCAAGGAACCATTTGTCCTTATTGGTTGTCTTCAAGCATACCTACAACAAGGGGTTTAAGTGCCACCTTTTGGTACCCAAGTCATTTTGGGTCCACTAATATTAGTGAGAAATGCAATGGTTCCTTTTAGAACCCAAATCATTTTAGTTGTGGTTTTTTTGTATCTTTGATTACGTACAATGGTTCATTTTGGAACCCAAGTTAATTTAGTTGAAGCTTCTTTATATTCAGGGTTGCATATATTTGCCTTGTGTCCATTTTGCTTGCAATAGTAGCAAGTGACATGCTTGTGAGAGATTGAAGATGATGAACTAGATTGCTTAGTAAAAATGCGTCTTAATGATTTTCTCTTTTTCAAAAGAATTGCATCTTTGTCAAAAACATCATATCCTAAGACACATTTATCAAATCATCTTATTTGCCTTCCTAGAATGATACTTATGTTTTCTTTTCCTTTAGTGAATTTAGCTAGAATATTTATTTGATCATCAATGGTCCTTTTTAAGAATTTATTTTTAAGATGAACTTATTTCTTTCTTGGGTAAAAGGCATTTAAGTGTCATGAAAATAATTTCATATACTTTTGGACACTTTGGTTTTGGGACTATATGGTTTCCTTGGTTGACTACTCTTGGACTTAGATGATTATAATAACATAAATAAAAGTATATATTATGTGTTATTTTGTTCATTATTTTGGTTCATCTCTTATTATTTTAGATAAGTATTTTTACCATATATATAAGAGATATATTTTATGCACTTGAGAAGAATGCATACAATGTCATCACATTACATTACAAAGACATGTATTTATGAGAGATATTGTGCTCATTTTCATGATTATAAATTTCTTCGTCATTATTCTCACCAAATTTCTCCAAGGGAACTTATTTTGTAAAATTCATAGAGAAATGAAAATGTCTTTGAATATCAATGTGTTAGCATATGTCTTGTGTATTTTTCATATGCTTATTTTAGGGTATTCATCTCTTACTCATTATTATGATTTTTACGTTATTCACATTACATTCCATGCTTAGTTATTGCATTTGTGTTTATTGTATTTCAAATGGTTGAGATGGAGGTGGTGTTGAATCTTTCTTAAATGCTCATATGTGATTTTAAGTGAATCTTCATACATGACTATGTGATTTTAAATGATCTAGTGATTGAGTGTTCCTTGTTTAAATATAGTATGTTGAATACTTATGATTTGAGCATTTATTCAAATACACACACTTGAACATTAAGTCACTCTTCGTTTGAGTCATTCACTTGATACATGTACTTCATATACGAAAATCTATTTTGATCATGTATTCTATTTGTCTATGAAAAGTAAGCAAATGATTTAGTCATCATTGATTACATGTGCTAGCATATCCTTGTTGCCATCATGAGGGAAAAGCTATGTTTGTAATTTGGTCTCATCTTAAGCATATTATATGAATGGACAATATGAGATTATGTTACTTTAAATGATATATTCTGTGATCACAATTCACTAATTCTCTCCTTGTACTTAATTGTATATATTTTTTTTTATGATGTCAAAGGGGGAGAAAGATTAGTTGATGTGTATATGTTGTATGCACATTCTTAGAGGGAGCTTTGCTCCTTGATATGATCACATGCTACATGTTTAAGTGTAAACATCATTTAAAGCATGGTGATAGGGGAAGAAATCCCAAACTTTATGCATATGCCTTATTGTAATATTCATTGATTGCATATTGATAGGGGGAGCATTTATCAAATGCTCTCAATTGTTTATTGGCACACATCAATGTTTGTCATCATAAAAAATGGGGAGATTGTTGATCCAAGGTTTTCCACCATGGGTAAATATGACATTTTGATAATAACAAACCATTGAATGTGGTGAATTTAATGTATACTTGAGTTATGCTTAATAGGTTGTTAATTCAAGATAAAGTCAAGAGAGCTAGTGGATCCATGAGAAGATCAAGCAAAGGTTCTTAGAGCTCAAAAGACATTGGAGACAAGGATGAAGACATCAACTCAAAACTTAAAGAAATTGAAAATCAAAGAAATGGGTAAAATAGTCTTGGGTGGGTGCTAGATTAAATGTAAAGTTATTTTTGAAATAACTTATTTGAAAGCTCAACTCTTGACCATATAATGTATAGGATCATGCATATCATTCATGAGTCCTTGCATCATTAGCACTAGACTATGAACATCATTTAGTCTTTACTAAAGTTGAGTTAGTTCAAGCTTTCATAAGCTATGAAAGAACTCAACAAAGATGTTGTCCTAGAACCATTAACTTAACTCATATCACTTTAAATAGATTCTAGATGCATATTAAAGCTTTGAACAAAATTATTAAACCATGAAAAACTTTTGTCTAATATTGAGAATTTGTTTAAATTGCAAAAATATTTTATGATCTCAAAGACATCCTATTAAGTCTCTAAGACATCCTATTAGGAATTTCAAGGACCTTATTAAGTCTCTAAGACATCCTAGGAGTGTGTCAAAGTCATTTCGGAAAAATCTCAAAAGATTTCACGAAAAACCGACAAGTGGGTTAGAAGTTCGAAATAAAGTATCACATTCAAATGAGCATATCAGACTCAAATATGGGTTAAATGGAGCGATTCTTGAAGTTTTCTTTCCAAAAAGATAAAGAATGCCTTCATCCGAGTTACGGAACTCCAGTTATGACCAAAAGAGTAAACTACGTTGAAACTAGGCTGAACAACCCAGTCGACTGAAGGTCAGTTGACTGGATGAGTCAGAGAGTTAAAAATAAATTTCGGAATGAATTTTTTAAGATCCGGCCGACTGCCCCAAAACATCCAGTCGACTGCCTTATCCGGAATTTGAATTCTAACAGCTAGTTTCGGTTCCAAAGTGTTCCAAAACTTCCTAAAACACCCCCAAATGGCTATATTGTGTTCCTATGCTATATATATGCCTCATATGAGCCAAAAATGGTTAAGAGAATAGATGTATAGGAGTATGAAAGAAATCTACCATTTGTGCATCATTCTTGAATTCATCTTTGGGTAGAAAACTCTCCTATAGGAATCACCTTGAGCATCATTCATATTTTCTCTTGTGATTCATTCTTCCACACATTGAGTTAAACTTTTCAATTGAGTATTTCATTTATGACTCTAAGTATGTGAGGAAGTGAGCTTTGAATTTCTATATCAATCTATTGAGAGATATGTTGTAAACACTCAAAATTCAATTCATATTCTTTGTGAGTGAAAGACCAAGAAGTTGTCTTGGCTTGGGATGGGCTTGTTGAAGATTGTATGAGTTTGCTACTCACCCGGAAAGAAGGAAACATGTATGGGTTTACTCATTCACCCGGAAAGAAGTGATTGGTTTTTACTCCCGTAAGAAAAGCACGATAGTGGAATCCTTGGGAGGTTATCTCAAGGCATGGACGTAGACCAAAGATTTGGTTGAACCATGTAATAATCTTGGTGTCTATGGTGTGCATTGTCTCTAACCCTTATATCTTTACTTTAAAAACAATTGTCATTTATAATCTTAAGCTTTATATATCAATGATATGGAATTGCTCGTGTTTATGTATCAATTAAGAGGTTAGGAAAAGGCATAGTTGAAATGAATTGAATTGTGAACATGATTGGATTATATCTTAGACTACCATCTCATTTAGATATAATCCATGTGCACACCAAATGTTTGATAAAATTCATATTCAACATACCTTAGCATAAAATGTTCATATGCACCCCAAGTGTTTGACACAATGCATATTGAACATCTCATTATTCTTAAGAGTTTATATGCACAAAATGTTTAATTAATTTTCATAAACTCTTCAAAGTATTTTTTATAACAAATAGCACTTTGCATCATTTCTATACATATGTGAGAAAAGTGCTTATACATATTTAGTTGAAATGAATACTTGAACGCTTGAACTAGTTCTCATTCTTGAATCCATTATGTATATATTTGGTAATGTAATTCATTGTTCATGATTCAAAATATGAAATGAGGTAGTCACTTAAGGATCATCTATCTAACTAAGAGTTTGACTAGAGCTCTACAAAGATTACTTTTGTTAAAACAAAGTCAAACTGAAAAATACTCAAAGTTTGTAATTGACCCTATTCACCCCCCTCTAGGTGTCAATATGTGGCCAACAGTAAGCTCTGATTGCCTTTGACTACGTGGACAAACATCACTGCCTATGACTACTTGATCTGATAAACATAATCGCCTTTGATTACTTAGTCACTGATATGATGTAACTAGTTAAGATTACTCTTTGATTAGTTTGGGGAACCTTTGACTATTTGACTTGTGTAAAGGTGGTAACTCGCGATAAAACTAATCCGCAAGGTTTATTTATTTGGGATATGGCCCAAGGCTTATTTATTTGGGATATGGCCCAGGATTGTAATATTTGGGGAAACCGGCCCAAGTAAAAGATTATTTGGGAGATTGGCCCAAATAATTGAATACTTGGGGAAATAGCCCAAATATGGTTTTACGCAAGAGCTTGCATTATACAGAGGGAGACATGAGGGGCTGATGTGTTTTATAGCTCACATCAGAAACTCATAACCCTATATGCTGCTTGCGTAGGGACTACTACTCGGAATCTAGGGGAAATGTTGGGAATGAGTAAATAGTGGGTCGCGACCTTATTTACACCATCCTAAGCAAGAGTACCTTAGAGAGGCCGATAGTATTCAGGGACATGACCAAGACAAGCATGATTGGTCATGACCCAGCAAAGCTATAACGACATCATTGGCTAAGGATAAATCAGATCCGCAATGAAATAGGCGCGGATCACGGGGCATGGCGCACAACATGACCCATGCATAAGATTACGCGAATCCATTTCGCATAGTCAAAATGTGAGATAACACTGTGCAAGGTATTTATGGAGCACTGTATAAATCCGCGCATGAGATTACGTGAATCCGTTTCGCGTAGGCAAATGCACGAGATGATACTGTGCAAGGTACTTTTCTCACGGATTGGTACACAGAAACCGTGTCGCGAGACAGATGCTGACGTGGCAATACAAGTCCGCGAGGATTACTGGACACTCACGTCTATAAATAGAGGTGCGAGAGCTCATTTGAAGAGGACTTTTTGGAGACTCAGTGAGAGAAATTCCTAGAGAGAGAGAGAGTTTCTCAATCACTTGTACTTGCTATCTTTTCCTCCATTTTCTCTGTAAAGCAAACCAAAAAAAGTAATAAAAACATCATTGTTGATTATTTTATTGATGTACTTGTGTAGAAACTATCTTCGCATCATCTAAAACTTGCGAACCCTACATTAAAGGCGACTCCGCTGGGGAGAAGATGTCTTCTACACAAGTAGAGCCTCGTCAAACTTGGAGGAGAGGTCGTCCACCAACTCGGCGTACCGAGCAAGATGAAGGAGAAATAGCGGCGCAAACACAAGGAGGCGAACCAGTCCTGCCGGCACGAAGACAGCGTCGTCGTGCAAATGCTGGTGAGGATCAGGCAGAAACCCCTTCGATGGCAGAGCCAGTACAGAATTCAACGGAATTTCCATCGGTTCTACTACAAACTCTTCTCAACATCCAAGAAACGCAAAAGGCCATTCTTCACTTCATGGAGGCCTCGCGCATTTCAGCACCAAGCACTGAATCACCAAGGATGAACAATCAGACTTTGCCAGAGGATTCAACACAAGAACTTTTTTGCGAGTCAGTGAGAATTGAGCCCCTGGAAGAAGAGTCATACATCACAAAGGAATAACTGCGAGCTATCCTGAACGAAAAATCAGAAACAGAAGAAGTTGAAATTTCCCCGCCATACCATCCTAGTATCATGGCGTTGCCTTATCCAGAAAACTATGGGGCACCAAGCTTCCATCAATTTGATGGCAAAAAGGGGAATGCGAAAGAGCACATTGCCAGGTTCGCGGATGCTCTGGGACCTCACAGAAACAATGAGGACTTGAAACTTAGAGAGTTCTCCAAATATTTAACTGGAACAGCATATACATGGTATACTGGCCTCGCTCTGGCTTCAGTGACCAGTTGGACAGATATGGTGCTCAAATTCTACACCAAATTCTTCCAAGCCGATGAGGAGGTCTCAATGATTTCACTTACAAGGCAAAGACAACGCTTTGGGGAAAAGGCGGCGACGGCTTATGTCCGGAGATTTCGTAAGACTGCTTTACAATGTCATGAACCAATTTCCGAACTACAATTGATCAAAATTTGTATAGAAGGAATGTTGCGGGAATATAGAGTGCATCTGGTCAATAATGAGGTCAAAAAATTTTCTGCAGTTGTTGATAATGCCCGAAGGTTGGGAGAAGTTTTGACTCCCCCAACACGACCAAACATCAGTACTAGGTGGATACCGATGGTAGCAGCTACGCAGAACGAAAAATCCAGAGAAAAGCGCACTGGGAGATCTGAACCGCCCCGTTTACCTTTCAGTGAAAAAGAGGCAGTTGCTTTGCTGAATCAATGGGTCGCAGACCGTGTCATAGCGCTACCTCCAGTACAAAAGGTGCCATCGAGAGAGGAAATGATGAAGAACAACTACTGTCCCTATCACAGGAGTATTCGGCATTCGTTGATGAGCTGCTGGGCTTTTCGAAGTCTGGTACATCGAAAAATAGCATCGGGAGACTTGGAAGTGGCAAAAAATGTAGTTCATGAGCCTTTCCCTGCACATGTGGCGGTAGTGACCGCCAGAGACAGTACTGAGGATATGACCAACACCGCCAAGTTTGAATGTCCGCCAGTACGTGAGGCCAAGGAGAATGCTAAGATAGACGTTATCTTCAATCAATTCCCAATACAGGAACATGTGAAGGAATTCTTGAAAGAGCAAATAGTTGCCGCACTCAATCATACCATTGTAGTTCCACAGCATGAGAAGGCTTCCAGTAAGATTACATTTTCTGAAGTAGACAAGCAAGTGCCATTTTCCCACAACCGACCTCTGTATGTACCAGCTATGGTGAACGGTCGGGAGATGAAACGAGCGTTCTTAGACGAAGGAGCATCAGTTAATTTAATCCCGTTAGCCACTTTACGAATGATAAAATTTCCTGAAAGCAAGATCGTAAACCATACTATAGTAGTTACTAGTTTTAATGGAGACCAGTAGACCACTATGGAATTCGCGACACTAGATCTCAAAATCGGGAAAATAAAGGGACCTACTAAGTTTCATATCATTCAAGGGGAGCCCTCATATCAGTTGTTGCTGGGCAGACCATGGATCCATGCGCATGGCGTAGTGTCGTCATCCTATCATCAAGTGATGAAGGCCAGTTGGGGAGAAGGGATAATGACTGTAAAAGCATCCAGGAATCCATTTTGCGCATCTGAAGCACATTTTGTAGATGCAGTCTATTTTTTGGAATACAGTGAAGAGGATGGACCCGGTGTTTTTGCTATACCGTTATCAAAGTGCAGAGGATCGGATGATGGAAATTCAACTAAGCGGAGGCTCGAGGAGGTGAGCTGGTCGCGGGTCAAAATGCCTGATGGGCGAATAGTGTATAAATTATGACGGGGTTGGGGGTCAGAAACCTGCACAGTCGGCACTGACCCCAGGAAAGAGGAGATTGAACAAGGAAAACTGAGCACGGACCCTAAAATAATAAAAGTGAATCCACAACCAGAGCACGGTTTGTCTGAAGTGGACATAGGCGATGGTACAGATCCACGACCTACCTTCATAAGCAATACATTGCCAGAAGAAACTAAAAACGCTCTGATAGAATTGCTCAAAGAATTTCGGGATGTGTTTGCTTGGGACTATAGTCAAATGCCGGGACTTAATGTTGGATTGGTAAGCCACCATCTTCATGTAAATCCCGCATCGGAACCAAAGAAACAAAAACAACGAGTATTTCACCCCGATTTAGAAGTACAAATTAAGGTGGAAGTGGAGAAGCTGCTGAAAGCAGGGTTCATCAAACCAACCCAACATCCAACCTGGCTCGTGAACATTGTGCCTGTGAAGAAGAAGACTGGGCAGATACGCGTATATGTAGACTATCGCGATCTCAATAAGGCTTGCCTAAAAGATGATTTCCCTCTACCTAACATTGACACCATGGTGGATGCAACCTCAGGACATGAGATTTTCTAGTTAATGGATGGATTCAGTGGGTACAATTAGATTAAGATAGCACCGGAGGATGCTGAGAAAACTGCTTTTCGCACCCCAATGGGGAATTTCCACTACACGGTCATGCCATTTGGGCTTAAAAATGCCGGGGCTACATATCAACGTGCCATGACAGCTATATTCCATGACTTGATGCATAAAACTGTCGAGGACTATGTCGATGATTTGGTGGTAAAATCCAGAGCCACGCAAGATCATGTGGGTGATTTACGAAAGGTACTGCAACGATGTCGCGAGTATAATTTGAAGATGAATCCCCTCAAATGTGCCTTTGGAGTACCAGAAGGAAAGTTCTTGGGGTGTGTTGTACATCGGCATGGCATTGATATGGACCTGACGAAAGCTAAGGCAGTATTAGAAATTGCTCCACCCGCAACTCATAAAATGTTGAAAACTTTTATGGGGAAGATATCTTATCTGGGGAGGTTTATCCTGCACTAGCAGAGGTAACTCACCCACTCATGCCTTTGTTAAAAGAAAAATCTGTATATAGCTGGGGAAAAGAGCAGCAAGAGGCTTTTGAGAAGATCAAAATTATTTTGGCATCACCAAAAACAATGGTAGCACCCGAGTCAAGAAAACCGTTGATAATGTATCTCACTTCCACCAATAATGTAGACTCTTTCTTATTTTTATTGTATAAGGGGAAACTGAAGGACACGTATATGATGATTGTGTAGATGAGTGATTACGTTTTATTTTATGTAAGATTCTACGTTTATTCTATGTCTTGTCTTAGCTTGAATGAATATTTTATCTTGCACAATCATGGTTATTCAATATGGGCTAGAACTCAAATGCTTAACTCGTGATTTTCTACATAATAGTGGTTATTAACATGTAATCTTGATTTAGACAGACCATGCTTGAAAGGGATAATTAGTGACGTGTTTTTAATTTATGTTAGTAGGCGTAGTTTAGAATAGATGCACATATTCGTTATGCTTGATTAGAGATGGCTTATGCCAATGATAGATTAATTGTTCTTTTTTTTGGATTAGGGTTTGTCAATGTTTGTGATCCTATATCTGTTTCACATATGATGGACCGCCATTTACAATTAAATGATTTAGAGAATATATTACATGGTTAGTGGTGGAGTTATAAATACCTTAGATATTTATCTCCATTGTTCACAATTCAAACCAATTATTTCTCATATTTATTTTATGTTTATTAGTTATAGAAAACAAAACAAAACAAACTATCTTTAATAATTTAGTTATAAGTAATTAGAAGAGAGTTGAAGAATCATTAGTCTCTGTGGATTCGATATACCATATCTCATTGGTACTATACTATAATTGATTCGTGCACTTGCAATAGGTAAAACTAGGTCAACTTAAAAGGGTTTATCTGCACATATTGTTATTATCATTATTATTTATCATCCCTTCCTAGTAGGTCAAACTAATCAAGGTATGACCGCCGATCACTAGCCACCTTTCATTCAATTCTAATAATTGTGATAAGCTAGTTAGAGAAGATCTTTTGTTCTTTCTCTTGGGTGCAATTCTCATTTATTGCCAAGAGATTCTAAGATCTTGAGAGAACCAAACACATCACTAAAAACACTTGAGCTTATACATTGTGTATCTTTCATAAACCCTAAAGGTTTTAAGTGTTTATTGAGTGTTTCCTTACTTTATAAAAGGATTGTGTTCTTTGAATGAGTGAAGCTCATTGATCCTTAAAGAGGGGTTTGTCCTCTTAATTATGTGACGGACTTGTTAGCTCGTGTGTAAAGGTTTGTTATTCCACTTGCAAGGAAGAACCATAGCTTGAGATTAGGAAAGTCTCCAAGGGGAAACCGAGGAGTAGGAGTTATCGAACCTTATAAAAATCGCAGTGTCATATATGTCTCTCTCTTACTCTTTCATTTGATTTCTTGCATGCTATACTTCTCTTGAACATCTATTTTATTATTATTTTTATAGATAATCTATTGTCTTTCAATTGCTCAAGTAGATAGCTCTTGTACCTTATAGTTGAAATCAAATTTAGTGCAAAAAGTATTTAAGATTTTTTTTTATAACTTTATTCACCCCCTCTAGGGTTAATTAGTGACTAACAAACTTTACTTTATTCTTTTCACTTATATTTATTATTGCGTGAATTATATTGTGATAGAATTGAATTAAGATTGACTACTCCGTAATTAATATTTTAATTTGTCAAATAATTCATAAAAACCTATTCACCCCCCCCCCCCCTCTTTAGGATTAGTTCACTGTCTTTTAGGTAATTTCAAAACTCATAGCAAAACGTGAAGTTTTCGGATCTATATTCCTAATACCTGATGGTGTTAAGCCTGTAGGTTATAAATGAGTATTTATACGAAAACGAAATGAGAAAAATGAAATAATAAGATACAAAGCTCGACTGGTAGCACAAGGTTTCTCACAGATTCCAGGTGTTGATTATGAGGAAACATATTCTCCTGTAATGGATGCAACCACTTTTTCGGTTTTTAATATGTTTTGCAGTTACATAAAGGCTGGGCATGCATCTGATGGACGTGGTTACGACATATTTATATGGATCACTAGATAGTGATATATATATTTGAAAATCCCCGAAGGATTTAAAATGCCAGAAAGGATGAGCTCTAAACCACGTAGTATGTACACCATAAAGTTGCAACGATCCTTGTATGGATTGAAGCAATCTGAGCGTATGTGGTACAATCGTCTCAGCGAGTATTTACTAAAATAAGGGTATGTAAATAATCCAATTTGTCAATGTGTTTGTATTAACAAAACAAAATCTAGTTTTACTATAATTGCAGTATATGTGGATGATCTGAACATTTTTGGCACACCTGGAGAGATAGCAAAAACTGCGACATACTTGAAAAAAGAATTCGAGATGATAGATATCGGAAGAACAAAATTCTGTCTTGGCCTACAAATCGAGCATTTGTCAGGCGTAATTTTTGTCCACCAGTCAACGTACATTGAAAATGTCCTAAAAATATTTTACATGGATGAAGCTCATTCCTTGAGTTCTCTGATGGTTGTTCGGTCACTTGAAGTTAAAAAGGATCATTTTCACCCTCGAGAAGAAAATGAAGAAATCTTTGGTCCTGAAGTACCGTATCTCAATGAAATTGGTGCTCTAATGTGTCTTGCAAATTGCACATGACCAGACATAGTCTTTTCATTCAATGTATTAGCAAGATACAGTTCTGCACCAACCATCAGACATTGGAATGGAATCAAGCACATATTGTGTTATCTCCATGGAACAATTGATCTGGGATTATTATATCCAAAAGAATCCAACTCTAAGTTAATTGGATATACAGATGTTGGTTATCTTTCATATCCAAATACAGCTCAATCACAAACAAGATATGTGTTTACTTGTGGTGGCATCGCAATAGCTTGGAGATCGATGAAGCAGAAACTGATTGCCACTTCTTCAAATCACTCAGAAATAATCGCAATCCATGAGACATGTCGAGAGTGTATTTGGTTACGATCTATAATACAACACATTCGAAACACATGTGGGTTTTCCTCCATTGAAGACGACCCAACTGTGTTGTATGAAGATAATGTTGCATGTATTGCACATCTCAAAGGAGGTTATATCAAATGTAATAGAACCAAACATATATCACCGAAGTTGTTTCATACACATGAACTCCAAATGAATGGTGTTATGGACGTCCAACAAATCCGTTCATGTGACCACTTGGTAGATCTGTTCACTAAAACTCTACCTACTACTCCCTTTGTCCCAAATTATAGGTCCATTTTGGGGAATCCAACTTTTCAAGAAGATGACTTTTGTTGTAGTGTTAGTGAATGAAATACCAACTTTACCCATGATCCCACCATAGTAATGTGATGGTTTATAGTGTATATGTCTTATAACTTTAATGGTTGAAGGTAAATTGATAAATTGACCAAATAAAGTACTTTGACTTTTCAAAACTGGACACTTATTTTGGGATAAGGAAAAGATTCCAGTGGACACTTAATTTGAGACGGAGGGAGTACTACATTCAAGAAGTTGGTATACAATATTGGAATGCGCCAACTCAAAGACATTTCATCATGATGCAATACAATTGTGTGCTTATGAGGGGGAGACATCACTTGAGAAAGGTATTTCCATGTTGCACTCTTTTTCCTTCGTCATGGTTTTTCCCACTGGATTTTCCTGTTAAGGTTTTAATAAGGCAGTTTTAACCTATGCAATACCATTTTCTACTACATCATAAGAATCTTATACTCTTTTTCCTTCGTTAGGTTTTTATCCCACTGAATTTTCTAACCAAGATTTTAATGAGGCATATTCGGTGTAATAATCCCGGGGGGGTGTTATGATAATGTGGGGTTATACATTAATACATGTAGGTTGGGTGGATCATTTGCTTATATATAGGCTTTGGTTAGTTCAATACAAATGGCACCGAAACGAAATAAACTTTCAATTCCCTCTCTCTCTTCATTTGTCTCTAATATCATTTTGTCCAATTCTCTTTTAATGGAGCAAAAATATCATATCCCTTTTTTAGACCAAGCTATACAGTAAAAAAGTTAATACTATATTTCTACTATCCAAACGTTATTATTTATCATAATATATATATACAGGGAGCATGAATTTTGTAAGGCTGCACTTTCTAACATGCTTATATATGTCCATAATCTAATGCCATTTGCATTAATCAAAGAAAAAGGAACCCATAATGAGCAATAATCCATAATTGAATCATCGGTAAAATGACATTAATACTACAAATCAGATTTAGAAAACATTGATTCAAGTAAATAGTTTTTATCAGTTCAAAGCATTTGAAAGTCCATCCTATGATAATGAATATAGACAAAACTCTTCACATACACTACTTCTAGAGATTATGCAAACAATACCATTCTTACAAGGAACATATTTTGTTAATTATAAGTAATGTTGTTTCCCTCAACGATCTCCAAAGTTTTCATTCTTACTCGATAATCCTTTATGTTAGCTACGTCAATATTCATCACTGTTAAATTAATTCGTTTAAAACGATTGTGCCAGAGATAATGCTTAAGAACAACTAATATTGATCACAGTTCGCAGTCATTGTATCGATTTTTATCATTATCGTGGTAATAATATAACAAACTCAAACAATATCGGTTTAAAAATGAGATGTTTAGTACCTCCGAAAAATATTACCAACAGGGCATGGAAATAATTTAGCATAATCATTCGCCAGAAAAAAATACTTGAATGAGTGAATTCTCCAAGTGTAACTTGACTTTTACGTATATATACATACACACATACACACACCCAAGAAATGTTAAATCGAATCCAACCCTCAATGTTGCAAATCCGATGCCTTTTCTGCTCACTAAGGGCTCGTTTGGAAAATGATTATGATTCCTGATTCCAAACAAAATGAAAGCGAAGCATGTGCTGTATTTTTTTTCTGAAGCGAAAGCATGTTTGGTGTTGATGATTCTGAACTGAGAAAAATGAAAGCTCCAGCAAGCAAAACATGTTTTGTGGAACTGCTGATTCCACAAAATTTGAAAGGAACGCATGTCTAGTGACTTCAAATGATATGAGATTCTGTTTTTTTTTTATTAATACATTGAATAAAATAATTTAATAAGTTCTACAAATTTTTTTAAAAAAATGGATATTGTAAATAATTTTTTTTTTTTGCCTAAATTTTAATATTGAATAAAAATAAATTTTTTTCTAAACTATATTATTGTATAAGTTGCAATATTTTAACCACAATTTAAAAATATTTGACTGCACCTCCCTATAAACTGTTCTATAATTAATTTTAAAGCTGTCACAATTGATAAAACAAAAAATGACACACAAAATAAAATTTCATACATAATAACTGATGTCCAACTTGCATGAATAATATTACAATTCCAGTTTCATACATAATAACGGATGACTTTTATAATTCTTTGAACATGTATTTCAAATTTCTCGAATATGTTTTCAGTATTATACACTAATTTAGATCCCAACTTTTTCCAAAATTGAATAGAATTGTGATGAGGGAAAAAGATTTAGTCAAATTCCATTCACACTATATTTCAAAGATTTTTAAAATATTTAACATGAATAAAATCCCTGTAATTTGAAAATCCTCAGCATATATGGGAAAAATTATAGATTTATTCAATAAATAGAAGGTCTCAATCTCAAGAAAAATTACCCAAAAAATAAAAAATATCAAAGAGAAAAATTTAAAAGTTATTAAAGAATTATCATTAAAATTACATTCCCAATTAATAATGTTGGGTCGTTTGACTAGCCCAATAATACACATACTATGCCACATGGCAAGTTAATGACCCAAACTTTTGGAAAAATACTAGAGCAGATTTTGTAAAATGATGGAGCTGCTCTAAAAACTTGCTGGAGCGGAAAATTGTGGGCCTCACATATACAGTGGGCCGAGCATGTAAAAGTACCTTTTCAACTGCTTAAAAAAAATTGCTTTTGCTCTGGCTTTTTCCTACATTTTGGGAGCAAAAACATCTAACCAAGCAAGCCCATTTTGATTGGACTTTTGAATAGTGATGAAAATAAGAGCGAAAACGGACTCCCAAACAGGTCCTAAGCTTCAAAATTGCTCATCATTTATCTTAGTATTCCCCAGCACAACTATTTCTTTTATGTTATCAAACCTGGGTGTGACTAACTGTGGTTATAGGATTCAAAGATTCACACGAGGGTTCAAAGAAATAAGTATTGGACCAAATCATTGACATATAGTCATATGCATATGGAAACAATAATTTGAATGGGGTCCCTTGCTGATTCAACTGTGGAAAGCTAACTTATGCTTAGAACAAAATATATACATATATATATATATATATGAGTACAGTTACGTAACGGTTTTATGGCTTGCCGTTATCGTTACAGAACCGTTTCCCGTTTTTCCCAACCGTAATGGTTGTTACGGTGGCCGGGACCCCGATTTTTACCGGTTTCGAAAATATTGTAATGGTTAACATTTTTTAAGTTTTTCAAAATTTTAGGTTAAAAAGTTTTCTATTATGTATATGATATGTTAAATGTTACTCCATTATTAAATTATTGAAAAGTAATGGTCTACTAATGATGAATCAAATGTCCACTGAAGATAGAGCTTAAAATTGGCAATCTTTTCATGAACCACAACCAGAGCAAAAAGATTCACCACGAAATTCATTTTGGTGGTGAACCATGTATCTTTTTAAAAATTATTTTACATTGTTGGAAATAAATTATATCTTTTGTAATTTCAAAATTTTATTTATTTAAATTTAAATTTAATTTAATAATATTATAACAAGTATATCATAAACATTCAAATAACGACGACACCATTAGATTTATTAATAACTCATTTTTTGATATTAGAATTCTTTAAAAAATTAAATAAAATTCACTTAAATCTATCAAAAAATCATCTTTATTCATTCATGTTGCCAAAAATATCCAATTATAATATTTTGGGTAAAATGTGCAAGATTTTAAAAAATTCACGATTGCGATAATCGAGTCCCATTACGTAATCATGTTACGAACTCGTTACTGTTACACCGAAACCATTACCGTTACAATGACCGTTACCGTTACGGCGACCCATGCATGTGGCAACTGCTGTTGTGCCTTTTCAGAAAGTTTACTCTGCATATATCTGTACGTCAGTACGTGTATATTTATACAACTTTTTCCTTTTTTAAAAAGATTAAAAATGTTAAGAGTACGTTAATTACAGTGACACCCTGAAGTTTGTTCAAATTAACCCCTGAGTTTTCAAAAGGCTAACAAATGGGCCCCTGGTGACTTTTAAGCACGTGAATGATCACTTTTACCCTTAATAAATTTGTTGATTAAATATATTATCTTTGAGATGAGTATAATGCCTTTTCTACTTAGATTTGATAGCATGGGTAATAATAAATATATATATATATATATATATATATATATACAAACTTTCCTGCAGAGATTTATAATCTATATCTATATAATTTTTTTTATTAATATTCAATAAAAAAATTACATAATAAACTCACTCAAATTAATTAATATTTCAACATACTTGTTATACTGAGGGACGAAACCTGGATTAAAGGTAGGAAGGATTGAACTAGTTATGATTTTTAAGAGTACTAAATTATATTTTGATGTAAAATATTTTATTATTAATAAAAAAATTCATTTAAAACTATAATCTTTAGGAATTTTGTAAGAACAAAAGTTATTTATTACTGACGTTGAACTAAAAGTTCAAGCAATACTTTTTCAATCCTGATACTCAAGGAACCTACAAAAGAAATATGTTCGCCATCTTTTTACGCAATCAAATTTTGACAAGTTTCGTGGTTAAAAATACCCTTTTCGTTAAATCATGTTGTGTAATGTACAAAAGTCAAATAATAACAATTACTCATAATTCATTTCATAATATTTGCGAAATCATACATTTTCTTTTCTTCTTTTTTTTTTTCTTTTTTTCGTAAATTGTTGGACTACCAAATTTATAGAATTTATAAATTTTAGTAATTTTCCCGATACACTATATTATTAATAATGCTAACTGTCCACACTTAAGGTGTCCATTCGAATCCCAAAAGACTAACTATTATCGATAATATTTTCTCTTCTATGTAACTTATAGCTTTAATTTTTTTACTCGTTCAATAATAATTAAGCGCATGTTTACTATTACTTGTGTAATATTTTTAATCTGAGAAAAAAATATATATAGCATGTTAATTAAACCTTCTTTTCTATTTATCTCATAATTACATATATTGTTGTTGTTAAAGGTCAATCCATCATTATTTTTTGGGTACATCCCCGCTAATAGTGTGACCAAAAAGATAATAATTTCATATGTCCTACTCTGTGGCCAACCTAAGTAATTAAAGATTCTGAGTAATTTACTGAAAAAGAAAAATAGAAAAAAAATTCTCTGTGCATAACTGATTTGAAGTAATTGTTTTTTAGTATATATAACATGTTTATGCAGTACATGTACATAGTATATTGTGGGTATTATTATCTCAATGGTTAGGTGTTCATAAAAATAAAAATAATAATAATAATAAACATTGACTCATTTAGCTACTACTCTTGAACCCATCACCAGCATTCTGAATTTTTATCTAAGGGAAGACATTATCACTGAATCATATACCTCCCCACTTCTCTAACTGCATGCTTGCCTTCGCTGCCTGCAAATTTTATTGAATAATGATTACTTGAACCACTTTAAGAAAGGAAAAAAAAAATTCTAAAGAATTAGTAAAATTTTAAATTGGTACCTCTTTTTCCCAGTCACATCTAATTGTCATGATGACCAATATTAGAGTTTGAATCGCAGTGCCACCAAAAATCATTCCTGCCCATATACCCTGAGGAGGATAATGGTGATTAATTTTATATATATCCAGGTTTAGAAAATAAATTGAAAAAAAAGAAATATAATAATACAAAATGAAAAAAAAAATAGTGGGCGTTTTACTCCTTAAATTAGCATTCATATGCGTATGTAATTATTGTTGGAAATAGTTTAGAAATAACAGTAAGTAAATTCAACTTTGAGCTTAAATAATTATGGGACCCAAACTCCTAATTTAACGGAATCAATCACTAATGTGTTCTCCTTGATGAGGAGATCAAGTTGGTATAATTACATGTTCAAAACTATTAATTATTGAATGAGAAATTATCTCTCAAAGTGACACACTTGAACTTAGGTAAGAATGGTTGTCCCACATTGAAAATAAAGTAAAGTGTAAAGGTGTTTATATATGGTTGCATTGAATAGATGACTTGAATGTTTAGAGGCATAGGAAGAGAGCTAGATCATACATAAACCATATTAGTCTTAATCTAACCACACACATGTGTGTGCTGCCCGCTCGGGCCGGGGTTGCGGTGCGGGTGGGTGTTGGTGGTTCTACCTATTTCTTTTATTTTTGTGCAAAAAACTGCAAATGTCTCTTCTAAAGAGTTACATATACAGTTTTATTTGCAACCAGCATCTATACAGTTTGAAAACCTATTGGAATGGATACCAATACAGTTGAGATACCTCTCATTCTCTATATCTATAGGTTTTGCAGTTCATTCATTACATACGTTTTCACTCTGCCAGAAAAATATATATTTCCCTCTACATACACATATATATATAGACAGATAGGTCTGGTTCGGGTTCGGGTACAAACACAGAATTTGAGTTCGCCGGTCTTCATCATTGCAGTGCTGCAACAGTGAAGGCGAAATCCGTTCTATCTTGGGAGACAATTTGTTCGGATTCCTTAAGCACCGTAGATGGAGCAATTTTGCCTTAACGAAACTGTTGTATCACACAGGGCTCGGATTTTCTCTGATTTTTTCTTGCATTCTGTGTTACTGGTCAATTTCCTCTTATTGCAACATTTATATATATTTGTATGCATGAAAGATTTATATTTATATATAACAGAAGCATATATGTTCAACAGTTCTCAATGCATATATTTCTGATAAATAGGATTGAAACAAAATGTATCCGTTGTAAATTCTACATTTTCGATTTACCTATACTAAAACATGTTCTTTTATGATTTAGTATCTGCTTGATCTTTTATGATTTAGTAGCTATGAAATGTTAACATGTGATAATCGATTGGCACATATATATATATATATATATATATACATATAAAAAAATTGTACAGATATAAACATAATACATGCATTGATCTTGTGATACATACCATAACTCCTTGGTGGAAAACCCATCCCATTACAAATCCAAGTGGGACTCCAATCATATAATAGCAGCCAATGTTAACATAAGCCACATATGATTGCCATCCCGATCCAACAGCTACCCCTGTTTGTATACATATGGCAAAAAATTTAACTATGCTGTCAGTACGATTTAAGGTGTTTAATAAAATGTAGTCCCTGTTTGGTAACCAGTTTTTGCTGGTTTTGTCTTAATTTATTTTTATTTTCAAAGATCAAACTTGTTTGATGAGTTTTGTTTTTAAATTCAAGACCAAAACCACTTAAAACTTTGGTCTTGGATTTGGTTCAAAATAAAGTAAAATTAAGACAAAAAAAAAGTTGGTCTTTCTTGGTCTTAACCCACAAATTTTGACTTTTTTTTTTTTCTCTCTCTCTCCTATATATATATATATATATATATATATATATATATATAATTCATGTACTAAAATTAAAAAATAATATATATTAATATATATAGAATAATATATATTTTTTATTTTATAATAATAAATATAAAATAATATTATTAAATATATATATATAAATATATATAAAATAATATATAAAATTAAAAAATCATATATATTAATATATATAGAATAATATATATTTTTTATTTTGTAATAATATATATAGAATAATATTATTAAACATATATATTAAATATATATAAAAATAATATATAAATTCAAAAATAACATATATAAAATTAAAAAAATAATATATATAAAATTAAAAAATAATATATATTAATAATATATAGAATAATATATATTATTATTTTATAATAATATATAAAAATAATATTATTAAATATATATATAAAATAATATTATTAAAGATATATAAATTAAAAATTAATGTATATATAAATAATATATCGAATAATATATATTATTATTTTATAATAATATATATAAAATAATATTAAATATATATATAATATATAAATTAAAAAATAATATATATATAAATATATATAAAATTAAAAAATAATATATATTAATAATATATAGAATAATATATATATAATAATATTAAATATATATATATAATAATATATAAATTCAAAAATAATATATATATATATATAATTAAAAAATAATATATATTAATAATATATAGAATAATATATATTTATTTTATAATAATATATATAAAATAATTTTATTAAATATATATATATAATATTTTTAAATATATTAGTTTAAATATATTGTATATATTTAATAATATATTATAAATATATATATTTAATAATATATAAAGTTATATACATAAAATAATATATAAACTAATATATATATAAAGTTTTTGTTTTCTCAAACTAGACCAAAAAGACCAGACCGCTTACCAAACTGAGTTTTAGATTCAAGACAAGACCAGACAAGATCAAACAGACCAGACAAAACCAAATCAGCCAAAACCAGACAAGACAAGACCAAATAAACCCCTTTCCAAACAGGCCCATAGTATTTGAGAATTGTAATTTGAGAATTTTTTGACATTATTTTGGATTTTGTGTGAAGAAATTCAATGGTAAGCTGTGACGTAATTGTGACTTCAATTTTTTATCAAGTGACAATCAAATTAAAATATTTTACATGCACGATTTGAAAAATACTTGATCATTTAAGAGTTAAGCACTATATATATATTTTTTGTTTAATAACGATGGTATCCGGATCAGCTTACGTGCACCTCAACTAATTCCCACGACTTTGAAATTAACGACCGATAAATCTCCAGTGGTCCAACAAAATTGTAACTAGCGGAAATCGAACCTGCAGAAACCTAATGCATTTTGAGGCACTAGGTCTCTGCCTTTTCCCAACTGTGTCACCCGTTAGAGAGATTTTTTAAAAGATAGTACATGTCAACCTTATATCTCATTAAATTGTGTTTTGTCAAACAATAATGCGTGTATAAACTTATATTGGTAATTACCGGATAAAACTGGTTGGACACTGTTGAGTAGAATAGTAAAAGCCAAGAGGAGTGACAATTTGTGAACTGCTTCAAGGACAGGCTTACTGGTAGAGAATAGCAAGGCCATTTCATTGTGGAATAGCATAATCAATAGCCAGAAGAAGAGACCAATCACCATAGATGTCACCACCGAAACAGTCGTTGCAAATTTCGCGCCTTTTCCGTTTCCTGCCCCAAGCTCGTTTGCAACCCTAACTCTATTAATTCAACCAATATCATTGTTTCATCACTACTCATAATTTGATAATATCGGTAAATCTTTATCAGCATTGCCATCAAAGTTATGTATTTATTTATAGCAAGCATAATGGTTCAAAATATATATATATTGAAAGTTTAAGAATTACGCATACTCCTTACCTCCATCGCGAGGCTTGAACCCTAGACTCCCGTTTAAGAGTTAATGTCCGTATCGCTTGGTCATTAGGTTTTTTTGATTAATTGTTCAAAATTTTATTTATTGTTGGAAATCCTTGTTTCACAATCCAACCATATGATGATAAGATATCACTAGTCATATATAAATAGATAAATAAAAACATAAATATAAAAAAAGGTGTTGAGATTGGTTTGGAACATATTTGGCTTTTGATATTCTAATCATGGTTATTCTGTATTCTGTATTGCAATCAACTTTTGCGATTGTCTTTCACTAATAAAGTAAGAATTTACTTTTCTCAACGGTGACAAGATTTGCCGCCTAATATTTTGTACTTGTGCTACACACACAAAGTGCTATTGATTGATTAGCTATGTTTTAATCTCATTATATTAATGCAGAGAGTCCCACAAGAGGACACACAATACAAAAACCTAATAATTCCTAAATCATATACTGATGATGAGAAAAATGATCACTGACATTAATATATACTTAGTTGTATGAACAGTCACAATCTCAATCGCAGTCGTCTATTCATATATCTAGTCTAACATTTTATTATACATAGGAGATGTTTTTATAGCAAACAGCTGACAACGACTATTCACATTCCTCAACCAAGTTTTATAGTTGGAGTTGAATAATATTACTCCCTTAACAATTTTTTTTATTTTTTTTGTTTTTTATTTTGGCCTTTATAATGTAACATAGTTGTAATTTTTAGTGGGAGTTATTCTTTTTAGAAGTTAATAAAAAGGAAAAATTTGGGAAATGTAATGGTTGAAATATTTGGCCCAATTATAGATGGGTCACTGGACTGATGGGCCAACGACGAATGGGCCAGGGACCGATGGGCCAGAAGGCGGATGGGCTGAAGACAAGCAGGCCGAAAAAACAACAATGGGCCCATGGAAATTTCTAGAAGCTAAAGTGTGGACCACAAGGCAAAAAGTAATCCAATTATAGTATGAAGAGTCCAAATAAGATTAGGGTTTATCAAATCCCTTGATTTAAGGGGTTGATAAACCTGGGTACATGGGCTTGACCCATTTATCACAAACTTGTATAAATAGAGGACTTTGATTAATGAGAAAGGATCCCAAAGTTTTAACCAATTTTCTATTGTGTAACTTTTCTGCATTTACACAATTGGCGCCGTCTGTGGGAAATCCCTATTATTGAAATCCTTTTTCAATAAGTTTCTCACCCTCTGCAAAGAAGCTAAGATTCGTACCAACAATGGCGATCACACGTTCACAACATACCGATTTACCTCCGAACGGAGGCCAGCAACCAGAAGATCCAATCAGACGAGCCCTAGAGGAGAGGACTGCCGAGTTAGAAAGGCAAAACGCTGAATTGACGGCAAAATTGGCTCAACTACAGAATCCACAGGAGGTCCATGACGACAAGCAGTCCGGCCAACGCGAACGGTCTGTAGACCGCCAGACCGACATGGATGACCTACCCGCTAGAGCCCACAACGATCGTGAGGAACAGGCAGAGTCATCCCTACAGGTTCTTGGGGCGCGTAATCCTGAGGAGGTCCTGACCATGAAAAAACTGGAGGAAATCATGTCAAGATTCCAGCGAGACGTGCTCAGGGACCTGAAAGTACAGACCCCAATCGATCTGGCCTCCGAGGCATCCATAGACGTCGTTCAGACACCATTCACCGTCTCGATCACCAGCGTGCCCTACCCGAAAAGGTTCAGGTTACCGAAGTTCACCCTGTTCGATGGTACAAAAGATCCAACCGAACACATCTATCACGTCCATACCAAGATGAATGTTTACAACAAAAACGAGGCCTTACTCTGCAAAGTTTTCCCCACCAGCCTGACCGAAGCAGCCCTCCTGTGGTTCAGAAAGCAACCGACTCGATCGATCGGTAGTTGGCTCAGACTCTGCGAGTTATTTATCGCACAGTACTTTGGCAATAAAAGGCAGAAGAAGACTATCTCCAGTCTGTTCACCATGATCCAAGAAAAGGGCGAATCCCTGAAAAGTTTTGTCTCAAGGTTCAATGTGGAGATGTCTTCAATTGATAACTGCGATCAACATTCAGCCGTCGAAGCCTTCAGAATGGCCCTGATACCTGGAACAAAGTTCCATCAGTCCCTAGTCAAGAGGCTGCCAGCCGATATTGGAGAGCTCAACTCTAGGGCACAAGGACACCTCCGAATAGAGGAGGAGTTGGCGATACGACAAAGAATGACCGCCTTTGCAACAGTAGAGGCCAGAGCGTCCGAACCATCCAGGGTAAAGGATCGGGCACCAGACCGGAAAAGACCGAGCGCACCTCCTGCTCCTTCCCTAGCCCCAATGAAATGACCAAGGTTTGAGGAGAAGGTCACCCCCTTAAAAGTGACCTTGGCAAAGCTGTACCAGGAAACAAAGGGCAAAGGAATCTACCGGTCGCCACCTCCCATCAGACAGCCGATGGACCAAAGGGATATGTCAAGGCACTGCGCCTTCCATGGCGAGTACGGGCACCACGCTAATGAGTGCAGAAGCCTCAGAAGATAGGTGGAAGCCATGATTGCAAAAGGAGAATTGACCGAGTATGTTGCCAAGGAAGGAGCCCGATCAGATCAAGCAACGCATGCCCCTACCAGGGGGGCTATGGGAAAACCCGTACGGGTCATTCACATGGTCCATGGAGGGCCCAGTCGGTCAGAAGCGGAAGAAGCTCGTAGATCACAGATGCGGCAAGCCCAGAAGTTACGAAGGGTTGGAGAAGTCTCCAAGTTTCAAAGCCCGAGAGAGGATGCCCGGATTACTTTCACCTCTACGGATATGCAGAATATTCAGACACCTCATGACGACCCCCTGGTCATCTCCCTCATGGTCTCCAACTACCTGATCAAGAGGGTAATGGTCGATCCAGGAAGCAGTGCCAACATTATCACCAAATGGGCCTTTGAGAAACTGGAGATCAACCCCCAAGAAATAGTCCCATCCAGAAGCCCGATAGCAGGATTCGATGGAAAGAGAGTGGAACCAGTGGGGGAAATCCAACTGCCAGTAACGGCAGCGAGGCGCACACTCCGAGAGACTTTCGTGGTGGTGGATGTCAAACCTTCCTATAATCTCCTCATGGGAAGGGGATGGATCCATCGTATGAACGGAGTCCCTTCTACCATGCATCAGGTCATGCGGTGTATTGATCCGAACGGAGTTGACGTAATCGATATCAGGGGCGATCAGGTAGCGACAAAGGAGTGTTATGCTGTCACTATGATAAGTCTAAAAAGGATAACGGAACCAGAACAAAAGTCGCAGTCCAAGATAGTACTTGATGCCAAATAGCAATTACAGGAGGGCGGTTCGGGATCACCGATAGCAGTTGAACCACTACTGGAAGTTCAAATTTGTCACGATCGCCCTGAAAGGTTTACCTATGTTGGTTCAGGCCTTAACCCACAAGAAAAAGAGGAAATGGAATCCCTTCTCCGATCCAATGCTGACATATTTGCGTGGAGCCATATGGACATGACCGGTATTGATCCATCAGTTGCCCTACATTCTCTCAATGTGGATCCCGGCGCAAAGCCCGTTAGACAGAAACAAAGACGAATGGGAGCCCATCGAAACCAGATCATAGCCGAAGAGGTTGATCGACTTCTGCAAGCAGGATTCATAAAAGAGGTTCAGTATCCTTCCTGGTTGGCAAACGTGGTGGTGGTCCAGAAGAAAAACGGCAAGTGGAGGGTATGTGTTGACTTCACTGATCTGAATAAAGCATGCACGAAAGACTGTTTCCCTTTACCAAAGATCGACCAGATGGTAGATGCCACCGCAGGATTCGAACGTCTGAGCTTTCTGGATGCATACTCTGGCTATAACCAGATCCGAATGGACTCAGAGGACCAGGAAAAGACCGCCTTCATCACTGAGTCAGGTACATTTTGTTATACGGTTATGTCTTTTGGACTAAAGAATGCAGGTGCTACCTATCAGAGGTTGGTCAGAAGGGTGTTCCAAGGGATGATAGGGTCCACCATCGAAGCCTACATCGATGACACAGTGGTCAAAAGCAAGGAAAAAGGAGACCATCTTGCCGATCTGCAGCAGGTATTCAACACCCTCCGGAAGTACAATATGAAGCTCAATCCAGCCAAATGTTCTTTCGGAGTATCCTCAGGCCAGTTTTTGGGGCACATAGTTGATCGGACGGGAATACAAGCTAGCCCTGCACAAGTCAAAGCTCTCGTAGAGACAGCTGAGCCAAAGTCTAGGAAAGAAATCCAGGTGCTAACCGGGAGAATAGCGGCCCTCAGTCGTTTCATCTCTCGGTTAACCGATCGGTGCAGGCCGTTCTTCCAGGCAATAAGAGCGGCACAAGGAGAAGTCTGGGGGCCCGAACAAACGGAGGCCCTGCACCAACTCAAAAGTTACATGACGAAGCCCCCGATCCTGGCAACCCCTGAAGCCGATGAGCCGCTGCACCTATATCTGGCCATTTCAGTAACATCTACCAGCACCGCTCTGGTCAAGGAGGGCAAAGGGTACCAGAAACCAGTCTTCTACACCAGCAAATCCTTTGCTGATACAGAAACCCGTTATTCAAAGCAGGAGAAGCTAGTACTATCGCTGGTCAATGCTAAACGACGTCTGCGGCATTATTTTGAAGCACACCCAATCATAGTACCTACCGTAACTCCGATCAGGTCCATAATGGCGAAACCTGAGTTATCTGGGAGAGTATCAAAATAGGCGATTGAATTGGGAATTTTTGACATAACCTATGTCCCTCGAACGGCCATTAAAGGACAGGCAGGAGCTGACTTCCTGCTGGAGACAGAAACTACTGACTGCACAGAAGAAGTTGAGCCTGGATTGTGGGTCGTGTTCGTGGATGGATCATCCAACATTAACGGAGCAGGAATTGAAGTAGTACTCGTGACACCGGATGGTACTAAAATCCAACAATCCGTTAGACTGGAATTTCCAGCTTCTAACAACGAAGCAGAGTATGAAGCCATCCTTACAGGAATTCGGTTAGCCCGAAGCCTTCAAGTTCAAAGAGCAGAGGTGCGAAGTGACTCCCAGCTAGTCGTGCGACAGTTAAATGGGGAGTACGAAACCCGAGAGCCGAAGATGGAAGCCTATAAGAATCTGGTTCTAAGGGAGGCCGAAAAGTTCCAGCAAATAAACTTTGAACAGATTCCCAGAGGGGACAATTCTGCAGCAGATCATCTGGCCAACCAAGCCTCCGCCACAAAAGAAAGCATGACTAGCACTGTGCCAATGGACTTCATCGCCCGATCCAGCTTGAAACCCCCCGAAGAAGTAATGGTCATCCCATGGGAACCAAGTTGGATGGATCCGATAGTAGATTATCTGAGATTTGGTACATTGCCTGAATCTAAATCAGAAGCCCGGAAGATAAGAATGAAGGCAACCAGATATGCCCTATACAACGGCCAACTATACCGAAAGTCTTTTTCCGGACCATACTTGAGATGTCTCACCCCTCCGAGGCATCGGCAGTTATGGAAGAGATTCATGCAGGAGCTTGTGGCAATCATTCCGGAGGAAGATCCCTAGCTCATAAAGTCCTCACCCAGGGGTATTTCTGGCCCTACCTGGCAAGGGACGCTGAAATTTATGCCAGACACTGCAAAAAATGTCAGTTTCACGGAGATGCCATTCACCCACCGCCGGAGTTCTTAAACCCAACTATTATTCCTCACCCTTTTGCCCGATGGGGCATGGACATTGTAGGTCCTCTCCCTCGGGCAATAAGATGTACCACACATGTTCTCCTGGCTACCGATTATTTTACCAAATGGGTGGAAGCGGAAGCGTATCCCACCATAACAGGCAGCCATGTTATAAAATTCATCTGGAGCCACATCATCTGTAGATTCGGCCTACCCCGAACCATAATGATGGATAATGGCACCAACCTGGACAACAGAAGGGTTCAAGCATTCTTAGCAAAGCATGAGATCAATCAAAACACTTCTTCCGTCGGCTACCCGCAGGGAAATGGGCAAACCGAAAGGACGAATAGAACAATTTTTGACACACTGAGAAAAAAACTTGAAGACGCAAAAGGGGCTTGGTTGGAGAAATTGCCTGAGGTGTTGTGGTCCTATCGGACTACTCCGAGACAGCCAACTGGAGAAACCCCTTTCGCCATGGCTTATGGGGCCGAAGCAGTTATCCCGACCGAACTAAAAGTACTTACTTTAAGGAGTCAAGCCTGGGAGGAAGGTCCAAACAATCAGCACCTAGCCCATGATCTAGATCTCCTAGAAGAAAAACGGGAAGCCGCCGGGATAAGATTAGCTGCCTATCAGCAGCAGGTCAGAGCACGTTTCAATCAGAAAGTCAAAAGAAGAGAGTTCCAAGTGGGCGATATGGTGCTCAGAAGAAAGATTGGGATTGTAGGCAAATTACGAGAGACATGGGAAGGACCTTACACAGTGGTTGAGGTTATCGGACGTGGTGCTTATCGGGTTCGGAAGAACGAAACAGGCCGCCTCGAGTCCAACTCTCAGAATGCCTATCGGTTAAAGAGGTATTATCCTTAGATAGTTGCTTTTCTTGTTAAGAAAATAAAACTGTGTCTTTCTATGACACCCTTGTTACGAAGCATCTGTGCCCGATATTGATACCTCTGCTTCATGATTTTCAAGTTCATCTCAATAAAGATAAGTTCTATTTTTATGCAAGGCTCTTGGATTATAAAATTTCCTAAGTGTTTGAGTTCAAACTTGATTTGAACAAACCAGAGGATGAAATCAAGCCTCAGGGGCCAAATGCCCGAAGGCTTCACAATTTGCTAAAATTTCCTAAGTGTTTGTGTTCAAACCTGATTCGAACAAACCAGAGGATGAAATCAAGCCTCAGGGGCCAAATGCCCGAAGGCTTCACAATTTGCTAAAATTTCCTAAGTGTTTGAGTTCAAACCTGATTTGAACAAACCAGAGGATGAAATCAAGCCTCAGGGGCCAAATGCCCGAAGGCTTCACAATTTGCTAAAATTTCCTAAGTGTTTGAGTTCAAACCTGATTTGAACAAACCAGAGGATAAAATCAAGCCTCAGGGGCCAAATGCCCGAAAGGCTTCACGATTTGCTAAAATTTCCCATGTATTTGAATTCAAATCTGATTTGAACTAATCAGCGGATAGAATCGAGTCTCAGGGGCTCATTGCCCGAAGGCTTTGTGACTCACTGAAATTTCCTAAATGTGTGAAGTTAAAATAAATAATAAATAGCCTCAGGGGCCATATGTCCGAAGGCTCGATTTGTTTCATAAAAGCCAAGTACGAAACGATAAAAACCCACACAAAGGACGAATAATTACTGGAAAAAAGGGATAAAAGTTCTTGTTCATTAAAAATAAAGGAAGTTACAAGAAATTAGCCCATTGGGGGAAATAAAAACATATAAAGTCCTGGCTACTGTTCGGGAGGATGGTATTTTTTCCCCTTCAGGATGGCAGCAAAACGCTCCTCGTTCTCAGAGGCAGGAGGGTTTTCATAAGGAAAGGGTATTCCCATATGGGCATCGAATGCCTTTGCGGTCTTGAATTCCCTAGATTCCAGAGGGATATGCTCCATTTCATGCCTACATCTCCAGGCCCTGACCGCTCGGAGGTCACAGATGACACTGTATCTTTTGAACATGTCAAGCCCTCCCAGACGGCACACCTCAACCTTTTCCCGCTCCAGGGAAATAAGCCTTTCTGATTCTGCCAAGAGTTTATCAGATTCAGCTTTTTCAGCTGCCATCTGCCTAGCAACCTCTTTCGCTTTTTCCAGCTCGGCAGCCAGAACCAGCTTTTCGGCAATCAGGGTTTGCTTTTCCGCCTCACCGGTTTCCAGAAGAGTCTTATGCTCAGAAACGGTCTGGCGAAGACCATCCGCCTCCTTGACCAAAGAAACCCGGTGGATCTCATTCTGTTTTATTTGAGCCTTCATACCGGCCATCTCTCTGACATCAGTCTCAAGGAGGCTGTTGTAGGCCTGAATGCCGTAGAGAAGCTGCGCAACAAAGATTGGATTATTATACAAATAACGGTCAACAAACGAAATAGAAAACACAAACTGATGATTGAAGTCTTTTACCTCCATAACCATTATCGAAGTCTTCTTAGCCAGATCAGTCCTGGTGATTTTTGACTGAGCCGCCCTATCAGCTGGTGTCCAGATACCTTTGGCCATAGCCCGAAGAGCTTCCGGATGGTTAAAGGTGATTTGATCAGCACAAACCGGAGTTCCATCTGGCAGCAGAAACTTAGGCTCCCAAGGGATCAGAGCTTGGGATGATTCAGGGGCAGCAGGAGCCTTGCTTGAAGAAACATTCTCGGCTTGTGCCCTTGTCCTTTTAGTACCCACTCCACCAGTTGTACTGGATCGGGTCCTCACAGTCGGAGCATTGACAGGAGGCGGAGGAGGAACCGATGGGTTCTGCGCTAGTGGTGCTGGCGGACTCCGAACAGGAGGAGGCACCGAAGTCGAAGGCGGTGCTGTGGACAACGGCACAGCATCAACAAGCGTAATCCCTTCGGGAACTTGAGGGATTCTGGCGGACATAGGTTTGTCAGGCAGGTCCATCCTGTCAACACCAGCGCCCAAGTTAGAGATCGATTCAAGATTGTCCATGGTCAGCAGGTCAGTAGCCGATCGGGTCTTGCCCCAAACATTGGTTTTCAAGAGACCTATCCGCTGTTTTATAAAGGTAAGGGGAAGATCCTTGTCCTCGTAACCTAGAAATTTGAAGGCATAGTTCCCCCGGTGAAGGTCACAATGGTCACAGAGGCAAGAAGCCTTATGAAGGGGGCGGTAGACAGGCAGGCGAATGGGACCGAACTTATTGGGGATCGGGAAAATACGAGAAAAAGGGTATGACCAATTGCCACTCACTACTACCATTCGTTCCTTCCATCCCTTGTCCGATTTTTTCAGTATCGGTACAGATGTTGCGGCCGTGAAAGGGGAAAAGGTTGTACCTACCTCTACTCGCTCTGGCATTTTGGAAAAAATAACAAAGGAGGAGGTCGGCCAGCCCTAAGTTCAGATCCATATCCCTATTGTACAACAGTAGCATGAATATAATCCTAATGCTGTTCGGGTTCAGTTGAAGAGGGTGCAACCCAAGCATGAAAAATACATAGTGAAAAAAGGGATGAAGAGGAAACATTAGAACCCTAAGATGAGAGGCCGACAGCAGAATGCTACCGGGGGCTAGGCCCTGGCTCTGGGTAAAGTCTAGGTAACCAGGATAGGGGGACACATCAACGTCCTGGGGAACATGGGTCTCAGCCCGAAGGTGTTTGACGTCCACTTCAGGTCGGGTCCTCTTAAGTGGGGCCACTACGAAAGGTTCAGAAGGTTTGGATTTCGCAGGACCGGTCGCTGAGGAACCCGGAAGGTTAGTACTTTCGAGAGTGGTCTTTCTGGTTCCTTTAGAAACAGGCTGGGGAGTGTCACTGCTAGTAGAATCGGTACCTGAGGCAGAAGGTAAAACTACTTCCTCTACCGACCGGGTATCGTCACTATCAGACATAATGTTAAGAAATGTAGAAGAAATAGAAGGGGGTAAAGGTGATAAATTAAAGAAAGAAGAAAGACCGATCGACTTACTTAATTGACGAAGGAAGAGTTACAAAAGCTCTGAGTAACAGCAGGTTTCTATGGTATCTGAGATGAGCGACGGAATGAACGGCGGCAATGACAAAGAAACGAATCCCAGTAATGAAGAACTAAAGAAGGCAGAGACAAGAATATAGAGTTACAAAGTATGGAAATGTGATGAGAAGTGAAGAATAAGGGGGTTTTTATAGAAGGAGAGAAGGAAGCCAAAAAGGCTGCACAAAGTCCGAAAGGCACGCCAAAGCCGTCATGGTGCGAGATTTAAGGGAGAAATGGCCTCACGTTTTGGCATATCATTAAGTAGACAATAATGACATGACAACTCATCATCTTCATTTCCCATAAAAGCTATTAGTGTATATATACATAGGTATTTACATTTATTAGGTCATGGGCTTTAGAAAGGATGTCAAGCCCATAACCTCAGGGGCCTGTGTAATGGTTGAAATATTTGGCCCAATTATAGATGGGCCACTGGACTGATGGGCCAACGACGGATGGGCCAGGGACCGATGGGCCAGAAGGCGGATGGGCTGAAGACAAGCAGGCCGAAAAAACAACAATGGGCCCATGGAAATTTCTAGAAGCTAAAGTGTGGACCACAAGGCAAAAAGTAATCCAATTATAGTATGAAGAGTCCAAATAAGATTAGGGTTTATCAAATCCCTTGATTTAAGGGGTTGATAAACCTGGGAACATGGGCTTGACCCATTTATCACAAACTTGTATAAATAGAGGACTTTGATTAATGAGAAAGGATCCCAAAGTTTTAACCAATTTTCTATTGTGTAACTTTTCTGCATTTACAGGAAAGCATATGATAATATTATATTGTGATTCAAAACTGAACAATTAATTTGAAACAAATAAAGTAGAAAAATTTGACAACTAAATTGGGACGGAGAGAGTACATCTATTTCATCCCCATCAAACGAGTTTGAATAGCTTCAACAACTCAAAAAAATTATAAAAAGTATCCTCTGTCCCAATTTAAGTATTCACTTTCATGTTTTTGTCCGTCTCAAAATAAGTGTCCACCTTTGAAAAGTTAAAGTACTTTATTTTATCAATTTAGCAATTTAACTTTCATTCATTAAAATAATAAAATTCTACATTACAAAACATCACATCATTATGGATCCCATTATGAATAAAATTGACAACTCATATACTACATATACAATAAAAAAACATACTAAAAATTATTATCTTGAAAAATTGGATTCCCAAAATGGGTAATCGGGAGTAATAAATTAACATGTTGTCAATCGATGTGAAATAGAGTTAAAAAAACCTCCACCAATCACACAATATGGGGTACAAGTATGGTTTGCCATCAAACACGATTCTATTTTAAAAACGAATAGCGATATTATATCAAAGACGTTATGAAAGTAATCTATTGGACGGGTACGATGAAGCATCTTTTGAATTCGGCGGATGCGGAAAGAAAATTGTGGGTGAGAACGTCAGCAGTGACGTCTCCCAAACATCATTTAGTGGGGGCTCACACCCGACTCAAAACAAACATTATTAATGGTTTAATTTTAAGAAATATTGGCCACGAAAACAATGATAGGTCCTTATCTCATAATATACTAAAAAACAGAAAAAATAAATGAAGTAACGTGTGTCTTACCCAGCTCCAGCAAAGAAGCCAAAAGGGATCATCAATTCCCACCCATTAATTGTCATACTGCAACAAGAGACAAACAACACAAGAACACAATTCAAGACGAGAAACCAATAATAGAGTTCGTGAGCATATACTTTACGGAACTACATACAAATCACTCACTATTATATCCCGTGTATATATATATATATATATGTGAAACAAACTCCGTTATACTAAGGCCATGCATGTAGAGGTATTACAATACATATATTATATTATAATCAAATTATAAAAGTTATAATACCATATTAATGAAGATAATAGCAATGTCAAATGGAGGTTGCTTACCATATAGACAAAGCATCCAGCGCAATTTTTGCATTCTCTAGGTTTCCAGTCATCAGTATCAATATTCTGTAATACCAGTTCTCCAAACTGTTTCAAATTCATATATATATATATATATATACATATATCAGAAGCAAACAAATTATCGCAGAACAAGCAAGATCCAGAAACAAATATAAAATTTCAAATAGCATCAACAGTTAATGGTGGGAAAAAAATTATGTTGCTACTATTCCATGTGGACAACCTCACTGGTAAGAATTTTGGAATACACCCCATTAGGTCGCACTTCGATTTTCTCAAAAAGTAAGGTCTCAATTATAGTTTGTCATATGTTGGATGCATTATATCTTGCCCACTCCGTAATATTTTTGGAAGATACTGATACTGTTGAATAACGACAATTCTTATCTTATACTCACTTTTAGACCTATATTATCCCAACCCGTCATACGTCTTTCTGCTAAACTAAACAGGATGTATTGAAAGCAAAGCCGTCTTGCCCGGCCATATCTAATAATTCGTTAAATACTTTTTATGAATGTCAACCAGGTATGTGTGTATGAATATACTGTAAGGATAAAGGAAAAGAGGTACCAAAGCATGACCCCAGAAGCAGCAGAGAGTTTGAGAAACTCCCAAAGACCCGAAAAGGCTTCAACAGAGAAACCAGTCCAAGTGTGAGGACACCCGCCAAAAACAGTGTAACCAAACAGCCCAAACACCAAAATCCACCAAGATAGACCCAAAGTAAGAGCAGCCCCAACCACTCCAAGCTTGAGCCTATACACAAACACCCAACTCACCACCACATGCGCCACCAGAGCCACCAACGACACCACCGCAATCGCACCCGTCTTCAGCTGGCTCTGCAAGAACCTCTGCAGAGGGAACTGAAAGGCGAAGCTGAAGTGTATCGGAATCATCCACAAGGCCACGTACGAAGATAGCTCCGCCACGTCCCGAGGCTGCCCCAATAACTTCAAGATTGGGGAAGATAATACATACATAGGCAATAGCAACATGCAACAACCGCATAGAACAATCCAAGAGCGCTGCATATACACACCCAACATGTAGTACTTTTTCGCCCCAAAGGCTTGTCCACATAGTGTTTCGAGCGCACTTGCCATTCCCAACTGATTTACATACAAACAAAACATATATAACACACATGAGCGAGAGGGAGATATATATATATATATATATATATATAGAGAGAGAGAGAGAGAGAGAGAGAGAGAGGTACCAAGAGACCGAGGTTGAAGCCCACAATGACATTGACTGCAATAGACATAGAAGCAAGCTCAAGCTCACCGAGGTGGCCAGCAAAAGCTTGGGTGATGGCGAGCATGGAGAACGTAGCGATGCGGCTGAAGATTGCTGGTCCTACAATGTGCCAGAGCTTCTTCGATTCGATCCACACCCTCCATGAAAGAGATTCATCTTCTTCATATTTTGATAATACAGTTGAGTGTGTGTGATCTAGCAAGGGAACTTTCCTCTCCTCTACTATGCCGTTACTCGCCATCTCTCTCTCTCTTCTATCAAGAGGTAGAGGAGGAGAAGAGAAGATAAAGATTACTTATAATGAAGAGGGCAAGTATAAATTCAATTGTTATGCCATGTACATGAACATGGTAGATATGTGGCCTATATATGGACTGGATTCATATACTTTTTTAAGGGTATTAAGGTCATTATTGACTAAGGTTAAATTTGTGTTTGATTTAGAACTAAAAATTTGCTAGCATCAGCAATTTTTGTTCTTACCCTGTGTATTCTGTTATCAATATGCAAACCTTAAGGTGGACAAAGAACTTATCTCTAGACTATATATATATATATGGAATTAAGATGAATAATGTGAGGATATAACCAAAATGTATTGCACCTAGCATTCATAAAAACAAAGGAGTCCATAATGAGCTGCGATCAGAAGAAACCATACTGAACTTACCATCATAAATTTAAATTAAAAATAAAACTGTTTTAAGCTTTTAGTACATCAAGTAATACTATTGTCTATCAGTTCAAAGCATTTAAGAAATGCTAAGACAAATGATGCAAATATAACCTACATATATCCCGTGTTAGTTTGTCTCCCTGAATATTAGAATATAGTATTACAACTTAGGACTATCTAAATAATCCTAGCCCATCTTGTATTTATAATCCAAGCCCACCTTATACTTACCCTAATTTGTATTGGTTTGTTCCTACTCCAAGTTCTCCTCTATATATAGGTGTTATCCCTATTATAATCATATACTTCAATATACATAATACATTATTCATTCATCTCTTTATTTTCTACTATCAACATAGTATCATAGCTACTATGATCTCATCTCTTGATATCTTTATCTCATCACCCACTGTCCGCTGCTGCCGGTGTCGTCTTTGACGCTTCAAGTTCAAAGATCACATCCATCTGGAAGTTCTTCACGTTGGCCGCATCAACTTCAATAACCCTAGTTCGTTCCCTTCGATTCGCTCTGTTTCCGGCTTTATCATCCTCGCCGATCGCCTCTCTCTCTCGTCGGCTCTATAATCCTCGAAGATCGCCCCTCATCCTCATCAACTGAAAATCGACCTCGTCAAACTCACCTTGCTGCTCACAAGCTTCTGCTGTTTCTCGCCATTTGCACTTATCGAGTACTCGATACTCCTATCTCGAGTACGCGAAGTCTGTTGTTATCGAGAACTCGAGACATCTACTTTGAGAACTCGATACTCCTACTTCGAGAAATCGAAGTCTGCTGTACCAAGAACTCGAGACATCTATCTCGAGAACTCGACTTCGACTACTGATTTTTAGTTTATGCTGAAATTCGTCTCTTCTTTCTTCAATCAATCATTGAATCATCATCTATTTTCCATTACTATGGAACGTTCTGAAGTCTCTCACCCTATCTCTACCATTCTCAATGGCTCGAATTACATCCTTTGGGCTCAAGCCATGACCAGTTTCCTCAAAGGTCGTAAACTTTGGTGACTAATTACTGGTAATGTTACCACACCGTGCCGAGAAGCTACTGAAACTAATGACAAATTTGTGGAATGCTTAGATGACTTGGATAGCAAGAATGGCTAAATGCTCACCTAGTTTCGTAACACATCAGTTCCGTTAATTCATCAACAGTTTAGTCATTTCACTACTGTTAAAAGTTTAGGATTTTCTTAAAAGTCGATACATCACCACAAATCTTGCTCATCAATATCAACTTCTGACCAATCTTCATGTTAAGAATCAACAACCAGGTTAATCTATTAATGATTTTGTGTTAGAAGTCTATGCTATTTGGGATCAACTTGCGCTCTCTAAACCAATATGGGACTGTTCTTCTGATGCCAAAAAATTCATTGCCTGTCAAGACCAACAACGTGTGGTAACACTTCTAATGCCTCTTCATGATCGCTTTGAATCAGTTTGAGCCTCTCTTCTACATAGAAGTCCTTTACCCTCACTTGAAAGTGCCATTACTGACATTCTTTCTGAAGAAACTAGACTTGGAACCAAATCTCAGACTACTGATGTCGTTCTTGTTGTTCATCCCAAATACAGTAAATCATCTTCTCAACAAACATGTTCCTACTACCATCAAAGCACTCATGCTCTTCTGAATTGTCCAATTCGAGTTTCCAAACATTATCACAGGAAAGGGCTTGGACACTATCAAATGATTGCTTCAGGAATCCCTACAAGAAATCTCGCACAAACTCATCTCGTAGAGCTCCAGCCAAACAATTTCAGTTATCTAAGTCTATCACTGCTACCACTATGGAGGAGTCTTGTCCTTTAGAATGTGTTAATTTAGTTGTCTCCATAAATGACCATGTTACTTTACTCAAACAAGTTTTATCCCCTTTTAGTAATGTTATGTCTGTCACCACTAGACCTGTCAATGGATTGGATTTTGATCCGAATCCGATCCGATTAGTCGGATTTGGATTGCAAAAAAAATCCGATAACCCGAATATGATCCGAATCCGATAATCCGATTCCTTAACAAATTGGATTTGGATTAGCCTAATCCGATCCGATAATAATCCGATCCGATAAAATATACATATATATATTTATATATATGTGTATATATTTAATATTGTACATGTATATAAATGTTAGTTGTTAATTATTTTATTATTTATTAATAATGATTGATCATAAATACAATTATTAAAAGTATGAATAATTTTAGTGTTTCAGTATTTATTAATTTTTGTATTTTTTAATTAAATATTCGGATCAGATATTCTATAATGAAGAAATTCGAATATGAATTAATTAAGTGAAAATCTGTCGAATTATCGGATTCGAATCGCGGATTGGGAGTTTTTGTCATCCTTATCAATAATCCGATTATGATCCGAATCCGATCCGAATCCGATATTAACCGGATATGGATTGAAAATAAAATCCGATAACCCGATTAGGATCCGAATCCGATAATCCGATTTCTTAACAAATTGGATTTGGATTTAACTGATCCGATCCGAATCCGATTCATTGACAGGTCTAGTCACCACAGGTAATTCTTGGTTTTTTTGCTCTAGATGTTGTAACCATATGACTGCTAATTTATCAATTTTTCAATCCAAACGTATTATTTCTCATCAATTATCAATTAACACTGCTGATGGATCTAAATTACCTGTTAGTCATATAGGTTTCATATCTACATCAAATCTACCACTTCCTACTGCCTTACATAATCCAAAGTTGACTATCAATCTTATCTCTGTTGGTTAGTTATGTGATCTTGGACTAAAAATTATTTTTACTTCTTCTGGTTGTTATGTGCAGGATCCGAAGATATGACAGATCATTGGGATAGGCCGTAAGGTTGGACGCATGTTTGAACTCATTCATCTTCACATTCCACATCATTCCTCTAGTTTTACAGTTGTTGTTACATCTTCTTCTTCTCCTTTCAAATTATGGCATTCTAGGTTATGACATGTGTCTGTTGATAGACTTCGCTCTTTAGTATCAACTGGTAAACTTGGAAATGTTAAACCTGATACAACCAACATTATCTTTCAACTTGTTTTTCATGTCAATTAGGAAAACAACTAGCATTATCTTTCAATAAAAAAAATTCTCATTCAATTGCTCCATTCGATCTTATACACTCTGATGTTTGGGGTTCTTTTACTCATAACACAATGAGGGGTTCTAAATATTTTATCATTTTTATAGATGATTACACTTGTTTCACTTAGATTTTTCTCATGAAAAATTGCTCCGAATTGCCTCAGATATATTATGATTTTGCCCATATAGTTCAAACTCAATTCTCTCATTCCATCAAAGTTTTTCGTGCTGACAATGCCATGGAATATAGGGAAACAAATTTTATAAAATTCCTTCGTCAATAAGGCATTGTGTCTCAATATTCTTGTCCTGGCACATCTCAACAAAATGGTCATTCTGAACGTAAACATCGTCATATCTTAGATATTGTTCGTACTTTTCTTATCAACGGTTCTTGTCCTAAACATTTTTGGGGGGAAGCTGCTCTCATGACTATTTATACTATAAACCGCATTCCCATGCTCAACATTAATAACCAAACTCCTTATGAACTTTTGTATGGTACCTCTTCTAACTACAACCTCCTTAAGGTTTTTAGTTGTGTTTATTTTGTCTTACTTCAACCACATGAACATTCTAAAATTGAATATTTGTCTCGTCTATGTTGGTTTTTGGGATATGGAATTAAACATAAAAGGTATAAGTGTTGGGATCCTATTTCTAAACATCTTCGCATCTCTCTTCATGTCATCTTTTGGAAACACAAAATGTTCTCTTCTCTTTCTAAGTTTAACCTCACACCATCTTCTGTTCCTCCATTTTTCACTGATCCTACTATTAGTCTTTTTCCATCTGAGTCTGACACTAAATCAACCACTGAACCTGATCCATCTATAGTCATTTCAGATACTACCTCTCTACCCACTACCCCTGATGGACTAGCTCTTAAGGTCTTATGTACAGTTTATCCTAATGAGACTGCCTCGTCTGATGATCATGTCACTGAAGTCTCTGTTCATGACACTATTGTTTCGTCTACTCTTGTCACTACTCGTCAATTTACTCGTGTAAGAGAACTTTCACATCATCTTCGTGATTATCATTATTACTCCACTATATTCTCTCATCATGAACCATCATCCTATAAAGAGGCATGTTCTAATCCTCATTGGCAACAAGCTATGACTAAAGAATTGTAGGTTCTTGACAAAGCTCATACATGGAACTTAGTTACTCTTCCACCAGGAAAGATTACTATTAGCTGTAAATGGGTCTACAAAATTAAAACTCGATCTGATGGCTCAATAGACCGATATAAAGTCAGACTGGTTGTTAAAGGCTTTAACCTGGAGTATGGTATTGATTATGAAGAGACTTTTGCTCATGTCGCTTGTCTTACATCAGTGTGCAGCTTACTTGCCATTTCTCCTACCCGAAAATGGGGTATATTTCAAATGGATGTCAAGAATGCATTTCTTGATGGTGATCTTACAAAATAAATTTAAATGAAACATTCTCCAAGCATTACTCATTCTCCATCTCAAGTCTGCAAACTTCAGAAAGCCTTATATGGTCTTAAACAAGTTCATTGTGCATGGTTTGCAAAGTTTAGCTCCACTATTAAGGATTTTAGATTCATCTCTAGTGCATATGATTCAGGGCTCTTTATTCGCAAAACAGATGCAGATCATTACAGGGGATGATATCATTGGTATTTCGGATCTCAAGCAATTTCTCAATCTTCATTTTGAAATGAAAGATCTTGGGCGTCTCAGTTACTTCTTGGGTCTTGAAGTTCTTTCTGATTCTACTGGTTACTATCTCTCTCAAGCCAAATATGCCTCTGACATTCTTGCCCAAGCATATCTCATTGACTGCAAGACAGCTTCGACTCCTTTGGAAACTAATCTCAAGCTCACTCATCTTGATGGTGCTCCGCTCAGTAACGCCACATTGTATAGACAATTGGTCGGTAGTCTTGTCTATCTCACTATCACTCGTCTAGATATTGCCTATGCAGTTCATTTAGTAAGTCAATTCATGTCTGCTCCTCGGACAACTCATTATACTGTTGTTCTTCGAATTCTCCGTTATCTCAAAGGCACCTTGTTTCATGGGCTTCATTTTTCCTCTACATCGTCTCTTGAGTTACTAGCATACTCGGATGCTGACTGGGCAGGTGATCCTACTGATCGTCGTTCTACTACTGGTTATTGTTTCTTCTTAGGGGATTCTCTCATCTCGTGGCGTAGCAAGAAACAATTTGTTACTTCTAGGTCTAGCTCTGAGCCTGAATATCGTGTTCTTGCTGACACTACACAAGAACTTATCTGGCTCCGATGGCTTCTGGCAGTTATAGGGGATCCTCAACCTTTTTCTACCAGTTTGAGTTGTGATAGTCAAAGTGCTATTTAGATTGCTCACAATGATAAGTTTCATGAACGCACAAAACACATTGAAATTGATTGTCACTTTGTCGGTCAACATGTGCACAGGAATTGGGTTCCAAACTCAAGTTGGTCTCTCATTTACCACCTTGAGTTTGAGGGGGGTGTTAGAATACATTAGGGCTTAGGCCCATCTAGATAATCCTAACCGATCTTGTATTTATAATCCTAGTCCACCTTGTATTTACCCTAATTTGTATTGGCTTGTTTCCTGCTCCAAATTCTCCTCTATATACAGGTGTTAGCCCTATTATAATCTTATACTTTAATATACATAATACATTATTCATTCATCTCTTTATTCTCTACTGTCAACACTGAATATTACCTCTCCCTCAACTAGTGATATATGTATATATGTGTATATATATATATATATATATTCCTTAAAAGGCTTGACCCAAGCACTCCTGCCATGGCTTGTATCTGTGTGTGTGTGTTTTGTTTCTCCAATTCCAGAAATGAAATGTCAATCAGATGGACCCAAAATAAAAATAAGGTTTTTTTAACATTGTAGGTTCAAAAAAGGTATTTAGGGAGACAAACTATCACGGGGACCCAATTTTTGACATATGCAAACGATTATTTTGAGTGTGGTTCCTTACAGAATCAATTGCTTAAAGCAAACACGTTTACAGAACGGAATTTCTACTATTTAATCACTCCAAACAAAAAAAAAAAGAAAAAAAATTAAAGCCAACTTTATTAATTACCCACTCCAAAATAAATAAAGAAATAAATAAAGAAGAAACATTTGTATAAATTTAAGAACTCCAAAAAAAAAAAAAATAGATAAAAAAAAAAATCCCAAATGAGCAGAACGTTGTCTTTGCACTTACAAATTGTAATTAAGCACACTAATCAGGTCACAAGTCGCAATTGTGTTTGTACCTTTCCCAAACTAATTCTCTGCACTGAAGAAACCAAGAACAAACATTTGTATTAATTTTCATATATATATATACCACCCCAAACCCGCCAAAAATAAGATTATTGCTCTATAGAATGAAATGTCCTCCAATGCCAAATCTAAGGTTAATATGGGGCTGCGAACGACAAGGTATGAAAAACTAATGGAGTTGAAATGAGTATAAATTTGCAAATTTATAATCACAAACAAGCATAAATAATTAAAAGGTACAACAAAATATATATATATATCAGTGCAGAACTAGCTGATCAAAAATTAGCTCCTTCTGGGTTTTTGTACGAGAATTAGCGATAAATTATTTTTTTGATAGAGTTCAACTATTCTTATTTAGTAAAATTAAGAGTAGTTAATGAACTAATTCAGTGAATTAAAATAACGGGGAGCAATTATAGGCTCACTGGTGTCATGAAGAAATTGAGCCCAATAGATCCTCATTTCTAACCTATTATACTTATTTATGTTAAAAGGATAATACCACAAGAGTAATATTTTTGGTTCGTGCTTTATCTAATATTTTTAGGGTTAAATGCAATAAACCCCCCTATACTATTTTCTCTTTCTAAAATAACCCCCTACACTAAAGGATTGCCCCCTAAACTATGTAAATGTTGCAATTTACCCAATTCCGTTATAACACCGTTAGTGGACATTTGTTTGGACAGTTTTACCCTTCATTAAATAAGGCTTTGTTTGGCCAAACCAACTTAAGCTTTCAACTTTAGTGACGTGGCAATGCAAATCTCCTACAATCAATGCACCTGTGACAACACACACTTTATATATTAAAAAATAATATTGGGAAGAAATATTTATTTCATAAAAAAATTATATATTCTAGAAAAGATCAATCTACCCCCTTGTTATAAGAAATATTTTTTTTGAAAAAAATAAAATTTTCTGAAAAATAAATATAAAAAATATGTAAAAACAATTCAAAAAAATATTTTGGAAGAAATATAAATATTTGGAAAATATATATTTAAAAAAAAATTCTGGAAAATAATATTTTGGGAATTAATCCGGGAAAAAAAATTTCTGGAAAAAATCCGGGAAAAAGTTTTTTGGAAAATTTCTGGAAAAAAATCGAAAAAACAATTCCTGGAATATATAATAAAAAAAATTTGGAAACGTTTTTTGGGAAACATTTATATTTTTCCCGGACTTTTTCTAGTAATATATTTTTGGAAATAATATATAAATAATATTTGGAAAAGGAAATTTCTAAAAAAATATAAATATCTTAAAAAATGCATGTAAAAAAAGTCAGTTAGTGTTTCAAGGAAGCAATATTGTTGTTGTGGCAATTGCTCCACTTAACAAATTATCTTATGTTGATTGATGAGATTAATTACAACTTCATCAGGCAAGCATAATAGCCAATGTGGTCTCTATTAACCCAAAGATTGGCTCCAGAAATTTGAACAAAAGCTAATTTTTTTTGACTTTTTTTACACGTATTTTTTAAAATATTTATATTTTTTTAGAAATTGCTTTTTCCAAATATTATTTATATATTTTTTCCAAAAATATATTACTAGAAAAAGTCCGGAAAAAATATAAATGTTTCCCAAAATATTTTTCTAAATATTTAATTTTTTTCCAAAAAACATTTTTAGAAAATTTTTTTCGATTTTTTTCCAGATTAATTTTTTTCCCGGATTTTTTCCAAAAAAAAAATTTTCCCGATTTTTTTTTTCTCAGATTTTTTTTGACTTTTTTTACATGTATTTTTTTAAGATATTTATATTTTTCAGAAATTGCTTTTTCCAAATATTATTTATATATTTTTTATATTTGTATGAGTTGTTTGGCCAAACAAAGCCTTATTTAATGAAGGGTAAAACTGTCCAATAAATGTCCACTAACGGTGTTATAACTGTGCGCATAGATGAGGGGGGTTAAGTGTTAAAAAGGGGATAGTATGGGGTTTTTTTGCCAAAAGCATAGATTAGGGGGTTATTTGAAGAAAGAGAGAATAGTATAGGGGGGTTTATTGCATTTAACCCATATTTTTATAAATAAAAAAAAGTTAAAATAAAAATAAAAAGGTTGTTATAATCAGATAAGTTGTATCAGTATATAATATTGGCACGTGAAGAGGTTTAGACATGGATAACTTTATTCTCTTACTTTTAGTATATACACCATTGCTCTCACAAATATGAATTTTTTTGCGTGAGTTACCAAATTTTTTTGTTAGTGAGGTTATGATAATGTGATGGTTTATAATTTTGTTATTTTTATAAATTTAAGGTATGAAAGTTAAATTGGTAAAGTTGAAAATAAATTACATTGGCTTTTGAAATAGAAAACTTATTTTAAAATGGTCAAAACTAAAAAATAAACACTTAGTTTGGGGCAAAAGAATATTTTCGTATCGAGCAATGATACTTCTACTGAATTATTATACAGAATAGTCATCAACGATAAAATGAAACGTTGATAACTATTCGCCGTCTCAATTTTGCCGAACAATTTAGTATAAGTAATCATTCCATTCGTATTTATGTGTTTTTCAACTCAAAGGCACTCTATGTAAAAATCTAAGTTGCCAAATGACCACGAGGCCCACTATTTTTACCAATGCGCGCGTTTATTACTCAAAATGAAAAGGGCCTTAGGCTCTATTTGGATTGGCTTTTCGGAAGCTGTTTTTGACTTTCTGGAGGAAAAAATTATTTGACAAATTTTTTGGAAGAGCTTCTAAGCCTTGGAAAAACGTTTAGAAGAAGTTATAGGGTATCAGCTTCTAAAAAATGGCTTTTGCTTCTCTTTTTCTTCTTAGAAAAGACAAAAACAAAAGTTATGTCAAACGGATCCTAGTTTGAACCAAACTTCAAATTTTCAATCAAAAAACATAATCATATGGGCCCAAAGCAAGAAATCTAGTAACTGGGCCTATTATTGACCAAGCCCATGAAAGGTTAGTTAAAGTCCACTTGCTTCATACTGGATCTGGCTCTGAAATGGGCCAACTATAAATTAAAACCTAAAACATACATTAAGAAGAAATAAACTTTTTAAATCAGTATCTTCTTTGTTTTTTGGGGGAGAAACTAGTCACTGACATGCAGTAATAAAACTAGACGAGGATGATAGCAAGGTTTGTACTCACTGCCGTTATAGTTTATATATGTATTTGAAATTATCTAGAAAACGGTGAAAATAGTCTAGAAGGAGTGAATAAGTTTTTTTATGAATTTAATGACAAATTAAAATATTAATTGCGGAATAGTTAATTTTAATTCAATTCTTTAATAATACAATACACACAATAATAAATACAGGTATAGAAAATAAAGCAGAGACAACACCAATATTTTTACGTTAAAAACCTAGGAAAAACTCCAAGTAAAAATCACGTCCACACTCGGATATCGATGCACTATGAATCAAAGAACTTTACAGACTATGAAGTTAGGATTTACAATAACTCTGATTTGCTATTTTTGCACTCGACGACTGAAAGTCTTGAATCACTCGCGCTACCACAAAACTCTCATTCCGATCTTCGTGCTCTAACAGCTCTATTTCGCAACGGATCAAAGATTAAATGTTAGGGTTTTTACACCCGTCCAAGAACACTTATTAGGGAATCCAAACCCTTCGTTCGAAGCCGTGCACACCTGCAAATCAGAAAATGCACACAAACACACACCAACACAATTGACAAAAAGATATACACGTGGTTCAGCCAAATCAGTCTACGTCCACAGAGAGCACCGTTTCACTATAATCAATGAGAGGATTACAAGGGGATGATCTGCAGATCATACACACGCACACACATAGTGTATTCTCATGCCTGTATCACCAGAATAATATAAACTTATATTATTCCTGACTCTCACAGGTGTTTCACTCACACCAAGAAATATCACTCTGTATCTCTTCTTCTTTCTCTCTCTTTGTGCACACAATACAATAGGATTGACCCCTGTATTTATACGAAAGGCTATAGTGGAGGACAAGTCAATTGGTATCCCATATCAATTAGAATAGGAGTCATTTAAGTCTTTCCTTAAAAATCTCGAAACTGGACTACCGAGTACTCGGTGAAACTTTCATGGTGCGCGCCATGCTACGCTAAGGTGCATGGGTCTCTGGTATCCGCGCCATGCCGCGCTAAAGCGCGGAAACTTTTAACCTACCGAGTACTCGGTGAGAACTCCACCGGGTACTCAGTGGTTCTTCACCCCAACTTTTGCTTTTGACTTATTTTGCTCCAATTATCTTCTCGATTCACGAGGAAATGAGTCATCAATGCTAACAATCTCCCACTTGACGACTTTCCACCCAATCAATCAACTCTATCAATAACCAGTGCTTCTAACGGTACTCTCAAATATGTCTTCAAGCTTGAAGACCCACTGAAGTTGAGCACAACCTCAGTTCCTTTGTTTTCACCACTTTGGTCAACATGACCATGCTGATAGCTCCCACTGCATGAGCAATATCTAGCCTTCTACAGAACCTGCGACCTCTATTGCGTCTGGCCACTCTGTCTTGCAATCACTATCGCTTTTAACTTTGCCTTGCAAACTTTGTTGCGTCTGTCTTCTTATTTTCTTTCACTGAGAAACTTTCTGGTTGCTGCATATAAAACTCCTCCTCTAGGTCACCATGGAGGAAAACAGATTTTCCATCTAACAACTCTAGATGCAAACCCTCTGCTTCATCAATGCTTGAATGAATGGTATTCAGTTTCACAACCAAGGAATGAAGAGTTTTCTTCCCTACCGGCAGCTCGGTTAGCTTCCATGTTCTGATAGGGATAAGGGACTTCATCTCATCTTCCATCGCAAGCTCCCATTGGCTCGTATCTGCTCCACTGCATGTTTCATCATCACATTCTGGTTCATCTTCATATGTGAACAACAAATAATTCAAGTATCTCCGATTCGGCACATGTGATTGTGAAATCCTCCTAAACATAAAATTAGGAGTCGGAGTCTACGGTGTATCATCTTGTTGAGTTTTGTTGTCTACAATATGTTCTTCTTACCGAGGATTCTCACTGTCTAAAACATCTTCTATCTCAACATACACAAGATCACTCTGTGTTTTACCGCTCCATACCTCTTATGGTATTCTTTGCTCCAATGGTACTGATGGACCACGATTCATAAGATACGATGTTGTACTGACATCTTCTGCCCAGAATTGTTCTAGCAACCCTGCCTGAATGTGCATGCTTCTGGCTATCTGATGTTTGTCTAGAGGGGGTAAAAATAGTTGTTAAAAATAGCCTCTTATGACAGCGCTAGGTTTTACCCTACGCAAGAGCGAGTATCGATTGTAAAATAGAAATGGCTTGAGTAAGGGATATCGATCCCACAGAGATTAAGATTGTTCACTTTAGCAATTCAAAAACACTGAATTATATTTTATGAAAATGGTTTGTTTGGGTGGTCAAAAACCAAATTATCTAAAAAATAAAGTAATTTGATTGTGATTCAGATGAGAGAGAAAACTAGGGTTTTCATCGCTCCACCACTAACCGCATAATATAGTTCCTCACTGTATCAACTGTAAGAGGGAGATCCATAACTTTGAATTATGTCGTACCGCAAATAGCTAAATACGACCTCAAAAAGGAGTACCATCAACCGGATTGCGACAACCCATCTCATGACTGACCTAATTAGTGCATGTCAATTATATTACTATAATATACTCCTAATGCATGAAAATAAACTAAAACATGTCTATATTAAATCGTCAAGGCATGGCCTGTTTCAACCTAGGGTTTCAAGTTTCATTACCACCATTGCGTAGAAAATCATAATTAAGCATCCGAGTTCGAGCCCATAGTGAATAATCATAGTTGTGTAAAATAATACATTTATTCCATCAAAGACAAGAATTTAGAACAAACATAGAATTTTATATTGCAAATCAGTACGGTTTCTTAACTACTACAATCATCACAGTATGGTCAACAGTTTTCCCTCGGTACAATTAAAAACAATGAAAGAACTACATTACTTGGCTAGGGTTTTGCTAGAAAACCCTAGATACCGAGTTAGTTGGCCATGATGGAAGGTGACTGCATTGGTGATGTAGAAACGATCTCCATGGTCTTATTCTCCGGATCTCTAGGTCGGAATATGGCTCTCAACAGCAGGAAGTCCCTCTAAATAAATAAACCAAAAACCAAGGACCCCATACACTGATATATGATCTTGTAGATATAGACAATGGTATAGGGAGGTCCTTTACTGTCTTTTCACTCTCGTCCTCATGCAAACCCTAAAATCTGATATATGTAAATGTATATACATGTATACAGAAGTCTGGAGTCACATGCACGTCTTCAAATCGAATGGGGGTAAAACAGGCAAAAACCATCCAAACTTCACAAAAACTTGCCGTAGATACACTTCAAGTGTACCAGTCCTAAAATTGTGATTTCCAGCCACTTTTTGAAATTGAAAGCGTAGGTGTTTTCTTCCAAACCACTTTTATTCGTAAATGCACCAAAACAACCGCCTTGAACCCACAATACTTTTTATTGAAGTTGACGGCTTCTGAAAATTCCATTTTTGCCCTCCGGAAGCCATTTTTGTCTTGAACTGCCTCTTTGACTCTCCTCTTTGAATAGAAAGAACATGCACTTTAGTTAATTCACCGAAGTTAGTTCCATTTCTTCGTTAAGCTCCTGAAACATGTTTTAACACATAAACAACATAAAAATACCAAATAATGGAATGAAAGGACGTAACAATATTGAGTTAAGGGATCAAAATGTCTAATATTTGACACCTATCACACCCCCAAACTTATATATTGCTAGTCCCTTAGCAATAAACTCAGGGAACTTTCTTGTGATGATTTATCATCTATCTACTCTAACTAATCTAACATACTCCCTTGTTTTCGTTAGGGTCGACGATTACACTTAGCATGTGTAACAAGCATTTTAAACCCCTAGGTTACCCCTAGTGGACGAGTGAAGTCTTGTGAAGGTTTCCAGTGATGGTACCTACAAACATCTCAATTCTCTATAATCACGCAATCATGAGTTCACACACAAGTTCAATTAAGTCATGATGTAATGCAAAATACTGTATGGATGCGAATACTCCCACTCACTACCGAATAATAATTATATCCAGCTTTATGTCATGAATGGTTCCCACTAAAGTGAATGATTTCGCTACTTTCTACTCCCAATCCAGACAACCTTCCATGTTTTATGCACATTCTACCATGGTATTTCAATCTCTTTTCTTCCTACTTCGTTGATCAAATTTTGCCATTTTTCATAAAAACCAATCTTTCCATCATTCCACTTTTCATCCCTTTTTGTCTTTCTAAGCTTCGGACTTTCCAGTGAGGATTTTTAATCCCGACCAACTGCGTTCGAGTTTCTTCCGTGGGATTTATGCTCATTAGTTTTCTCCCCTTTAAACGCGAACAATGATATTGGTGATACCAATGCCCGGTTACTCAGAGCGAAGAACTACTTTTTGTATTTTATTTTTCAAAATAAATTTTCAACTTTTCCTCCATTTCAACCATAACATCTCCCCTTCTCCTCTTCTGTTGTGGCAAAATTAATTTCTCAACTACATAGTCAAAGATTAACTATTTTTCCCATAGAGAATGTGTGTTTGTGCTTATAAGTCAAAGTCGTCCTTCTTGATTTCAATTTCACTAATTCACTCACCCATGTAAAACCACATCACTTCACTAACTCGATTTAATCATCACTCTCATGAATGAGAATATCACAACACATATTTCTCATGCATTATAAACATAAACTCAATCAATTTGTAATGCAAAATATTCATGCATTAAAACAAAGAATTTCTCCAAATTGTTTTTTAAAAAATTTCAAAATTTTCCGAAAAGTTCCTTCCTCGTAATCCTATACCCTCACTCCCAAACTTAAATGAGACCATATCCTCATGGTCAAAAAGAATACATGAGAATGGATATAGTTACCCTTGAAGTTCACTTCTGGATTCCAAAGCAAAACATGAATCCCCTCCCCCAAACTTGATTTGGATCACCTGTAAATATATGCAACAAAGCACAAATACCCACAATCATAGCAAGGGGAAAAGAAATTGAAAAAATATCCAGAATTTCACACAAATTTTTCAAGGAGTTAAAAATTCTCTTTTTATTTTATTTTTTTTATAAATGATTTGGCCTTAAGGGCCTACAATCCTATAAAAATAAGAGCAAAGATTAAGATAAAGACATGGCCCTAAGTGTCTATCGTCACTAAAAAATATTATCACCATCCATCCTCACACTCACGGGATAGAAAGAAGAAGAAGAAATAATAGAATGAGAAAATCTAACTATATTGCCCAACTGTTGTGAATTGTGAATTGTGTCTACTTTATGGGTGTATTTATAGATGGATGTCTTAGTATTAAAAAGGAAAAAAATTGGAAACCCTTATTTGAATAAGAAAGTGGAAACAACTCATGATCCAACTCCAACTTGTATTTCCATTTCACTTCCTTGTCGGACTAGGATTCCTCTAAAACGTCTATAAAAATTCTACAAAAAATCCTAAAATCCTAATACACATACATACACAAACCAGGCCAAAACACCCCGCAAACGGGTTAAATTTTTACGTTTTCAAAATCATCCTCGTGGTACCCTATGCTTCAAGTTTAGGTTACGCTTCAAGCGTAGGCTTGGCTTGAAAAAAAAACTTTTTTTTTTTTTCAAATGGCATGCACCCCCAAACTTAAACGCACAAATGTCCGCATAGTGCAATTAAAAATTGGAAATAATTCAAAAACATCAGCACATTGAATATAAACGTAAAAATTTAGGGACACAACAAACATGATACACAATTGCCATTTTATAAAATAAGAAAATATTAAAATCATGCAGAAAAGGATCATTAAAGCGGTCATATGAAGTACTTTATCACAAAGTCTATATGCTTCACGATTTATCTCTAATGTACCAAAAATAAAACAAAAGAAAAGAAAAACAAAAATCTAAACTAAGACTATACTAAGCCTCATCATCCGAGGGTGGTAGTGTAGGTGGGAGACGTACGCCCAAATGCTGCCTAGCATAACTGCCGATGATCTCACCGACAAGCCTGTCTCTCCTGATTAAATCTCTGTTCTAGCCTCTGCTCTAATCCCTGTATCCGTGTCATAAAAACATTAAATTGAGCCCAAGACAAGGTGATGGTACCACCTGCAGGCACCTATGGCATAATAACCTCTTCCTCAATTGTCGGCATCTGTGGTATATCAGTTTCGTCATCACCGGTATGAGCCTCCTGAGCCATACCTGCATAAGCCTGACTGACATCATTGGTCTGTGCTTGGGCATGTGAATCCTGACCTGGTAATAGACCAAACCCCGGTCTCTGTGCCATAACGTCATACCCATGTAACTGGGTCCAAACACCTGTCCACATCCCTCTAGAATATGGAGACATATTCCTGAATCGATTCGGCTCACCCGCATCCATCTCGATCCCGGCATCAAACATCAACTTCATCACTAAGCACGGGAATTCGACCTTGAATAAATGTTGTCAAACTTTGGACTCCTTACGCAAGTGGATGTAATGCGCATACAAACCCCTCCACAAAATCTATGGAATAGAAATTCACCGCTCGAACTCAAAACCATAATGGAAGGCCGGAATGGCGCATAGCACATAGTCACGTGGTTGTATGGAAAATATGTGAATGGACTATCACGTCCCAAAACCAGAGCCTCGGGTGATAGTTCGACTTCTTTGTGTAGTTTCTCTGTCCATCAGCCCACTCCCCTGCAGTCTGAAGTACAACAAGGTCGATAATAGAAGGGAGTGCTTCTGGCATAAGTGAGAACTTGGCAGCTAACTCAGGCGGATACTCGTCAAGAATACCTCATGTAGCATAAATAGATTGGGGTACAATCTCAAACTCAATACATCGGACCACTGTCTGTAGTCTCGTCCCCCTGCTGTAATGCTGCATGTGTAGCCAAAACTCCCGGATCATCTCCTCATAAATATGGGGGTGGCCGGGGCAAGAATATGTAGTAAGTGGCGGGCCCTCAGTCGGCCTGTCATCCAGGCAGGTACTGGCTATAGCTCCTCAAACATAGCCACCAAATAAGTACGCTCCTGATGATAATTCTTTCGGATCGCCCGATATAGCAAATCCTCAACTAACGTTGTCCGGGGGACTGGTAGAAAAGTAGTCAGGACACCGGAGTCACCCTCAACTGGTGGCTCATGTACTCTCTCATTCGGATGACCGACATTATCTCCCTGATCAACATCATCCTCTTATGCACCACTATCACTCTCAGTATCCTCATCCATCTGCTCAGCCTGCGGCTCAGGCATAGGTGGCAGCGATGGTACATGTGGGGCAACTATAAGACTACCATTTGGCAGGTGAAGATCACGGCCTTAGTTTTCTCTCTCTCTTGAATCTCAACCCAATTTATTTTGTTTTTTAGTTAATTTAGTTAAGATTAGATAATTTGGTCTTTCGACCACCAAAACAAATAATTTTCATAAATATAATTCAGTGTTTTTGAACTATTAAAGTGAACAGTCTTAGTCTTTGTGGGATCGATATCCCTTAATCAAGCTTTACTATTCTACAATTGACATGTGCGCTTTCGTAGGGTAAAACTGATATGACGTTAAGTGTGCAAAAATATGTGGTTAAAAATAACACCTTAACGACTCTAGGTTTTACCCTACGCAAGTGCACGTATCAATTGTAGAATAGCAAATCGGCTTAAGTAAGGGATATCGATCCCACAGAAACTGAGATTGTTCACTTTAGCAATTCAAAAACACTGAATTATATTTCTGAAAGTTGTTTGCTTTGGGTGGTCAAAGACCAAATTATCTATTTTAACTAATAATTATCTAAAAAGCAAGTAAATTTGTTGTGATTCAGATGATAGAGAAAACTAGGGTTTTCATCACTCCACCACTAACCGCATAATATAGTCCATTACTGTTTCAATTATAAGAGGGCAATCCATAACTGTGAATCAGGTTGTATCGCAAATAACTAAATACAACCCCAAAAAGGAGTACCATCAACCGGATCGCAACAACCCGTCTCATGACTAACTTAACTAGTACATGCCAATTATATTACTCTAATCTACTTATAATGCATGAAAATAAACTAAAGCATGTCTATATTAAATCGCCAAGGCACGACCTGTGTCAACCTAAGGTTTCAAGTTTCATTACCACTAGTGTGTAGAAAACCATGATTAAGCATCCGAGTTTTAGTTCATATTGAATAATCATAACTGTGTAAAATAATATATTTATTCCTTCTAAAATAAAAATTTAGAACAAACATAGAATTTTATATTACAAATCAATACGGTCGCTTAACTGCTACAACAATCACAGTATGGTCACAGTTTCCCCTCGTTTACAGTTAAAAACAATAAAAGAACTACATCACTTGGCTGGGGTTTTGCTTGAAAATCATAGATACCGAGTAAGTTGGCCATGGTAGAAGGTCACTACATCGTTAAAGTAGAAATGCTCTCAATAATATTCTTCTTCGGATCTCTAGGTATGAATATAGCTCTCAATAGCAGCAAATCTGAATGAATGAATTGCCTCCAAAAACTCACGTCTGAACTCTCCAACTCAACATACCTAACATTGATGTATGGTTTTGTATATATAGGCAATAGAATAGAGAGACCCTTTTTAGTCTTTTCACTCTCAAAACTCATCAAAACCCTAAATATAAGTGTATATACATGTATATAGAGGTCTGGAGTCGTGGGTACGTCTTTCAATTAAGCCGGGGGTGAAATAGGAAAAATCATGCAGAAATCCTCAAAGTTGCCGCACTTACGCTTGGAGGCTATGCTTCAAGCATAGCATGCATACGCTTCAAGCGTAGGTTCAAGCGTAGATCTTTCAATTCTAGCCATTTTTGGTACTGGAAGCGTGGGTTTTTATGGAAAACCAATTTTCTCCGTGAATGCGCCAAAACGTCCGTCTCGAACCCACGATACTTTTTGATGAAAGTGACGGCTTCTGAAAATGCCGTTTTTGCCCTCCGAGAGCCATTTTTGTCTCGAACTGCCTCTTTGACTCTCCTATTGGATAGAAAGAACACACTCTTTAGTTAATTCACCGAAGTTAGCTCAATTTCTTCATTAAGCTCCTGAAACATGCTTTAACGCGCATACAGCATAAAAATACCAAAAAATGAAATGAAAAAACATAACAATAGTGAGTTAAGGGGTCAAAATGACTAATATTTTATACCTATAAAAAACCTAGGGCATTTTTAAGGTGTTATTTTTAACCATATATTTTGTACATACCTGACGCGCATCAAGTTTTTGGCATCGTTGTCGGGGACTAAGCATTGTTCATTAGCTGTAGTAGTTTATTTACATTGCTTTATTATATTGTATCTAAAGTTGGAATTTGTTTGTTTTTGCGAGGTACTCTGAGAATCGTAAAGGGATTTGGCGGAGTAGTGAAAGTTGCGTCGTTGAACCTCTTGTGAGTTTTAGTTTATCTTAATTTTGCACATAATTTTAGCTTTATTTTTGTTAATAGTTAGAAGAGTTTAGAAGTTGTTAGTTTTATTTTCTGAGAAATAAAATCTGCAGTTTTTGTATCAACTATCAAAAACTCCGATTTTCGCAAATGAGGTGAGTTTTTTTACTATAAAAAGGCCATTGAACAAAACTCACTATGCTATAGTGAGCCAAGTTGATTTTAGGTCAAAATACGTCTGTGGGCCCATTTTTCATCAGGCCCATCGTACAAGGAATTACATTGGATCATCATACCTGATTTAAAGCCCAAATAGAAAATAAAGTCCAGGGATATAAGCCCATTTCAGATTAAAGCCATTAAGGAAATGACCATTTTTTCAAAACTGACATAAGATTTTATTATGGCAGTTTTGATAAACATTAAATTTTAAATTAATGTAGATATTGTATTTAATGTGTATTAAACCCCATTCATGGGGGAGAGGCAAATTTTCATGTATAAAAGAAAGAAAAAAGAAAAGGAAAAGGATCCGAAATTGCTCCAATATTTGCTGATTCTTGAATTTTGCTATTTTCTTGCCATTATTCTTTTTCATAGCTTCTGTTTATTTTACAAAGTTGAGATTCGTTCGGAAGCCCCGAACGGGTTTACACTTTTTGGCGCCGTTTGTGGGAAATTCGATATCCAGAACAGAAGTTATTTGATCAATGGCGGGAGAAACCACCACACAGCTAGGTGATACAGCTGCTATCCTTCAGCGTCTGGAGGCACTCGAGAAAGAAAATCGAGAATTAAAGCAAAGGTTAGATCAATCCGAGCACCCATAATTGCCAATAGCAGGGCGCCGTAATGGCCCTGGTGTTGAAGAAGAAGACAATCATAATGAGGCAAGTTCAGCAAATCGCACAGCAGATCCTACTCGCACCCAACCAATCGCAGATGAAACAAATATCAATAATCGTGTAGTTCCGCTCGATATGGTAACCCGACTTCAAAAGATCGTAAATGAACAAGTAAAAGATCTCAGAACACAGTCGCCAGCCGATCTAGCCATCGAAATGACAGCCAAAATGATTAAATCTCCGTTCAGCCCCAAAATTCAGCAGGCGAGAAGGCCAGATAAATTCCGGATGCCTAAATTCATTATGTTCGATGGGACACAGGACCCAATCGAGCACCTGTTTCATGTGGAGCGGATGATGACTCTCGATATGGCTGATGATGCACTAATGTGCAAAGCTTTCTCTACAAGCCTAACGGGCCCCGCTCTGTTATGGTTTAGACAATTGCCAGGTAGTTCAATCGATTCTTTCCAAACGCTGATGGAAAAGTTCCTGGCACAGTATTTCGGGAACCGGAAGCAGAAGAGGACCATTTCTAATTTGTTTACGATGAGGCAAGCGAAAGGTGAAACATTGAAGAATTTCCTTTCCAGATTCAATTTAGAAATGGGAATGATACCCAATTGTGATCAACCAGCAGCAGTGGAAGCTTTCAAGGTAGCTATCGAACAAGGGACCAGCTTCCATAGATCCTTGGTGAAATCAACACCCCTCAACATGGGTCAGTTGAATTCACGGGCGCAGGGATATCTGAGATTGGAGGAGGATGAGTAAGAAAGAGGCCATCGTTCGGCATTAGTCAGTGTCGAAAGCAAATCAAAGGAAAGGATAATCAAGAAGGCAGATAATACGAACAATTACCGATCGGCTCCGTACAGACAACAGGAGAGGAGGCCAAGGTTTGACATACCTGAAACTCCACTGCGAACGACCTTAGCAAAGTTGTACAACGAGAATAAGACGAAGGGTATTTTTCGACCTCCATTTCCGTTGAAAACGCCACCGGAGCTGCAGGACCGTACAAGGCATTGTGCGTTCCACAATGACTTTGGCCATCTAACCAATGAGTGCAGACAATTGAGGAGGCAGGTTGAGACCTTGATAGCCAAAGGAGATTTGAAGGAGTACGTGGACAATGGAGTCAAAAATTTTGATCGGCCGAAGCCTAACAAAATTGTAGGCGGGCAGCTGGTAAAAATTATTGACACAATCCACGGGAAACCCGAAGAAGACGAGGAAAGCCGTTCGGTTCAGCGTTCACGCATGCGCAATGCCAACAAGATCCGAAGGGTTGGGGAGGTGAATGTCATTCGGAACTACCCAATGCCCACAATATCATTTACACAAGAGGATCTAAGGCGTGTACAGATTCCACATGAAGATCCACTGGTAATTTCGATCATAGTTTCAAATTGTTTAGTTAAAAGGGTGTTAGTTGATCCAGGTAGCAGCACGAACATCCTAACTAAATCAGCTTTCGAGAAGATCGGCATCAGCATGGAGTTGATCAGACCAACAGCCAGTCTGCTGGCAGGCTTTGATGGAAATAGGATTTGTCCAATCGGGGTCTTGAATTTACCAGTGACGGCCGCAAAGCGAACTTTGACAGAAAACTTCATGCTAGTAGACGTACAACCTTCTTACAATCTGATCATGGGAAGAGGTTGGATTCACCGAATGCAGGGAGTTCCTTCTACTCTACATCAAGTGATGCGGTGTGCTGACCCTTCAGGGAAAGGGTTTGTTGATATTCAAGGCGATCAAGTGGTGGCGAAAGAATGCTATGCCATCGTTACCAAAGGATTGAAAGGCGAAAGTTCCAAACGAAGCACGTAGCAATTACCGAGCCTCCGTGATCAGAATGATGATGCTGAGAAGGCCGCAGAGGATACCATCACTGTAGATCTGATCGACGGGGGCAAGGGAAAAACCACCCGAATTGGAAGGGGACTGAACCCTGATGAAAGAAACAACTTGATTTCTATGTTGAGATCAAACATTGATGTTTTCGCTTGGGAGCATAGCGATATGCCTGGGGTCGACCCAGGAACCATAATGCACACATTAAATGTTTACTCCGATGCCCAACCCGTACGGCAACGACCCAGAAGGATCGGAACCGAACGAGGAAAGTTTGTAGCTGAGGAGGTTAGTCGTTTGCTAGATGCTGGTTTTATCAGAGAAGTTCACTATCCCATGTGGTTGTCCAATGTTGTCGTTGTACAAAAGAAGAACGGGAAGTTCCGAATGTGTGTGGACTTCACCAACCTAAATAAAGCTTGTCCAAAGGATAGTTTTCCTCTGCCGAAGATTGACCGCATGATCGACGCGACTACAGGGTTCGAGCGTCTCTCCTTCCTGGATGCTTATTCAGGGTACAATCAAATCCCAATGAATCCAAAGGATGAAGACAAAATGGCGTTCATCACCGAACGAGGGACCTATTGTTACAAGGTCATGCCGTTCGGTCTCAAAAATGCAGGTGCGACTTATCAACGACTAATTGATAGGATTTTCAAGACCCAGATAGGAGACACGGTGGAGGCATATATTGATGACATGGTGGTTAAAAGCCAGCAGAAGAATGATCATTTGAAGTACTTGGAAGATGTGTTCGCAGCCCTGCGATCGCATAAAATGAAACTAAACCCAGAAAAATGCACTTTCGGTGTATCTTCCGGACAATTCTTGGGTCACATAGTTAATAAAGATGGAATCAAAGCAAGCCCAGCACAAGTTCAAGCATTGATTCAGATGAAGGCGCCTAAATCCCTAAAGGAAATCCAGGTACTCACAGGAAGACTTGCAGCCTTGAGTCGGTTCATATCCAAATTGTCAGATAGATGTAAGCCGTTCTTCGACGTCCTGAAGTCTAAGAAAATGGTTGTTTGGGGGGAAAAACAGCAAGAAGCCTTTGACCAGCTGAAACTTTATATGGAAAAACCACCAATCCTTATGGCGCCCAAGAATCATGAATCCTTAATTTTATACTTGGCGGTTTCTCCGAACGCAGTCAGTTCAGCGTTGGTAAGAGACGATGGGAATAGACAATACCCGATCTATTATGCGAGCAAGACATTGCTTGACGCCGAGAGAAGATATTCAAAGACAGAGAAGATCATCTTGGCATTAGTCCAGGCAAAACGAAACTTCGACATTATTTCGAGTCCCATCCGATCAGAATTCCAACTACTTTTCCGATCAAAGCAATTTTGTCAAAACCGGACTTCTCGGGAAGAACGACAAAGTGGTCAATAGAACTGAGCATGTTCGACATTACTTATGAGCCACGAACATCTTTAAAAGGTCAAGCTGTGGCGGATTTCCTCTTAGAATATGAAGCAGCCGAAGATGAGGTCTGCAACGTAAATCCAAGATGGTTACTTTATGTAGACGGATCAGTGAATAGTCTGGGGGCAGGTGTGGGGATCGAACTAATATCCCCAGAAGGCACCAAATTACAGCAGTCGATCAAATTGTCCTTTGACAGTTCAAACAATGAAGCTGAGTACGAAGCCGTGCTGGCAGGGTTAAGGTTAGCAAGGGAGCTCCAGATCAAAGAACTAACTGTGTTCAGCGATTCTCAGTTAGTTGTAAATCAGATCACAGGAAGTTATAATACAAGCGAGGAAAGAATGTTGCAGTATAAAAATATCGTTCAGGAAGAAATGCGGAACTTTCAAGTAATCACTTTTAAACAAATTCCAAGGACAGAAAATCATGGGGCCGATCATGTGGCAAATCAAGCATCCTCCGCAGGAGACGATATGGTCAGAATAATCCCGGTGGATGAACTATTCACCCCTTCGATCGGTAAAATGAAGGAGGTATGCGTGATCCCATACGAGCCAAGTTGGATCGATCCAATCCTTGAGTATTTATTGATCGGTGTTCTACCTGAGGATCGACGAGAAGCAGGGAAGATAAGAGCAACCTCTACCAAGTATTCGGTGATCGATGGCTATCTATATCGCCGATCGTCAAGTGGGCCCTATCTGCGATGTTTGACACCATCTGAAGCACAAGAGGTACTCAGGCAGTTGCACGATGGAACTTGTGGAAGTCATATCGGAGGAAGATCATTATCTCATAGAGCAATAACACAAGGATATTTTTGGCCGTACATGATCCGGGACGCAGAGGAATACGCAAGAAGATGTGACAAGTGTCAAAGACATTCGCATATAATTCATCAACCGGCAGAGCTTCTCACAGCGATGGCCTCCCCTGTTCCATTCGCACGATGGGGGATGGATGCGGTCGGACCGTTAACAAGGGCAGCTTCGAATCAAAAGCATGTACTTTTGGCCACAGATTATTTCACTAAATGGGTGGAAGCGAAGGCTTATGTAAGGATCACTCACACTCAAGTGATAGATTTTATTTTGAATCGTATAATCTACAGATTTGGAATACCAAAGTACATAATGATGGACAACGGCAAAAATCTGGACAATCAATACGTTCGGGCATTGTTGGACGAGTACGGGATCAATCAGAATTTATCATCTGTCAGTTATCCGCAAGCAAATGGACAAGCTGAAATAACAAACAGAACGATTTTTGCCAGGATAAAAAGAAAGTTGGAGGGGATCGAAGGAAAAGGACGATGGTTAGACGAATTACCGAGAGTCCTCTAGAGCTACCGAACGACTCCTCGCAAGCCAACCGGAATGACTCCGTTCGCTATGCGTACAGAGTCGAGGCGGTAATCCCAATTGAGTTGGAAGTCCCCACAACAAGAACTCATCTATTCGATCCTGAGCAGAACGAAGAAATCTTAAAAATCGAAGGTGATCTCATAGATGAAAAGAGGGAAATGGCCTCAATAAGACTGGCAGAGTATCAACAAAGGTTGATGAGGAGTTATAACAAGAAAGTGAAGCCAAGGTCATTTCAAGTTGGCGATCAAGTACTAAGGGTATTGGCTAGCAGATCAAACAAGCTGGATCCCACATGGGATGGGCCATACACAGTAACAGAAGTGATCGCGAAAGGTGCCTACAGATTGGCTAATCAGGATGGAAAACAAATCGAACGAGCTTGGAATGCTATACACCTTAAAAGGTATTTTCAATAAAATTTATATTGATCGTTTTGTATGATAAAGATCCATTTCGAATCAATAAAGATATTATTCATATCTTCTCATATATCTGTTCAAAGTAAATAAAAAAATAAATAAAAAATAAAAAATAAAAAACTTGGCCAAAATACATAAGCCTATTAGGCAAAAGACCATCATGAAGATGGCACCAAATTCCTGTTTTCAACAAAGACGTATATAGATACGCATCAAAAAGATAGTTCAAGAGATCGCACCATCCAGTTCAAAAAATATATATATATATACATAATGCATATCAGTGCCCTCCGTTCAGAAAACATCTATGCACCTCGGTGCCATCATTCAGAAAAACTGTATGCACCTTAGTGCATTCCTGTTCAAAAAATATATAAAGCAGAACAGTGCTATCTAATAGCTATGCACCTTAGTGCAATCCTATTCATAAAAGATTTATGCACCTAGGTGCCATCCTGTTCGAAAATATTAAAGCACGTCAGTGCTATCTCAAAAACTTGTCCGAAGAAACGCTCATCACAGGAGCATCTAAAATATACAGACCCAAAAAATTGTTCAAATGATAGAAAGTTCTAAATCAAAAAGGTGGAGGATTGATATCATCAATAAGAGGCTGCTGGCTCTCTGAAGCTGGAACGGGAGGCTCAGCTGCCACTTCATTGTCATCTGCCACAGGCTCTGGTCGTTCGGCTGGAATGATCCCATGCAAAATAAATTGAGCTAAAGCTTTTTCATCTTGGGAAGACTCGGGCTCTTTATATGGGTGAACGACTCCGCAAACGACATCATGGTCGGATGGATTATCATATGTACGGGCAGATGATGACATCTGGTCAAAACAAAATCTGAACCCATCACAGAACTTTATGTCAAAGATGTTCACATACCTCCGGTGCATGTCCATACCTCCCCTTCGGCAAATTTCTAAACCCGTCTTCAGAACGGCATTAGAAGTTTCAAGGTTATGGATCTGCTTAGTCAGCTCAGCATTCCGATCGGATTCTTTCTTATGGAGTTTCTTTAAACTCTCCACCTCAATCTCCAAGTTTTTCTTCTGCTTTTCAGCCAACATGGCACATTTGTCGGCTCGGAGGTATGCATCATCAATACTCTTTCTCTTATACTCTCCCATCTTCACAGCCTTACAGAGAGCTAGAACATTGAACATAGACTGAAAGAAAAGAAATGTTTGTAAAAAATAAAAAAAATAAAAAAAATAAAATAAAATAAAAAAAAAACTTTGGTACCTCTAGAATAAAAATAGGAGCCCTAGCAAGAAGCTCATTCTGATCGACGTGCTGCTGAAAGAGTTCATCCTTGGGAGGCCACATGCCACGAGCGAGAGCCATCAAAGAATCGGGATCAGACATTGCCAACGTTCGGCGATTCAGAACATTACCATCGCTCTTCTCAAACTTGGGGATCCATTCACCTTCAGGATCAAACGATGGAGGAAAGCAGCAATCTGGAATAGTGTAGCCGCTCACAGATCTGGCTTTCTTAACAAGCTTTTCATGCTTTTCAGAATCAATTCTTTTTGCATGTTCAGAAGGGGGGCCCAACAGCAACTTTTTCGGAGCATTACCGCTATCTTCGGTGTTCGTCCTCTTCAGATGCCCCTTTGTCTTCTTCGGATCTTCAGTCAGATCGACCACTTGGCCCTTGCCTTTATCAACTGTCGAGTTGGTTGGGGGAGTAGAATTTTGTGCAGCAGCACGCTTGAAGGCGGTGACCGGAATTTCCATGATAGTCGCCTCTGAAGCACTGGCAGCGATCAATTTCAAATTTTTGGAAGTCGAAAGTGACTTGCTGGACGGAAGAGATGCAAATACTTTCTCGTTCAGATATTCAATACGTTCGACTGCATACAAAACATGGGCATACGATCAACAAACAAACAAGTATGAAGATCAAAATAAAGCAGGCGAAATTTGTAAAGTACAAAAAATACACTTGCCAGGATTTTTGAATCCACACTTCAGTTTCTTACATATACCGAAGGCCCTTGGCAGAGGATACGGGCCGGATGCATCCACCCTCCAATTTCCCCCAATTTTCACCACCTTATCTTTCCACTCCTTCTCAGAAGAATGATTGCCTTCACAAAGTTTCAAAGTTGAATGGGGGTGCAGATGGTACCGACCGGGGTTTTTTCTGATCTGATCGACTTTGTAACAAAGCAAAAGATCATTCAAACCTAGGTTTAAACCTCGTTCGAGATTCTGAACGAGCATAACAGATAGAACCCTGAAGAAATTAGGGTTTACTTGCAAAGGGGCAAGTCCTAAAGAAAAAAGGATATAATGATAGAGCGGATGCAAAGGAAATCTAAGAACGGCCAAGTGATGTGCAGAGAACAAAATTTCACCCGGTTCAACTTCTTCGCAAGCTTTGAAGTTCAAGTCAGAAGAATACTCAGAAATCGAAACATCTGTTGGTATGTCAAACTCAATTCGACACCTACTGGCTAAAGGCAATTTTCGTAATTGTTTTCGGGAAAGCTTCTGGGATCTTGGTTCAACCAAATTGGGGGCAACCTCAGAGGAAGAAATATCAGGGGCATCATCAACAACCACCTCCAGAGAAGGGGTTCGGCTGCTATCACTACTCATGATACTATTTGATTAACGAAAGAAATATGAGAGATGGAAGAGAAAAACTAACCTCTAGGAGTTCCTTGCTGGGAATCGCCTTCAAATGGAGTGAATCTGCCCTTGTAAATGAGGAAGAAATATCGAAGGAAATGCAGGAAATAGGGAAAATGGCAGTTACACATGGCTCTTCGAATTCCCACCCTATTTCAAAAATGAAATGGGCTTGGGAATTGGGGGCAAAGTGTGGGCCCATTTTTCATCAGGCCCATCGTACAAGGAATTACATTGGATCATCATACCTGATTTAAAGCCCAAATAGAAAATAAAGTCCAAGGATATAAGCCCATTTCAGATTAAAGCCATTAAGGAAATGACCATTTTTTCAAAACTGACATAAGATTTTATTATGGCAGTTTTGATAAACATTAAATTTTAAATTAATGTAGATATTGTATTTAATGTGTATTAAACCCCATTCATGGGGGAGAGGCAAATTTTCATGTATAAAAGAAAGAAAAAAGAAAAGGAAAAGGATCCGAAATTGCTCCAATATTTGCTGATTCTTGAATTTTGCTATTTTCTTGCCATTATTCTTTTTCATAGCTTCTGTTTATTTTACAAAGTTGAGATTCGTTCGGAAGCCCCGAACGGGTTTACAACGTCATTTAGGACCTCAAAGCTATGACTTTGTGATTATTTAAAAAAAAAAACTTTGATTTTAGAGAAGATGGGTGACCAAAGAGCCAATCTACTAAGGACACCAACCACATATTTAAAAGGAAACTACGCACTGGATGCGTATGATTCCTATGCTGATTTCCCAAAAGAAGAAGACGCGAAATACTTCGAGATCAAAACGAACGTTATCAATATGTTTCCAAAATTTTATGGCCTTAGGATAGAGGACCTATACTAGCATATTAATGATTTTTTAGAGGTTGCCTCGACTATTAGGTATGATAATCTGTCTAAGAATGAATTGCGAGTGCGTCTATTTCCTTGGTCGTTGAGAGAAAAAGCTAAAAGATGGTACATCAAATTGGCTAAGGCAATTAAAATTGATTGGGAAGCCTTTCAAAGAGAATTCATAGAAAAACATTATCCCATAGGAAAGACCTCGGAAGCCCAGGATACGATCAAAATTTTTAGAGAGTTACCTGGTGAGAAGTTTCATAATGCTTGGGAGAGATATAGTGAAATCTTGTATAAGTGTCCCCACCATAGGTTTTCTGAACAGGATGTAACTAAGAATTTTTACATGGGACTTGGAGATACTCATAAGACTTTAATAGATGCGTCAACACAAAGTCAATTTATCCTAAAGCCAGCAAAATAACTCTTAGATTTGTTTGATAATATTAGTGAGAATACGATTCAATATGAATCTGAGTTGAGGGCTAGAGGTGGAGTAGATAGCAGATCTGAGAAAGCTTATGGCATGAATAATGATGATGTGAGAGATTCAGTAACATTGATAAGAGAGAAGTTAGAGAGAATTGAGAAGTTTATTCAGCAAAGTCATTCCCCTCCTAGAGAGATATTAGAAGTAGAAGCTGAGTATTCCCAGAATGAGTGTTAGGAGATAATGGTTGTTGATGCCAATGCATCGTGGAACTATTCAAATAATGCTCCTTTCACCAATTCATACACCTCTAATGCCAAAAATCATCCACTCCTATCCTACGAATTTAATAATGTTGAAAATCCACCACCAAATTTCCAACAAGTGTTATCATTCAACCAACAACCAAGGTTCACCGAGAGACAACAATCATAAAACCAACAGCCAAGGTTCCAATAGAGTCAACAATCATTCGACTCACAACTAACAATCATGGTTAGAAATCCTCAGTCAAATTACCAACCCAGACAGCCATCCAATAATTCTCAAATTCTTCAGCCATCCAATAATTCTCAAGCTCTCCAACCATTTAATAATAATTAGGTTGTCCAACTATATAACTATCAAAATCAGCCTCAAGAAAACCAAACCCAAGGATTCAATCCAAATCAAGTGTACCCTTCATATCCTCAAAATCATCTCCAACATCAAAATCTAACTCAAAATCCACCACCAAGACCACTTGGCTTTGAAGAAGAGGTGATGGGCGCCTTGAAGAAGTTTAAAAATCAAATTTTTGGGGAGTTAAAAAATCAATCTAATCATTTTCAGGCAGCTATCCAATCAATGAACTCTAAATCCCAATCCATTGCTCAGATACAAACCCAAATGGGGCAACTAGCTAATGTGGTGAATAGGCTTGAAGAGGAAAGATTGCTTAGGCAATCAGTGGTTAATCCAAAGAGTCAACAAATAGTGGATCATGGTTCATTTGCTGAGCATAATTATGTAACAGTATAAGCCATTACGACTCTGAGAAGTGTAATGGAAGTGGATAGTAGAGTAGAGGAGGAACATGAAGAAAGGTTGTAGAGAAGAAAGGAGGCGGAACGAGCGCAAAGAAAGGAAGCTGAATAATAGCAAAGAAAGGAGGCTGATAGAGTCTAGAAAGATCAATCTCAAGTGGAGGAAAATGAAGAGCCAAAAAGGCCATCATTTGAAGAGGAAGCATCATTCCCTCAACGTCTTAAAGAGCCAACCAAAATTGGTAAGAATAAAGAGTTAGACATGTTGGAGACACTCCGACAAGTCAAGATTTATCTGCCTCTCTTAGACATTATAGACCAAATACCACCTTATGCTAAGTTCTTCAAGGATCTCTGTACGCAAAAGCGGAAAATAAGAGCAAAGACTCCAAAGAAGATCATGATAACTGAATAAGTGAGTTCATTGCTTCTAAGTAACATACCACATAAGAGGAAAGATCCTGGTGCTCCCACTATTCCATGTGTCATTGGTGATAAGGAAATTGGTAGAGCTCTTCTTGATCTGGGTGCGAGTGTTAACTTACTACCCTATCAACAACTAGGGTTGGGAGAGCTCAGTCCTACTTCGGTGGAGCTCTAATTTGCAGATAAGTTAATTAAGCAAGAAAGGGGAGTTTTGGAAGATGTCATCATTCAAGTGAACAAGTTTTACTTCCTAGTGGATTTCATAATTCTCGATATTGAACCTGTTCAAGACTTGAAGATACATATCCAAGTGATATTAGGAAGACCGTTCTTGGCAACAACTAATGCGCATATCGATTGCAGGACAGGGGCGATAGATCTTTCTTTCAGGAATATGAAGGTAAGGATGAATGTTTTTTATACAGGTCATCGAATCAATACACTGATTGAGTGCTTTAATGTAGAAGAAGTTAATAATGCTTGTGAAGAACCGATACCTCAGAGTCGAGTAATAAATGACCTGGATGTTGTGATGGAAAGATCGAATTCATTTGAAAGAGCTCTAGGTTTGTAACCAGGGGAGGAGCCAAGAGATTCGCCTAAATCTCCATTTTTATCACCAGCAGTATTGGTGCCCGACAACTCACTTTATAAGATTGGGTTGTATGATGGCACTGAAGGTCGAGAGAAGACCTTAGTGATGAAAGATCGGAGGTGAATTTTGAAAATTGGGAGGACCAACATCGATCTAATTTGAAAGTTATTGTTGTGTTGGGAGCTGAGAGCACCAAGAGAGTTGGCTGGACCTCAACTTATTCCTCCACAAGAGTTGATGCCTGAGAGTACACTTCACAAAATGGTGTTGTGTGGGGTAATTGAGGACCAAAAGGATGGCGTATTGAAAGATCAAAAGGGTGTGAAGACTATGAGAGATGATCCTTTACCATGAACTGTCATAGAACTTACCAAGGATGACATCCCTCTTAAAGATCCCTTTTCCAGATGAGCGAGTACTGAGTATAAAAGTGGTAGACAAGTTGTATGCATGGGAAGATCCGTGATTAAGAAATGAGTATGAAGGGATACAAAATTATGCTTATGAGGATGTTCGAATTTACATAGCCCGAACAAGAGTACATCATGCTAAGCATGTTCGACTTAAGTTCCCTGAGCTTGGCCAGAAGAGACGGTGGCGTAATTCGAAACTAAAATTGTTTCAAGGTAAGATTCGGTTAAGAAGGGATGGACCATTTAGAGTTAAATCGGTTTACCCCCACGGAGAGGTATGTTTGGAAAGTGATAGGTTAAAAAGGCGTGGTCATCGGCTAAAGATTTATGAAGAGATTTATCCGGGACCAGAAGTTATGGCATCTGTCAGTTTAATGGAGAGTGATGAATTGGTGGAGGAACCATTACATAAGGTGTTGAAGGAGGATCTGTTGGACACATTACTTGTATATGGGGTGAAGTTAGAATGTGACAAATGAGGTACTTTATATGGTGATTATTGTTCTATATTTGATGTCATGAATAATACTAATTGTTCACAGTTGAGAGCACTGAGAAAGTTGTCTCCTACATTTTGTCCTATAAGTAGGGAAACTGTTGCACAGAGGAAGGGTGTTGGATAACCCTTTGAGTGGTCATGTTGTGCCAACGACGTTAAACATTGGTCCTAGGCTGTGAAAGTTAGTTTCTAGCATAGGTTTGTAAAATAGTAGGTCATTTAATTTATGCAATTTTTAAATTCCTAGAGACGGTAGACCCTTAAGGTCACATCTTTATCTTTGTTTTTATTTTATTATTTTCTTTTATTGTTATTTTATTTATAGGATTGTAGGCCCTTTAAGGCCAAATCATTTGGAAAAAAAAGGAGAGAATTTTTAATTTCTTGAAAACATGTGTTGATTTCTGGATGTTTATGATGGAATTTGTTTTCCCTTGCTATGATTGGGTATTTGTGCTTTGTTGATGATATTTACAGGTGATTTAAATCAAATTTGGGGGAGGGGATTTATGCTTTACTTTGGAATCCAGAATTGAGCTTCAAGGGTAACTATATATGTTCTCCTATATTATTTTTGACCATAAGGACATGGTCTGATTTAAGTTTGGGGGTGAGAGTATAGTATTACAAGGAATGAAAATTTTCAAAAAAAAATTAAAATTTTAAAATTTTGGGAGCAATTCTTTGTTTTCACGGATGAATGTTTTGCATTACAATTCGATTGAGTTTTTGTATATGATGCATGAGTAGTATGTAATGTAATATTCTCATTCATGAGAGTAATGATTAGATCGAGTTAATGAAGTGATGTGATTTTACATGGGTGAGTGAATGAGTGAAATTGAAATTAAGAAAGACGACATTGACCTATAAGCAGAAGCACACATTCACTATAGGAAATAGGTTAATTTTTTACTATGGAGTTGAAAAAATAATTATATCACAATAAAAGGGGAGAAGGAGAGATGTTATGGTTGAAATGGAGTAAATTGAAAAAAAATATTTTGCGAAAATGAAATGCAAAAAGTAGTTATTCGATCTGAGTAATCGGGCATTCGTATCACCAATATCACTATTTGCGTTTAAAGGGGAGAAAACTAATGAGCATAAATTCCATGGAAGAAGCTCGGGCCCAATTGGTCGGGACTAAAAATCCTCGCTGGAAAGTATGGAGACTTAGAAAGATAAAAAAGGATGAGAAGTGGAAAGATGGAAAGATGTGTTTTCATTTAAAATGACAAAGTTTGATCAATGAAGTAGGAGAAGAGAAACTGAAATATCATAGTCGAGTGTTCACAAAATCATAGAAGATTGTCTAGATTTAGAGTAGAAAGTAGTGAAATCATTCACTTTAGTGGGAACCATTCATGACACGAAGTTCGATATAATTATTGTTCGGTAGTGAGTGGGAGTATTTGCATCCATGTTATATTTTGCATTATATCATGACTTAATTGAACTTGTGTGTGAACTCATGACTGCGTAATTAATAGAAAAGTGAGATGTTTGTAGGTACCATCACTGGAAACCTTCATGAGACTTCACTCGTCCACTCGGTATTGCCGAGGGGTTTAAAAGGCTTGTTACAAGTGCTAAGTGTAAACCGTCGACCCTCACGAAAGCAAGGGAGTAGTGTAGATTACTATAGGTTAGTTAGGATAAAAATTATCACAATATAGTTTTCCTGAGTTAATTGCCAAGGGACTAGCAATATCTAAGTTTAGGGGTGTGATGGGTGCTTAAAAGTATCTATTTTAAGCTCCTATCTTACTGTTGTTACGTCTTTACAATTCATTATTTGATATTTTTATTTCGATTGTTTGTTTAAGCGTGTTTCAGGAGCTTAATGAAGATTATGAGCTAACTTTGGTGAAGTAACTAGAGAAGTGCTTGTGTCTATCCAAAAGAGAGAGCAAAAGAGGTGTTTCTAAGATAAAAGTGCCTCCCAGAGGGTGAAAACGTCATTTTTCGGAGCCGCAACTTCAAGAATCATACCGAGGGAGTCGAGGGGGTTCAAACGGAGTAATTATCAAGAAAAGTGGTTTCCGAGGGTTTTAATACGCTTGACCTACACTATCAGTTGTAAAAAGTGGCCAAAAAGTGAGTTTCTACGCTTGTCCCTACGCTTGAAGCGTAGGTGCGGAATGTTACAGTGTTTTCAGTATAAAATTTCAATCAACTTCGGAAGCTCATATATCAGTAAAACAAGGTCCAAATGGGTTATTCTTGAACCTATCATCAAGATCTTGAAGTCATATTTCCAACTATATATTACACGCCTCTATCCAATATGTGTACCTCCAGATATGATCAAAAGAGTGAGAATTGTCCTGCAGGAAAAACTGGAGATTTCAAATTCGGGTTGAAATCCTATTGACCCGGATTGATCCATTTTGACCCGAATGACTTTAAGTTCAACCCCAACACCTCTATATATGTAATATACTCATATTATATATAAAATATTAGGTTTTTGCTTGGTTGGGTGTGAAATTACGAAAAAGGGTAATCTTACTCTCCAAGTTAGGGTTTCCCTCAGCTTTGCCTATTAAATACCAAGATTTGCTACAGAATTTTGGGACTCCTCTTCACCCAATTTTTGGGACTTCTCTACACATTAGTTTTCAAAATATTTTTTGGAGATTCATTTATCATTCCAAGGAGGAGCCATTCAAGACCTAGAGATCCGGAGAAGACGACCATGTAAGGCAATTCTACATCAACGATGCAGTCTCCTTCTACCACGAGCAACTAATTTGGTATATAGGGTTTTCTAGCTAAAACCTATCCAAGTAATGTAGTTCTTTCATTATTTTTAATTGTAAAGAGGGGAAACTATTGACTATATTGTGATGATTGTAGTAGTTAAGAGACCGTACTAATTTGCAATATAAAATTCTATGTTTGTTCTAAATTCTTGTCTTATATGGAATGAATGTTTTATTTTACACAACTATGATTATTCAATATCAGCAGGAACTCGGATGCTTAATTATGATTTTCTACACAATTGTGGTAATGAAACTTGAAACCCTAGGCTGACACATGTCGTGCCTTGGCGATTTGATATAGACATGCTTTAGTTTATTTTCATGAAGTAGGAGTAGATTATAGTAGTATAATTGGCATGCATTAGTTAGGTCAGTCATGAGATGGGTTATCGCAATCAAGTTGATGGTACTCCTTTTTGGGGTCGTATTTAGCTATTTGCGGTACGACCTGATTCACAGTTATGGATCGCCCTCTTGCAATTGTTATATTGATGGAACTATATTATGCGGTTAGTGATGGAGTGATGAAAACCCTAGTTTTCTCTCTCTCTTAAATCACAACCCAATTTACTTTGCTTTTTAGTTAATTTAGTTAAGATTAGATAATTTGGTCTTTCGACCACCAAAACAAATAATTTTCATAAATATAATTCAGTGTTTTTGAACTATTAAAGTGAACAATCTTAATCTCTATAGGATCAATATCCCTTACTCAAGCTTTATTATTCTACAATTGATACGTACGCTTGCATAGGGTAAAACCTATGGCGTATTTAAGTTGTTGTTTTTAACCATATATTTTGTACACACCTGACGCGCATCCATATACATGTATATAGAGGTCTGGAGTCGCAGACACGTCTTCCAATTGAGCCAGGGGTGAAATAGGAAAAATTCACAAAAAACCACCAAAAGTTGTCGCACTTACGCTTCAAGCGTAGATGGCCTACGTTTCAAGCATAGCAGGCCTACACTTCAAGCGTAAGTCCTAAACGTACCTCCAAGCGTAGGTCCAAGTGTAGAAATGTGATTTCTAGCCACTTTTTGAAACTGAAAGCGTAGGTATTTTGTGGAAAATCAATTTTCTCCGTGAATGCACTAAAACGACCGTCTTGAACCCACAATACTTTATGCTGAAGATGAAGGCATCTGGAAATGCCGTGTTTGCCCTCGAAAAGCCATTTTTATCTCGGACTGCCTTTTTGACTTTCTTCTTGGATAGAAAGAACATACTCTTCAGTTAATTCACCAAAGTTAGCTTTATTTCTTCATTAAGCTCCTGAAACATGCCTTAACACGCAAACGCAATAAAAATACAAAATAATGGAATGAAATAACGTAACAATAGTGAGTTAAGGGGTCAAAATGTCTAATATTTGACATATATCATTCGTCTCCTTGCATCTCTTAAACACCAGTTCTAGATGTTTTAAACAGTCTTCAAAGGTTTCCCAAAAAACTAAGAAGTCATCCATGAACACTTCAAGAAATTTCTTTACCATGTTAGAGAAGAAAGACATCATACACCTTCGGAATGTTGTTGGCGCATTACATAAACCAAAAGACATCCATCTATACGTAAAAGTGTCATACAAACAAGTAAAAGTGGTTTTTCCTGATCAACAGGATCAATCGCCACTTAGTTGTAGCTAGAATATCTATCCAGAAAGCAGTAATAGCTTTACCCGGCTAACCTCTCCAGGATTTGATCGATGAATGACAAAGGGAAATGATCCTTACTGGTGTTCAGGTTGAGGTTCCTGTAGTCAATACACACACGTCATCATGTGGTCATGCATTGTAGAATTAGCTCACCTTTTGAGTTTGACACCACTGTGATGCCTGACTTGTTTGGCACCACCTGAGTTGGACTTACCCATGTGCTATCAGAAATGGGGTAGATAATACCTACATCTAGTAATTTCATCACTTCTTTCATCACCACCTCTCTCATATTTGGATTCAGCCTTCATTGCATTTCTCTCAATGTCTTTGCATCCTCCTCAAGATGTATGTGATGCATGAAAATTGAGGGGTATATGCCTTTCAAGTCGACAACACTCCATCTTATTACCTCTTTGTTCTCACTCAAGACTTTGACTAGACTCGATTCCTATTTTTCTGTCAGTTTTGAAGAGATAATTACAGGAAGAGTCTCATCGGGTCCCAAGAAAACATATTTCAATTTTTTAGGCAGTTCCTTGAGTTCCAAGGTAGGAGGAGTAGTTAAGGATGGAATTGGTGGAGTATTTTAAACTATCAGAAGTGGTTCAACCCGCTCCTACCATGTTTGAGTGTATAATGCAGTCTTCATCTCATCCAGTTGTTCATTTTGCAACTTCCAATATGACTCCCAATCAGCCACTTCCTCATCCGGCCATTCTTTAGCCATAAATGACTCTAGCTCATCCTTATCCAGGATTTGAGTTGCAAAATATGTTATGATATCATCCAGTTCATCGCACTAATTAATCTGGAAACATTCCTCCGATTCAGGCAACTGGTGGCTTCCTTCGAACACATTCATCCTAACCTTCATATTTCCAAACGTCAGATCCATGGCTCCGGCTCTGCAGTTAATGCATGTATTCATCGTGGCCAAGAATGGTCTTCCTAATATCATTGAAATGTGTTTCTTTGATTCAGGGACAGGTTCTGTATCCAGGACTAAAAAAGCAACCCGAAAATAAAACTTGCCCACTTGAACAATGACATCTTCAAGAATTCCTCTTGCCTGTTTAAATGATCGATTAGCAAATTGAAGTACGACCTCAGTAGGACTGAGCTCACCCAACCCTAGTTATTGGTAGACTGAATAAGGAAGCAAGTTAATACTTGCACCTAGATCAAGAAGAGCTCTACCAATTTCATGGTCACCTATGACACATGGAATAGTTGGAGCACCGGGATCTTTCCTCTTAGGTGGAGTATCGCTTAAAAGCAATGAACTCACTTGCTCAGTCAAGAGTATTTTTGTTGGATTCTTCGCTCTGCTCTTTTGCTTCTGGGTGCAAAGATCCTTGAAAAACTTAACGTAAGGCGGTATCTGGGCAATTACATCTAAGAGAGGTAAATTAATCTTGATTTGTCAGAATGTTTCCAACATATCAGATTCTTTTAGCTTCCCGTACTTAGCCGACTCTCTAAGAGACTGAGGAAATTACGATGCCTTATCATAACTTGCCATGTCTGGCTCTTCAAGTAATGTCTGATCGACATTGTCTTCCACTGATGGTTGATTTTTCTGGACTTTTTCAGCCTCTTTTCTTTGCTCCTTTTCAGCTTCCTTCCTTTGTGCTCATTCGGCTTCCTTTCTTTTCTGCAACCTCTATTCATGTTCCTCCTCAACTTTACTTTCCACTTCTCAGAGTCGTGATTGCTTGAACCGTTTTATTAGGTTCATTGATAAATGATCCGAGCTCCAGTGCTTGTTGTGGCCTTGGGTTAAAGACAGGCTGACTAGGCAATCTTCCTGGTTCTTTTACATTCCTTTCATTAGCCATTTGGCCCATCTGCATGAGCAGTTGCGCCAATGATTGGGTATGAATGCCTAGCTTGTTATGAATGTCCAGTATGACTTACTCTAACCTACTAGTTTAGAAACTGGGTGGAGGAGTTTGGCTTCTTTGAGGCTGGGTTTAGTAGTTATATGATTGCACAGCCTGATTATTATTGAATGGCTGAAGATATTGGGAATTATTGAATGACTGAAGAGCTTGGGAATTATTGGATGTTCTGGGTTGGTAATTGGACTGATAATTTCTAGCCATGATTATTGGTTGTGAGTCGAATGATTGTTGACTCTGTTGGAACCTTGATTGTTGGTTGTATAATTGTTGTCTCTCAGTGAACCTTGGTTGTGGGTTATATGACTGTTGTCTATCTGTGAACCTTGGATGTTGATTGGATGATTGTCCTTGTTGGGACCTTGATGGTGGATTCTCCACATTTGTGGATTTATAAGAAATTAGTGGATGATTTTTGGCATTGAAGGTGTATGAATTGGTGAAAGGACCATTATTCGAATAGTTTCACGATGCATTGGCATCAGTAGCCATTATCTCCTCACACTCATTATGAGAGTACTCAGTTTCTACTTCAAACGTCTCTCTCGGAAGGGAATGACTTCGCTGCATAAACTTTTCAATTCTCTCTAATTTCTCTCCAAATAATGCCATGGTATCTCTCACATCATCATGCTCTATAACATAAGATTTATCAAATCTCCTATCTTGTTGTCCACCTCTAGACCTCAACTCATATTGATATTGAATTGTGTTTTCACTGATGTTATCAAATATCTCCAAAAGTTCTTTAGCTGGCTTTAAGATAAACTGACCCTGTGTTACTGCATCTATCAAAGTCTTATGCGCCTTTCCATGTCCCATGTAGAAATTTTTAGCAATATCCTGTTTAGAAAACCTATGGTGGGGACACTTATACAAAATTTCATTATATCTCTCCCAAGCATCATGAAAATGTTCACCAGGTAACTACCTAAAGCTTTTAATTGCATCTTGTGCTTCTGAGGTCTTTCCTGCGGGATAATGTTTTTCAATGAATTTTTTCTTAAGGGTTTCCCAATCAATTTTAATTTATTTTGCTAATTTGATGTACCATCTTTTAGCTCTCTCTTTCAATGACCAATGGAATAATCTCACTCGCAAGTCATTTCTGGATAGATTGTCATACCTAACAGAAGAGGCTACCTCTAGGAAATCATTGATGTGTTGGTATGGGTCCTCTCTTTTAAGACCTGGAAATTTTGAAAGCATATTAATCACATTTGTCTTGATTTCGAAGTGCTTCACTTCTTCTTCCTCCGTAAAATTAGCATAGGAGTTGTACGCATCGAGTGCGTAATATCCTTTCAGCGCTGTCTCTAGTGCCCTTGGCGGGTTGGCTCTTTGGTCAGCCATCGCTTCTACTTCTGACTGACGTTGTCGCTTTTCGATAGCTCGACGTAAATGACGGAGAGTCTTTTTGATCTCAGGATCGTACTCGACTAACGCAGTGTAAAAATTAGAATGGGTCGAACTATTAGTCATACGTTACTCAAACGACTATTTTTTTTTTTTGAAATTTTGTGAAATAAAAATTAACTAAAGTAACTAATTCTAAATTGCTTTAACTATAAACAGAAAATAAAGCTAGAATTAAATGCAAAAATAATGGTAACACTAAAACTCACAAAAGTTCCAGATGCAACTTTAGAAGCTCCGCTTTTCCCTTCTATGTTCTTCAGAGCACTTGTCCATCACACAAAAATCTAACTTTAGCTACAACTACAATAACCCAATGCAAATAAATTACTAAAGTTATTTGAACAATGCTCAGTCCCCGATAACGGTGCCAAAAACTTAATGTCTGTCTAGAGGGGGTAAAGATAGTTGTTAAAAATAGCCTCTTATGACAGCGCTAGGTTTTACCCTACGCAAGCGCACGTATCGATTGTAAAATAGCAATGACTTGAATAAGGGATATCGATCCTATAGATACTAAGATTGTTCACTTTATCAATTCAAAAATACTAAATTATATTTTCTGAAAATGGTTTGTTTGAGTGGTCAAAGACTAAATTATCTAAAAAATAAAGTAAATTGGTTGTGATTCAGATGAGAGAGAAAACTAGGGTTTTCATCGCTCCACAACTAACTGCATAATATGGTTCCTCACTGTATCAACTGTAAGAGGGTGATCCATAACTGTGAATCAGGTCGTACCGCAAATAGCTAAATACGACCCCAAAAAGGAGTACCATCAATTGGATTGCGACAACCCATCTTATGACTGACCTAATTAGTGCATGAAAATTATATTACTCTAATCTACTTCTAATGCATAAAAATAAACTAAAGCATGTCTATATTAAATCACTAAGTCATGGTCTGTGTCAACCTAGGGTTATAAGTTTCATTACCACCATTGTGTAGAAAACCATAATTAATCATCTGAGTTCTAGCCCATAGTGAATAATCATAGTTGTGTAAAATAATACATCCATTCCATCTAAGACAAGAATTTAGAACAAACATAGAAATTTATATTACAAATCAGTACGGTCTCTTAACTACTACAATCATCACAGTATGGTCAACAGTTTCCCCTCGTTACAATTGAAAATAATGAAAGAACTACATTACTTGGCTAGGGTTTTGCTATGAAACCCTAGATACCGAGTTAGTTGGTAATAGTGGAAGGTGACATCATCGATGATGTAGAAACGATCTCCATGATCTTCTTCTCCGGATCTCTAGGTCGGAATATGGCTCTCAACAGCAGCAAGTCTGAATATGAACATGAAAAAACTCAATGTATGAACCAGCCAACCCTCTGAATGAATGAACCAAAAACCAATGACCCCATACACTGATATATGATCGTGTATATATAGGCAATGGTATAGGGAAGTCATTTACAGTCTTTTCACTCTCATCCTCCTGCAAACCCTAAAATCTGATATATATATATATATATATATATATATATAAATGTATACAGAAATATGGAGTCACAGGCACGTCTTCGAATCGAACAGGGGTAGAACAAACAAAAACCATCAAAACTTCACAAAAACTTGCCGTAGATACGCTTCAAACGTACCTATCATACGCTTCAAGCATAGGTCCAAGCGTACATCCCAAGCGTAGGTCAAAGCGTAAAAATGTCATTTCCAGCCACTTTTTGAAACTGAAAGCATAGGCACAAGCATAGGTGTTTTCTTCAAAACCATTTTTCTTCGTAAATGCACCGAAACGACCGCCTTAAACCCACAATACTTTTTGCTGAAAATGACGGCTTCTGAAAATTCATTTTTTGCCCTTCGGGAGCCATTTTTGTCTCGAAGTGCCTCTTTGACTCTCCTCTTTGAATAAAAAGAACATGCGCTTCAGTTAATTCACCGAAGTTAGCTCCATTTATTCGTTAAGATCCTGAAACATGCTTTAACACACAAACAACATAAAAATACCAAATAATGGAATGAAATCACGTAACAATATTGACTGAAGGGGTGAAAATATATAATATTTGACACCTATCACTATCTCAGTCACTTTCTGGTTCATACATCTTGTTGTAGTGTACTTGGAACAGTCTTCTCTAATCTGATACTATTCTCATAGCAAAAGTTCTTAAACCCGGAGTCTTCATTTTCTCCACCAAATTCGGATCTCAGTTTCTTTACCTTCAACCTTGTCTCGTTCTCTACCATGAATTTCCATTTCTTGAACACATCATATACCTTAGATTAATGTGTCAAGAAGTAAACCTATATCCTCCTAGAATGGTCATCAATGAAAGTCACGAAATAGGACTTTCTGCTAAGAGATGAGACAGTTGTTGGCCCCCAGACACCCATGTGAACTAGCTCAAGCTTCTCCACTATGAGACTTCTATTGTTGCTTTGGAAACTAACCATCTTCTGCTTACACTCATAGAAGTTGATGTCAAACGATTTCACTGGTAGTTTTCCCTTTGAGAGCATAATCGTGAGCTCTTTTTCACTCATGTGACCAAGCCTCTAGTGCCACAAGTTGTGATCTTCCTTGCCTTCTGCAACTACAATCACTATGCTAAAATTGGTGGTTGTGTAGAGCGTACCTTATTTCTTTCCTCGTGTTATAGTCATAGCCCCTCTGGAAACTTTCCACTTATCTTCACTGAAAGTGGTCACTTAACCTTCAGTCGTCAACTAGCCTACTGAGATTAGGTTCTTCCTCAAGTCTAGAATGTGTCTCACATCCCTTAGCTTCCATATCAATCCATTGAGTCTGATATGTACTTCACATTTTCCTACGACACTGGAGGGCTTATCGTCACCTAAATGAACCTCGCCAAGGTTACTAGGTGGATAGCTCTCAAAGAGCTCTCGACTTCAGGTGGCATGAAATGATGCTCTAAAGTCATAGACCCAAAACTCTGTTTTGCTCTTAAAAGAGCATATCAACACATCATCTGCTTTTTCTAAGACAATGTTTGCCTCAGTCTTGTTATCCACTACCTTCTGCGAGGATCTGCACTGGCTCTTGAAGTGACTAGTTTTTCCACAATTCCAACACTCGATCTCTTTGGAATTTCTGGGACCTCGAGACTGTGATTTTCCATATCTCGACTTAGAATGGCCACGCCTCTGACTTCCATCCTTCTTTCTACTCGAACCTCTGCCTTTGCTGTCAACGTTCAATGTTGAGCTACTGTTAGAAAAGTCTGACGTCTGTCTTCTGATCTCTTATATGAGTACCATACTCACTACGGAATCATACTGTAATGGTTATGTTCCTATAGAGCTACTGATTGCGACCACTGTGACACTCCAACTATCTGGCAATTGGCTTTAAACTAAAGCCATTTTCATTTTGCCAGTGATTGGCATATCAACTGATTCCAACTGTCCAATAATATCATTAAGAACATTGAGATGTTCACTGACCTTTCCATTCTCGGACATCTTCAGATTGACCAATCTTTTGATGAGATGTACCATGTTTGTTGCAGATGGTTGTTCGTACATGTTCGATAGAGCATCCATGAGAGACCTTGTTGTCTTCTCATTCCTTATGTTGAATGCAACAGATTTTGACGTCAGTCTGATCGTACTAAGAGCCTTTCGATCCAAGATTTTTCAATCCTCTTCTTTCATCGATTCTGGCTTTTGCCCTTCCAATGGTAAATACAAATCCTTTTGGTATAACACATCCTCAATTTGTATCTTCCAAAAGGCAAAGTTTGTACCGTCAAACCTCTCGATCATTGCTGCATTTTCTTCTCCCATAGCTCCCACTGAGCCTTTTCGAGGTGTTTAGAGTTGAATCACACAAAACCGATCATACGGTTGCGTCCGGAACGGTCCAAATCCTTAATAACATTTCTTTTTGATGATGTGGTAGTCACTGATGATGTGGCGCTGACATCACTGCTGAAGTGACCGAGTACTCGGTAAACACTTCGTCAAGTACTCGATGAATGGATCTTCGAGTACTCGGTGAAGACTTCACTGGTCTTCTTCGGTTAGTGCGTGGCCGGACTGGTTTTGCTGACAGAAACTTGCAGTGGCGTGTGGGACCTCCGATGGCGACGCGTTTTATAGTCCCGGCTTCGTCTTGACAAGACAAAAATCCTGGTATGGTTGGTTTCTAATTTCGTGGAACTTGTATGTTCGAATATGGACCAGAACGTACGGCTTCAGGAATTGCTCCAACCTAGAGTTCTGATACCACTTGTTAGGGTTTTTACACCCGCCCAAGAACACTTATTAGGGAATCCAAGTCCTCCGTTCAAAGCCGTGCACACCTGTAAATCAGAAAATGCACACAAATACACACCAACACAGTTGACATAAAAATATATACGTGGTTCGGCCAAATTAGCCTATGCCCACGGAGAGCAGGGTTTCGCTATAATCAATTAGAGGATTACAAGGGGATGATCCGCATATCATACACACGCACACACACAGTGTATACTCACACATGTATCACCGGAATAATATTAGCTTATATTATTCCTGACTCTCACTGATATTTCACTCACACCAAGAAATACTACTTTGTATCTCTTCTTTTATATCTCTATTTGGGCACACAATACAATAGCGATGACCCATGTATTTATAGGAGAAGCTGGAGTGGAGGATAAATCAATTGGTATCCCATACCAATTAGAATAGGAGTTATTTAAGTCTTTCCTTAAAAATCCCGAAACTGGGCTACCGAGTACTCGATGAAACTTTCATGGCGCGCGCCATGCCGCACTAAGGCGCATGGGTCTCTGGTATCTGCGCCATGCCGCGCTAAGGCGTGACAACTTTTGACCTACTGAGTACTCAGTGGTTTTTCACCGCAACTTTTGCTTTTGACTTCTTTTATTCCAATTCTCTTTTCGATTCATGAGAAAAGAAGTCATCAATGCTAACATTAACCACAATGCCTCCTGCTCCGATCTTCGTACTCTAACGATTCCATTTCTCAACGGATCGATGCAACCGCGTTGCAACTGGTGGTGTGATTATTTGTCAGGAACTAGATCATCCAACTATGCTTGAAGATCTCAAAGGTTGAAGCACAATTGGATAATCTTCAAAAACAATGGAGAATCTTGAAATAGGATCATCAAGCAATCTCTTTCTCTTACTCTCTACAAACGTATCAGAATTGTATGAAAAATCGCAAAGCTTTCATAAGAAAAACAAAAGCCACAATATCAGAACAACTGTCCCTATTCTCTTGAGTTTAATCCATATATATAGAGAAGAGTCTCCAATTAGGGTTATGATTTCTTTTCTTCCAAGTCTTTGAATTTTGACCATAAAATTATTAAATATTGGCCAATATACCAATAATACCTTTTAATCACGTTCCAAAGTGGTTAAGAATCTATTACATATCATAACAAATCTTTCCAAAAAAACTGCAGCCGAAATTCCCGAGTTCTTGTGAATTGGGTTGAGTTCTCATAAATGTTAGTGGCACCAATCTTTTTGGAGTTTTTCACACTTTTCCGTTGGTAGCACAAGTGGCGTACTTTGCTTGGCCATGCCAATTTTCCTAATACTATCCGAGTTACACTTAACATCACCCAACATGGTTATTGATCTGAACATGCCATTACACATAAATATTCTTACAATATTTAATATTGATATTGTGTCGACGAATATGTGAGTTATCTTTGCACTCATAATTGTTTTATTATAACTACGACGATAATTTATATTTGCATTCAATATTAATATTGAATGTTGTGCTTCTGTTGTTGATATTTGCAATTAATATTAATAACTAATATAAGGATTATATATTATTGTTGTTAGAATTATTTTATTGTAACTGCGATTGTGGTTGATATTCGCAATTAATATTGTATTAATTCGTTTTAAGTTATTAAATTGTGACATGAGTGCAAATCATGACTAATATTGTAACAACTCACTCCCTATCCTAACATAATACTATATGCTTTTGGCTCACCCGGACCAGAGACTTCCCAGGGGGTCACCCATCCTGGTACTACTCCACACGTCAAACACGCTTAACTGTGGAGTTCTGGTTGGTTCCTAGTCATCACCGTTTTAAAACATGTTGTGTCATAAAAGGGTATGAAACTCACATATAACACTAGCTTTTACATACCTAGACGATGTGAGATTGTGCATCTGTAACTCGCCCAGTGTGATAGTCTGTCAGTACCACTTGCACCCGCCCACATAGGTCGCCACAAATATATTTGCTTACTTATCCATTAATTATTCATTAATTTGATCATGTTTTTGTTTTGATCTTCGTAATAATGACAAGTCTTTGACTCGAAGTGAAATTCAATTATTTAAGAAAAATACAAGAATGAATTATTATTTTTCGTTAAATAAAAATGAAAAAAAAATTTAAACAAAACTTGAATTTCTTTCTTATATTTATAATTTGTCTATTTGTTTTAGGTTGCAGTTGATCACACTTACTAAGATTATTATTTCACAAATATATATTTTTCTAAAATTTTGATTGCCTAGTATTAGTTAGTTTGACACCTCAAATCTTAATTTCTGGCTCCACCCTACTTTGAGTGTGAAGTAATAATGCAAAACTCAAATTGATAACACAACATCTTTATTTTGCTGAAACAATAACTTGAAATTTACACAATAGCTTCATAAAATATATAAAATTATTAGTATAATTAATGTATTTAATTGTACAATATTTTGCATAAAGTGTTGTGTCCCGTGACTATAGGCTTTACAGCAGGTTCATGATAGTTAATGGGTTGTTATCACGTAGCCAAAGAATGTGAGAGCGTATATATATATATATATATATATATATATATATATGCATATATCTTTCGGAGTAATATTTAATTTATGGTACCAAGGTTGGCCGTAACGGTATCGGTCGCTGTAACGGTAACGGTATCAATATCGGTGTAACGGACTCGGGTCAATATCTGGATTACGTAACGGGACTCAATTATAGCAATCGTGAATTTTTTAAAATTTTGCGCATTTTATCTAAAATGTTCTAATTAGATAGTTTTGGCAACATGAATAAATAAAGATGATTTTTTGGTAGATTAAAGTGAATTTTATTTAATTTTTTAAAGAAATTTAATATAAAAAAAGAGTTATTAATAAATCTAATAGTGTCATCGTTATTTCAATATTTATGATATACTTGTTATGATATTATTAAATTAATTTTAAATTTAAATAAATGAAAATTAAAATTATAAAAAATATAATTTATTTTCAACAATGCAAAATAATTTTAAAAAAGGTACATGGTTCACCACCAAAATAAATTTTTTTAACTTTGTTAACTGTTATGGCATTTTCAAAACCGATAAAAATCAAAATTATAACATTCGTAACAACTGTTATAGGTGTGGAACCGATCACACCGTAATAATAATCTATAACAATATCAACCGCCTCAAAAACCGTTATGTAACGGGATTTCAGCGAACCTTGATGGTACCACAAGTTCACAACTTATATGTAATACTCGCAAAAATAGAAAGTCCTAGGCTCCTAGCTGTTTATATTCTTAAATATTGATTAAGTTTTTTCCAGCAATGGTATTGTCAGTGCATTATGTTGCGGGTTCCCATTGATTGCATGTGATCCACACAGCAGGAATATTCGCATTTAAGCCATGATTAACAACTACCATAAAAATATTGTACAAAATATTTTATATATAAACATATATGTATATAAACATATATGTATATACATTCTGTTTGCCGTATTGTCCAGTTCATAATATAACTAATGTTTCAATTCGTAAAAATTATAGAAGATGTCAATATCATTACTAATACTTATTTTAATATTAATATTGTTCAAATCCGATTTTTGAAGCCCAATTCGTAAAGCTTTTACAAAATACTGATATTGTTACCTTTTCTTTCGATAACCGGAGTGTCCAAATTTTTGCTCCGACTAATTTATGAGATACTGTTATTAATATTTATTTTAATAATAATATTATTCAAATTTGTTATACTTTGCTAATTCTCATTTGCGATTGAACTGATTCCGCAATCACAACATGATATACATATACATGTATCTTTACAGAGCTTCTTACATATGTTGAGGTTTCTTACAAAAATATTAAAAAAATTGCAAATTCTTTTGAAATTAAAACTGTTTATTATATTTTCTCAAAGTTCCTATCTTTCTTCTCTCCACTAAAGATGAGCAATGCTTAAAATTAAAGGTGCTTATAAATATATAAAAGTTTCTTCTATTTCCATAGATGTCAACTAAAAATTATATTTCAATATTTAATACTGATGAGAAATAGTAAAAGTAATATGATATGACAGTGCCAACTAACGAAACTGTCCAATAAACAGCTGTACCACACTAACAAAAACATATAATATGCAACTGTAATTATATAAAAAAAAACTCCACGACAAATTCTAAAAAATTAAAACACGACACATGCTACGTCTATAAAAAATTAAAAATATTTTATTTATCACTTAAATAATTAGAATTAAATTAACTTATAAATAAAAATAAATAAATAAGTTAAATAAAATATCTCATATGTTCAAAAATTTTCATTCTACTATTATGCAATGAATGAAATACATTTTCCCTAACATTCGTTATCTTCTCTCGTTATATTATGAAAAATTTATTAATTGAAGACAAAGATTGAAAGGTATAAATACCAAATATTCGGATATTTGTGATGTTATCTTATTTCTCTTTAAATAATAGATAAATTAATATATGTTCTAATTATTCTCACAATATGAGGATGAATAAAGATATTCAAGTATCTTCAAAGTCAAATATTGAATTAGAATCATTGAAATTCCATAAGTGATTCATTAAATTATCGGTTCCATAAGACCTCTATCTTTCATTGAATCAACCGACTCACCACGTATCCTCCGAGTGTCCACTAAATGTCCAATTTTAAAAAAAATCTGGATACGTTTTTAATGTATCGAACACGTATTTTTTGCGTGTCCGCGCTTCTGACACGAACAGGTGTATCCAACTGATGGTTCCATACCAAATTATGAAGCAAAGGTTGACAAGCAACTTCAATGGGAGGTGCCTAACTCACATAGTCAAAAGAGGTGCCAAACATGGCCTAACCATGGCCAAACTTTCTTTGATTTTTCCCTTCCCTTCACCCTATAAATAGGGAAGCTTGTCATTGTTGTAGATATCACCAATTCAAGAAACCAAGTAGAGTTGAGAGTTGTGTGCATCAACAAAGAGAATTGTAAAGAACCAAGAGAGTTCTTGTGAGGTAGAGAGATAGATTGTGAGGTTGAGTTGAGTGGAGAGAATAACTTGTATTCTCCTCATCCCCCATTTTTCTTCTAAAGATAGTGAAGCTCTCTCTAAAGTGGACGTAGGTACCAATTGGACCGAACCACTATATATCTTGGTGTCTATATTTCTTGTGTGTGTGTGTGTTTGAAGTTGATACAGGTACAACAAGTGGTATCAGAGCTCGGGTTCACAATCATTACGCACTTTCGAGCCTATTTCTAACCTGTAAACTCATTCACACCACAACGTATAATATATCGTTGGAAAGCTCGTTCGAAGACGAACGCGTCGGTATAAAATTCAGTCCATTCTGACGACGGACGCGCCCTCACGCGCCCCCTGAAGTTGCTGTGCGTGAGACCACTCAGCAGCTGCCAATTCTCCTTATTGACTCTGCCACGTCATCGCCACGCAAGCGTGCCACATCATCAAGCCACCTCAGCGCCACGTCATCGCTGACATCACTGCCACATCAGCAGCAATAAATTTTTTTTGAAAAAAAAAAAAAGAAAAGAAAAGAAGAAGAAGGTGAAAAGACTATTTTACCCCTTTTCACAGTTTTGGGCTTTTACAACTCATTTTTCCGATTGAAGCCCAGTTAGAGGCGATCTTGAGGTTTTCAACCGTTCCGGACGCAACGGTGAAATCCATTTTGGGTGATTCAACTCCTAAAATATCAAATAAGCCAAGTTGAGCTTAAAGACCGATCCTATTCATGGAGGAATCGGGGTCAGGAGCTATGATTAAATTGACGGCATCGAATTATACCATATGGAGACCAAGGATGGAGGATCTCCTTAATTGCAAGGATTTGGCGGATCCGTTAGAAAATGAAGGCGCAAAACCCACGGCCATCACAGAGAAAGATTGGACCAAGATGCACAGAAAAACTATTGGCCAAATCAGACAGTGGATAGACCATAGTGTATTCCACCATGTTGCGCAAGAGACCAATGCCTACGAGCTCTGGAAGAAGCTCGAGGATATGTACCAGGCCAAGACTGCTCGAAACAAAGCTCTTTTAATGATGCGACTGGTAAATTTGAAGTTGAGGAGCGGAAACTCTGTAGCCGAGCACACCAGCGAGTTTCAGAACTTGGTGAACCAGCTTGCAGCTGTAGAGTTAAATCTTGGCGATGAAACTCAAGCCCTACTTCTACTCAGCTCCTTACCACCAAATTGGGAGACACTGGTGGTTTCCCTCGGCAACTCAGCACCAAACGGAAAACTCACTATGGTGACAGTAAAGGATGCCATATTCATCGAGGAAGCTATAAGAAAGGAGACCGACATGAACCAGACACATACCCTAGTTACAGAAAGCAGAAGAACTGGTAGAGGCAGAAGCAGAGGCAGAAGTAGAGGAATGTCTCGAACTCGCGGCAGGCCCAGCGATGACAGAAATCCACAAAAGGGTAAATATGTTTGTTTTCATTGTGGCATCGCAGGACATTTAAAGAAGAATTGCCACAAATTATAAAGAGAGCAAGGTCAAAACAGCCACCAACCACAAAAGGAAGATGGCGACTCCATGGTCACTGTTAATGGAGATATCACTATATGCTCAGTTGATGAAGAGGTATGCCTCCATGTAGGAAGCAATGAAGCCGAGTGGGTGGTTGACACAGCAGCATCTTACCACGCCACTCCCCACAGTGATTTATTCACCTCATACAAAGCTGGAGACTTTGGTACAGTGAGAATGGGCAATACAAGTTTCTCGAAGATCGTAGGAATCGGCGATGTCCATATCAAAATCAGTATTGGTTGCAGTATGGTGTTAAAAGATGTCAGACATGTGCCCGACCTTCGTCTCAATCTCATTTCCGGGACAACCTTAGATCGGGAAGGCTACGACAACTACTTCAGCAATGGCACCTGGAAGCTGATAAAAGTAGCCATGGTTATCGCCCGAGGACAGATAAATGACACACTATACAAGACCCATGTGAAGGTAATTTCAGAAAGTCTCAATGTAGTTGAAGATGAGACTTCACCAAATTTGTGGCATAAAATACTCGGACACATGGGGGAGAAAGGATTACTTACACTAGCAAGGAAGAAACTAATTGTAGTATCAAAAGGTATTCCATTAAACCCTTGTGATTACTGTTTATTTGGAAAGCATCATAGAGTCCCATTCAACTCAACTACCAAAAGAAGATCAGAGTTGTTGAGTTTAATACACACTGATGTTTGTGGTCCTATAGAAGTGGAGTCTGTAGGCGGTAATAAATATTTTCTCACATTCATTGACGATGCTTCACGAAAAGTGTGGGTATATTTTTTGAAAACAAGGGACCAGCTGCTCGATTACTTCAAGGCATTCCACGCCATGGTAGAGCGGGAAACGGGAAAGAAGCTAAAGTGCCTTCGATCAGACAATGGAGGCGAGTACACTTCCAACGAGTTCCGAGCATACTGCTTTGAACGCGGTATCCGACATGAGAAGACGGTCCCACGTACCCCACAACATAATGGTGTAGCCGAGAAAATGAACCGGACCATTATGGACATAGTCAGAAGTATGATCAGTATGGCTAAGTTGTCAAAGTCATTCTGGGGTGAAGCAGTTAGAGCCATTGTCTATCTGATCAACAGATCACCATCAGTACCGCTACAGTTTGAAGTACCAGAAAAGGTATGGACTGAAAGAGATCCCTCCTACTCTCACCTAAGAGTATTTGGGTGCAAGGCGTTTGCACACGTATCCAAGGAGCAAAGACAGAAGCTCGACCTGAAGTCAATTCCATGCATCTTCATCGGTTATGGAGACGAAGAATTCGGATACAGACTATGGGATCCAGAATCAAATAAGGTTATCAGAAGCAGGGATGTTATGTTCCAAGAGAAACAGACATATAAAGACACTGAAAAGACCACGAAGTCCAGTGGTACCAGTCCCAGTGTTACAGACATCATCCCAGATCCTGCACCAGTACAGTTGACCCCAGATAATGAAGAAATGCAGGATGAAATTCCAGAAGCAGGGGAGGAAGAAGAACATGAGGGTGTTGAGCAGGGAGAGCCACAAACCCCTCCACCAAAAGCTACAGAACCAGAAGTAGCTCCTCCATTTGAAGAGCCTCAGCCAAGAAGATCTGAAAGAGGCCGACCGCTGATTCCATCGAGGAGATATCCAGAGTCAGACTATATTCTGCTTACTGATGAAGGGGAGCCAGAATGCTTTCAGGAAGTAAAGACCCATTTAGACAAATGTAAATGGGTGCAAGCTATGCAAGAAGAGATGAGTTCCTTGCAGAAGAACCAGACTTATGATTTGGTGAGACTTCCCAAAGGCAAGAAAGCATTAAAAAACAAATGGGTGTTCAAGCTGAAGAAAGACGCTAACGGAAAGCCGATGAAGCACAAGGCCCGATTGGTCGTCAAAGGATTCCAACAGAAAAAAGGCATTGACTTTGATGAGATATTCTCACCAGTAGTGAAAATGACTTCAATCCGAGTGATACTCAGATTGACAGCTAGTCTGAACCTAGAGCTTGAACAAATGGACGTCAAGACAGCATTCCTCCATGGAGATCTACATGAGGAACTTTATATGGACCAACCAAAAGGTTTTAAAGTTAGAGGGAAAGAGCATATGGTCTGCAAACTGAATAAGAGTCTCTACGGCCTCAAGCAAGCACCGAGGCAATGGTACATAAAGTTTGACTCATTTATGGTGGGTCATGGTTACAAGAGAACTGTTGCAGATCAATGCGTCTATATTCAGAAATTCCCAGATGGTAACTTTGTTATTCTATTGTTGTATGTTGACGACATGTTGATAGTTGGACAAGATGCTAGTATGATCAATAAGCTGAAACAAGAATTGTCCAAGTCCTTTGACATGAAGGACCTAGGCCCAGCTCAACAGATATTGGGCATAAAGATTGTTCGTGACAGGAAAGCCAAGAAATTATGGTTGTCACAAGAAAAGTACGTTGAACGGGTGATTGCAAAGTTCAACATGGGAAATGCCAAGCCAGTCAGTACTCCACTGGCTAATCACTTCAAACTAAGCAAGCGATCGTGTCCCTCTTCGACGAAAGAGAAGGAAGAGATGGAAGCAATCCCTTACTCTTCAGCAGTTGGTAGTTTGATGTATGCAATGGTTTGTACAAGACCAGATATTGCCCACGCTGTAGGCGTTGTGAGCAGATTTCTTTCAAATCTAGGCAAAGACCATTGGGAAGCAGTCAAGTGGATTCTTAGGTACCTGAAGAGTACATCAAAACTATGCTTATGTTATGGGGGAGCAGAACCAGTTTTGGAAGGCAATACAGATTCAGACATGGCCGGTGATGTGGATAGCAGAAAATCTACATCAGGATTCCTATTTACTTTTGCAGGGGGAGCTGTATCATGGCAATCCAAATTGCAGAAGTGTATCGCCTTATCTACAACAGAGGCAGAGTACATTGTCGCAGCAGAAGCTGGGAAGGAAATGTTATGGGTGAAGTGATTTCTCCAAGAACTACGTGTTAGCCAGAAAGAATACAAAGTACATTGTGACAGTCAGAGTGCTCTAGACTTGAGCAAGAATTCAATGTACCATTCCCGCACGAAGCATATCGACATTCGCTATCACTGGATACGCGAAGTAATGGAGTTACAACTGTTGAAACTTGTGAAGATCCACACAGACGAGAACCCAGCAGATATGTTGACAAAGGTTGTTACTCGAGAGAAGCTAGAGCTATGCAGAGACATAGCCAGGATGGACATAAACTGAAGTGCAGCAGAAGACGTTCTCCTTCGATAGGTATGGAAGGGGGAGAATTGATGGTTCCATACCAAATTATGAAGCAAATGTTGACAAACAACTTCAATGGGAGGTGCCTAACTCACATAGTCAAAAGAGGTGCCAAACATGACCTAACCATGGCCAAACTTTCTTTGATTTTTCCCTTCCCTTCACCCTATAAATAGGGAAGCTTGTCATTGTTGTAGATATCACCAATTCAAGAAATCAAGTAGAGTTGAGAGTTGTGTGCATCAACAAAGAGAATTGTAAAGAACCAAGAGAGTTCTTGTGAGGTAGAGAGATAAATTATGAGGTTGAGTTGAGTGGAGAGAATAACTTGTATTCTCCTCCTCCCCCATTTTTCTTCTAAAGATAGTGAAACTCTCTCTAAAGTGGACGTAGGTACCAATTGGACCGAACCACTATATATCTTGGTGTCTATATTTCTTGTGTGTGTGTGTGTTTGAAGTTGATACATGTACAACACCAACATGGGTACGACGACCCTTGACGAATTATTCGTACTTCATAGTGTAACTACAATTTTCCTTTTATTTCTTATTTTTATCTTGATGATACACATAGGACATGCTCAAGAGCTGTGATTCATATAGTGATGTGAGCCTATAATGTATGGTTTGACATGCAGGAATTAAATGAAAAGAAAATAAAAATAGAATGGAATGAGAATGAAAATTTTATTTTTTATTTTGCTTTGATTTCAATATCACTAATTAGATAATGAAATATCACTAGTTAGTCATGAATGACTTTTTATTTTATGTAATAATTTTTCAGAAAATGACCTTTCTAATTTTAAAATAAATATCAAACAAAACAAAAGAATGACCGGAAACATTCCCACCACACCTTACCAAACATATATAACAGAGGATCTCTTATCCAAGTTAGCATTATTAAAATTACTCTATACATATAAAAATATGTTAATAGATATAATTATTTAAATTACATGTACAAAAAATAAAAATAAGAAGATCTCTCAATCAATCTCTCAAAATCGCATTATCAAAATTATCTATGCATTGAAATATAATTTGACAGATACAATTATTGAAGTTTACAACTCAAATTTTTAGAATAGTCAATAATTAAAATTTAAGAGTTGCGAGTTTCGAATACAAATAATTTTCAGAACTACCATTGAGCATTGACAAACAATGGCAACCTTACATGTTGTAACCAAATTTATGACAACAAAAAATGTTGTACACTATAAAATAATTAGGCAAAATGAGAAAAAAATAAATAAATAAAAGGGATAGAAGAAAAACCAGATTCAATCTAGAATTTACAGAAAAGAATAGGCATTATTCATTTATTTATTTTATATACAGGTCTCATACAATATCCACGTGTCAACATAGGAGTCCTGTATCACCAATATAATCAACACTCAAATCCACCATATGTCAAGCCCCAATATAGAATAAAAATTAAAAAACACAACAAAAAAAAAAGAAAAGAGGAAAATAAATAGTAAATAAGAAGACTACTCAGCAGCATTGAACAAATCTCATCCGTCAACGATATTACAGATCTACGATCCACGTCCCTCCACGTCGACAAACACGTGTCTATCTACATCAAAGCAACGGCGAGAAATGATCCAGTGAGAGCGGTCCCGGCAATGACCACTCTGTTCACCCAACCATCAACCGACACACCACTCGACGGAGGAGTCTCGACTGTGGGCCCAGCTGCCGGAGATGGGACTTCGGACGGCGGCGCCGGCGGCGAAGCGATGCTCGGAGACGGAGAAGGGGTAGTGGAAGGGGACGAAGAGGGAGATGTTGATGGGGTCGGGGTCGGGGTCGGGGACGGAGATGGTGACGCTACCTCCGGCGCGGGCGCGGGTGCCGGCGATGGTGACGGCGTTTTGGCCACCGGCGACGGCGAGGGGGTGGCTGTGGGTGACACCACTGGGGTGGGTGTGGGGGCTTGGGCAATGCATGAGGTGGTAAATAGAGCTAGAAAGAGGAGAAATTGGAGGGAACCCATTTCTAGAGAGAGAAAGTTGATACTTTTAGAGAGAGAGAAAGGGGTTTGGGTTGAGAGGGGGACTGTAAAGGGAGTATATAAGGAGGAGAGGGAGAGAGAGGGAGCGGAGGTTGAGAGAGAATGATTAATTAATAATTTTGGATTCTTGAATCATTAGGATATATAGATATAGAATATATATATAGATATATAGGCTAATGATTCATGGATTTATATATAGATATCAGGAATGTGTAAATAACTTCTTATAGATTTTAAAATACCATTATATTTTATAAAACGTACACTTTGATTCATTTAAGTCATTTTTTGATGATGGATTTGTGTTTTTACTATTATACCTTTATTTTTTTATTTTTTAATTAAATATAATGAATGAGGTGAATATGAAATGACAAAAAATGTCATATATACAAAATGGTACCGTTTTGTGCATATATTGGTTTATACATCGTAATTACAAAATGACTAAAAAGGACATATACAAAACGGTAGTGTTTTGTATATTTATTGCTTGAAACGAAAACGTTTTGTATGTGGGATCCAGCTATACAACACTTACATTTTTAGGGTTTCATCTCTTCTTAGTGTCGTTGCTCTCTTCTCTCAGATCTGATAGAAACGTACATGTCACTGATATAAACCCTAATCATTCAACTATTCTCTGTCTGCAAGTACGAACACGAGGATTCAATAGTTTCTCTTTAAGACAAAAAATTTGCACATCCATAGAACCTTCTGCCAGGGTTTTGATTTGTGAATGAAGTAGTTAGGGGAGTTGGGACATGACACTCGCATTCTACTTCATCTTTTGGCCAAGTTCTTTTGCTGATCCGAGAATTTGTACTAAAAGAAGAAGACTTGTTTGCTAAAAAGGAAACCAAAAATTAGGGTTCAAAGCAAAAAAATTGGCCAAATTTGTTAGAGGAGGGAGGAGAAAGAGAGAAAAATTAGTCTTACAAGTAGAGAGAAAGGGAGAAGGCAAGGAAAATACAACAATAATGGAAGTTAGACATTCATTCTAGAGAGAGAGAGAGAGAGGATTGCCGAGAGAGAGGGATGGAGAGGGTGAACTCATTTGCTGCAGATTTGATAAAAGAGGGAGGAGAGAGAGTGAAATGTATATTGTGTACATTAATATTAAAACCATATACACATATATAATTTAAATGAAAGACATTTTGGTAACAATACAAAGGGCATTTTGTGTATTTATAAAACTAAACAGCATGTGAAACGCACATGCCTTTTTTTTTGCTTGAAAAGTTCTCTGAATAGTGTCGCAGGAGGTCTTTGTGCACATTTTTGCCAAATTATAGGGACTTAATTGCACAAATTGAACTATAGAAGGATTATTTGCACATTCCTGATAGTGTAGAGAGATTTTGTCCCTTCACCCATTCATGAATTGGGGTGGTGTTTGGAATGGGGTTATTACTTCCTCTTGGTTTCTTGGAAGTTTCTCAAAGTTCAGAATTGTTTGTTAATAAGGTCATATATGTCAATTTACAGATTTTATGTTTGTTAATGGGGGCAAATATGCCGATTTACAGATTTTATAATTCTTTGATTCTTCTAACCTTTAAGAAACTATACCGGAAGAAATTAAATTAAAAAAACATATTTCAAAAGTATTACATGATTAAAAACGAAAATGGATGGAGCAATTTTGTTTATTACCATTATTATTCATGGCTACATTGTATCCCTATCATGCCAAAATATTAGGTTAGTGTTTTCAATTTGATATTCTGTTTTTCAACGGGCATGGTGAAATCAAAATATAACATTTTATTTTGTTATATTACAATCTATGAATTACAATTACTATATAAGTACAATTACAGTCGCACTAGTATAACGGTGATTGATTTTCGGATGAATATTGATATTAAATAGTAGTGTTAATATTTTCAAAATTTTTATAAATAAGACAATATTTAAATACGACAGATCAGGATATAATGTGAAATTAAATAAATTATTGATATTAAATAATAGTGTCAGTTATTTCCAAAAAAGTTATGAATAAAATAATACTTAAAATTTCAAGTCGATAATCAATCAAAATTTTATAATCAACATTTATTTGACTCTTTATTTTTCGGTATCACAAAATTGTTACTCTCAAACTACCAATAATTTCTTCTGAAATTGTTATTTACCGGTAATCTAAAAAATTGAATAAATATCTGTCTAAATTACGGGTGGGCAAGCTTTAGTAATTTGCTTGATTGCTTGATTAAGTTATTGTACTCCTACTTTGATACTCCTATTTTGCATTTTAATTTACGTAAATGCCACATTTCTTGAACATGTGATCAAATGGCTCATGGTCAGTAAAATGTCTTAATCTACTCTCTACTGGCTTATATGTGTGTGTATATATATATATATATATTTTAATACGTATATAAATGTATGCATATACATATATTATTATATTGTAGAATTTCTTTTTCACAGTCTGTCCTCCGCGTTAACCTTTCCAACAACTCCTAGCGTGGTCGGTGAATTTCCAGGAATGCCATTCTCAATATTATATATATATATATATATATATATATATCACCTCTTGGCGTGATTAGTGAAACCATGTTCCACTTAAACTCCTTGAATTTTGCTTACAATTTACATGGACCGGTTTTATTTTCAAATATTTCACTTAGATGCCCTCTAAGTAACGACAGTTTATTTTCAAATGATGTAGGATGAAAAGATTAAGTTACTCTTATCTAAGTATACACATACATTTGAATGTGAAAAAAAATTGGAGTGATGTCAACAGTTCCATTCATCAATTGATGCTCAATTAACAACAAGACTTTCGTAAAAATATTTAAAAAAAGAGGCGGCCTATGTAAAATATATATGAAATTCGGAGGTGTAGGTGATATTTACCTAATTTTTAATGTACCACTATTGATCATTACCTTGTAGCAAATGTAATATGTTAGAATTAATTTTGTTATACGATTAACCATTTAGCTCCATCCTTTTTAAAAAAGGATCATAAACTCGTGAATGATTTTGATGGGCCACCATGTGTATTTCCATCACACGACACGTGTCCATGACTTTGGTGATGATGAGGACAGTTTGTGTTGTATCAGAGGGTTGGCTTATAGTTTATGTGTATTTCAGGGGAAAGTAGTTTATATTTTCACAAATTATTGGTTCAAGCATTCAGGATAAACTGCAATGTAAATGTTTAATTTGATGTGTTTTTATATCTGAATATATACATGTATATATTTATTGTGAAGGGCTGATACTTTCCTATATTATATTACAATCTGATTAGCTGTATTATAGCCGTTAGTTGAGAAAAAATGGGGAGAGTGAGAAAGTATTAAACTAAACCATGTGTGGTGTGATGGGTCACCACCAACATGTTCTTTTCTATTCGAAATTTTATATGTTTGTCTTTATGTCGTGTGTCTGAATGTGGAAGATTAAGAACTAAGAAAGTGACAGACAACGGCAAAGAGGCTCATTAATTCTATGCATCTAGTGTGATTTGAGGACACGTGTCCGCTTATGCTCTAGAAGCGTGGTGTCAAGCAAGGAAGATGATAGTATTGTAATTATATGCATATATATATATGTATAGATATCTATATATATATACACACATATGATAATTACGAAAGCCAGTTATCTAGAATGCAAAAGCTGGCAAGTGTTGGTTATGAATTAGAATTTGAAGAAATTGAGTAACATATTACATATATTTACTATAGCTTCACCATTAATACTTTCATCACTTCTCCTTATGTAACATTTCACATCTAGTGTGCCAAAAAATTGGACATGCAACGATTAAATGTTCTACAAGAACTTATTTACACCGCGTCTATACACACGTTTGTATTTGTGTCTACATATCAAAATCATGACATTGACTATGTAATTTAATACTTTATTTTGAATTTTGTTGAAAATTGGATGTTATTACCACTTAAAATTAGTGTTAAAAAAACTTGAAAAATGAAGCTTTTCTAAATTGCTGACTGAAAAATAACTCATAAAAATCATAGCTCTATATTTTTAGTAGGTGGTGGGTAGTCGGGATCTTGGTCATAAGTCATAACTATTAAAAATAAGAGAGAACAATTATCTTTCCTCGGAATTTATTTAATTACACCCGAACTTCTTAGCATTATCGTTTTTTCCCTGAGAATGTTATAGTCATGTCACCAAAAGTTATTAACTTAAGTGTTGCTTGTCTTTAACCATAGTCGAAGGGGGCATTTATTACAAAATATAAACCGAAAGAAAAGTAATAATAATTATCCAAATTAGAAAGAGTGCGAGAGAAATTTAACAAATCTCGAAAGGATATATATGTTATTATCCAAAAAATAATGAGAATGTTTTACATATATATATTTCAAAGGGCAATATATATATATATATATATATATATATATATATATTCACACACACATGTAAAAATGAAATTAAAGATAAAATAAAAATTAGTGAAGGAAATTACCTACATTATCTTTCATTTTCATATTAGCGAGTGTTGGGACCATTTCTAAGTGATGCTTCCTAGAATCCTTTGAGATATATGTGGGATGGCATGACTGGCATGGAAATTGGACAAGAAAAGAAACATTCTCCTTTGGATTTACTCACCATTCTAGTCAAAGCAACCTCGAAAGAGTGGTCCTTGACAGGTTTTCATTTTTGATGTCAACAAAAATTAAATGTTGGGGAAGAGAAAGATATTCTTTAAATCCAAGCAATAGGTTTGTTTGGATGTATTCTTGGTAGCAAGATATTGCAGCAAGGCCATGTTGGTGTATCCAGACCATCCTTTTCGAAAACATGTATACAGTTACAAACAAAATCATACACACATACCACAAAGATATAGAGATTTATAAGTGGTTTAGCCAAATTACCCTACGTTCACGGAGTGCATCAATATTCACTATAAATTAAGAGGATTACAATAATGAATAACTCATACCGTGTTTCACTCACACGTGTATCGCTCACCCGGTGTTTCACTCACACCATAAAAATATTATTCTGTATTTTTCTCTCTCTTCTCCTCACTTTGTACACTCAATTCTTCCTTGAGAACTCCCCTAATTATAGTCAAAGAGTCTTGGATTGAATGGCCAAGATTTGGTTTCACCAACCAAAATGGATGACCCAGATTTGTGCTTCTTCAACAAGAAAATAATAAAAAAGAATATCCCATATTGAGATCTCTTAATCAAAATAGAAAACTTAATGACCAAGTTTTCTTGCTCCCTAAGAAAATGAGCCACTAATCATAACAATCTCACACTTAGCAAACTTTTCATCAATAAATCAACTCCATCAATGACCAGTAATTATGATGCGCTCATTTATGTCTTCAAGCTTGAAGACCCACTGAAGTTGAGCACAACTTCAGTTTCTTTATTGTCACTACTTTGGTCAACATGTCGGTTGGATTCTTACTGCGCCCTGGATCTTCTCAAGTCTCAATACCCCGTCTTCTAATAATGATCTAATGAAGTGATAATGAAGTTCTATATGCTTGGCTCTCGAATGAAATGTTGAATTCTTTACCAGATGTATCGCACTTCGACTATCACTATGCAAAACATTCTTCTCTTGCTTAAACTACCAACAAACCCTGTAATAAAATCTATTCTTTACTAGTCTCTATCACAACTATATACTCAGCCTCTGTAGTAGATAATGCTATAATCCTTTGTATATGCGAAACCCAACTGATTATAGTAGTACCTACTGTAAATATGCAGCCAATAATACTTCTTCTGTGATCTATCTCACCAGCAAAATTTGAATCTACACAGTCATATAGCTTCACTTCGCCTTTTCCAAAACAAAGACATATGTATGTGGTACCTTGTAAATATCTCAATATCCACTTCATTACTTCCCAATGAGTATTTCTTTTATTAAACATGAACCTGATGACAGATTCCACTGCAAATGCAATATGTGGTCTCGTACAAACCATTGCATACATCAAGCTTCCAATAGCTGAAATGTATGGAAATTCGTCATGATGTTCTTTTTTTGTTTTGTCTTGGGATACTGGTATTTGGATAGTCAAAAAAGATTAACCAATGGTGTGCTAACTGACTTAACATCACTCGTATTGAACTGCTTCAGAATTCGTTCAACGTAGTCAGTTTGAGACAACTGCAAAATACCTTTTTGCTTGTCCCTATTGATTCCCATACCCAGAATCTGCTTTGTTGCACCCAAGTTCTTCATCTCGAACTCATTTTCCAACTACTTCTTCAACTTACTAATTTCACCAAAATTAGACTCAGCTACTAACATGTCATCAACATAAAATAAAAGAATGATGTTACTCGTGTCAAACCTCTTAAAGTAGCACTAATAGTCAGCGTTGCATTTGTTGTAACCATGTCTATGCACAAACCTATCAAATTTATTGTACCATTGTCTTCGGAATTTTTTAAAACCATACAAGCTCTTTTCCAATTTACACTCAAGCTTCTCTTTTCCTCTGACTGATAAACCTTCCAGTTGTTGTATGTAGATCTTCTCTTTTATGTCAACGTGGAGGAAATCAGTCTTGGCATCTAACTGCCTCAGGTGCAAACCTTATGCTGCAACAATATTAAGAATTGAACAAATGACATTCAGTTTTACGACCGGGGAAAAGATGTTGGTGTAGTCGATTCCTTCTTTCCGCTGAAAGGCTTTGACTACAAGTCTTGCCTGGTATCTCTTGGAACCATCATATTCCTCTTTAACCCTGTACACCCATTTGTTATAGAGAGCTTTCTTGCTTACCGGTAGCTCGGTTAGCTCCCATATTTTGTTGGAGATAAGGGACTCCATCTTATTTTTCATTGCAAGCCCCCACTGCTCGCATCTGCTGCATGACACGCCTCGTCATAGCATTATGGTTCATCTTCCTCTGTGAACAATAAATAATTCATGTATCTCCTGTTTGGCACATGCGGTCGTGAAGACTTCCTAGGTACAGGAATATAAGTCAGAGACTGCGGTGCATCATCTTGTTGAGTATTGTTCTTTGCAATCGGTTCCTCTGATTGATGACTCTCAATTGTTTGTTGTGCCACATTACTGTCTTAAATATCATCTAACTCAACATACATATGATCACTTTGTGCTGAATGATTTGAGGTTGTTGTGTTTCTATCTTTGTACATTATATTTTCATTGAATACTACATCTTGCTTCTGATCACCTTATTGTTTTGGTCATCCCAGATGCGGTAACCAAACTCATCACCGCCGTATCTAATAAAAGTGTCTTTTTGTAATTTGGGATCAAGCTTTCCCTTTCCATGATCACTAATATGCACATATGCAACACAACCTAAAATTCTTAAATGTGAAAGAGTTACCTCTTTACTACTCCATACCTCTTCTAGTATTTTGTGCTCCAATGGTACCGATGGACCTCAATTGATTAGGTACGCTACTGTATTGACTGCTTCTGCCAAGAACTATTTTAGCAATCCTTTCTATATGCGTATGCTTCTGGCTCTCTTAGTCAAAATCCAGTTCATACGTTTCGTTATGCCATTCTGTTATGGTGTATGTGGAATATTATTATCTAATCTGATACTGTTCTTGTAATGCCCCAAAATCCAAAGAACCTCTCGTACTGGAGTCTAGGATCACTGGAGTGCCACCTAACAAATCTAACAAAAATTAGGCAGAGTTCCGTCTGTACGGGAACCCTCCAGTGGATAAGGTCCACTCCATACACCCAATATATACATCCTAAACAACAGAAGAAACCATCCCAAATACACAACAAGGGATCGGAATCAACGGCACAACAAAGTCGCCACCCCTCCAAGACCCACAACATAAACATGGTCTAAAATATACATCATCCAACAGACAGTAAGGAGATACAAGCCAACCTGGCAAAATATACAAACCGCCACACCCTTGGGTGCCAAAAGAATAATACAGTCATCCAAAAGGGCAAGGTAAACACAAACTAGCCCTAAACATGACATACAAAATAACATATAACAGTAAGTCCCAACATGCCAACAACATCACAACAACTACATCCAACCTTGTCTGGTCACATAACCTAAAAATAATAAATACAAGGGGAATGAGCTCACAATGCTCAGTAGGGAAACGCCCGTTGTCTCCGCCCTAACTGGCAAGACTAATTGGCTCTTCCCAAAACCAAAATCGGATCCCATCCTGGAACAATATAAAACATACATCTCATCTCGGTCTACGTACCCATGAGATCCACAACTTGACACACTGAATAACCATCAATCTAGCTATAACAACAGTAAGAGAATCGTAGAGCAAGTTTATATATATACAAATGTCTCAACTAACTGATATCATGAAATGAAGTGAGAATTTGATGCATGTCCATGTCTACCTACATTTCCAGACACGAGTCTCAGGCGTAGCTTTCTTTGCTACCCTGTAGTCATCCTGTATGACCAACTGCGTACGTGACTCATTTTGGATATTCGTAACCTGGAGTCCTAGGAACAAATGGGCATTTCGTACTCCGGAATCCCTAACATAACGCGGAAACCAAATCCTAGGCATAGCTCACACTACTACCTTGCAGTCAACCTGTACGATTAACTGCGTACGTAACTCATCTAGGATGTTCGTACCCCGGAGTTCTAGGAACAAGCGAAATCTTTGTACCCCCGAATCTCTACACCAAGATGGTTGTACCCCGGCGTCTGGTGTTCAATGCAACTATACTCTCTCGTCTCCCAAAGACTACATGCTCGTGAGATGAATATGACTTATAATAGTACCATCATGCGATCGCTAGCACCCTAGACATACATGCATGATTTCCAAATCATTTTAATTTAATACACACATAACATGCTTGAATAAAATCACATAGGCATGTACACATCATCCTATCGTCATTTTCCAGTAATACAAACTTATTACTTATATCACTTTCAAATAATATAATCAATTTAATACATACACAACATGCTTTAATAAAATCATATAAGCACGAAACACGTGAACTCTTAATAATACTTATTTAATTTTTATTCATTTATTTTCCTCAAATAATTTTATTTATTTATTTACCCAAATAATTTTATTTATTTATTTAATTTCATTCTTTTCGATTTAAACATGTTAAACATAAATTTTCAAGTCATTACAACTTCCGAACATCACAACTATAATTTCACACGCCTCATAATGCGTGAACCAGTAAATAAAACTACGGTTAGAAGCATGCACAAACACAGCGATGAACCAACACAGGTTCCCGAACCGCAATCCTAAAAAATAGCTTTTTGCACCGTTAATCCAATCGAACCCCGCGACGCGCCAAAACAATCACCACGATGCTTTGAAAACGCGATCCACACCAAACCATTCAATGAATCATCCCCAAAATCGAATATGACGTACACGCCACTAAAGCCCAGCTACCCTCCGAAGGACATGCGAAACGGAGCACAGATTGGCACTGAACCAGTGTCAAAACCTCAGACCGAACATGCTGTCCAAACACGCCCTCTGCCCCTCATAACCATGCCACTACCACCTGCACCCTCAGGCGACCTGCTACCACCAGCTGTTGCAGTTGCCGCCGCGCGCCTCTCTCTGGCGAACACCCCCTTCACTGCCGCTGATCGCTTTCCCCCTCTCTCTTCCTGGTTCCCCTCTCTCCTCTCTCTCTACATAGGCTCTCTCTCTCACAGAGACAAACAAAGAAGAAGATGATCTGAGGAAGACTGTGTGCGTGTGTGTGCGTATGTGTAATTGTGTGTGTGTGTGTGTGTATATATATATATTTAACTTAATACACATATACCCACCTAATTAAGAATTAATAAAAATATAAAATTTTGAATACCAACAATTATCTCCCCAACAACAATTTTAATTGATCAACAATACTAATAATAAATAATAATAATAATAAAAAAATATACGGGACTTTACAGTTCTCATAGCAAAAGTTTTAAAACTGGTGTTTTCACCACCATTATCAGATCTTAATCTCTTTATCTTCAAACCCATCTCATTCTCCACCATGGATTTTCATTTCTTGAACACATCGTAAGCTTCAAATTTATGTTTCAAGAAGTAAACCCATACCTTTTTAGAATGGTCGTCAATGAAAGTCACGAAATAGGACTTTCTGCTAAGAGATGAGACATTTGCTGGACCTAAGATATCAGTGTGAACTAGCTTAAATTTCTTCTTTTTGAGAGTTCTGTTATTGCTCTAGAAACTCATCATCTTCTGCTTATCGAATACGTAATTATCACAAAAGTCGATATCAATCAATTTTAAGCCTGGTAGTTTTCCCTTCAAGAGTATAACCTTGAGCCCCTTTTTCACTTATGTAACCTAGCCTCTAGTGCCATAGGTTGTGATCATCTTTGCTTTCTGCAACTGCTATCAATGTGCTAGCACTGGTGGTTGTGTAGAGCATACCAAACTTCTTTCCTCGTGCTATAGTCATATCTCATCTGAAACCTTATACTCATCATATTTGAAGGTGGTCATATAACCATCACTCGCCAATCGACTTACTGAGATAAGGTTCTTCTTCAAGTCTCGAATGTGTCTTACATCCTTTAACTTCCATATCGATTCACCGAGTCTGATATGTACTTCACCTTTGCTTATGACATTGCAAGGCTGATTGTCACCTAGATAAACCTTTCCCAGGTTACCAGGTACATAGCTCTCAAAGAGCTCTCGACTGGAGGTGGCATGGAATGATGCTCCGAGTCCAAGACCCAAAACTCTATCTTGCTCTCCAAAGAGCATATACACGCATCATTTGTTTTTTCTGACATAATATTTCCTTCAGTCTTGCTGTCTGCTTCCTTCTTCGGAGATCTGCACTGGTTTTTGTAATGATCAATTTTATCGCAATTCCAACATTCAATCTCCTTGGAGTTCTTGGGATTTCAAGACTGTGATCTTCTATGTCTCGAATTGGAATGACCACGTCCATAACTTCCGCCATTCTTTATACTCAAACTTCTTCATCTGCTTCAACATTTAATGTTGAACCACTGTTAGAAGTGTCTATTGTTTGCCTTCTGATCTCTTCTGTAAGGATCATGCTCACTACGGAATCATACTCCATTTTTGCTCTCCTAGAAAAGTTACGAAGTGCAGCAACTGTGCTGCTTCAATTTTTCAGCAATTGACTTAGAACTATAACTACTCTAATCTCATATGTGATGGGAAGATCAACGGATTCTAACTGCCCAATGATCTCGTTGACAATATTTAGATGCTCACTGAACTTTTCATAATCGGGCATCTTTAGATTAAATAATCTTTTAGCGAGATGTACCTTATTTGCTGCAGACGGCTATTCATACATGTTGGAAAGGGTTTCCATGAGAGACCTTGTTGTCTTCTCATTCTTTATATTGAAGGCAATGGACTTTGAGAACTTCAGTCCGATCGTACCGAGAGCCTTTCGATCAAGGATTTTTTACTCCTCTTCTATCATCGATTCTTGCTTCTATTCTTTTAATGGTAAATACACATTTTTTTGTAATAATAAATCCTCTATTTGCATCTTTCAAAAGGAAAAGTTTGTACCGACAAACTTGTCAATCATGGCTATCTTCCCTTATATCATTGCTCCCACTTAGCTTGTTTGATATGTTCAGAGTCGAACTTACACAAATCTGAGTGTACGGTTGTGTCTAGAACGTTTCAAAAGATCTTAGGAACTAATCCTCAAATAGATATGGAAACTTTTAGGGGATCGATCGCTAATATCGACGATCTCAAGCTTGAGTGATCGATCTTCAATATCTGCGATCGATTTCAGGCTGTAACAAAAACTTTTTGTGCAATCGATCGCTAATCTCTGCAATCAATCACAGGCCTATTGACGTCATTTCGTCTTCAACCTTCAGATGGTCACCGACGGCAAGACGAGTGGACTTTTCGATGAGGCGCGTATGACATTGGTTTTCGACGTGGTTTGGACCGTTTGTTTCGTCTAGATGAGACGAACACGATAGTGTGCTTAAAACTCGATTTCGCGCAACTTGAATTTTTGAACCCGAAACAACTTGCTGGACCCGCAAGTTTTCTGGACCCGCTTCAGCCTGAAGGCTTTGATACCACTTGTTGGAATTTCCACACTTTCTTCGAAAACACGCACACAATAGCAAACAAAATCACACACACCCCACGAAGATACAAAGAAATACTATTATGTTTCTTTATCTTTTCTCTCGCATCAATTCTTCCTTGAGAACTCCCCTATTTATAGCCAAGGAGTCTTGGAATGAATGACCAAGATTTGGTTTCACTATCCAAGATGGATGACCCAGATTTGTGCTACTTTACCAAGAAAAGAATAAAATAGAATATTCCATATTGAGATGTCCTCATCAAAATAATTCCTCTATAAGAAAAGAAGAAAAGAATAAAATAGAATATTCCATATTGAGATGTCCTCATCAAAATAGTTCCTCTGTAAGAAAAGGAATCACCAATCATAATAGGCCAACCATGAGATTATTATTATTTTGGGAGGTTGCTCGCAATTGTTAAATGTTATATATCTTTGCATGCTTAAAAATTATAAGAGAGTAATTTTTATCATAATAACATATAAAATATATTAATTTCGAAGACACAGAAACTACAACCACGTTGAATTTTTGCTTGCATAGCTAATAACTCTACTTTCTACGAAAAAGTGTCGTAACAAAAGTGTAAATCCATTATCTACTATAAGTTCCGTAGCAAAAAGATGGATGAACTGAAATTCACTTTTTCCGTTAGTATGTTATATTCTTTGATAATTACTAGTACTCCAGTTTCAATAAATGGTGAATGAAAAATTCGACAAATTACGATAAACATTCCTATGATTTTAAAAGTGTGCGAAAAATTTCCTCATGATTTTTAAACACCCCTATACTTTTCAAAGAGTGCAAATAGCCCCATCCAAACCTTTTTTCGGTGATTGAGATGGGGGTTTTCTGCACATTTCTGAAATCATAGGAGTGTTTTGCGCAACGTGACTGAATTCCGGCAAAAAAAATAAACGGAACAATATTAAAAGGGTCAAAATGTACACTTTTGGAATAGTATTGGAATTATTTTCACAAAATAAACTAAATAAGAGTTTTTCACATATTTTTAAAATCATAAGTGTATTTAACACCATTTGTCCATGTTAAATACACGTGTTCTGAAAAAACTATTACTCATGTTTAAGTCTTATATAAATGAGATGTTATTCTGAGACTATTCATGTTGAGTTGACACTTTCACTATGCTCAAATCCTTTGGCACTTAATTTATTATGGTTCATTTTATGAGATTAATTGACTCCCAAATCAAAATGGTTGGTCTATTAAGAAATTGCTTTTGATGCAAACATTTAAAAATGAAAAGTGCAGAGTTGACATTTCAAAAAGGATAGCCTAACCTTCATGATTTATTAGTTATTAGTTGTCGTGAAATGACTGACTAATATGTTATTAGATAAATGTCTCACATTTCAGACCAGTGATAACATTATAGTATTTGATAATCAAGAATTGTGATAACCCAATGGCTGCACAAGATTCAGTTTGGATGGATTTCAAAATTTTATGTAACTAAATAGTTCATTATAATTTTGAAAAATCTTGAATCAAATCACACCATTAAATGAGTGGGACTGAACTAAAACAAACCCTAAATCGTTAATGGTTTGGTTCAGTTTAAACGGTTCAAATTTATATTAATTTTTTTTTTCTCTCCTGAAAATTAATATAAAAAGAAGAAACCATTTAATTTTTTTTTTTTTTTGCTTATACTATTATTATAGGCTCAAATTTATATACTCCCTCCATCTCATATTAGTTTGTTTGGATCAGAAAACGCTCTGATACCACTTGTTAGGGTTCACACACCCTATGTACGAAACCGTGCACACCTGCAAATCAGAAAACACACACAAACACACCAAACAATCGACACAAGAATATATACGTGGTTCAGCCAAATAAGCCTACGTCCACGGAGAGCACCGTTTCACTAAAAATCACTGAGAGGATTACAAGAGGTTGATTCGCAGATCACACACGCACACACACTGTGTATACTCACGCCTGTATCACCGGAATAATATAAACGTATATTATTCCTAACTCTCTCTCTCTATTTCTGTGTACTTCTCTGCGCACCGCATGTGCTTTACTCGCACTAGGTGTTTCACTCGCACCGGTACCGGCCTTCTGGCGCCGGCCTAATCTGGCCCTCTGCCGGGTACACCGAATACAATAGGCTACACCTATATTTATAGGAGAAGCTAGAGTGGAGGACAAGTCAATCAATCCAATTAGGAATTGATCTCCTACCATAACTGTGATTTACTTGATGGCTAAGTTATATTCCCCCTTAAGAAATGAGTCACCAAATATAACAAGATCCTAGTCAAATAAAGATAGCTTGGTGGCTAAGTTTAACTTTCCCTGCAAGGAAATGAGTCACCATATCTAACAATCTCCCACTTGACGACTTTCCATCCAATCAATCAACTCCATCAATGATCAGTGCATTACGATGCTCTCATTCCTGTCTTCAAGCCTGAAGACCCACTTTAGTCATCATGACTATGCTGATAGCTCCCACTGCATGAGCAATATCTGGTATGGTGCAGACAATGTGACATATGTTGTGTCTGACCTCTCCGTCTTGCGATCGCTATCGCGTCTGACCTTTTTGTCTTCCAACCTTTGTTGATCATTACTGTCTTTTCTTCTCCCATAGCTCCCACTGAGCCTATTAGAGATATTCAGAGTCTAATTACGTAAAACCGAGTATACGGTTGCGTCGGGGGCAGTTCAAAACTTTAAGAACGCCTCTGACCGCGTCCAAAACGGCTCTAAAACGACTCCGAACGGGCCAAAACAAATTCGCACAAAAGACAGAAATTTAATCACGAAGTCAGTATCTTATCTGGGTGCGTGCGGGCGCGTCCCTGCTCTGATTGGGCTGATTCTTGCGCCAACACGTCTGGCTTCAAATTATCTTTCCGTACATATATTATAAGCCTCGTTCCGATAAACGATGCTCCGGAAAATCACGCCGAACCGAAACTGCTGCTCGACGGAGCCAAAAAACTGACCGGAACTTCAGGCGGCGCGTGGGGGCGCGTTAGGAACTTTCCGGCGACGTGCTTGACACTGCTAGCTTCGTCTCGTCGAGACGAAGCTCCTGGTGTGGTCGGTTTCTGATTTAGGGCACTCGAAAAAATCAGATCTGGACCAGATCGTCGGGCTTCGTGATTTGCTCCAACCTGGGGCTCTGATACCACTTGTTAGGATCAGAAAACGCTCTGATACCACTTGTTAGGGTTCACACACCCTATGTACGAAGCCGTGCACACCTGCAAATCAGAAAACGCACACAAACACACCAAACAATCGACACAAGAATATATACGTGGTTCAGCCAAATAAGCCTACGTCCACGGAGAGCACCGTTTCACTAAAAATCACTGAGAGGATTACAAGGAAGTGATTCGCAGATCACACACGCACACACACTGTGTATACTCACGCCTGTATCACCGGAATAATATAAACGTATATTATTCCTAACTCTCTCTCTATTTCTGTGTACTTCTCTGCGCACCGCATGTGCTTTACTCGCACTAGGTGTTTCACTCGCACCGTACCGGCCCTCTGCCGGGTACACCGAATACAATAGGCTACACCTATATTTATAGGAGAAGAGTGGAGGACAAGTCAATCAATCCAATTAGGAATTGATCTCCTACCATAACTGTGATTTACTTGATGGCTAAGTTATATTCTCCCTTAAGAAAGGAGTCACCAAATATAACAAGATCCTAGTCAAATAGAGATAGCTTGGTGACTAAGTTTAACTTTCCCTGCAAGGAAATGAGTCACCATATCTAACATAGTTATCTACTTTTTTAACTTATTCAAAAATACTGTAATCTTATACTTTTTCAAATTATCACTTTTTATTAATTTTAAAAAATAATGACACTATTAAAAATTACAACTATATGAGCAAAATTAAATACACAAAATAATTAAAAAATTATTCAAAAGTTAAACCTGAATTATTAATATGGGACAGTGAGAGTATATGTTTTTAGGCGAAGAAAAAAAACTCAAACCAAGCCCAAATTTAAAATAGTTGGTCTATTAAGAAATTTTTTTTGACGCAAACATTTAAAAATGAAAATTGCACAGTTGACATTTCAAAAAGGATAGCCTAACCTTCATCATTTCTTAGTTAGTAGTTGTCGTGAAATCACTGACTAATATAACATTATAGTATTTGTCAATCAAGAATTGTGAGAACCCGATGGCTGCACAAGATTCAGTTTGGATCGATTTCAAAATTTTATGTAATTAAATGGTTCATTATGAAATTACCAAGGGGACAATGGAAATAAGCCTAAAGGGGTGAATAGATTTTTTATAAATTTAATGATTAATTAAATTATTTATAGAATATTTAATTTTAATCAGAATAAATAGGTCATTAAAAAAGTTTTTCTAGAATAATAATATTAATCAGAGATAAAATAAATTTTTAATAAAAATACTGAATTTAAAATATTTTTGTCTTAATAAAATAATAAATTTTAATTAAATATATATTTTAATAAAAATAAAATAAAATAAAATTATTAAAAATAAATTTGTTTTAATAAAAATAATAAATTTTTTATTAAAATGATTTTTCTACACAAAAAGAATTTATCTTGTGGATTATGATGTCCTTAAATCAATATTGTGATATTGTAACCCAAAAATTATGAAGTGAGGTTATTATTGTAAGGTATAATAAAAATCATTATTGACCTACTGATTCATCGCGTATTACCACCGATCGATCACTAATGTGCCACTTAAAGGTTCGTTCACATATTTTTTACTCCACCGATCAATGGGTAACGTGAAATCAGGTTGGGATGGTTCGAACACTATTATAAATCACAACTAGAGTTATCAGAACACTTCTTTGGGTCATGCCCATGAGTAAAAGGTTCGTTCTCTTCATCGATGTGATATAGTAGACAAAATCTTTGTGAAAATAAATTAACACTAATTTATGATTTTATGAAACTTATGTTTATCTTCATATTTAAAAAAAAAAAAAATTAAATCACGTGTTCAAATAATATTGGGCCACATGAGGAGGACAACGGATTTCGTCGGGCAGAACCCAAGTATTGTTAATGAATATATATATATATATATATATATATATATATGTGTGTGTGTTTTTCTAATTATCTCTACATATGTCCTGAATTTTTGCTGTAGGATGAAAATAATTGATTATGGTAGATTTTACATCAAACTACTCCAAATTTATTTACCCAAAATGGTGGAGCCAATCTCACCTATCTTCATAATTCATTAATGTGTGTAGTCATCAGTCCTGTCCTGTGTCCCCAACTATCATCACCCACCAATCCAGTGAATTGGAAACCATTCAAACCTTACATTTTGAAATGGAAAATCAAATCCCAATAAAACCCAGAATTCTCTGCCTCCATGGCTTCAGAACAAGTGCTGCAATCCTCAAGAAACTGGTCAGCCGGTGGCCGGAGACTGTGCTCGGAAAATTGGACCTTGTTTTCGTGGATGCCCCATATCCGGCCGGAGGAAACTCCGACGTCGAAGGCATCTTTGATCCTCCCTACTATGAATGGTTCCAAGCTAACAAGGTTAAATATTTTTTCACCTGTCCCATTTTCAAATTAAAACATATAAATGTAGATGCAAAATTGCAAACTAATATGTTATATATAATACAATATGTACCTATCAATAGTACTATAAAGACCACTGGCAATGAATGTAATGTGAATTGTATTTGTTATCACAGGACTTCACAGAGTATTATAATTTTGAAGAATGTCTAGCATTCCTAGAAGATTATATGACCAAGCATGGACCTTTTGATGGTGTACTAGGCTTTTCCCAGGTACCATTTTTTGGTTGTTCTCAATATTTAATTCTTTTTTCGATTTGTCCTTCTAATTTTGGGATTTTTTTTTCCACATTGGAATTTCTGGTTTTAATCTTTGGTTTTCGGAAGTACAAACAAATGTAAATATTATATACCCTATCGGCAGTTACGGATCCAGAAAGTTATCTTAAAGGGACAAAGTTACACAATGGTATTTTTTTTTTTTTTTTGTAAATTCAATGAAGGCTTTTTACGTAAATATAGAAATTTATAGACAAATAATGCAAAAAAGAAAAAAAAAATTCAACTGAGGCATTGCCCCCACTAGTGTAACAATAGATATGTGATTCTGTCCTGTCCAGTGACGGAACTGCCCCCAGTGGAAATTTTTTTTAATTATTTTTTAGCCTAAAATTTATGATATTTAACATTTAGCCCCCACTAAAAAAAATTCCCTTAAATTAAGATATGTAACATTTAGCCCCCACTTACCTCGAAGTCTAGATCCGACCCTGATCCTGTCTGTCATGATCAGGGCTTGAAGACTTAACATCTACTCTGGAGAAAAGAGATCATACAATCTTAACTAATATACATTAATTCATTATTTATAATTTATGTATGATGAATTATAGGGGGGCATTTTGACGGCGGCCTTGCCGGGAATGCAAATGGCGGGAGTGGCTCTTACAAAGGTTCCAAGGATAAAATTTGTGATAATAATATCAGGGGCTAAGTTTGGAGGATCTAAGTTTGGGTTGCCCAAGCTTGCTGCTAATGCATTTCCAGTCAAGTGTCCTTCCCTCCACATTATAGGTACTTTTTGCATCATTTGACATTCTTGGTTATGAATTGTAATCATTCAATATATATATATAATCAAATAAACAATGCTGTTTCTTTAATGAAACTAGTTTATAAAAACTCTGAAAACAAAAATTTCAATTTACAAAAAGATTGTCATTAAAAATGGGAATTTCAGACCATTTGGGCTAGTTACTAATATCAAAACATTAAATCAAATAGACTTTTGTTTAGGACTAAGATAACGTCGAGAACAATGCACATGGGGAAAAAATTATAATTGAAAAAGTAAAATAATTATTAGTATATTATACACAAAATTCAAGTTGAAGTGTGACTGTTATAATTCAAGAAGGCATAATTTAATGTTTTATACTCTTAAATCTTAAGGTTATTTACAGTAACACTCCCTGCGGTTTGCTTAAATTACAGCTATATGCAACGTTTGTATTTTGCAAATGATTAAATTCCTGAGGTTTCAAAAAGTTGACAAAAAACCCTCTAGTGACTTTTAGGACCATGAATTTCCATTTTTGCCATTGATAAATTTCTTAATTAGTTGATAACATATTTTATTTTGAAGATGACTCTAATGCGCGCCCTTTTACTTAAAACCCAAATTACTTTTTATTTTAAACACTTTTTTTGTAGAGAGAAACTTTATTTGTAAACTAAATTCATATATCTATATATATATATATATATTATTAAATTGAAACTAACTCAAATAAATTTAAATTTAAATGTACATGTTACACTATACTATTAATAATGTTAAGTGTTAAGTGTCTAGTTAAATCTCGAAATACTCTGCATGAACTTACTATAAAAATTAAAATAGTAAAAAAAAAATTATTAGTTACATAAAAGAAAAATATTATTGATTAAAGTTAGTCTAGCATGCTGAGTGTTTTGAGATTTAACTAGACACTTTAGTATTATTAATAGTATAATGTAACATGCATATTAAAATTTTAATTTATTTGAGTTAGTTTCAATCTAATAATAATAATATATATACATATATGTATATAGATATATGAATTTAGTTTACACATAAAATTTATCTCAACAAAAAAGTGTCTAAAATAAAAAAGAATTTGATTTTTACATCCACTATCAAGGAAAAAATTTCGATCCATTCATTTTTTCTCTTCCATTCACAATCCAAGGGGCGATATTCCATCTTAAATGTGATGGTGGGATCCCACCACATGGGATGATGGAATCCCATTCCTTGGATATGTGAATGGAGTGAATGAAAGAGAGAGTGTGAATGGACATGTTACAATAGGTATTTGCTTACAATGTGATCAATGTGGTGAATCTATTAAACATAATATCCCACCACATGGGATGATGGAATCCCATTCCTTGGATATGTGAATGGAGTGAATGAAAGAGAGAGTGTGAATGGACATGTTACAATAGGTATTTGCTTACAATGTGATCAATGTGGTGAATCTATTAAACATAATATCCCACCACATGGGATGATGGAATCCCATTCCTTGGATATGTGAATGGAGTGAATGAAAGAGAGTGTGAATGGACATGTTACAATAGGTATTTGCTTACAATGTGATCAATGTGGTGAATCTATTAAACATAATGTTCTTTCTATCACTGGCCATTAGTAAAGCAAAAAGTGAGGGTTGGAGACCTATAGTGAGCATTTGTTGGTGACTATTTATAGCATATGTGATGAGGTATGGGTCTACATGCCCGACTCTAAGACTAAGTGACCAAGGCGTCCGCTTAAGGCCTCAGTCCGGGCTCCCCAAATTTTATTTTATTTTATATATGTTTTTTGTATTTTGTAAAAAATATTAGTACTTTTATAGTTTTTTAAATAATTTAATTAGTTTCTCAATCCAATTCAAGGGGATTATTTTTTTAAAAAATAAAAATTATTTTACTATAGATCCAAGAAAAATTAATAATTTATTTAACAACCTATTTGTACTAAATTCAAACCCAATTTCACAATTTTGGGCCCCAAATTTTTTTTTATTTCAGTTACTATAAACTATATAAAAAAATAATCTCAAAATTTCAACTTAGTGATATTAAAGTCTAATTCAAATCAAACTATTATCTTATTTGATCTAGAAGATTTTTCTTTAGATTACACAATATTTGAAGACTACATTTAGAATTCTCGTAATTGTCGCACTCGCACAAGACAACAATTTTTTACGCAACTACACTTAAGACTCTAGCGAATGCTGCACTTCCTTAACAACAACAAATTTTCATAACAACACCAAGATGGAAGTCGTTTTTTATTTTTTAAATATTAATAAATTTAATGTGTTTGTTGGGGTTCGTTACGTAAATGATGTAGAAATAATTTCTACACTCACAGAATAAAACTGGAAATAAGATAACTTTATTGATTTTTGTGGTGATTATAGAGTAACAGTACAGAATGCCTAAAGATCACTCTTTCTCTCTCTAAGTTTTGAAGTCCTATAAAATGAAGTCCTAGCTCGGTATTTATAGGTATAAACTTAGGCATCAGTTGATGCCATGTCAACACCAGCTTGCGAAATAATGATCCCCTATCTCGCGACCTTACTACTTGTAAGGTCCATTCACGGCCCAAATCTTTTGTCCGCGAATCCCTTTTTCCCTTGAGTATTTCCATACTCTTCCCCCCCTTTTGATGTCATAACATTTCCGCTTAGGTCATGACATGTCGCATGCGTGTTCCTTCTCATGAGCTCGAGTGTTTGGGGACTTTCTAAGGTATTTTTACTCTAGTAAGGGTAAATAAGGTCGTGATCCTCTTTTTACCTTTCCCAGAATGTTCCCCTAGATTCCACCCAACACTCCTTATGCAAGTGGCATACAAGGTCATGGGTTTTGACACTATTTATGCCTTTTGTGAAACCTCCCATGGTAACCTCTTTGGAATTCACCCCTTCACGTATCCAATATCTCATCGCGAGATCCCTTATTGGGTCTGTTCCCAATCCTGCTTTCTGCCCCCTATTTTATATCGCGTCGTGTATTTCGCGATACATGCCCCAACTCGTGAATTGTACCTTCGCGAGCTACCCTTTACATTTTTCCCCTTTGTACTTTAGGACCTATCCAAGTACTAAAGTGCAATTATCTTTTTCGTTTTTGAGGTTTGTTTTCAAAAAAATGCAATTATCCTCGATCCGCGACATCCTCTAATGCGTTTTTGAGGTTTGTTTTCAAAAAAATGCAATTATCCTCGATCCGCGACATCCTCTAATGCAGCTATCCCTCCCCCCCCCCCCCCCCCCCCCCCCGCGATCATTAATGTCATTCTTTTGTATTCCGCGCCCACCCCCTATATAAGCCTGTTTTCACTTTTTACTTTCCATTTCCTTTGTTTATTTCTTATCCTTGTGCCCCATTTTACTCAACCGATCCCCTTCTTACTTATTTTCCTTGTTCGTCCTCAAATACCAACTTCCATACTTTTCATTCTTTCAAACACTTTTCCTACTTTACTCCTTTCTCATTATTTCCATTTTTAACCATGCCTAAGGCCCCAAGCTACCCAAAGTTACTCACTCCCCTCTCTGGGGTTGTCCCACCTGTTCCCCATCCCTCAGAATGGTGAAAGACGCCTTTTTTTTTTTACCTTTTCCATGACGTTTTCTAGTCTGAGATGGAATCTCTCCCCTACGATGATGATGCTTCTAAAGATTCCCTTACCCTTGCCTCTGAGGGTGAAGACCATCTCGTGGCCATACCATCTTCTTCCATTCCGCCTCTTCTCATAGAGAGTGGTGACACTTCTTTCTCCTTTATAGAATACGAAATCCATGTTGCCCCAATCAGTGATTGGAAAATGTGTTCAAGCCACATCCTAAGTCAAGATCGCCATCGTGAGACCCTGCAGAAGGCTGGTATTCTGGAGGCTATTGAGTTGTTTTATGATTTCTACGTACGTTGCGACATAGATGCCCTCACTATCCTAAGTCATACATTTGTGACTTCTTGGTGTGAATTCACCCCCACTTTAGATGATGTGTTTTTTCTATTCTGGCTTTCTATTCTCGATTCTCGCGAGATGGATGCTCCCCCCCCTTTTTTGAAGAAGACCAACGAATTCACCTATATTTATGTGATTGTGCCACCTATGCCACTAAGCGGGGTAGCTGGTATAGCAAAGAGGGGGTTCATTTGCCTGAACAATCTCTCACGAGGAAGCCAAAGTTGTCATATTCCTATTGGTGTCACCATTTCTTTGTGGAGTATGAGCCTTACAAGAGCATTCTTCGCGGGGCAAGATTGTGACTCTCTACCTGGCCTAGAATTCAATGGTGACTACGAGTTAGCTGGCTTCCTAGCTTATTGGTTAAACCATTACATATTTCAAGGAAGGCTAGAGGATGGCCCCAACAGGATTGTTTTTCTCCTTGCTGCCATGTTTTCGCAAGGCACTCAATTGGCATTTGCTCCGCTTTTCCTGGGCACCCTTTATACTCAACTGGACACCTTGGCCAATGATTTTAGTAGATCCTTGGGGAGGTATGATCTTAGCACCCACATATAGTGCACTTTTCTAATGTTATTTCTTTTTGAGAGATTTCCCAACTTTGCCCCAGAACCTCTACATTTATTCTAAAGTTCTCCCATCCCCTCTTCACCTTCTGCCGAGCCTCATCTCTTGTAGTCGCGAGCCTTGCGATGGTTTGCTCTTTTTTCTAGCAAAATACTAGATGACTTTTTAGACCCATCTCGCGAGTTCGTCTGGCGCCCATATGCCACTCCTCTAAATGGCGTATATTCCCCATACTTTTACCCCGAGAATGAGGTTGCGGATCATGGTCCCATTCTTAATGATCACCTATCCTTTTTAGCCGTCACTTATGAATGTCATCTGCCCATTTTTTATGAATCATTCGCAAGGGTCACTCCCTACAATCTTACACGAGTAGCAAGACAGTTTGGTTTTGACCAAGTTGTCCCTTTAGTTATCCCTTTAAATTCTAATATTGACTATGACCATGCCTTGAAATGTTATCGCAAAGAGTTGGAGACGTCCATCCGTATCATTTCCACTATGATACATATTCTTCCAGGAAATTGCGAGGGGGGCCGTACCCCACTTTACCTTGCCTTTTGAGATGAGATTCTTGCCCATTTCCAAAACTTCATGGATGACCCCCCTGCTGTGATTGATCTAATATACATTTTTGCGGGTGACTCTTCATTAAAACTACGCAAAGTGCATGGTTCCAGGGGAAACAAATGTAAAAGGGCGCACTCCAGTCTTCTGATTATTATGTTCAGGAAGCTCGCGAACAGATCCCAGAACCTGAAGCCTCCACTGCTCAGCTTCAAAGGCAACCCATTCCCCGAAAACATACTGGTCTCTCAAAAGGGGCTCCATCTAAGTCAGCCCCAACTCACGTAAAGGCTTCTGCTCGTACCAAGAGGCGTTATGATCACATTAAGATATCCCCCGCGAGGCCTCCTACTCGCGAGGAGCTGATTGCAAAGAGATTTGTATTACAACTTTACCTTTCTCTCTTTAAATTTTTTCTTTTTTCTATGATCACATTCTTCTATATATATTTTTGTAATAACTTCTTCAATTTCCCCCTTTCTCTTCCAGACAATCATCAGAGACTATCAAGAATCCATATGATCCAAATCTTAATGATGCAACCTCAAATGTAGACGAGGTACCATTAGCTCGCATGAAGAGATATTTAATAGCTCAAGATGAAATTCCTTTATCCTAGAGGATAAAAGCAAAGTCTCTTACTAATTCTCAACAGACATCAGAATCTTTAGACCAGGATTGTGTTTCGCAAAAACGGAGACTAGTGCTAGCGGTTGATAAAATTCAGAAGTCTCCTACTTCATCCTCCAACACTGTTGGTAGAATTCCGCTTTCAGAGAATCCCCTGCTGGACACTGTTGGCCGGGTAGTAGAAGATATTAGCACCAAATCTTTAGGTGTGAGAAATATTTCAAGTTATCCATACCAAATCATCCTCTTCTTCATTCACTTATCATAGCTGACTAGTATTTTTTCTCATTCTTTTTTTTTTTAGAGCATGCTGATGTAGAAATTGACAAGGACACCGAAGGTGACATGATTTTAACTGAGAATGTCGTGGCAGGAGACGCGGTTGAGAATGAGGTGGCAAATATTCTATCATCTTTCCCCAACCAAGCTTCCCCTCTAGGTATCCATTTTTTGACATTTTCTTCCCTTTATTCCTTCATTCAATACCCTTATATTATACATTTTTTTTAGGTCGTTCATCTCATGAGTTCACCTTCCCTGATTCTAACATTCCCTCTTCTCATGACCAAAATGCTCATCATACCATTTTTCGCGACTTTCCAAAAAGTTCAAAAGATTCTGACCTTCTCTTCATAGGGACGCTTTTCAAGAAACCTCCTCGTGTGCATCCTGCTGATGGGCCTGATGGGATTCCTTCCCCTCATCATGACCCCATCGCACCTCATTCCCCAATCATGAGCATTTCTTAAGCCAAAGAAAATATTGAGGAGACTGCTACTGAAAGCTAAAACATAGACATTGCCCCTCCTTCTGGCAATATAGCAAACCTTCCCCAAATCACAAACCACGAGCCCATGGTTGACATGAATGATGCTTCCGGAAGTGCCCAGGTTTCTGAGGGTGTTGCGACACAGTCATTGGTAAATCATGAGAAAGACGTTGATCATCCTGATACGTTTAAAGTTCCAGACGCGCAATCGTCTGAAGCTGCTGTGACCTAGTCCCTTAGTCACAAACTTGCCCAATGACGGGGATCAGGATGAGAGTCAACATTCAGAGGATCAGGAATTGGATGTTCGACATCTACAACCCCTCGGTGGTGATATCGCGTTAGAGATTGCCGCGACAATGGATGATTGCCCACGAATTGAGAGGTCACTTTTTGGGGCTGTTATGTCAATTATTGAGCATGCCCTTGAGTATCCTCCAGAAAACACGTCATAGGGTTCATTCTTATATCCCCTATTTATTTATGCCTTTTATTTTCCGAATGATTACTCTTGCTCATGCTTTGCCTTTGGATACAGGTGTAAGAACACTTTTGAGTATTGTTTATTTATGGCATATTCTAGACAATAACCATGTTGAGTGTTAGATATGTCATTTTGGTTTCAACGACATCTAAAAGCTTCGATAAAGGCAAAATCAAGCATTGAAGTAGTAAAAAATACAAGTGAAGTGCAAAAGTGAGTGTATTGAGTAAAAATGTCTCCCGGAGGGCAAAAATAGCATTTTCCAAAGCCGTCAATTCATGAAAAAACCTATGCTCAAGCCTACGCCTACAGAAGCAAAAAGTGGGCAGAAAGTGGATATCTACGCTCAAGCTACGCTTGAGCCTATGCCTAACCTACACCTGACCTACGCCTAAGGTGTAGGTGCTACGCCTAAGGCAAATGTGCAACAAGAAGTTTTTTAAATTTCTGTTGCAATGTCAATTTTGCCCTGGTTTGATTCTATAATGTGTGGACGACTCTTACACCTTGGTATACGTGCAATACCCATAATATACATAAGAGATTAGGGTTTTGCGAAGTTGGATGTGAAATTACGAGAAATGGCAGACTTAGGGTTTCCCTCAATTATGGTCAATAAATACCAATGTCTTCTACACATGAGAGGTAGCCTTTGAGCCATTGAGAGATATCTGTAAGTTTTCTACAAATTTATATTATTATACAGCGATAGGGAGAGAAAATATCATTGAGTGATTCTATATCTTCTACTTCTCTCTTGAGTTAGGGTTTGTTCAATTGTGCTTCTACATCGACGATCTTATGCACAATTGAATGACATAGTTGCTGAAAAATCTACACACCACCTTGTGCAACGTGGTTGCTTAGATCATTTTCATAAACAGAGTCGTTTAAGTGCGAAGATCGGAGCTGGAGGCTTCATGGTGATTTGATCCATTGAGAAGCGGAGCCGTCAAAGTACGGAACGAAGCGAGAGCTTCATGGAGCGCGAGTGAATCTAGACTTTTAGACATTGAGTGAAGAACAGTAGATTACATCGGTTGTAAGTACTATTTTCATAGAGTCTGTACAAATTATTTGATTCATAGTGCATTAATACCCGAGTGTATCCGTGGTTTTTAATTGGAGTCTTTTCAAGGTTTTCCACGTAAAAATATCGTGTCTCTATTGCTTTATATTCTGCACTTAGATTAATATTTGCATGATTTATCTTGATTGAGAATTGGATTAAAAATTAATTTTAATTTGTCAATAAGTCCACAAAAAACCTATTCACCCCCCTCTAGGCTATTTTCATTGATCGTCTAGGTAATTTCAACAGGCATGGCCACTGAAAATCAAGACATGCTTGAGGAGCTCCTTGCTTTGTAAGATTAAGAACTTCCATAAGACCAAAACCTTTCTCACAATCAAGGGCTTCTGCAAGATCAAGAACTTTCGTGGAACCAAGAATTTCCACGAATTCAAGGCCAAACACAACTCCTGCAGCTCCTCCATCCTCCTATCCAATACTTGAGACTGCTCGCAACTCTACTTCGACCTTTCTTCCTCTCGCGAGCTTTCCTAGACACAGATAAATGCCCCACAGGCCACTGCCCAATAGCCAGCATATTGGCACGATTGGCTTTGCTATCCGCGCTACATGTCTGTGCTAGATCAAATCGCGGTCAATCACCTAGAGACTTTCGCGAGAATGGAAATTCACGAGCCACTCCTGCAACCAGTTTATCTCCAACTTATCATAGATGTTTTTATGATTTTGTCACTTACTTCCGTACAAGATCTCGCTCCTAAAACCTTTCCTCGGTGTCTTTTCGTATTAAAGATTGGAATAATATAGGGATGAACATATCCTGGTGGGAGGCTCGTCTCGACTTGGTTCAAGGGTTATACAACCGCCATTGTGCTGAGATTAAGGCTCATGCTACCTATCAAGAGAATCAGGCAAAGATTGAAGAAGTTCTCAAGCACCTGGTATCGCTTGAGCGAGAGAGTCTAGAGCTGAAGGATTCTGCTGAGCACTCTATGCGGGCTCGTGAGCTTCTCGAGGAGAATGAGAGATTTAGCCTCTTAGATCCTATTACCAAGGATCTATTTTAGCCTCGTGTTAGTTGTTATTGTTTCCTTTCCTCTTTCTGTCCCTACCGCCACATATTTTTATATTGGATTTGTACATCTTTTGTGGAGTTCGCGTGTGAGCACTCAAGTTTTTGGGTATGACTTTTATAGCTACATGATTTTTGTATTTTGTTGACTTCAAATAATTATGAACACTTATCTGTTTTAAATATTGTGATTGAGTACTTATTTGTTTACTCTTTCTACGCTTATCAGTTTGCTTGATACAATTTTATCCATTTCGCATTGAGTGGTCCAGTCCGCTCGTGAGTAAATTCATGTTCCATCCTGTAGCAGTCACTGCTGCTTTCACTTGTGACCACATAAGGACCTTCCCACGTAGGCTCAAATTTCCTCACCCTTTGCCCTCTCATGATTGCTGGAACTGTTTTTAGTACTCTATCTCCTTCCTTGAATCACCTATACCATACTCTTCTGTTGTACTATTTTGCTTGTCGCTTATTGTAAGCCTTCTGATTCACAAATGATTAATTTCTTTTCTCTTCAAGGCTCTCAATCTCCAATAGCCTTTCTCTCACTTTTCTATTCGCAACCAGTGTCTTGGCTACGACCTCCAATTATGCTACTAGCACTGCCTCTGCCCATAGACCAAAGAATATGGGGTCATTCCTGTAGCAGTTCGGTATGAGGTCCGGTGTGCCCACAGTGCTATGGGGAGCTCCTTTACCCACTTCTTTTGATTATCATGCACCAAACGAATCAGTATCCGTATCAATGCCTTATTCAAAGCTTCAGCTTGCCCATTTCCTTTAGGATAATACAGAGTGGACTTATGATGGATTATTTCGTACTATTGAAGCAATTTTGCTACTTTAGAGTTAACGAACGGGGTCCCATTATCAGATAGTATGACTTTTGGAATTCCAAACCGGTATATGATATTTTCTCTCATGAAGTGGACCACATTATCTGTTGTTGTCCTTTGTAGTGGAATAGTTTCCACCCACTTCGTGAATAACTTAGTCACGACCAGTATCCACGCGCGCCCTTGAGCCTGAGGTGTAATTGGCCCAATTATGTCCAACACCCAGGTATGGAAAGGACATGTTGTAGATAAACTGTGTAGCTCTGCTGCTGGGGCATGGATTAGATCTCCATATACTTGACATACATGGCATTTTCTGACAAAATCACCGGCATCCCTTTCCATTATTGGCAAGTAATACCCTGATAGAAAGAGTTGTTGTAATACTTTTATTTGGTCCTGATGCCCAAATTCATGAGTTTGTTTCAACACTTCCCATGATTCTTCTTCACCCATACATCTGAGTAATTTTCCCTCAAAACTTTTACGAAACAGGGTCCCATCCAGAAGGACAAATCGCGAGGCTAATTTCTTAAACCGCGACCTATCTTTTCTAGCATGAGTCATTCTTTTAGATCAACAATGTATTTCTCTCTCCATTCAGCTATTTCTGCAAAACTTACCTCATTCACGGAGAAGTAAACATTACAGTTCTGGCACCTGCCTTGTAGCTCAACCGTGTCACTTTTCATGCTTGGCTAGATTCAAAGGTTCCCAACATCTGTTGGATGAAGGTTATGTAGGGCACGAGATTGGGTTCCTTGATAACATATTCCCCTTTGATTTGTTTGATAATCAGCTTGGAATACCTTCTCACATGCAGGACCTTTACTTATTCTTTTGTTTTTTCATTCCTCAGCACAAAACCAGCTCCACCCCCTTATTATGTGGATGAACCATCGAACTCCAGTGCATACTCCGTACTCCACGTCACATCGGCCATTCCCACACTTTTTTCCATGGGTTTAGGATCACTAGGAAATAAAGCCAAAAAATCTGACAAGTCTTGGTTTTTCACTACCTTTGGCCTGGAGCATGTAATCTCATATTCGGATAATGCCAGCAGCCATCGAGTTATTCTCCCACTGAGTATAGGCTTCGTGAGTAAGTATTGAATAGGGTTGCTCTTAGTCACTAATTCCAATGGATGAGCTAACAGATAGTGCCAAAATTTCTGAGCCACGAAGACCAAAGCCAAGCAATGCTTCTCCAAGGCTGTGTATCGCGACTTCGGCCCTCTAAGCACACGACTGATGTAGTATACTGGCTTCTCTTCTCCACCATGCTCTTTGGTCAATAGTGCCCCAATTGACTTATTTGTAGAAGTGAGGTACATTACCAATGACTTTCCCGATTGTGGTGCTACCATTGTCTTGGGAGAAGCCAGAATCTGCCTGATCTTCTCAAAAGCTTCTTGATGCTCTTTTTCCCTAACTATACGTGGCCTTTTCTTTTAGTAGTGGCATGAGAGGATGAGTGACCTTTGCTAATGCTGGGATGAACCTTTTGAGATATGAGATCTTACCCATAAAAGTTTTTAACAATTTGGGAGTTATGGGTGGAGCCATTTTCAGTACTGCTTTAGCTTTCATTAGGTCCAAATCTATACCATTTTGGTGTATCACATACCCCAAAAATTTCCATTCCGGTACTCCGAAGGCACACTTTAGAGGGTTCATCCTCAAGTTGTATTTGCGATACCTTTGTAACACTTTTTTCAAATAGCCAACATGATCCTGACTTGCCCTGGACTTGACCACTAAGTCATCCATATAATCCTCCACTATTTTATGCACCAGATCATGAAAAATAACCATCATGGCATGCTGGTATGTGGCTCTTGCATTCTTAAGCCTAAAGGGCATTACTGTATAGTGAAAATTTCCCATTGGAGTTCGAAAAAAGTCTTCTCAGCATCTTCTGATGCCATTTTGATTTGATTATAACCACTAAATCCATCCCTTAGCGAAAACATCTCATGTCCCACAATTGCATCCACCATAGTTTCAATATTATGTAGTGGAAAATCGTCCTTTGGGCAGGTTTGTTGAGGTCGCGATAGTCCACACAGACCCGAATATGTCCATTCTTCTTCTTCACATGCACTATATTCGCGAGCCATGTGGGATGCTGAGTAGGCATGATGAAACTAGCTTTCAACAGTTTTTCTACTTCTGCCTTGATCTGAACCTCCGGGTCCGGATGAAATACTCGTTGTCATTGTTTCTTTGGCTCTGACGCGGGATACACATTAAGGTGATGACTAACTGAAACGGTACTGAGCCCTGGCATCTGACTATAATCCTAGGCAAATACATCACGGTATTCCTTGAGCAGATTTACCAAGGACATTTTATTTTCTTCAGTCAAAGCATTACTTATGAAAGTTGGTCGCGGTGTTATTCCATCTCCGATATCGACCTTTTTGCAGGCCATGCTCTGGTCACAAGTTTAGTTTTGATGTCTGGGGGTCAGTGCCAATTGTATAGGCCTCTGACCCCCAACTTTATCACAATTTATATATCACACGACCATCAGGCATTTTCACTCGGGACTAGCTCACATCTTTCGGATGCCTTTTGAGTTGAACCCCACTTTTCAATTCTTCCCATTTTAGTAGTGGCGTGGCGTAGACACTGAAATTACCTAGACGATAGTGAAAACAACCTAGAGGGGGGTCAATAGGTGTTTTGTCAATTTTATGATCAATTAAAATTATTTAGCGGAAAATCAATTTTAATTAATCACAAACCTTATTATCAATTTAATTCTCAAAAGCAGATCAATCAAGCAAATATGAATATAAGTGTAGAAATTTAAATCATGAGAAGACACAGATTTTTACGTGAAAAACCTTGGAAAGACTCTAAGTAAAAACCACGGATACACTCAGGTATCGATGCACTATGAATCAGAGAATTTGTATAGACTCTATGAAAACATAACTTACAACCGCTGTAATTTGTTGTTCTTCACTCGACGTCTAAGAGTCTAGATTCACTCGCGCTCCATGAAGCTCTCGCTCCGATCTCCGTACTCTGACGACTCTGTTTCTCAACATATTAAAATCACCATGAAGCCTCTTATTTCGTTCTCCGCACTCAGACGACTCCGTTCTTCAATGGATCAACGTAACCTCGTTGCAATAAACGGTGTAAGAATTTTTCAATAACTAAACCATTCAATCATGCATATAAATCGTCGATGTAGAAACACGATTGAAGACGTCCACAAATAAGAGAGAACTTGTGTATCTCTAATCACTCAATAATATTCTCTAACCATATGTATATCTCTGTAGAAGAAGAAGAAGTTGTACAAAACTTACAGAGAATTTTTCAAGATGTGTTTCCTCTTGTTGTAGACTTGGGTATTTATATATAATGATAATACAAACCCTAAGTTTGCCCTTTCTCGTAATTTCACATCCAAACCCTATATTATGCTGAATATAATGTATATAGAACGCACTTTGATGTATATAAGTCGTGGTCATATCATAAAACCAACCCCCGAACAATTTAGACATCACAGGCAAAAATTAGCAAAAACTTGCTGCAGCTACGCTTCAAACGTAGCAGGGCCTATGCTTCAAGCGTAGGTCTAAGCATAGAAATGTGTTTTCCAGTCACTTTTTGAAACTGAAAGCGTAGGTTTAAGCGTAGGTATTTTTGTCAAAACTACTTTTCTTCACAACTGTACCAAAATGACCCTCTTAAACCCACAATACTTTTTGCTTGAAGTGACGGCTTTGGTAAATGTCGTTTTAGCCCTCCATGAGACATTTTACTTCAATATGCTCACTTTCGTGCTTTACTTGTATTCTTCATTACTTCAACCCTTAATTCTGCCTTTGTCAAAGCTTATAGATGTCGTTGAAACTAACACAACCTATCTAACACTCAACATGGTTATTGTCTAGAACATGCCATACATAAACAATTACAATAAATGTTCTTACAGACACCACAACCAACTTCATCTTCATACTCTGAGAAGTACATCACATCTGCAAAATGAGCCTCTGAGGCACAAAAGGGGTTCTTGGATGCCTTGAGCATCATTATTCCTTCCTCCCAGTTGGCCTTCATTACCTGATGATAAGATGATGGTACCACACCATACGTATGCAACCACGGCCTTCCCAATAATAACTGATATGAGGGCTCCCCTTTGATGATATGGAACTTGGTGGTAGCCCTGATTCTTCCAACCTTGAGGTCCAACGTCGCGAATCCCATAGTTGTTTGCTGGTCTCCATTAAAGTCAGTGACTGAGATGACATGAGTCACAATCTTGTTTTCAGGAAAATTGATCATTCGCAAGGTCGCGAGCGGGACTAAGTTAACGAATGCTCCACCATCTAGGGAGGCACGCCTCATCTCGCGACCATTGACAGTAGCAGGGACATACAGAGGTCGGTTGTGAAGAAACATCACTTGTATGTCAGCTTCTGAAAATGTGATCTCACATGTGGCTTTCCTTTCCTGCAGGATAACAATAGTGTGATTGAGGGCCACAATCATTTTCTCCTTCAATAATTCCTTCACATGCTTTTGAATAGGGAGTTCATTGGAAAAAACTTCAAATTTGGCAGACTCAATTATTTTGCGAGTTAGAGAGCATGCGCATTTGACAGTGCCCACAATTTCATTAGTATCATCATGAGCACTCACCATTGCCACATGTATGGGAAAAGGTTCGTTGATAACATTCTTCTCCGCTACATTCAAAGCTCCCGAAGTTATTTTCCTGTGCATTATGCCACGAAATGCCCAACATCCGGTCAAGGAATGTCAGATAGACTTGTGATAAGGACGGTAGTTGTTTTTCATCTTTTCTTCTCTTATCGGTGTCCTTCGCACATTAGGCATTGATATAACATCATCAGTGATCCACTGATTGAGCAGAACAACTCCTTATTTTTCTCGAAAAGGTAGGGGAGGTGGCTCAAATCTCTTGGTGTGATCTCCCCTTGCCCTTTCATCCTGTTCAGCTGTTACTGTCGCCACTCCCCTTGTGGTGATACTTTGCCGTGTTGGAGGCACCATAACTTATCCTAGACTTCGCGCATTGTGAACAAGTGCAGAAAAAGTTATGAACTCATGATTGACCAAATGCACCATGTATTCTTGTAGCATCCCTTCTATGCATATTTTGATCAATTATAGCTCTAAGAGTGGCTCATGGCACTGTAGAGCAGTCTCGCGAAACCACCTAACATAGGATGCGAACTTTTCCCCCATGCGTTGTCTCTGCCTTATAAGCGAAAACAATGACACATCCTCATCTGTTTGAAAAAACTTGGTGTAGAACTTAATCACCATGCAGTACCTGTCAAAGATTTGGAAAATTCTCTAAGTTTTAGATACTCATCGCTCATTTGAGGCCCCAAAGCATCCACAAATCTAGATATATGCTCCCTTACATTTCCCTCTCTTCCATCAAACTGCTAAAAACTTGGCACCCTGTAATCTGCTGAACACCAAGATGGAAGTCATTTTTTATTTTTTAAATATTAATAAATTTACTATGTTTGTTGGGTTCATTATGTAAATGATGTATAAATAGTTTCTACACTCACTGGATAAAACTGGAAAGGAGATAACTTTATTGATTTTTGTGATAATTACAGAGTTGTGGAAAAGAAAACATAGTAACACTACGGAAGGCCTAAAGATCACTCATTCTCTCTGTAGTATTTTCTCTCTCTAAATTCTGAAGTCCCTTAAAATGAAGTCCTAGCTCGGTATTTATAGGTATCAACTTAGGCATCAGTTGATGCCATGTCATCACTAGGTCGCGAAATGATGATCCCCTATCTCGCGACCCCCACCTTACAACCTTACTACTCGTGAAGTCCATTCACGGCCCAATTCTTTTGTCCGAGAATCTCCTTTTCCCTTGGATATTTCCATGATCCCCTCCCCCCCCCCCCCCCCCCCCCCCCGCCCCCCTTTTGAAGTCATAGCATTTCCCCTTAGGTCATGACATGTCGCATGCTTGTTCCTGCTCATGCCTCAAGTGTTTGGGGACTTTCTAAGGTACTTTTACTCTGGTAAGGGTAAATAGGGTTGCGATCCTCTATTTACCTTTTCCATAATGTTCCCCTAGATTCCACCCAACACTCTATACGTGAGTGGCATATAGGGCCATGGGTTTTGACGCTAGTTATGCCTTTTGTTGAACCTCCCATGCTAAACTCTTTGGAATGCATCCTTTTTCCGTATCCAATATCTCATTGCGAGATCCCCTATTGAGCCTGTTCCCAATCCTGCTTTATGCCCCTTATTTTATATCGCGTCGTGTATTTTGCGATACATACCCCAGCTCGCGAATTATACCTTCGCGAGGTACCCTTTACAGTGTTTTTTAGTAAATTTTTTTGTACTTATAATTTTTAAGCGCGTGAAGCCTTACATCTAAAAAGATTTCATATTTTTTCTCGCCTAGTGCCCCAACTTATTTTCGGAATTCCAATGTCATCCCTGTGGGTCTATAAAGCCTTTTCATATGGAGATATCATTACTTATATATAACACTATATATATGTTCATACATTTGGGCTGAACAGGAAATATGGACTTCATGAAGGAGGAAGGGACTGCATTATTGGAATCATTCAAGGACCCCCTAGTGATTCATCACCCCAAGGGGCACACAGTACCCAGACTTGGTTAGTACATTTTTATCTCTTGGTGTATGTATTTCTACATATTCATAATATGAGTAATGAACATATTTACTTTTTATATTGATTATTAGATATGATTTTTAAATTTTAAATAATAACTCATTTATTTATATCAATTATATTTAACTGTCAATATAAAAAATAAATATACTTATCTTACTCCTTAGGGATGAAGAGATCATTTTTGTTCATAATATATAAGGAAAAAAGGTTACTTCGGTTCACGAAACTCTTGCCTTTGTAGGTTTTGGTGAGGGTGTAATGGAGTGGACAATTGGCCCCCGTGAGCTTTCTTTGTTCCCTTTTTTAACACACGTCACCTAAAATTTTAAAAATTCTTATTATATACTTCAAAAATTTTCCAATTGTCCCTCGCCTGAAATTACAATATATATATATATATTCTTCTAAAACTATTTATACGATTGTATATATAATGTGTGCAAATAGTGCATAGTTCCCATCTATTCAAATTTGAAACTAAACTCTTATAATGTACCATTATTTTATTCATTTTGTTAGTAATTTATTTGTTTTGATCAACATTGGAACAGAAGGGGAATGCCTTGACAAAATGCTCAGCTTCATTGAGAAGATTGAGAAGATACCATTGCATGAAGAATAGAACATCGTCTTATTTATTCTTACTCTTTTGTTTTCTGAATTTTATTGTGAAATGTTTGTGATTAGTTGGCCTTGACACCTCATGGACATATTACTATTTCGATCTAGGACTTATTGAGTTATATATATATTTTTAGAAAATAAGTAAATTAATAAAATTAATAAGAAAAAAATCAATTAATTTTTGGCGTACAAAAAGTGTGATACCCCCAATTTTCATGCATAGGTTGGCCAGACCTATACCGAAAACCAAGGCGCATCAACACTTAATAATAAACAAGCACGGAATCAAAAGACATAATAAAGAATTAATAGTCTCAAAATTTTAATTTTCTTGAATAAATAAATTAAGAAATCTAAATCACCCAAGAGTCACTACAAGAAATAAGGCTTTTGGGGACGGTCTATTAGTGACGGGCTAAAAACCGTCACTAAAAGTGGCCTATTAGTGACGGGCAAAACTAACTGTCACTAAAGGTTACTTATTAGTGACGGTCCAAATAAACCGTCACGAAAGGATGTCTATTAGGGACGATCTAAATAAACCATCACGAAAGGGTGTCTATTAGGGACGGTCCAATCAAACCATCACTAAAAGACCCCATTTTTTTATCTCATCTTCTAATTAATTTCTCACACAACCAAAGAATAATTTAGCCCGGGTATAGTACATTAGCACATGTTATTGGCTAGTACTATTATAAAAAATAAAAAAATATTTCTAATATTTCATCATTTACGTTACTTTGAATTGAAGTCAATTCGACTACTTTAAATTGGGGATTTACGTTACTCAATTGAAGTCAATTTCACTACATTGAATTGAGAATTTACTCAATTGAAGTTAATTTTACTCAATTTCACTATTTTAAATTAATTTTTTTTTTTTTATCAATTTAACTCAATTAAATTACTTTGAATTGAGGGATTTATTCAATTTCACTACTTTGACTTAGGAATTTAATCAATCTTCACTACTTTAAATTAGGGATTGAACTTAATTTCACTCAATTACACTACTTTAAATTGATATTTTTTTCAATCTTACTCAATTAAACTATTTTGAATTGGGAATTTACTCAATCTTACTACTTTGAATTGGAGATTTTATCATTTTCATTCAATTAAACTACTTTGAATTGGTGATTGAACTTAATTTCAATCAATTATACTACTTTGAATTGGGGATTGAACTTAATTTCAATCAATTATACTACTTTAAACTGGGGATTTATCAATTTAACTCAATTACTTTGAATTGGGGATTTATAATTATTTGAACTTAATTTCACTCAATTACACTACTTTAAATTGTTGATTGTTTTAATTTTACTAAATTAAACTACATTGAATTGATGATTTACTCAATTTCACTACTTTTAATTGAGGGATTTACTCAATTTCACTTAATTAAATTGGGAATTTTTTCAATTTTACTCAATTAAAATACTTTGAATTGAGAATTTTATTAATTTCATTCAATTAAATTACTTTGAATTGAGAGATTTACTCAATATCACTACTTTGAATTGGGGATTGAGCTTAATTTCACTCAATTACAGTACTTTAATTGTGGGCTTACTCAATTGAATTCAATTTCACTATTTTGAATTGTAGATTTACTCAATTTCATTCAATTGAAGTCGATTTCACTATTTTGAATTGAATTTTTTTTCAATTAAACTCAATCAAACTACTTTGAATTGAGGATTTACTCAATTGAAGTCACTATTTTGAATAAGACGAGTGAGTGCCCAAGATGGAGAATCCATGAAACGGCTAGAGAAATAGTAATTGGTCTTAGAATTTTATTTTATTTTTGTAGTGCTACTATATTGCTTTCAAACATAACATTTTAAGGTGGTATTTGGTAGAAGGAGTTGGGATGAAATAGTGTTGCACCATTGGTACCAAATCCATCATTTTTCACACCATCTCAATAGATGGTTTTGATGGTTTGGTTTTCTCACACCAAAACTATTCTTTAACCCAAACCAATTCAATTTGGTGTACCATTGTTTAACCCAAACCAATTCATTTATAATATTATATATATATATATATATATATATATAAATTCAAAAAATAAAATATTTCAAAAAAATGAAACGAAAAAATATATTCCATAAAAAAATATATATTTTGGGAAAACAAATATTTCTAGAAAAATAAAATATAATAAAAATATATTTATTATTTTTTAAAAAATATACAAATTATATGTATTTTTACTGAAATCTTTTATTTTTTCAAAATATTTTATGTTTTTGAAATATCTTATATAAAATATTTTATCTATAAATATTTTGAAAAAATTAAATATTCCGAAAAAATTAAACATTTATATATTTTATTTTTTAAAACATATATATTTACAAAATATTATTTTAAATAAATAAAATGTCAAACTATTCCAAGTTACCAAATATGATTGGTTTCAGAATTTCAGCTCATACCAACTCTACCAAACATGGTTTGGTTTTTCAGTTTCACTTTTTTTCACACCAAAACCATCTGCACCAAACATGGTTTCAGTTCAGAATAAAACCACACTAAACCTAACTCAACTCCAACCAAACCAAAACCAAAAACCAACACCACATCGGTTGTCAAACAAACACTAAATATTTCAAATATTTTTTATAAAAGAATTGAGGTCTCCTTTAATTGGGCACTACAAGAGAGGGATTGGCCAAAAAACAAAATAGGGATTGGCGGGAGTACTGTTTTTATATTTACTTATTTTTAATTATTTTATGAAATAAAATTTTGTGCAAAACTGTGTCGTTTTGCGCGGTAGTTGAGATATTTGGTCACTTATCAATTCTCCACCGTTCATTGACACACAAGCTTTCCACTCATCATCAGATAGAGGCTTTCTCATCCCAAACCAGATCTCTCACAAATCATATCGGATAAGGCCTTGGGCATCTTTGGCACCCAAATGGCGTATAGGAGGAGACAGGGAATCACTAAGACTTCAACCTTCAAGGAAGAGATTTATACGCCACCCGATCTCGGAACCTCTTCCTCCACCTCCTCTCATTCGCCGCCGCCGTCGTCCTCTTCTCTCACCGTTCAGGCCATCCGTGCCTCCGCCGCTCACCGCGATTCCTCTCTCTCCTCCGCCTATGGCGACTATGCTTTTCACTCCTCTCTCAATGACAACAGATCCAAGGTTCCTTTTCTCTCCCTTTCCCCTTTTTATTTCATTTCTAGGGCTTCCGACCTTCAGATCCATTTATACACATATCTATGTCTATATCCGTATCTATATATGTGTGTATCATTATTGTGTAGTTTTGTTTTCGAATTGGATCTCTATTGAATCAATTAAGTTTTTTTTATTTTATTTTCTTGCTTCATCATTTTTATTATGTTCTAGATTTGAAGTGTGCAAAATTGAAGCGCATGACCAAGGCATTCCAAAATCAAGTTAGAATGTAGTTAAATCACTCTTCAACCTTTTGTTGCTTATTTCTTTGTTTGGTATATATTTGATGGAATTGGATCCCTCTTGTGCCAGAAAGGAGGGTATGTTTGTGGGGCCACACACTCGCAATGTGCAAATGATTCCTTTTGTTAGATTAAATTTTACGAATTTGCGTATTTTGTGTGGCTTTACATTTTTTAAATTTGGATGCAATTCCCTGATTTATGTCCTCTTCGGAATTCGTCAATAAGAATCCACTGATTTCGATCAATGAAAATCATTACAGTTCCTTTGTGGAAAGGAATAAATACATTGTCGAGTGAAGAGGTCATTTTAGTGTGCCAACCTAAATATTGACAGTGCATTCTAGTTATAGTTGTTTGTCGTAATGACTGACACCGTTTTCATCAATTCTTGGAGTTGATGGTATGCAGTCATGGTGTACTACAAAAAAATAAATCTTAGCGATGAAAGAGATCCAAGTATTATCGATATATTTGTGATATGGTTTATCTATCTCAGTATGTTCTTTGCTTGTTAACATTACATAAGAAACAGAGTTAAATCCACTGACACATTTATCTGTTTTTAAGTCAAAATAAAGTGTGACAAAAGGCTGTGTAGCATAGTGGTATCTCCACTACCTTCCAAAGTGTAAGGCAAGGGTTTGAGGGTATGTGAGTTTTGTGCTTATGAAAAGAAAAAAGACAAAAAAAAAAACATAACTCGTGGATATATGAGCTGGCATTTATTTTTATTTTGTTGTTGTTGTTTGTGCTTATCTTTAATTTCTTTTCAATTGATTTATACGAAAGTATTCTAATGCTTAATAATGTCTCACCCATTCTTTTCAATTTTAGTATTAGGCCCTGTGTATCATTTTAGAAACACTGAAAATGAAATCTCTATCTCATATACAATTTTTGGGATTTTTTTGTGGCAGGACTACATACCAACAGTTTTTGACAATTTCAGTGCTAATGTGGCTGTGGATGGAAATATTATTAACCTGGGACTTTGGGACACTGCAAGTACTATGTCCTTTACACTATATTTGAGTTCTTTACAACACCTAATTCTTGCTATATATGATGCTAGTGGATTGAAGATTTGGAATTATGGTATTGTTGATGTTCAATGTCTGGGTTTTTTTATGTTTTTTTGTTCCCCCTTATTGATAAAGGCCAGGAAGATTATAGCAGGTTGAGGCCACCGAGTTATAGAGGTGCAGACATATTTGTATTAGCTTTTTCTTTAATCAGTAGGGCAAGCTATGAAAATGTCCTCAAGAAGGTACTTCTTTTAATGCCAATATCTTTTTTTTTCTTCTTTTCTGATCTACTTTTTAACCTTTCTTTACTTTTCCTTTTGCAATTGTGTTATTATATTTAGTGAAAAAAAAAATGGGCCTCTTTACTTCTCCATGGTCTTCAGGTTTGATGGTTGTGGTCTTTATAGTTGAAATAGGGTGTCATGGTCATCAATTTTACCTATACATGTTTAGAGAAACAATGGGTTTTATTTCCATTCCGATTGAATTCTACATATTATCTTCTAATATTGAAGTTCAGTGAAGTTTGAAGGTTGAAATGTGTTTTACCAATATCTGATAGAGAACTTTTGCTTATAAAGATGGTTAATATAGTCTGCTAATTAAATTTCTATTTTTCGAAAATTAGTGGATGCTAGAACTTCGGAGGTATGCAACAACATATATTACACATAGTCAATTTGATTTAAAATAACAGTGTATGAGGGGTAGTTGTGGTTGTATTAAGGCATTTTGTGGATAACGTCAAACTATGTCTCTTTTCTCAGATCTTCGTGCAGACAGAGGGAATCTCGCGAACCACATAGAGTCTAATGTCATAACATCTGCTCAAGTATGTGTTTGAAACTTGTATCTATATTGCTTGAAGTTTGTCCACACCACCTGAAAGTAAACATGACTGATTCAAATCATATAGGGGGAGGAGCTAAGGAAACAAATTGGTGCAACATCATATATAGAGTGTAGCTCTAAGACTCAGCAGGTGGGATCCTTTGGAAAATCTAGAAGTCGGTGCATTGCCTATACTCTCAGCACCACCAGACGACGAAAGCACCAGCAGCAGCAACAACAGTTGCCACCGACACCACCGCTGCCACTACCACGTGATTGCCAAATGATTATAGTTAGAGAGGGAGTGATCACTTTTAGTGGGAAGCTGTTGGTTAATTTTTTTTTGAACAGTTTGCTTTCTTGTAGGTGTTGGATGGAGCTTTTTATTTTTTTTGTACATGTTGCTCCTTTATAGGTGTTACTTTAATGTAAACATCTAATGGATTTATGAAAGTTTATTATTTTATTGTATTGTGCCAAATTTATATTTGTTATTTATTTTACGAATCAGGTATTTATAATTTTATGATTCATATTGGAATTGGTAATATGGGAAAAATGAATTATTAATGACAGTTAAAATAATTATTTGAGACACTCCAAAATCGTGGCAAATAAATATTTGTGATGGAATAATATAACAAATAGTGACATTACCTACCATCCCAAAAAGTCACTTATTAGAGACGGTGTCATTAGTGACGGTATAAAGCGTCTCTAATAGTAAATTAAATAGTGACACTACCTACTGTCCCAAAAAGTCATTCATTAGTGACGGTATAAAACGTCCCTAATAGTAAATTAAATAGTGACACTACCTACCGTCCCAAAAAGTTACTCATTAGGGACGGTGTCATTAGTGACGGTATAAAGCGTCCCTAATAGTAAATTTAATAGCGACGGTCCATACCGTCACTAAAACTTCTTTATTAGCGACGCTCCAAAAATACCATCCCAAAAAGTTACTCATTAGGGACGGTGTCATTAGTGACGGTATAAAGCGTCCCGAATAGTAAATTTAATAGCGACAGTCCATACCGTCACTAAAACTTCTTTATTAGCGACGCTCCAAAAATACTGTCCCAAAATAGTAGCTAAGACGCTTTTTTTAAGCACGGTCTATGATGACTTTTAGCGACGGTTTTTGGACTTTTAGAGACAGTTTTGACCGTCTCAAAAACCATGATTTCTTGTAGTGAGTACAACTCGGGAATCCATATCTATGGACTCCTAATCATAAATGAAAACAAGAGTCTAAAACTATTTATGAATTGAGTCCTTACACTGAAACAAGACGGAAAACTGAATAACTCAAGAAGAAACGAGATGAACCCTCAACCCTGTGGCTGGAACTGCTAATGACCTGAAATGTTAACAATGGTGGTCAGACCCACGAGCAAAGTAGATTCTACATGATCCCCAACAGAGTACCAATAATCCTATCATCTATCTTGACCATGCATAATAGAAATTACAATAATTCCTATAACTTTAAATACCACCTCCTAAATAAATATCCTCCAAAATAAATAGATAAATTAATAAACAAATAGGCATAACAAATAATGCGCAACCATGATTAAATCACAAATCAATAAACAAAACAAATAAGTGCAACCACAATTAAATCACAAATCAATAAACAAAACAAATAAATGCAATCATAATTAATTCACCAATAAATAGGCAACTTAACCATGTCTAACCAAAACCACGTACCCGACAACTTATCACTGTCGTGACTAGTCAACTATGATACAGATGAGTCTGGCTAATTAGTCAGTTCATCGTGATTTCCTCCATTCCTCCATAAAATAAAATAAAACAAAATAAATAAATAATATTCCATATCCGGGAGAATTTATTAGATTTGATCAAAACATCAACATCAACATAAGTAAATAATATATATATATATATATATATATATATAATAGTTTTATTGATTTGCACATCAGTGGTCAACTAGGCAATAAAACTACTTTAAAATAATAATAATAATTTCCGGATTGTAAAACCTTAATTATATTAAGTTAATTCATAGATTCTAACCCATTCTAATTCTTTGCATCAATAAAATTTATGTATATCTCCACAACATTGCCTACACACGTATCCCAACAACAATGCTCATTGAAGCCACCGAATTATATATATACATAGATAGATAGATAGATAGATAGATAGGTGTTCATGTAACAGTGTTCTAATAAAGAGTAACTATTCCAAAGCTATGTATCAATACATAGGTGTATATATGCCAAAACCTCAATAATGCACAAAAGCTATAAAACTATATTCATAACCATACACGTATGGTCAGTACCATACAACCATTATAAAGACTAATCACAAATTGATTTCCTATATAACTAATATAATATTTAAAGAAAGTTCAAAAGAATTATGCCAAATATATACAAATCTCCAATCACCTGTAGACTGTACTACGTGTCCACCACCTCCTGATTTCAATCCCATGATACAAATCTTATTAATACTTTTTAAAAATTGATCTACAGCAACCGATCATCCCCGGTACCCTATTGCTCCGATTTTATACATGTCTATGCATATATGAATTTAAGTGTAATTTATTCTATTCTATTTACACATGTTAAATAATTAACCTATTACTGTATTAACATATATAGATTATAACTTATAACCCTATACAGATTGTGGAACAAGAAAGAATATCAGTGTAATATATAATTATACAAGTACACAAAATAATACGGAACAAAGACAAGTAGATGCTAGAATTATGGGTTCAAAGGGAAAGAGAAGAATATTCTACTTGCCTGATTTAAGAACCAAATCACACGCAACTGTAGATCGATTGTTGTTTCCCCTCCTTTTTCACGTAGCTCTCTCTCTACTCTCCCTCTATAGAATCGGCTGATAGAAAACATAGGACTATCTTAGGGTTTTATTTTGGTTATATAAATATATATAAAAATATATATTTAATCCTTCCGATGGGCCCAAAAATATATTATAGCCCATTAGCTAATAAGCCCAACTAATTAACTCAAAAATATATTATAGCCCATTAGCTAATAAGCCCAACTAATTAACTTTTAATTAATTAATTAATTAAATTAAATATATCAAATATAAATAAATAAAAATTACGGGGTATTACATTCTCCCCCCTAATAAAGGAATTCCGTCCCCGAAATTCACCATATACCGAACGAAATAGCTCTGGATACTTTGCACGAATTTCATCATCTCTTTCCCAAGTGGACTCTACCTCATTGTAAGGGCTCCACTGAACACGCACAAGAGGAATGATCTTCTTACGAAGTACATGCTCCTTTCGATCGATAATGCGGTAAGGTTGCTCCATATAAGTCACATCCGGCTCCAACTCGATCTCTCCCACATCAATATGCTGATACACATCCTCATCTCGTACGAATTTCCGCAACATTGAAACATGGAATACATTATGAACCCTGTGCATAAAATCTGCAATGCTCTTGGTGGTTTTTGGTGATCGATTTTAACCATTTGGCAAGTACTACACTTGGAGACAAAATCAGCTATGTCTCTCTTCATACCAGCCCACCAAAATTGGTGTTTCATATCCTGGTATATCTTATCCCCTCTAGGATGAAATGAAAATGGAGAGTTATGAGCCTCTCTCATCGCATCTCTCCTCAAGTCATCGAAAAAGGAACAACTAATCGACTATTGTACTTCAACCCCCCATCTGAACCAACTGAGTAAAAGGGAATCTCTCCTGATGCCAACTATGTAACTCTATATATACACTGCTGGTCTGTCTGTTGGGCCTTAATCACTCTTCGAATGATGATAGGTGTCACCATAACACATGCCATAAAAGCGTCAGCTAACTCATCAACTGACCTCAACGTATTCCACTTAGTCTCGAATAAAGCTGAAAGACTAGCATAGGGTCGACGGCTGAGGGCGTCTGCCACTATATTAGCCTTCCCTGGATGATACTGAATGGAAAAGTGATAGTCCTTCACAAATTCCAGCCATCTGCACTGCCTCATATTCAACTCCCTCTGCGTAAACAAGTACTGCAAACTCTTGTGATCACTGAATAATCTGAAAGTCTCACCTAAGAGGTAATGTCTCCAGATCCTCAATACAAAAACTACCGCTGCCAACTCCAAATCATGGGTAGGGTAATTAAGCTTATGTGGCTTGAGCTTACGTGAACCATAAGATACTGGTATTTCCTCCTGCATCAACACACAAGCCAGACCTTGTAACGATGCATCGGTGTAGACAAGATACTCAACCCCACTCTGTGGAGTGGCCAGAACAGGTGCATAATTCAACTTAGTCTTCAGTTCATCAAAAGTTATCTGACAATGATCATCCCAAATAAATGGCACACCATTTCTAGTCAAGTTAGTGAGCGGACCGACGATCTTAGAGAAACCCTGAATGAATCTACGATAATAACCTGCTAATCCCAAAAAACTACGGACCTCTGAAGATGAGGTAGGTTGTCCCCACTCCAGAACCACTGAGACATTCGTTGGGTCCACTATAATCCCTTTCTCTGACACCACATGACCCAAAAAAAAAACTTCACCTCTCTCTGCTAGAATGCACATTTCTCAAACTTATACAACTAGTGCTCTCTAAGGGTCTGTAAGACTGTCTGTAGATGCCTGGCATGCTTCTCCGCAGACCAAGAGTATATCAATATGTCATAAATGAATACAATGACAAATTGATCCAAAGCTTCATTGAACACTCTATTCATCGGATCCATAAAAATAGCTAGAGCATTGGTCAACCCGAAAGGCATAACGCGAAACTCATATGATCCATATCTGGTGAGAAATGTTATCTTGGGCACATCATGCTCCTTAACACGAAGCTGATGGTAACCAGACCTCAAATCAATATTCGAGAAGTAAATCCTGGAATATCATGAAACACATCCTGAAAATCACGTACTACGAGGATACTATCCATAAATACAGTGATCTCCTCCTGGGTCTCTGTATCAATATAAAATAAATGTGTATTAGACCCTCCATGTGGATGAGGCATAGAAATCAAGTACATCTCCTGACCCAGTATCGCAAAGACTATCGTCTTATCATGACAGTCCAACTGAGTATGGTAGTGAGATAACCAGTCCATCCTAAGTATCACATCATAAGAGTGCATATCAAGTACTAACAAATTAGCTAGAAATCTAAGCCTGCCAATATCAATAGGGACCTATCCACAACTCTCCTGTAAAATCGCATCAACACCTACTGGCATGGAAATACTGAGGGGCCGACTACAAGATTGAGTCAATAATCCAGATAAAGAGACAAACGACCGAGACACAAAAGAATATGATGCACCAGTATCAAAAAGAACTCGATCGAGTCTACCATAAATAGGAAACATACCCTTAATAGCCTGAGGTGCCCGAGGATCATAAGGCATGATGTTGTACACCCTGCCATAATGCAACTGCTATTGTGGCTGCCCCTGTGGTGGTGGGGGTGCTGGTAAAGCTGGGTATGTTAGGCCCTGAATATGTGGAATATGTTGTGTCGGTAATGGTGGTGGCTGCCTCTGCCCCTGCTGACCAGTCTGACCCTACTAGCCATACTGACCTTGAGTAGCCTTGGGACATCTCTTAGCAGAGTGCCCAAACTCCCCACAACCATAACAATGTCCTTTGAAAGGACCTGAAAATCTCCTCTGAAAGTTTCCCTGTTGCTGACCCTGTCCAATCCGAGGTGTTCCACCTTGTTGCCCCTGATGAGAAGACATCTCCTTACTAGTATCATTGCTACCCTTTTGCTTTTTCCAAGGCGGATACCCCTGGAATTTGCCCCTATCACTATGTCTTCCACTCTGACCATTCCCTGTCTGACTAGTAGAGTCCTTATCACTGAGTTTCTCCCCCTTAGATTTCTTGTGATCCCTCCTGAGCTGACAATGTTGTAATGCTGCATCCACCACCTGAGCATAAGTGGTGTAAGATGGATTTCCCACTATAACCTGTCGAATGGGCCATAACAAACCATGTACAAAACAATTCTTATTTTTCTCCTCTGTGTTGACCTCCTTAGGTTCAAACAATGATAAACTAGTGAACTCGTGCTCATACTCCGCTACAGTCTTATCTCCCTGCTGTAAATCAAGAAATTCTCTTTTCTTAGCTGTCCTTATTGCAAAAGGGAAAAATTTCTCGTCAAAGCGACCCTGGAATTGAGCATAGGTCAATGTTGTCATCTCCTCTGAGGTGGTCACTGACTCCCACCACTGCAAAGCATCACCAACTAACTTGAAAGTAGCAAGCATCTGTTTCTGGACTTCTGTACACTCAACCATACGGAGATGACGCTCAATATCCTTCAGCCACTGGTGAGATACTTTTAAATCAATGGACCCTGAAAACTCTAGTGGGTGTTCCTAAATGAAAGTATTCTAAACAATTGGTATCAAAGCCAAAGCCCGGCCGGAATTAAGTGTGGGAGCATGCACATCACCCGTGGGTCGCCAACGAAGATGCTGGGTCCCAAGGGGGGGTGATTGATATGTCCCACATTGCCCGGGTAGAGGTCTGGGATGTGCTTATATGTGCAGTGTTGTCTCCAATTGGTATGAGGCCTTTTGGGAGGAGCCCAAGAACAAAACCGTGCGGGCTAGGCCCAAAGCGGACAATATTATACCAAGTGTTGGAGCGGGGTGTTACAAAAAGAACTATATATACTCTTCAATAGATTGTTTCATGTGAGGAAAATAGTACATTGGTTCTAGTAGCAGTATCAACTAAGGATGGCAAATAGCATCGCTCGTTCCCGTTTTAAATAGTTTTAGGAAATGGATCAAGTAAATAATATTTCTCTAATTTACAAAGTTTGTTGTATTTAAGGCTTCGTTTGGTAGGAGTGATTTGAAAGGATTTGAAAAGGAAAGAATAGTAGTATATGTGTTTGGATTGACATTTTGAAGAGAAAAGAAAGAATTTGGAGCGATTTGGAATGATAAGCCTATAATTACAAAATCCTTGATTGTTATCCCTCCAAAAATGAGAATATTTGAAGAGAAATGATAACAACTTAAGTAATAATTTTAAAATGACAAAACTACCATCTATAATAAAAAGAACAATTTTATTAATTAAAGGATATAATAGCAATTTGATTATTATCCTTTATTTTCTTTTATTTCATTTAGGTTATCCAAATAAGAATGATAGTTTTTTTTCTTTTCCTTCATAATATATTCAAACATAAATTTAAAATATTTTTATTTTTATTTTTTTATCTCTCATAACTAATGTTATAATTTCTTTTCTCTCTTTTCAATTTAAACGAAGCTTAAAAGTCTTATTTTTTCCAAATATCTTCATTTGTATCATATTTGTTGCCGATCATGTAGTCATATTGATATGATGTAAAAGACAATATATTATTGTGATGTTTACATTAACATATGATGGAGGTAAGATTCATTCATATTATATTCTTGATATAACTGTATGATTATTAATTATATATTACATCCTCCAGTCATGTATGTTAGCAAAAACACAGATATATATATATGATCAGGGGCGGAACCAGAATTCCAACATAGGGGGGCCAAAACTGCTCACAAAGTACTTACAAAAATAAAAATAAAAAACTGCTCAGAAAGATACTATATAAGACCGATATATTTTACACCAAAATCATTCCAATATCCATCAGAATCATCAAAAAATAAAATTAGCCAAAATTTGTTACAAAAGTTGAGCTCGACGATTTTTCAAAGAATAAAAATCATCTATAATATAACTTTCCCTTTTGTTTTTTCGCAAAAACAAACGAGACTTGGTAACTTCTGATATGTAGTACAGACTCAGCATATATTCTTTTGTTTCAATTTTTTTTTGTGCAAATGGTTGACAGGTTGTCACAAGTTGTCGAACAAAGTCCAATTTAAACTTAATATTATATGTATACTTGTTAGTAGTATCCAATTAAATTTGGGCCTGTATAAACTTTGGGCCATTTTATAAATTTTGTATACGGCTTAAATCATGGAGGGGCCCGTGAGAAATATTCAACCTATGTATACTTTTAATTTCAAATTTTAATAAGTAATCCAACAAAATCCAATTTAAACTTAATATTATATGTATACTTGTTAGTAGTGTCCAATTAAATTTGGGCCTGTATAAACTTTGAGTCATTTTATAATTTTTTTATAAGGCTTAAATCATGATGGGGCCCGTGAGAAATATCCAACCTATGTAGACTTATAATAAATAATAAAAAATCCCCCCCCCCCCCCCCCCCCCCGGGGGGTGGGGATAATGCTCTCCCATATTTTATTGGTGTTGTCGGGGCAATCTAGAGTTGAAAATAAAGTGAGTTATTATTTCCCTTTGCTTTAATCTTTTATTTATTTTTGTTGAACATTAAAACACAAATGTATATGTGAAAAAAAGAATACCTTTCTTTTTTTTCCTTTGCTAAATCCTATCCTCTCTTAATTAAGAAACTATTACTAATTCATCGTTATCTTTAGAATAATATATTTATTGATCTAATACTTACTTTCTTTGTTATTAGTGTGTATTCTAGCTATCATTTAAAACATTTTTTTTTTTTTTGCATTTATTAGAATAAGAGCGAAAGTATATCTGAACATAAGGGAAAAAGACGAAGGAAGTATCTCTTCTCCTCAAAGAATCACACAACATTTATTTTTTACATCATTTTTTAGTTGCCAAAGATAAACTTGACTCAATTAATTTAAAATATAACTAAACTACCCCAAATTGGATTATCTGACTAGTGTCAAATTACTCCCATGTTTTTAGTGGCCAAACTCCTTTTAGTCTAGGTTGTTTGGTTTGTTAGGCCATGTTTGGTTCGCGGTCCGGTCCCATGTGGTCCGGTTTTATAATACCTTTTTTGGGACCGGATATTGTTTGGCAACACGGTTCCAAAAAAATAAGGACCACTTGAGACCAATTAGGGTAATTTGAGACAAAAAAAAATGATGGTCTCAAGTGGTCTTATATACAATTGTCTTAACACATGAGACCATAAAATTTAAAATATATATATAAACTTGAAAATAATATATAAAATTAAAAAAATAATATAAAAATAATATAATTTTTTTAAAATAATATATAAAATTTGAAAAATAATATAATTTTTTAAAAATAATGTATTAAATTCGAAAAATATATATAAAAATAAAAATTAATATATAAAATTTTAAATATATATATATATATAATTTAAAAAATAATATATAAGTTTTGAAAAATAATATAAAAAATGTTCAATAATGTATAAAATTTGAAAAAAATACAAAATTCAAAAATAATATACAAAATTAGATATATATATATATATTTGAGAAAATATAAAAAATTTGAAAATAATATTAAAAATAAAAAATAATATATAAAAGTCAAAAAATAATATAAAAATTCAAAATAATTTATAAATTTTGAAAAATATATTATTTTTGAATTTCTTATATTATTTTCAAATTTTTTTATATTTTTTCAAATTTTATATATTTTTCATACTTAATATATTTTTTGAATTTTATATATTATTTTTTTATTTTTTATATTATTTTCCAAACATAAGACCAAACAGCTTGAATAAGACCATAAGACCAGACAGCTTTACCAAACAGACTTTCAGAACACCACCCAGATAAGACCAGACTAGACCGGACCAGATAAGACTAGACCAAACCAGATAAGACCAGACCGGACCGCCTACCAAACGGGCCCTTAATAAAGGTGGAGTACACAGTCCCGTTTTGTACAATTCGGAACTGAACCGAGTTATTCCAATGGTTTAGAGAAAATTGAAACCGGAACCGTGGTTAATTTATTCTTCACATTTTTCTGAAGAAAAAAAATGTGTAATCAACAATCTCACTACTAAGTAAGATTTGATTTTTTTTAAAAAAGTTAAGTATACTCACACATATTACCTTCACTGAAGCTTGAATCCTTAACCTTTTATTTGGGAGAAAGGACATGTACCGCTTGACCATTAAATCTTTGGTAATCTAAGATTTGATCAAAATTAATACAAATTCATACATTACATAACAACAATCCCTCCATTTGGTTTAAGTTAGACAAAATAAATAAATATGTCTGGCATTTTCCTATATGTCTGCATTTAAGGAGGTTTTTTCCACTTTTGCTTAGTTAATTAAAATTATGTAGTAGAATGATTAATCAAAACAGATGGGACCTTTCTGCCATTATTCGTAAAAGTTTAGACAAAAAAAAAACTTGGTGATTAAAATTATATGAAAAGATTGAAATAAAGAATAAAGACTTAGACGGGATATATACCATCTATACTAAATTACGCATGTATTAATCTAATTAAATAATATAGTAATTAATATATGTAGGTGTCATAAATATAATCACCGCTTCATGACATCACCTTTGACACGTGTTACTCATGGCGACTCTGTCGAATGCCACACATGGTTGCGAGTAGCACCTTTAATGACTCGAGGTGCCACCTTTTATGTAGCTCGAGGTACCGGAAGGAGGTCACTGCCAACATGTCTCCTAGTGCCTAAACATACCCTGAATAGAGGTCGCGAGTGACGCCACCGACCTTATAAGCGACGCGGGCTGCCTAGAGTTCACGGGTGACGCCACAAAACATATGAGTGTTGTGGGATACCTATAGGTCACGAGTGACGCCACCGAACTTATGAGTGTCGCGGGGTATCTAGAGGTCACAAATGACATTACTAACTCATAACAAGAGGAACTTTAGTCGCAACCCAAGAAGGCAAAGTCGCACCTGATAGGCGTCAGGCCCCTATCTTGACATTGTTATGTCTTTACATTCAATTATTTGGTATTTTTATGCGATTTGCATGTTTAAATGTGTTTTAGAAGCTTAATGAAGAAAACGAGCTGACTTTGGTGAATTAACTAAAGAAGTGATTGTCTATCCAAGAGGAGATACACATAATTTTCAGAGCAATCTCTGGAGATTCATTCAAGGAGGAGCCATACTTGACCTAGAGATCCGGAGAAGAAGAACATTGAGGGCGTTTCTACATCACCGATGCAGTCACCATCTACCATGATCAACCAACTCGGTATCTAGGATTTTCTAGCAAAACCCTAGCCAAGTAATGTAGTTCTTTTATTCGTTTTTAATTGTAACGAGGGGAAGCTGTGACCATACTGTGATGATTGTAGTAGAACAATGATCGTACTTATTCTTAACACAAGATCTTATATTTATTCTTAATTCTTGTCTTAAATTAAATGAATATATTATCTTAACCAATCATTTTATCATAAACATAACGTGATTTTCTACACAATGGTGCTTAATACTTGAAACCATAGGTTTACACAGGTCATGCCTCGGCGAGGTAATATAGACATGCTTTAGTTTAATTTCATGTTGTATGAATAGATTAGAGTAAAATAGATGTCATGTATTAATTACACTATGTCCGGATATGGGTCGTAGCGAATCCAGTGGATAATATCATTTTTGGGACGTATTCGACTATTTGCGGTACGTCCTGATTCACAGTAATGGATCGCCCTCTTGCAATTGAGCGAATTGAGAACTATATTATGTGGTTAGTGGTGGAGCGATAAAAACCCTAGTTTTTCTCTATCTTGATCACAATCACAATTTACTTTATGTTTTTAGTTAATTTAGTCATATATCTCAAAACAATTCAAAACTTCTTTTCAAACATAATTCAATACTTTTAAATTGCTACATTGAATAATTCAAGTGTCTGTGGGTTCGATATTCCCTTTCTCAAGCCACTTCTATACTATAATTTGATTCGTGTGCTTGCGATATGTAAAACCTAAACTGTTGTAAAGGGCTGTTTTTAATCATTATTTTTAGCACCCCTGACGACACATCAAGTTTTTGGCGTTGTTACCGGGGACTTGACATTATTCTTAGCTTTAGTAGTTTAGTTGCATTGTGTTATTGTTGTGTATCTAAAGTTGGATTTTTTTTGTGTGATTGACAGGTACTCTGAAAAGCATAAAGGGATTTAGCGGAGTAGTGAAAGTTGCATCGTCGGACCTCTTGTGAGTTTTAGTTTAACTTAAATTTCGCATATAATTTTAGATTTATTCATGTTAATAGTTAGAATAATTTAGAAGTAGTTTAGTTTTATTTTTCATAGAAAAAAAAACAAACAAAAAAGTTTTTGTTTGGTGCATGACCGATAGGCAATCACTTTTTGATCCCAACACTGCATTAGTACCTTTTGATCCTGAGATCGAAAGAACTTTTCATATAAATTGTTGAGCTAGGGAATTAGAGCGTCGACGACAGTTGGATCTTGAAAGGATGGCCAATCATAATGCCGATGTGCGGAAGGCACTAGTTACATCCTTGAAGGGGTATTATGCACATTTGGCTCATGAATCATATGTTGAATTTCTAGAAGAAGAGGGAGTTAAACACTATGAGATCAAATCTAGTGTCATTAATATGTTTCCTAAGTTTTATGGACTCAGGAATGAGGATCCATATCAACATATTAATGAGTTTAGATATGGCCTCAATAGTCAGAATTGAGAATCTGAGCCCTAATGTGCTGCATGTGCGCTTATTTCCCTTCTCCTTAAGAGAAAAAGCTAAAAGGTGGTATGTTATCTTAGAGAGTGGAGTAAAAATCGATTGGGAGACCCTAAAAGTTGAATTCTTAGAGAAGTATTATCCCATAGGTCGAACTCACGAAACACAAGAGGCAATAAACCACTTCAGAGAATTGCCTAGTGAGCAATTCCATGATGCTTGGGATAGGTTCAATGAAATTCTGCGAAAGTGTCCCCATCACAAGTTCGTTGACCAAGATATAGTGCGTAACTTCTATCTTGAACTTGGTGTTACACATAAAAATCTGATTGATGCAACAATAGGAGGTCAGTTTACACTAAAGCCAGCTGACGAAATCTTGGAGCTGTTTGACAACGTGAATGATAATTCGATTCAGCATGAATGAATCTGAGATACGTGCTAGAGATAGATTCGAAAGAAGATCTGACAAAGCGTTTAACATAGATAGAAATAATGATGAGGTCAGAGAACAAGTAGCCACATTAGGAGAGAAGCTTGATAAATTCATAAACCTGAGTCAGTCAGCCCCTAGAGAAGTCTTAACAATATGACCTGATTTTTCCCAGAGTGAGTGTCAGGGTAATGATAAAGTTACCGCTGACGCAATGTAGCATGGACCAATTCAAACAATACTCCTTTTTATAATTCATAAAATTCGAATTGGCGGAATCATCCACATCTTTCATATTGTTCTCAGAATGTGGAAAATCCTCAGCTAAAGTTTCCTCAGAGCCAACAATCATGACTCGTAATTTTCAGCCTAATTTCCAACCTCAACCTCAAAGAATTCAAACCCCACCACTGAGACCACCGGGCTTTGACGATGAGCTGACAACTACCTTAAAGGGCATTCAGAACATATAGGGATCTCATGCTCAAGCTATTGCAAAGCTAGAAACCTAGATGGGCCAAGTAGCTAATGCACTAAACAAAATAGATGAGGGAAGATTGCGTAGCTAGCCGGTGGCCAACCCAAAGAATAAACAAGTGATGGAGCTTGGATCCTTTGACGATAAAACTCATGAAACGATTCAAGCCATCATAACTTTAGGAAGTGGAAGGGAAGTGGAGAATAAGGTTGAGCAACAATATGAAGAAAGGGCGAACAAGCGTAAGGCGACTGAAAAATTTCAGAAAGATCATCCTCAGGTAGAGGAAGATATTGATCAGACATTACCAGATGAGCCGGAAAGGGCAAACTATTAGGATGTAGCACCATTCCCCCAACGTCTTAGAGAGCTATCCAGATATGGTAAGCATAAAGAGACAGACATGTTGGAGACATTCCAACAAGTCAAGATCAATTTGCCACTCTTAGATATCATAACCTAAATTCCACCCTATGCTAAGTTTTCGAAGGACCTCTGTACCTAAAAGTGAAAAAGCAGAGCGAAGGTCCCAAAGAAAATTCTATTAACCGAACAAGTGAGTTCACTGATGTTAAGTAACATACCACCTAAGAGGAAAACTCTCGGTGCTCCCACTATTCCGCGTGTCATTAATGACCAGGAAATTAGTAGATCTCTTCTTGATCTAAGTGTGAGTGTTAACTTTCTTCCTTATTCAGTCTATCAGCAGCTAGGGTTGGGAGAGCTCAATCCCACTTCAGTAGTGCTTCAACTTGCGGATAGATCAATTAAACAAGAGAGATGGATTCTGGAAGATGTCATTGTTCAGGTGGACAAGTTCTACTTTCTGGTAGATTTCATAATTCTCGATACAGAACCTGTTCAAGACTCGAAGAAGCATATCCTTGTGAATTTAGGACGACCGTTCTTATCCATAGCCAATACGTGTATTAACTAAAGAACAAGGGCTATGAAACTGTCATTTGGAAACCTGAAGGTGCAAATGAGTGTTTTTTATGCTAATAATCAACTTCCAGAGTTGGTAGATTGCTTTCGAATTGACTAGGCTGATGAGATTATAGAAGAGTTTGCACCAAGAATCTTGGAGAAAGATGAGATAGAATCTTTCATGAATGGAGTACGATTGAAGATTGAACCTGATGATTGGGATGAACAAATGAGGATGAACTATGAGGATATTGCTGTAATAGAGACTACATTATATGGCTAACCACGGAAAACGCTGATTGAGCCGCTTCCTACGATCTCAAATACACTATCTATTCCATCTTTGATAACTCCTCCTGCCATAGAACTCAAGGAATTACCTGAGAAGCTGAAATATGTCTTTTTAGGGTCGGATAAGACTCTTCCTGTGATAATATCATCTAAGTTGACAGAGGAACATGAATTGAGTCTAGTCAAAGTCTTAAGTGAGAATAAAAAGGTGATAGGATAGAGTGTTGCTGATCTTAAAGGAATAGATCCCTCAATTTCATGCATCGCATACATTTAGAGGAGACTGCAAAGCCATCAAGGGAGATGCAATGGAGATTGAATCTAAACATGAAATAAGTGATGATGAAGGAGGTTGTGAGGTTGCTAGATGCGGGTATCATCTACCCCAGATCTTATAGTACATGGGTGAGCCCTACACAGATGGTGCCAAAGAAATCAGGTATCACAGTTGTACCTAACTCAAAGTGTGAGTTGATCCCACAACGCATGACCACAGGGTGACGTGTGTGCATTGATTACAGAAAAGCTCAACTCACATACTAGGAAAGATCATTTTATATTGCCATTTATTGATAAAATCCTAGAGAGGTTGGCCGGACAGAGCTATTATTGATTTTTGGATGGATATTCTGGTTACAACCAAGTGACGATTGATCCTACTGATCGGGAGAAGACCATTTTTACTTGCCCATATGGTACATTTACGTACAGGGGAATGCCTTTTGGTTTGTGTAATGCGCCAGCTACATTCCAAATGTGCATGATGTCGATATTCTTTGACATGGTGGATAAATTTTTAGAAGTGTTTATGGATGATTTCTCGGTCTTTGGGGTAACCTTTGAGGACTGTTTGAAACATCTGGCACTAGTGCTCAAGAGATGTAAAGAGATGAATTTGATTCTGAGTTGGGAAAAGAGCCATTTTATAGTTCAAGAGGGTATAGTATTTGGCCATATTAGATCGAAGAAAGGGATTGAGGTAAACAAGGCGAAAGTTGAATTAATTTCAATGTTGCATCCTCCCATATCTGTTAAGTAGATACGGTCATTCTTGGGCCATACCGGGTTTTATAGACGATTTATTAAAGATTTTAGTAAGATCGCCCAACCGCTATGCAACTTATTAGCTAAAGATGCGATCGTTGTCTTTAACGAAGAGTGTATTCATGCTTTTGAGGAGCTGCATACTCAACTCTCGATAGCCCCAATCATTCATCTACCGGACTGGTCTCTACCTTTTGTGCTGATGTGTGATGTTTCAGACTATGCCGTAGGAGCGGTATTGGGTAAGAGAAAAAAAAAGCTACCATATGCGGTGTATTACACTAGTAAGACTCTGAATGATGCACAAATTAACTACACAACAACAGAGAAGGAACTGCTAGCAGTTGTGTTTGCTTTGGATAAATTTTGATCATATGTATTAGGAACCAAGGTGGTAGTGTATTCAGATCATGCAGCATTAAGACATTTGTTGATAAAAAAAGACTCCAAACTCAGGCTGATTCGATGGATTTTGTTGCTATAAGAATTTGATTTGGATATTAAGGACATAAAAGGTTCGAAGAATGTAGTTGCTGGCCATTTGTCAAGGATCATTGTCGAGACTACAAAGGAAATTACTCCTCTTAAGGATTCATTCCCCGATGAACATCTGTTCAGTATGGCTGTTGTGGAACAAATACCATGGTATGTTGATATTGTTAATTATAAAGCCACATGTCAGATTTTGAAAGGTTGGTCTAAGAGTGAAAGAGACCGATTCTTTAGCCAGGTTAAATTTTATATCTGGGATAATATGTGATTGTACAAGTATTACTTTGATCAGATTATAAAAAAGTGTGTCCGTGAAAGTGAGGTGCAGAGTATTTTGAAGTTTTGCCACACGCTAGAATGTGGAGGGCCTTTTGGAGCTTAGAAAAAAGGCCATAAGGTACTGCATAGTGGATTTTACTGGCAAACCATATTCAAAGATGCATTTGAATACTGTAAAGCGTGTTTGTGATGTCAAAAGTTGGGATCCATATCTCAACGTGATATTTGATATGATGCCTCTAACCCCGATTTTGATTGTAGAATTGTTTGATGTATGGGGTATAGATTTCATGGGACCATTCCTGCAAACGGACAAGAAAGAGTATATACATATGGGGATTAACTATGTGTCAAAATGCGTAGAGGCTGTAGCTACCACACATGCTAACCATGAGACAGTTGTGGAGTTTATATAGTATAATATATTCTCAAGATTTGGTATACCATGTGTGATAATCATTGACGACGGAAAACATTTTGATAACCGGTTTCTCGGTGGTCTATGTCGAAAGTACGACGTCAATCATAGAATTGGTACACGATATCACCCCCAAACGAGTGGACAAGTGGATGTTTTTAATAGGGAAGTGAAGAATATCTTGGAGAAAACAATGCGTGTGGATTTGAAGGATTGGCCTCAAAGGTTGAATGACGCACTGTAGGCTTATAGAACTGCTTACAAGACTCCGATAGGTATGACACCGTATCGGCTTGTCTATGGTAAGGTATGTCACCTCCCTGTTGAGTTAGAGCATCGAGCGTATTGGGCAGTTTGAAGGTTGAACTTTGATTTGAAGATATCTGGTGCTCAACGAAAACTCCAACTTGCAGAGTTTGAGGAGTTAAGAAATAATGCTTATGATAATTCTCGTATTTATAAAACTCGGACGAAGGCATTTCATGATAGACATATTCGGAAGAAAGACATCGAGACTGTCCAAAAGATATGGCTATTTAATTTGAGATTAAAGTTGTTTCCTGGTAAGCTTCAATCAAGATGGTACGGGCCATATGAGATTACAAGGTTTTCCCCCCATGGAGCAGTAGAACTTGATGATCCGGAGATAGGAAAAAGGTTTGTGGTGAACGGTTAACGACTCAAGCATTATATTGATGTTCAGCCAGTTAAGTGTGTTGTAGAAATGATCAATTTGACAGATCCAACACACGAGCATGATCCCGGATACTGATAAGTAGCAACGTCGCACCAACGACGTTAAACATTGGTACTAGGGGGTGAAAATTAGTTTTTGACCCTAGTGTGTAATTTGTAATTTTAGTTCATTAGATCGAGTTTTAAGATTGATTCATAGTATCATTGTCATCACGATCAGTGTGTTGAATTATTCATTAAGCGTAGCTCTACCTACACTTAAGCGTAGGTTGTCAGCCAGTGCGAACCTGCCATTTATTTAAACTTCTCCCGCTCTCTCATTTCTCCACTGAATCCTCTCAAATCACTCCTTATCTATCCCTAAGGCGATCTCGAATCATTCTCACTCATTTGTGCGTCAGATCTACACGTGGATCGTCCGGATTCTCGTGTAGAAATCGAAGAGTCTCAAAAACCAAAATTTGAGGAAATCATCAAATCCTTCGATTCGGTGAGTTTTTTTTTTATCTTTATGTTTCTAATTACTCTTTTCATCATTCTAAACTGATATTGACGAATGAATCCCATCGAAAACATGTTTCAATCCATTTCTCAAAAGTTATGATTATCGGCTTAGAGAATGGGTTGAATTTCAAATTTCTCGCATGTTTTTTATTTGGGGATTTGTTTAAACGTCATATTGGATTCATTTGGTGATGATTTCGAGTTTGATTCGGTGTCCCGAATGATTCGCTCATTATTTGTGAAAATCTCGACTATAGGTATGAAGATTAGACCGCGGAGAGGGGGTGCGAGTTCTTTGCATATTAGACCGAGGTCTTCTGACCTGACACCAGCAGATGGATCACCCCCTAGAGCACGGAGACGGTTTGTATTACCAATTGCCTCATCTTCTTTGTCCGAGGTTACACACAATGACTGTGCTGCTTCGTCAGTTGTTTCACCAGTTGCGTCACCACCCACTTTGCCACCATTAGCACCGCCAGAGCCACAGGTGGCTACTGATGAGCCAGGTGTGTTGAGTTCTTTCATGCGAGTGCCACCTACTGCGGCGGTGGATACATTATTAGATGAGGTGATGCATTGTGGGTATCAGATGGAGCAAATTTATTCTGCAGAGGTTTTTCAAAGAGTGAAGGTGGTGCCGATATAGACTATTAGATGTCTACGGGCACGATGACTGATGCCAATCCTTATCCATCTCTCTACTTTTGTCTATTCGGACATGATACAAGAGTTATGGTTGCACATGCAACATTACAATCGAGGGATGAGGTTAGAGACTGAGGTTCGAGGGGTTAGATTCCAGATTATACCCCAAACCATTGCTGAGGCTTGGGGTATTCCTGATGAGTGCCCGGAGGAGCTTAGGGGTGAGTTTCTGCCTCTACCTGAGTTGTTCCCGAGTATAGCAGAGATAGCTCAGTTGCAGACTGAGGGGGAGTTCGGGGATAACAGGAAAAATTGCACGAAGAAATCGGATTATCATCCGAAGCTATGGTTCCTGAATACTATTATCCGGTCCCAGGTTCATCCTCAAGGACATGCTACTCAGCGGTGGCAGTTATTTATGGTTCTCCATTTTGCTTTTGAGTTTGGCCGCTGGATTTTGATTCCCCAGATTCTATGGCGAGGCCTTTACCAGCATTGTGTGGATACGCAAAGTGCTACCAAGGTCAGGCAACTTGGATTTCGGATAAGATTCCCGACCTTGATTATGCGATTGATGACCGATGGTGGGGTCGAGATTGATGAAGATGGGGACATGAATAGGTTTGTGCGGGATGTGTACACTGCGAGTATGTGGAACAAAAATTGGTTGAGACTTGAGGGTGATGTAGTGTTGCTAAGGAGGCCGATGGTAGCTCCTACTGTAGTTCCCCCAGGTATGCCTGTTGAGCCCAAGGCCAGACACGATGATGTTGTGCCACCTCAGGTAAAGGGGATACAGGCATATAAGATTCCTTCGACGCCTGTCGGTGAGACAATTACACTTTCTCGTGCAGTTTGACGAGTTGATGGCAAGGCATGCCGCACTTAGAGATGAGATCCACCAGTTGAGGAATGAGCTGAGGACTAGCCAGAGGATTGTTGTAACTGATCTGCAGCTGCGCAGAAAGGAGACGACACGGTTTCGACATGGTTAGAGACAGTTACGGGGCTTATTAGAGGCATATATGTTTCATATAGGATTGGATCTACCATGGACACCACCATCGTCTGACAAGGAGGATTAATTTAGTTTTAGTATAGTTTTTACTTTTTTTATATCACTAGATTCGAATTGTTGGGTAGTTTAGTCTATTATAATGCGATTCATGTGCACTGGTTGAACAATCGATTTCTAAGTGTATTTTTTCTTTTTGATGTTATAAAACTACAGATTCTTGTATTTATGCAATGGTGTTATTCATGATTTTCATTTCTTGAGACGATGATGATACATGTGTTGAGCGTGATGTGATTTTTAGGGTTTGGTTGAGCTTCGGAATTACACAATGAAGACATGTGTGTGTTTAAGTTTTGGGGAGTGTGGTTTTACACTAAAGAATGACATTGGAGCATGGATATGTAGATTTTGTAGAAGAAAAAGACCCGGAATTTGTTTTTGCAAAAATCCAAGCCAAGCATACGCTTGGTGCTACGCTTAAACCCTCAAGTGTAGGGGCCTGCGTAGTTTGTCTAGAAAACATTCAAATTTTGCCCAAACAATGGATTTTTTGGCTGGTTTTTATCTTGTACTGTATTATGATTTAATTAGGGTAATTTTTAGGAATTATTTTAGGAGTTTTTAGAGAAATCCTAGTCCAAGTAGGAAGTGGAGTTCAAAGACATGTCAAAGATTGATTATAAGTTGTTTCCACTTTCCAAATTCAGTTATAATTTCAAATCCTTTCCCTTTATGGACCAGAGTTAATCATCTATAATTCCAGCCCTTAGGATCCATAATTCTCACAATTCAACAAGAGCTTGTGTAAGAGATCATAGAAAAATGTCTAGTTCTTTCTTCTTTTCGTATTCTATTATTTTTTCTTACCATCCCGAATGTGCATATGTAGAGAGTGATTATGAAATCGAGTTAGATCCAGAGGAGATCCTTGATGATGCTTGTTTAGAGATTAGGAATATTAGAGGGAGGAATATAGAGGAGGATGAGGAAAGTACCAACATTGAGGTCACAAGCGCCCGAAGTAAGAAGACCACACTTTGTTTGTTCATGAAGTGTAAGTTGCAATACAAACTAATGTTTCTTTCGGAGCAAATGAAAAATCCTTTGATAGCATTCGGGGTAAGATTCCTACGTGAAAGAGGATTAGGGAATCTAAAGAGCCCAGCTGAATTGAATGTGTATCCGAAATTGGTTCGACGATTCTATGAACGAATGAAGAGTGAAGGTCTGGAGGGAAAAGAGGTGATCAAAGTAAAGATTGATGAATGGAGTAAACCGATAGTGGTGGATGAAAGAGTTGTTACAAAAAGTTGGAATATCCCACTTTGGTGTCCGAATCACTTGCTTACAAAATTCAAGATAATCCCAACGGAGTGGAAACTTATAGAGGAGGAGATGAATAAAGAGATATGTGCAATATATACTTCGAAGCATGGGGCCACAAGTGTGGATAACTTTTGTTTAAACCCGGAATTGTTGTACATAGATTGTATACTTGCATCCCAAGTATGTCCAAACCATAGGGAAAGTTGGAGAGGTCATACTATGATCATGGTTCTATATTGCATGCTTAAGGGGTATTGGATAGTTATTTCGGAGTTGATATTGGGGAATATTGTAAGAGTGCACAAAATTGTGAGTACAAAAGAGGCCGAATGGGATTTAATGGAGTTTTATCTCCCATACCCATTTTTGATATCAAGGATTATTAAGAAGAGCTTGGGATATAAATTGGTAGAGATGAATCCAAAGTGTTTATCATTCACAAAATATTACAAAGAAACAAGTTTTAACTGCCTTGAGATGGAATCAAATATTCATTCTTCTTGGGGAGGTTTTTCGAGTAGAAATGAATGATGGCGATGAGGCAAAAAAGGAGGGGGAATCAAGAGTAGGACTAGGGTTTGTAAGATTAAGAGAATTTTGTTTCGTTTTATATTGATAGGTTATAATTTCAATTCTTAGAGATTGTAGGCCCTTAAGGCCAAATCTTTGAAATTTTTAATTTTTAGGGATTGTGGGTCCTTAAGGCCAAATCATGATTATTTTATTTAATAAAAGTTTCACTCATTGTGCAAAATTTTGATGATTTTCGGAAAGTTATGATTATATTTTATCTTTCCTTGCTATGATATTGGGTATGTGTGATATGTTGAAAATCTTTACAGATGTAAGTTTAGGGGGGAGAGCCAGTGCTATATTGTGAAATTCCGGAAATACGCTTCAAAGGGTAACTATATTCTTTCTCACGCGTATGATAGTGAACCATGATGACATGATTTAATTTAAGTTTGGGGGTGAGGGTATAGTTAAGGAATGATAAATTTTGAAAAAAAAAATTAATTTTTTTTGAAGAAATTCTTTACTTTCATGCATGAATGTTTACATCCATGTTATCTTATACATTGTAGCATGACTTGATTAATGAGTATGTGAATGCATGAATACGTAAGAATGAAGGATGGAGAAGTTGTGGGTAGTATACGTAACCCTCACGAGACTTAACTCGTCCACTCGGTGTTGCCGAGGAGTTTAAAAGGCTTGTTACACGTGTTAAGTCTAATCGTCGACCCTCACGAAAGCAAGGGAGTAGTACAGGTTAATTAGGATAAAAACATTCATCATGAGGTAATCTTGTAAAGTTTTTCCTGAGTTCATTGTAAAGGGACTAGCAATATGTAAATTTGGGGGTGTGATAGATGTCAAATGTTGTCCATTTTAGGCCCCTATCTTGATATTGTTATGTCTTTACATTCCATTATTTGGTATTTTTATGCGATTTGCGATTTTTAATTGTGTTTCCGGAGCTTAATGAAGAAAACGAGCTAACTTTGGTGAATTAACTAAATAAGTGTTTGTGTCTATCCAAGAGGAGATACACATAATTTCTAGAGCAATCTCTAGAGATTCATTCAAGGAGGAGCCATACTAGACCTAGAGATCCGGAGAAGAAGAACATTGAGGGCGTTTCTACATCACCGATGCAGTCACTGTTTACCATGATCAACTAACTCGGTATCTAGGATTTTCTGGCAAAACCCTAGCCGAATAATGTAGTTCTTTTATTCATTTTCAATTATAACGAGGGGAAGCTGTGACCATACTGTGATGATTGTAGTAGAACAGTGATCGTACTTATTCTTAACACAATATCTGATATTTATTCTTAATTCTTGTCTTAGATTGAATGAATATATTATCTTAACTAATCATTTTATCATAAACATAGCATGATTTTCTATACAATGGTGCTTAATACTTGAAACCCTAGGTTTACACAGGCCATGCCTCGGTGAGATAATATAGACATGCTCTGGTTTAATTTTATGTTGTATGAATAGATTAGAGTAAAGTAGATGGCATGTACTAGTTACACTCGGTCCGGAAATGGGTCGTAGCGAATTCGGTGGATAATATCCTTTTTGGGACGTATTCGACTATATACAGTACATCTTGATTCACAGTAATGGATCACCCTCTTACAATTGAGCGAATTGAGAACTATATTATGCGGTTAGGTGTGGAGCAATGAAAGCCCTAGTTTTTCTTATCTTGATCACAATCACAATTTACTTTTTGTTTTTAGTTAATTTAGTTATAGATCTCAAAACAATTTAAAACTTCTTTTCAAACATAATTCAATACTTTTAAATTGCTACATTGAATAATCCAAGTTTCTATGAGTTCGACATTCCCTTTCTCAAGCCAATTCGATATTATAATTTGATTCGTGCGCTTGCGATAGGTAAAACATAAATTGTCATAAGGGGCTGTTTTTAATCATTATGTTTAGCACCCTTGATGGCACATCAACACCTACCCGTTCAACCTTACGTTCATCATTAGCACTCGTGGGACCCTGAGAGTCAAGTGGAATGAAGGCTAAGTTTCGAGGTACCTCCTTCGTCCATAGCAGGGGAGCCCCAAGCCTGCACCGACCCGATAGAAGACGGACCCACGTTTTTAGCTTTTATCCGATGGGTAAAAGATGACTCGACCTATTAACTATCATTTATAACCCGTAAGAGAGGACAACTATAAATAGCCTTTTGGGTTTAGTTATTAGGAGACTTTAGGTTTCGAACAACCACACCATACTTGCACCTACTAAAAGGCCTACAAACCTATTATGTATAGCACTTTGCCTTCTCTCTCTCTGATCCCGGAACGCTCGGGAGTCCCTTATGGTAGCTCGAAGTTTCACTCAACGTTCCTAACATTATTGGAATAATCTCCTCACCTGTATAAGAACTTAGATCTAAAATATCAATATCCCAAATAACTTATTAGGATCATAATTGCATATATAATTTAACTCTATTCAATATGAGTCGGATTAGGTTGCATGGATTCCCTAACTATTCAAGGCCAAACCCGGATCCGAGATTGAAAGGAAAAAAAGGCAAGCAATTAACAACTATTCTTTTAGACAAACAAATGAACTAAAACAACTAGAAATATATATATATATATATAACATTAAGGGTTATTATAAGAAAACTCCCTTTTGGTTTCAAAATTGTTAAAAAAACTCTTGTATTTTTTTTTAAAAAAATCCTATGATTTCACATTTGATCAACTTGCCGTTTTTCTCCAATTTAAGACAAAACTGCCTTTAAAACCAGATGGGGGTTTATTGAAAATTTAAAAACAAAAACAAAAATTCCTCTAGTAAAATATAAAAAAAATAATTTTTCCTCCAATCATACGAATTTTTTTATATAAATTTACGATAAACCAAATTTTATTCTTTATGTTGAAATAATTAATGACGGTTTTTTTCCCGAACTATCAATTTGGATAATTATAAAACAATTAAATCCAAAATATAAAAAATATTTCGAACTACCAATTAGATTTTTTTTTGTTTTTATTTTTTTATATATATTTTACTATAAACGAAAATGATTTTTGATTTATGCTGAAATAAAAATTAATGTCGAATTTTTTTTGAACTACCAATTAAGGTAAAATATATAAAAAAATTAAGTCCGGAAGATAAATAATATTTCGAACTACTAATTAGATTGTTTTTTTCGTTTTTAATTTTGTTTTTTATGTTTTACTATAAACGAAAACAAAATTGATTTATGCCGAAAGATTTTATTTTCGAACAACCAATTGGAGTAAAATATAAAATAATTTATTTTTGAAATATAAAAAAATATTTTGAACTAAGAATAAGATTTTTTTTTAAAAAAAAATAAATCATTTGAAAACTTTTAGTAAACATTCCTCTGGTTTCAGGATAATTTTGTATTAAATGAGAAAGAATATGCTAAATTGATCAAATGTGGAACTATATGAGAATTTTTAAATTATAAGGAGTTTTTTGAACAATTTTAAATCCACATGAGATGTTTTCTTATAATTGCCCTAACATTAATACTCCAATTTAGCCAACCAAATTCCATATGAAATTAAGGTCAGGGTACCATATGATGAGCCTACTCTCCACTGCCCAACTTCTGACAACTAAAAGCTTACAGATCAACAACACACACCACCAATCCAATGCAGTGAGAACCAAAAACTATGAGATTGAAGAAAATGAAATCCAAATGAAACCCAGATTTCTCTGCCTCCATGGCTTCAGAACAAGTGCTGCCATCCTCAAGAAACAGATCGGCCGGTGGCCGGAGGCCCTGCTCGGAAAATTGGATCTCGTCTTCGCCGACGGCCATTTTCCGGCCACAGGAAGGTCTGATGTACAAGGCTTCTTTGATCCTCCCTACTATGAATGGTACCAAACTAACCAGGTTAGATTTTCATCTTGCCCTAATTTATTCCCAATATATATATATATATATATATATACAGATAGATAGATAGATAGACAGACATGTAGGGGCAAAATTGTGATTCAGTAAATACATGTGAGTTATATTTTTGTAACAGGATTTTACAGAGTACTATAATTTTGAAGAATGTCTAGCATATCTTGAAGATTTCATGATAAGCATGGACCTTTTGATGGTCTATTGGGTTTTTCCCAGGTGGGTTGAATTTTGAATTTTGTATTCATTTTATGTTTTTTTATTGTTACTATTAATATAAATTACTAGCCCAACGGGTCAGCTTAGTTGAAATAGATTTAGGAGTTAATGCAAATAATTTATTGGGGACACTATATATTATCACACTTTAAACATGAAAAATACAAACAATTTTCACCGTTGAATCATTTATTAATTTAAATATATTAGTCACATTTTCATAGCTTTCTTTACAAAAAAATTTAAAAAATAATATTTCATCATAAAAATATTAGTTATATAGTTGGGAAACAAATCACATTACAACCGATAATTTTGTAATATAAAAGCCATGTTCCATTACAAAAAAGAAAAGTATATTTTAGCAAAATTTTAAATGGGTCAGCTTAGTTGAAATAGATTTAGGAGTTAATGCAAATAATTTATTGGGGACACTATATATTATCACACTTTAAACATGAAAAATACAAACAATTTTCACCGTTGAATCATTTATTAATTTAAATATATTAGTCACATTTTCATAGCTTTCTTTACAAAAAAATTTAAAAAATAATATTTCATCATAAAAATATTAGTTATATAGTTGGGAAACAAATCACATTACAACCGATAATTTTGTAATATAAAAGCCATGTTCCATTACAAAAAAGAAAAGTATATTTTAGCAAAATTTTAAATAAAAATTTGCACCGAATTCGAGCTGTATCCTAGGCGTATCTTAGATGTATCCGAAATTAAAAAATTAATTTAAAAAAATTGGATACTTCTACTGAGTATCCGATACGTGTCCGGACGTATCCTAAAAATATCAGTGCTCGACATGTGTCCGATATCGCCATAGTGCCTCCGGAAAAGAATTTGTGCGTTATAACTTTGGCTCTAGTAACATTGACTTTCCTGTTATAAACTTTGACACTCTTTTTGCCGTGGCGGATGTTTTGTTCAAAAATTTATTTAAAATTGTATTTAACCCAACGGATCCTCTCCTGAGGAAATCGTCTCCAGCTCTCTCCAGCATTATTTCAAGGGCCAATATGGTGACACGTGCCTCACTATTACACACATCAATTTTTTATTAAAACATTGTTTCTTTCTCTCTTTACCACATTCCTCTCTTCAAGTATATATATACATTACAAAAATTATTTTTTCTCTTCATCACTATCACTTTTCCTCTCTACAAATAAATATAAAATAAAAATAAAAATAAAAATTATATAAATAATATTTTAATCAAAATTATATAAAATAAAAATAAAATTTTAATATATTAATATTTTAATCAAATTATATAAAAAAATATTAAAATTTTAAAAAAATTAATCGATTAACTATACCGATTAAAGGGTCGTTTGATACCCAACTCTAGGGGTGCACACGGTTCAGTAACAAGATCGAAAAAATTATATAAAATAAAAACAAAAACAAATAGTTCAATTTCCTTGCATTAACGGTTCCAGTGTTTATATTTTAAAAAAAAACTATAGTAGGAACCAGAACCGAATCTAAAAAAATGATTTGGATCGGTTCAATTCCTTGCATGTCCAGTTCGGTTCATGTTCTCATTTTTAAGGAATCGAAAGTATCGGTTCGATTCTGATTTCGATCGGAATCGGAACCAGAACCGAACCGAACCGAACTGAATCGTATGCACCCCTAGATTTGGGGTACCAAACAACCTTTTAATCGGTATAGTTAATCGATTAATTTTTTAAAATTTTGAATTTTATTTTATATAATTTGATTAAAATATTAATATATTAAATTTTGATTTTATATAATTTTGATTAAAATATTATTTATATAATTTTAATTTTAATTTTATATTTATTTGTAGAGATGAAAGTGACAGTGATGGAGAGAAAAAATAATTTTTATAATGTATATATATACTTGAAAAGAGGAATGTTGTAAAGAGAAAAAGAAACAAATTTTTAATAAGAAATTGATGTGTGTAATAGTGGGGCACGTGATTTTTATTTTATATGATTTCGATTAAAATATTATTTATATAATTTTTATTTTTTATTTATTTGTAGAGAGGAAAAATGATAGTGATGGAGAGAAAAAATATTTTTTGTAATTTATATATATACTTGAAGAGAGGAATGTGGTAAAGAGAGAAAGAAACAATTTTTTAATAAGAAATTGATGTGTGTAATAGTGGGGCACGTGTCACCATATTGGCCTTTGAAATAGGGCTAGAGAGAGCTGGAGACGATTTCCTTAAGCGAGGATCCGTATCCTTGAAGGTTTGAATTGAAGATGACGGATCTGGAAAAACATTATTACGACTCAGAGTGTGTTTATTTAACTTTTCATGGTTGTTTTATATGATTTTAATAAATTCTTATTTGAATAAATTTTACATTCGTTTTTGTCTATTGTAAATATAATGTTTTGCTCTACTCTCGAATGAATTTTATTGAGGCTCTAAGACTTTATTTATACAAAAACATAATGGGCTTTTTGGCCCATCTCATCAATGATTGATCCCAATCAAATCCCGAACTTATGGCGATTTATCATCATCCCTTTTACATCACAATCTATTCCTAATTAAATGGGATTTGACTTGGTCTTCGAGTAATTCCAGAATGTTCTTTTTGATGGGTTTGAGCTTTTGGGCTTGTATATTCTTGGTTGGGCCTATCTTTTAGGGGGCTTAGATATTTGGCCCTTACACTAACCCCTTCTGGTTTGGCCTTATGCTACATGGGTCCGACCCGAATCTTAATAGAATGATGTAATTAGGTTTGAACGGTTGTGGCCCACAACTGGAGGATGACATCATCATAATGATGACTTTAGTTGGCGTGTGGGTTATAAATTTCAAAAGACGGTTGACCTCCCTTTGTTCTTCGCATCTGTCCCCCTTGGGAGTTGCAACGCCTCTATTTTTGCGTTAATGGCGTCGGTTTGAATATATTCTTATTCCTCTATAAAAACCCTCTTCATTCCATACTTAGCATTTCTTCAATCTCCGAAATCTCTATTTGCCTTTGCTAGTGTAGTCTTAATCTTCTCTTTTTGCAAATCAACTGATTTTGCTCCGGCGATCGATTTTCTGCAATTTTTCTACCTTGAGTAAGTGTTCTTTTGTTTTCTCTTCTTTTATGCAAACATGTCTAACTCAAGTGCCATTAGATCTGAGGATGATCTCAACCCTCAACAGTACGGGGGTGTTGAGAGTGTTGAGGGCCAAGTTGCTGAAGATGTTCCTATTCTACCTCCCGCTGATGAAGGTGGTGATGACATTGTAGAACCCCCTCCCTTCAACCTTGACCGAATCCCAACCAATCAAAGATAAATCCCTAGTATCAAATCTCTGAAGAAGCTAGTTATGGCTCCAGAGGTGGTGGAATTTGTAGCCTATGACCCTGATTTAGATTTTACCTAAGGGGAAAGGGTTGGCCCTAAAGATCTGTTTCTGTGCTACAAATAGGCCAAGCTTGTTAGGTTCCCCCTTCACCCCCTTTTTGCACTTTGTCTTTTTTACTTTGGGTCTAGCCCCCCTCCAGGTTAACCCAAACTTCTTTCGTATCCTTTTTATGCTGCTCTTGGCCAATCGTGACCAAGGGCTTCACTTAGGTCTGAATGACCTCCTCATCTGCTATTAGATTTTGGACTTATCTGGTTGTGTGGGGAGGTACATTTTTTATCCTTTCAAGGGCAGGGGTGTTTGCATTGATACTGAAAAGTACGAAAAACACTGGAAGGAACAGATGGTCCTGATTAAAGGACCCTGGTCTTATCCTTACTTTTCCCTTTTCCCTTTTCCCTATTCCTAATACCTTTGGCCCCATCAAGCTCCCTCAATACAATTTTTTCCATAAGGAGTCCTGCCTATGCTCCAACTGTGACCTCCGTAGGGCCGAGTATATTTTTGAATTTTTTGGCATAGGCCGTAAGGCAGTTTATGCCATAGGCGTTCGACGACGAGCAAAGTTGCTGAACGAGAGGATCTGGTCTAGTCGTATGTCATGTACTAACCTTCTGACTCTTGCCAATTTGTAGGAAACATCCAGCTTAGGAGCCTCTGTCAATATGTTTCGCCTGTCTCGCCCCCAAATCTTAGATGATGATGTGGAAGAAATTCCTGTCCCTACCACATAGGCAGTTTCATCCTCTGTTGTCGTGGCAGCCCAGGGGACTAGGTCTGCTATGGTTCAGACAACCCTTTCTTCTATTCTCCAGCCCCCCTCCACCCGCACAAGCCCAGTTGGCGAAGACAGGCCTATGAAGAAACTAAAGGGGAAGGCTGCTGTTGAGCCAAGTGGGGCAGCCCCACATCGAGGGAGGTGATGATTACCAGGGCAAAGTCCATCTGGACTCCTGAGGACTTAGCAGAACAAAAGTCTTTGAATGACCCAGATATGCCAAACAGGGCTTTGGGCGTGATGATGAAGGTATGCTCTTTTACCTCTTTTTTTCTTTTGGTAGTCTTTTCTTTATACCCTGGTTGAACTTCCTCTGACATTTTTTGCCTTACATTTATTTTCAGGCATTTATAGTATGAATGCTCTGTGCTTGACACACGAGTCTCATGTTGAGGAAATGGCCCGCCTCAAAGCTGCCTTGGCTATGGCTGATGGCAGGGAGACGATCCTGACCAATCAGGTTGTTGGCCTGAATGAAGAATTAGCCATTGTGAAGGAAGGGAAAACCAAAGTGGATGCTGATAATGAAGAGCTCAGGTATCAACTAACCCTTTCCCACGCTCAACTGGAGATCTGCAATGAAGGAAGGCTGGCCATGCACCATCGCTATGAGGCGATCAATATTATTGTTGGTGGTCAGTTCTGGCGTAGTGGCTTCCTCAACACCCTGAAAGAACCTGAGAAGAGGAAGTACAGTGATTTTGATGCTATGGATGCCCATCTGGGGGTGAAGCCCCCTCATAAGAGTCCTGATGTTGGTCAGGCTGAAACTCTCTTCTTCCAGTTTCTTTTAGGGACCCTTCCTGTAGATCCCAACAATCCTGAGGTCCACCATTTTGCTTCGACCGAGATTGTGGACAATTTCGGGTCTGAATTCTCCGCCAAGTCGAAGACTTAGGTTTTAGTTTTTTTCTTTTTGTAGCCTACAGGTGTTTTTATAGCCCCTGGGTAGATTTTGTTGTAAAAACTCTTTTTCTTATTGAAATGAAAGGTTTTACTTTAACCTGATGTGTCAGTCTCTGTCTTTTACATTTTTAGAGAAATTCATAATTTTTTAATAAAAATCTGTTGAAGTTGTAATATCGTAGTAGTATGCATTAGGCATACAGTCCTTAGTTGATATCCCTCTGTCAAATTTCACACCTAGGAATTAAATTCCTCTTTTGTGTTACTTAGGCATATGCTTCTGTCAACTTTCACACTTAGGAATTTAATTTCTCTTTTGTGTGGCTCAGGCATCTGCTTCTGTCAACTTTCACACTTAGTAATTTAATTCCTCTTTTGTGTGATTCGGGCATATGCCTCTGTCAATTTCTACACTTAGGAATTAAATTCCTCTTTTGTGTGGCTCAGACATATGCCTCTATTAACTTTCACACTTAGGAATTTATTTTCTCTTTTGTGTGGCTCAGGCATATGCCTCTGTCAATTTCCACACTTAGGAATTAAATTCCTCTTTTGTGTGGCTCAGGCATATGCCTTTGTCAATTTCCACATGTAGGAATTAAATTCCTCTTTTGTGTGGCTCAGGAATATGCCCCTGTCAACTTTCACACTTAGAAATTTAATTCTTCTTTTGTGTGACTCAGGCATATGCCTCTATCAATTTCCACATGTAGGAATTAAATTCATCTTTTGTGCGGCTCAGGCATCTTCCCCTTTCAACTTTCACACTTAGGAATTTAATTCCTCTTTTGTGTGACTCAGGTATATGCCTTTGTCGATTTCCACACTGAGGAATTAAATTCCTTTTCTGTGTGGCTCAAGCATATGCCTTTGTCAATTTTCATACATTGGAATTAAATTCCTCTTTTGATTACATATGCTTTGATCGGGTGTGTTAAAAAGAAGATAAATGCTATGATAAGCTTATTTGAATATGAAATCAGGTCTCAGCCTCTTTTATTGATCGCATATATTTTTGTAACAAAAATCTTAGACAACAGGGTACAAGCCTCTGATATTTGTTCATAACAATAATCCATCTAGGGGTAGTACCTCTTCAGTCGGGAGGCATTCTAAGAGTTAGACTCCATGCGACCGTTAGCCTTCCTCAATTGATAGGCCCCTTTTCCAATGACCTTTGTCACTGTATATAGGTTTCCTAGTTTTCTCGAAGCTTGCCTACGATTCCGATCTTTTTCCTGATGACCATTTTTCGACCTGAAACTCCCGTCTTTTTACCTTCTGGTTGTAGCTCCTTCTCACCCTTTGGTGATACTCAACTAGCTTGGTGGCTGCCTTATCACGATTTTCTTCCAGAGCGTCAAGTGCATGTACCATATTCTGATTATTCTGATCCTCTTGGTAAGCCTATGTCCTTGTGGTTGGAACTACCTGCTCTGTTGGAATTACTTCTTCTACTCCATATGTCATAGAGAAGGGGGTCTTGCCAAGTTGGGACTCTTGTGGTCGTTTTGTATGACTAGAGGACTTCAGGTAATTTGTCAGGCCAGAGTCCTTTCGCAGCTTCCAACTTCTTCTTCAGAGTGCTCAGAATCGTCATGTTCGACCTCTCAGCCTGACCATTGCCCCGCGGGTATCCGACTGAGGATGTTTTAAGTTGTATGTCGTGCTGATTGCAGAAGGCTCTTGTCCATTTGTTATCCAGATTTGTTCTGTTGTCAATCATAATGACTCTGGGTGCCCGGAAATGGCAGATGATGTTTGTCCAAATGAATTTGTTCACGTGCCTGTGCGTGATTGTTGAGTAGGACTCTGCCTCTACCCACTTGGTGAAATAGTCAGTTGTAATAAGTACTTGATTAACTTCTCTTAGCGCCATTGACAGTGGTCCTACAATATCAATCCCCCACTGGGCAAAAGGATGTGGATTGAGTGTTGGGTTCAGGAGTTCAGGTGGAGGATAGATGTTATCTCCATGAATCTGGCACTTGTGGCATCTTTGAGCAAAATCCTAAGTGTCCTGAGAGAGATAGAGCCAGAAATAACCCTGATTCAGTACCTTGTGAGCAAGGGACCTACCTCCTGAATGGTTTCCACATGTTCATTCATGGATCTCTTTCATAATCGCCCCAACTTCTGAAAGGGTGAGGCATTTAAGGTAAGGTCATCCGAAGGACTTTCGATATAGTTATCCGTTGATAAAGGAGTACTTGGTAGACTTCATGCGAATCTTTCGAGCTTCAGACTTAAGTTCGAGCAGGATCCTATCCCTTAGGTAAGATACGATTGGGTCCATCCAGCTGGGCTCCCATAGTATTATACAAACGTTCTTTGGCTGCTGAATGCTGGGGATGTCAAGATAGTCTATTAGAGCCACCCTTGTCAGGTCCTGGGTATTGGATGAAGCCATGTTTGCCAATTGATCTGCATTATCATTCTTCCCTTTGGGTACCTATGCAACGCTGAATTGGTCGAAATGGCTCAGTTCTTTCAGAGCTAATGATCTATAAGGCTCCATTTTCTCCCCTGCTTCATACTCCCCCTTGATTTGTCTTACGACGAGCTGAGAGTCGCTATGTATTTTCAGGCGCCGGATCTGGATACTCTGACACGACCTGATGCCCGCTAGAAGAGCTTCGTATTCTACTCTATTTTTTGACGTTGGAAATTCCAGACGGACTGATTGTTGGATTTTGGTACCATTTGGAGTTATAACCTCTAGCCCGATGCCAGCCCCTGACGCCCCAACTGAACCATCAACGAATAGGTTCCATTCTGGCTCATCAAGCTCTGGATGCACAGCCTCTAGTTCTGCTTCCAAGAGAAAGTCTGCAAGTGCCTATCCCTTAATGACTGTCCTTAGCACGTAGGTGATGTCGAGGGTGCCTAACTCGATTGCCCATCTGGTGTTTCTCCTAGTCAGATCTGGTTTGGACATAATTGATCTGATGGGGAACGTCGTTGGGATAATGATCAGATGTGTTTTGAAGTAGTGCCTGAGTCGCCTTTTGGCATTGAATAGTGACATGATGACTTGCTCAACAACGGAATACCTGGTTTCTGGGTTGGCCAAAGACTTGCTGGTGTAAAAGATTGGGGTTTGACACATCTTCTCTTCCTTGACTAGCGCAACACTTATTGAAGTAGTGGATACATCTAGGTAAAGATGTAGTGGTTCTCCTGGCTCTAGAGATACCAGTACTAGAGGGCTCACCAAATACTCTTTTAGCTTTTGTAGAGCTTGGGTCTGGATATTCTGCTTGCTCGATCTCGTCTGTAAAGGGTGGTTGAATCATATCGATGGTAGCGTGGGTTGCTAGGTCCTTCATGGTGGGATTCTGAGCCTTCATGCTTTCAAGCACCTGCCTCTGTATCTTCACAGCCATCTCCTCCAAATCCTTCATGGTTGGAGGTTGCTAAAGTGGCAGATCCCTTGCCGATATAGCAGAGATCTCTTCCTGGTCATCAAGCGTCTTGCTCCCAAATCCTTCTCGCTTATTCGGATCAGCGTTGTGCTGTCCTGGGGGATATGCCGCACCGCCTTCGTTGTTAGCACCGTTGGCTGCTCTGGCTGGTGCTCTCATCTGGGCTATTTGTTGGCGTAGATCAGCGTTCTGTTGCTCTAGGGCTTCGTTCCTTTTTTCTACCGCTTCTAGCTGTTCGATCTGGGCACTGGGGACGGTGCTACCTTCAGCGGTTGCAGTGGATCTAGTTATCGCCATTACCTTTTTCCCTGTATTTCTTTAAAACAATAGGTATATATATAAAAAGTATGTGGAAACAAATAATTCTTCCCATAGACGACGCCAAAATGTAGATACAATGTTTTGCTCTACTCTCGAATGAATTTTATTGAGGCTCTAAGACCTTATTTATACAAAAATATGTTGGGCTTTTTGGCCCATCTCATCAATGATTGATCCCAATCAAATCATGAACTTATAGGGACTTATCATCATCCTTTTTACATCACAATCTATTCCTGATTAAATGGGATTTGACTTGGTCTTCAAGTAATTCCAGAATGTTTTTTTTTTTTATGAGTTTGAGCTTTTGGGCTTGTATATTCTTGGTTGGGCTTGGCTTTTAGTGGGCCTAGATTTTTGGCCCTTACATCTATAAAATAATTTATTTAATACATGTATTTTGAGTTTATCATCTCTTTTTGATATGTATGTTATGGTTAAAATTTATTTTTGTATATTTTTGTTTTTGATTTTTATATTCCAGTGTAGAGTGTTTTAATATTTAGATTTCAATTCGTTAATAAATTTTTATATAGTGCTTAAATATGTAATTTATTTAATAGAAATTTTGAATTAGAGTGTTTTAGTCTATTTTTTTACTTTTTTATTTTGTTTTTTATAAGAAACTTAATTTCACTAATTTTCTATGAATCCTATATTAACAGTATATCATCTAATTTGATAAGATTTATATATTAATAATGAAAAGTAATTTACTACTTTATATTCTTTTCATCTATTCTTATCAATTTAACTCATTATTTAACATTAAAAATGAAATATTTTTTTTTTCTTACCAAAAATACAAATTATTAAACTATTTTTAATTAAGAATGTCAATCGAAATTATACCTTAATATTTTATCACGTGCATCGCACGTACATTTTACTAGTATATATATATAATAAGATTTTCATCTTGGGGCATAGAGGTAATTTCAACACCTAAATATTTGTTTCATGTAATAATGAGATAAGTCAAGGGCTTTCTGGACTTTTCACCCCTCCAAGGGGGTGTTACTGCAAGAAAACTGAAAGTTCAGGGGGCTATTGGACCGAAATTGCGTTGACCAATTTCTACGTGCAATTGACCTAAAATTCAGGGGGTTTCACTGCAAATTACCCTAATTATTATTATTGTTATTTGTGTTTCTAAAATTTATTTTCTGATTTTTTTAAATCACTGTTTAAATTATAGGGAGCCTTCTTATCAGCAGCCTTGCCTGGAATGCAAATGGAGGGAGTGGCTCTCAGAAAGGTTCCCAAAATAAAGTTTGTGATTATAATATCAGGGGCTAAATTTGGAGGGTTGGACTTAGGGTTCCCCAAGCTGGCTGCTAATAATGCTTTTTTATCTCCAGTCAAATGCCCCTCTCTCCACATTATTGGTAATTGTTCCATCTTTTGGTGATCTAAATTTCGAGTATGATTACACATGTATATAGAAATGCTATATATTTTCACAAGAAAATTGATGGTCATGCTTGATTTTATTTTTAAGAATAGATTTTGGTATAAACAGTTTTCAAAGAACTACATACTAAACCTGGAAAAAGAACAATTTTCCTTTTTGAAAGAAATTCTTTGTGTGCACATGTAAATCACACAAAGCTTTAATATCTTGTACTTGCTCAATGGTAGATAGGGCTGCATACAAAACCGAACCAAACCGAAACCGGCGATTCAGTTCGGTTACAGTTTCAAATTTTAAAAATTGATTTTTTCGGTTCAGTTTTGGTTTTCAATCATCTAAAACCGAATCGAATCGTTTTTTTTTTCTTTTATTATATATATATATATATATTTCTAACTAGTATAAATGTGGAGCCATGATTACACAGCTTCAAGAGTTATTATGCATGATTATGCACTACTAGCAATATCAAGTCTATTAACAGTGTGACCTTTCAAAAAAAAAAAAAAGAGTCTAGTCTATTAACAGTGTTGCCTGGTTCTGTTAGTTGTAGGTGTTGGCGTGGCTTTGTGTTTTTGGTTTTTTTGAGCTTCTTGTTGCTCTTTTGCTTTGCTTGTTGCTTGGCTTATAAATATAATTTATATAAATATCTATAACAACACAGTTCTATACATACATACATACATATATATAAAAATATAATTTAAAAATTATAACTTATATAAGTGATATATATATATATATATATAAATTATCGAAAAAACGGTTTCTTTACCTTGGGCACATTCATTCTAATACAAATTATCTTTACCTTTTAAAAAAAAATATAGTGAAACCGAAACCGAAACCGAACTGAAAAAAACGGTTTGGTTTCTTGCATTAATGGTTCGGTTTTGGTTCTTGTTGTGTTATGGCTTATAATCCAGAAAAGAATAGGCCCTGGGTCTAAAGGAGCCGGGCCGAAGGTCCGTGAAGGCCTTTTGGCACCAATTAACTTGTTGGGGGGTTCGAGGGGCGTAGTCCCCCGAGGTACGGTAAATGGTGATTTTAGTATTTTACTAGTACATATGAATTTGGTCTATATATACATCATTATAACCCTAATTCATTGAGAAACGAAATACAAAGACTGCTCTGGTAGACGTAGGTCAAATTGACCGAACCATGATAAATCTTGTGTGCTCTTGATTCTTTACTTTATTATTTTATTTTTTGGTATTGATTTTTTGTTTCAACAGTTCTCATTTTTTAAAAAATTGAGAATATTGGTTCGGCTTCGGTTTCGGTCGAAACCGAACCTAACCGTGTCTACCCCTGATGGTTGCTAGAGGTGTGTCTATTTCCATCACATGCTTTGGGATTCAAATATATAAATATATATATATATATATATGAGTGCCAGAAAATTGATGGTCATGCTTGATTTTATTTTTTGAAAATAGATTCTGGTACAAACAGTTTCCAAAGAACTACATACTTAAACCTGGAAACAGAACAGTGTTGTTTTTTTAAAAGAATTCTTTGTCTGCACATTTAAATAACATAAAGCTTTAATATCTTGTATTTGCTTAATTGTAAAGGTATGTCTATTTCCATCACATGCTTATATATATATATGAGTGCCAGTTCTGGTGTAAGTGTAAGAGAGATCCATGGTAATCTAGAAGTAAAAAGTCTTCGAAATAATTTTTAGTCTTTCTGGGCAAGGTTGCCTACATCTAACCCTTTGCAGATCGCACAATGCGGAATATCATGCTAACACCTTTAATTTTAGAATTGTAATTGTTTCAATTTTTTTTATGAAGCTAAAATTGAATAAAAAATTAAATAAAATGAAAAGAAAAAGAAAAATATTTTAGTAAAAATAAATTGTTCTCATAAAGTTTCAACATACATGCATGTAAAACACCATTGCTTATATAACCTACCGCATATGTGCATAACAGGTGAAAGGGACTTCTTGAAGGAAAGGGGGGTTGCATTATTGGAATCATTTGAGGACCCCATTGTGATTTATCACTCCATGGGGCATACAGTACCAAGACTTGGTTAGTATTATTTATATAAGATTAACATATACAACAATATATATATGTATATTAATTTAACAACTGTATCGTTTTGCTTAGTGCCATGTATTGAAATTCAGATATGAAGTCATATGTTGTATCAATCTTATTATTTTCCTCCCATTATACAGATGGGGAAGGCCTTGAGACAATGCTCAGCTTCATTGCCAAGATTCAGGAAATGCTATTGCATGAAGAATAGAAGATATGCTTGTTTGTGTTATTTATGCTGCATTGTTCTGATTCTTTTATTAAATTTTATTTCCATAAATGTGATTTGCAAATAAATGCACAAGGGGTATAATCCACATTCTCTAATGCTTAAATTGTGGGTTATATATATATATATATATATATTTAAGAATTACCAAGTGAATTACCAAGAGTCCCAAGTGAAACAGTCTCAAAGTGGTCATCACTGTCACAAATTTTGTCGCTAGTGCAGCTCTTGATCTCAACCCTTTGAAGTACTTGTACTGAACGTTGCCTTGTGTACACTTGTTAGCCTAAACTTCTTATTATGACTCAGAACTTCACTATTCCTACTGAACAAATTATAATTGAAAAAATTAAATAATTATTAGTATATTATACACAAAATTCTGTAACTGTTATAATTCAAGAAGTCAAAATTTAATGTTTTATCTCTTAAATCTTAATAGTGACATAGAATATTATACACGTATAGTATTAGGATTTAGGACCCTTTTGTTGAAATAGTGAGAGAAAGTTAGAAAAACAAATGTGTGCAGAAACAATTGATGGGTAAAAAACAAAAAAAAAAACATCAATAGATATTTGCTTACAATATGATCAATGTGGTGAATCTAATAAACATAATGTTCTGAATAATTATACTTGTAATGAACTTTGCCTTCTCTACACTTGTGCTTTATAAAATTCACATCACGAAAGCAGAAGCATGAATCAAACGGGCCCTTAAACTTTGAATTGGATAGTGAAGCACCCAGCCCGTGATAATAAAAATGGTTACGCAATCTAGTTATGTTGATTCAATAAACTTCCATGACTTCCTCCCAATTTTGTTCTTTTCTACAATGGTAGAAACTGATCTTGAAGTAATATTCCATGACAGTAACTCATCACAGCTAGTAACTACCTTTGTGTGGACAATTATATGCTTGATCCCACCTCATTCTCAAAATGGTCATTGTACGTGGCGCTTTATTATTCACATTTCAAATACTAATATATATATATATATATATATATATATATTTCAAATAATATATACTTATCCTCATACCAAAAAGTAAGCAATTTGTGAGGACCATGGACTATGAAGTTGTGAAAAAACCTAGAATTCTGTGTCTTCATGGTTATAGTTGGAGCGGTGAAAGGCTGAGAAAAGCGCTTCAAATATGGCCAGAATTTGTGTTGAGTATGATGGATCTGGTCTTTGTAGATGCACCTTTTCCAGCACAAGGAGAGCCCATTTCTCATTATGTATGGTTTGAATACAATGAGGTCAGTTTTTACATGGTTTCATATATATATGCATAGATTTTCGTTATTGATTTAATTAGCCCGTTCATCTTATCAGGGAAAAATATTAGTGGGGGCAATTCAAAATTTTATTAGTTTATTTATAATATATGTATGTATATATATATATATATAGGTGAATGACACAAAACTCCCCTTATAGTATGAATATAGGGCATATAACTCGCTCATGATTTTTAGACACTCCTGTCATATACATTTAGTGCAAATAGTCTCCTCCATTTCATCTTTTGGTGCTTGGGATGTTGAATTATCATCTTACCCTTATTTATTTGTTTATTTTACAAAAAAGTTGAATGTAAAATGACGATTAAGGTCATTTTTTCCGACGGTGTCAATTTTCAGGTTTGGTATTTAATCACAAATAAGGACATTTTGGTAAGTGATTTAAGGTCATTTTTAGCATTTGGGGATAAAGTATTGTATTTGAAAGTCACGTGCCTAAAATCAGGCCAAAAAAGTGAACGGATCTTGGTTCAAAGTGCACATTTTTGCAATACTACTGGTGCTTGAATACACATTTTGAACTTTAGGAGTGTTATCTGCACAGTCCCTATTGCATGTAGGGGGAGGGGGTTGCCATTTATCCATGTAAGAGCACTTTTGAGTATTGTTTATTTATGACATATTCTAGACAATAACCATGTTAAGTGTTAGATATGTCATTTTAATTTCAACGACATCTACAAGAAAAATCAAGCATTAAAGTAGTGAAGAATACAAGTGAAGTGCATAAGTGAGTGTATTGAGTAAAAATGTCTCCCGGAGGGCAAAAACGGCATTCCCAAATACGTCAATTAAAGCAAAAATTCTCGGGAATTCAAGAGGGTTAGTTTGGCACAGTTGCGGTGAAAAGTGAGTTTCATGAAAAAACCTACGCTCAAGCCTACGCCTACAGAAGCAAAAAGTGGCTAGAAAGTGAATATTTACGCTCAAACTACGCATGAGCCTACGCTTGACCTACGCCTAAGGCGTAACTGCGGCAAGAAGTTTTTTAAATTTCTGTTGCAATGTCGATTTTGCCTTGGTTTGATTCTATAATGCGTGAACGACTCCTACACCTTAGTATTAGTGCAATACACATAATATACATCAGATATTAGGGTTTCGCTAACATGGATATGAAATTACGAGAAATGGCAAACTTAGAGTTTCCCTCAGTTATAGTCTATAAATACCAAGGTCTTCTACACATGAGAGACAGCCTTTGAGCCATTGAGAGACCTCTGCAATTTTTCTACAGATTTATATTATTATACAGAGATAGAAAGAGAAAATCATTGAGTGAAAATATTCTTATTCTCTTTTAATTAGGATTTTTTCAATTGTGCTTCTACATCAACGATCTAATGCACACTCGAATAACCTAGATTTTGGAAAAATCTACACACCACCTTGTGCAACGTGGTTGCTTAGATCTGTTTGAGAAACATAGCCGTCTGAGTGCGGAGATCAGAGCAGGTAGCTTCGTGGTTATTTGATCTGTTGAGAAACAGAGCCGTCAGACTACGGAGCGAAGCGAGCTCTTCATGGAGCGAGAGTGAATCTAGACTTTCAGATGTCGAATGAAGAACAACATATTACATCGGTTGTAAGTACTGTTTTCATAGAGTCTATACAAATTCTCTGATTCATTGTGCATCGATACTCGAGCGTATCCATGGTTTTTATTTGGATTCTTTCCAAGGTTTTCCACGTAAAAATATCATGTGTCTCAATTGCTTTATTTTCTGCACTTAGATTTATCTTGATAGAAAATTGGATTAATATTGACTTTTTCGCAATTATTATTAATTTGTTAATAAATCAACAAAAAACCTATTCACCCCCCTCCCTCTAGGCCATTTTTATTGATCATCTATGTAATTTCAATTAGTATTAGAGCGTGGTTGCCCCGATTTAAGTTAACTACCTAGGGTTAGATCTTGAACTTAGATGATAGAATTTCTTCGTGAACGAGGTTCATTGATAGGCCACCTATAGTTGATATGTTAAATAATTAGGGTAATGATGATTGTGATGATTCGCTTCAAGCTAAGTACAATAAATTGCATGATAAGTACACTCATCTTAGCGAAGTTTTTTCAAAATCTATTGGTAGATTTAAAATTGTTGACAAGGAAAAAGAATCCTTATGAGAATAATTAACTAGCATTTCCCATAACTTTAATCAACACATGACTGATAAGTCTGGAAGGATTGAAAGGTTGAAAGAGACTGAAAAAGAAAGAAATGAGGTTTTAAAGAGTGTAGAAAATCTCAATAAGAAACTAATAGCTGTAAGATCTAATTTGTTTGAGAAATCTGTGAAGATTGGAGATTTGGAGAAGAATTTGGAAGATGTTAACTCAATTATTCATAGATAGTCTAGTGGAACTCTTAAGCTTGATCATATGTTAAGTATAGGAAAATCTGTGGGAAATACAAAGAGGTTAGGATTCAAAGGAGTAACCCACAAGTCTGATGATGTTCCCAAAACTACCTTTGTTAAAGGATCCCAAGTAGCATCTTGTACTTCTAAATGTAATTCTGATAAGAATCACAATGTTAAATCTTATATTAAAAAATCGCTTGAGATTAAGTCTCCGTTTACCTCTAGATATCATAAGAGTTTTGATCATGGTTTTCAAAATTTTGTTCCAATATGCCATCATTGTGGAGTGAATGGTCGCATTCGACCTTTGTGTTCAAAGTTAAAAAGAAAGACTTTGAAATCAAGGAGGAAATCTAAAACTCATAAAATACCCAATGTTGAAGATCAAATTAGGGTTTTGAGTAAAGATATAAAGAATTTGTCTAACCATGCAAGTAAAACCCCTAAGATTAGACAAGCATGGGTTAGAAAATGTGAGTTACATTATTGTGATGCTCATACATGGGTTAGAAAAGGTGAGCTATATTATTGTAAGGCTCATACTGAACTTAGAGCATGTGACTCTAGTACCGTGTGTTTAGATAGTGAATCCTCTAGGAAAATGACAGGAGATAAGTCATTTGTTGATAATCTCAATGGTAGTGATGGTAAGAATGGTTCTTTTGATGAAAAGAAAAGGTCTAAAATTTTAGAAAAATACACCATTGTTGTTTCCGGTCTACCTAGACTAGAGCATGTTGATTGTCATAAGGGCCTAAAGGCTAATTTGCTTAGCATTAGCCAGATATGCAATGATTATCAGTATGTCAATTTCAGTCGTGATAAATGCATTATTAATGACTCTTTTGGAAATTGTCTTATGGAAGGTGTACGTACATCTGATAATTGACATTGCATATTTCCTAAATTTTGTACTGAGAAAGGTTTTGAGTTTATATCCACAGCTTCTCAGTTGACAGACATCTCTACAAAATCATTAGATTTTCAAAAGCATGTACATCTTAGAAAATCTAGTGACATGTTATCATTAGGATAAATGTCTTCATATGTATCATTCTAGGAACATCTTACATTATCTTTTATCCTAGAATTGATACATTATCATGCATTTTTTTATTTTTTATTATTATTATGCATGCATTATGTTTTGATACTATTAGGATTATTCATGCATGCTTCATTATGACAAAAATGATAAAAATTATAAATTTAAAATTCTTAGCATGTTGAGCTTGGTTAAGGGTACAAAGGGTTGTCATATTTTACTCTATTATCATATTTACTTATCTTATTATTCTTATGAGAATTGGAGATGTTAGTCTGACCCGAGGATATGAGTTGTTTACTTGATATATTTAAGTACTATTTTTAAAACTCATTAACTTTGGGTGTTTGTTTTACTTCGGAGATGATTGTAATTTTTACTAAAATTTTTAGTCTTTCTCATATAATCCAAAGTGATATGTAGGTTCATGAGCTAGGCTAGATTGATTGATACTTTTGAATACCTATTGTATGCTCATGAATATTGTTGGGGTAATGTTTAAAAAAAAAAAGAGAATGAAATAAAGAAGTATATGAATGTCTCTTTAAAACCCATAGAGCAGTGGTCCTTCTGCTGAGTAATTGGGTCTCTTGCCTTAACAAGCATTGAGTATTCGCGTAAAAAAGGCGGACTTGATTATCTCGAATTTTCAACCCAAGTAACCAGGCCTCTTGCAACAAAGAAGTCAGTGTTCATGTAAAAAGGGAAGAAACAAAAAGATATATGAAGGGGTGTAAAAGAAAAAAATTCGAGACAAAAAGAAAATAAATATATTTCCCTTAATCAGCAATCAGGTCCGAGTTAAAGATTTGACTTCTAGCTTAAGTTTTAGACTGAATTATCATCACGGTTGGTGAGGAGATTATCATAATTATGTGAATTATTTTCATCTTACCTGAGTGCTTGCACATGAATATTTTCATATATATATATATATATATATATATAAACTATGCAAAACTTAATTTGTGCATACTTGAGTCTACAAGGTACGTGTGCTGATTTTCTTCACTATCGTGTGTATAATAGTTATGTCAAATATGAAAATATGATGTCTCAATGATTAGCTCATTGTCTCTACTGCACAACTCACATGTTTCTAAGAACAAAAATATTTTTTTAAGTTGAGCATTTTGCATTCATGCATTAGTATTAAGTTCATGCATATAGAGATTTTTGTTACTCGAGAATCTGGATATAATCTTATAGAGTATTTTATTTTAGTATTTAGTGTTTGACTTAGATTCTCTAGAGTCTCCTCTGTTATCTTTTTCCTATGTTTACAATTTTAGACTTTCCCTTTATATCTCTCATATACTTTGATTGTTATATCTTTGTTTTTGCTTTTCAGTGACAAAAGGGGAGAGAAGTATTAAGTAAGGGGGAGAGATTGCTTAATTAAGAGGGAGAAGTATTTAGTCAGGGGGAGAAGGAGTATTTTTGTCTATGATGATCATTATGCTTGCATTGTTGTTATGTTATTCTTATGATCATTATATTGGTTTATATTTCTTTTCCACACTTGTTTTTCATGGTATTGTTCATTGTTGTGGTTGCAGGATTGGATCGTCATGAGGGCAAACATATATTCTATGTCTAGGTTTGTGGGTGTGTGTTCATAGGTATAGATATTATGATTTTGTTCATGAGGATATGTTTGTAAAACATGATTTTGTCTCAAAAATGCCAAGGGAGAGATTGTAAGAACATTTATAGGATTGTTCATTATTGGCATGATCTTGACAATAACCATGTTGAGTGAATTATGAGGTTGGATAAGTTTAGAAAAATTGAAGTGGTCAAACAAAGACATCAACAAACTTCGTCAAATTCAAATCAAGCTTTAAGTAGTGAAGAAAAAGCAAGTTTGAGCAAACAATGCATTCTGAAGGGCATAAACGATATTTTTCGGAGCCGAAACTTTGGGAAACATACCAATGGAGTCAAGGGGGTTCAAATGGAAGAAAAGTTAGGAAAATTAGTTTTCATGATACATTTCAACTTCTATCAACTTGGGTTACACTCTAATATATCCTAGCACGTGTATAAAGAATATATACACTAATATTGGTCAGTTCATTCCAAATTACAAGAGGATTAAATAAGGAAGAAATTCTAGTCCAAAAAAGATACAAGTTTACTCAATATAGGATTCCTCTCTCTATAAATAAGAGGAGTCTCTACAGATTTGGGTGTGGATTTTATGAGATCTTTGCAATACTTTGATAGATCAGATCCGTCTACAGAGAGACAAAAAAGATCGTTTGATCATTTTATATCAAGGGTTTCTATAGTTTTTGGTGAAGATTCAATTGTGCTTTTACACAGAAGATATTTATGCACAATTGGATGATCCGTTGTTGAAAAATCATCACACGACCTATTACAACGTGGTTGCCTCAATCAGTTGAGAAACGGAGCCGTCTGAGTGAGGAGATCGAAGCAGGAGGTTTTGTGGTTCATTGATCCCTTGAGAAGCGGAGCCGTCATAATACGGAGCGGAATGAGAGCTTCGTGGAGCGCGAGTGATTCAAGTCTGTTAGACGTCGAGTGAAAAAAGGCAGATCATGAGTGATTTATAAGTCTAAAACTTCATAAAATTTGTGTACTTTTTGATTCATAGTGCATCGATACCCAAGCGTATCTATGGTTTTTACTTAGAACGTTTCCAAGGTTTTCCATGTAAAAATATCGTGTGTCTCTATCACTTTATTTTCTATACTTAGATTAATCTTTGCATGATTTATATTGTTAGAGAATTTGATTAAAATTGACTTTTCTGTAATTATTTTTAATTTGTCAATAAATTCATAAAAATCTTATTCACCCCCCTAGGCTATTTTCCTTAGTCGTCTCGGTAATTTCAGTACCGTTATCACAAATTTATTTCACTGAATGCTCAAACGTGCCACATAATTCATATAACTAAAAAGTTTCTTAATTTTGTAATTTCAATGTGATGAAGTGTAATAGAACCATGACGCGATTGAATCTTACAAAGTTGAAAATGATGATACTGATATAATTCAAAATACAATAATTGCTAGTGAAACGATATAATATTTTGTCATACTTCCTCTGTCCCAAATTAGTTATCCAAGTCTGAATTTTCAATATGTTTTTTTGTTATTTTTGTTACCAATTTTGCCCTTTCACAATATCTTATAGTTGTAATTTTTAGTGGGGTCTATTGTCTTTTGAATTTAATAAAGATGGATAATTTGGGAAAGTATGAGATCATATTGTATTGAAATTTAAAAGTGGACAAGTATTTTGGAACAAGTAAAGTTGAGAAAGGGATAACTAATATGGGACGAAAGGAAATATTAAGAAAGCTAGGTTTTACACTTTAAGATGCAGAGCAAGCTATAGAATGGAGAACACATCTTCTAGTATGGATGCTTAGATATGTGTATAAGTAATATAGAAAGTAAAGTGATGTATGCTTTATTTAGAAAATACAAATTTATATAAAGAAATAAAAATGAGTTCCTATAGAAAGTAAATGATAGTTCATAAAGATTTATTTATGAATCAATATTTCTTTTGTGCACATACGATTTTGTGAATTATTTGCATTATATGGAGAAATTAAAGATTTGAAAGACTTGATTTATTTTCGATATAAGGTTTAAACCTAGTTTATATCATGAGTTATGTCGTAAAGTTATGAAGACATAAAATTAGAGTTATGGTTGTTTTGGTTTAATGTCATCAAGGCTTCGGTTTGAAGCATAAAGGATTTTGCGAAAAACCATAAAATTGGATCATTAGTGAAGTAACATAAATAATCACATAAGGATCGATGTTATTTTCATGTATTCGATATTTGTCAGGATCTATGTGAATTATGGCATTAGTGTGTTGATTATAAGTGGTCATGTATGGTTAGTTGTACATAAACCACTATGATTCCCATTAGTGTTGCAATTTGACAAGATCTTGAGGCTTTCATTTTGTCATATTCAATCTTCGTGGATACTACAATTATCCAATATGGAATATTTTATTTTTAAAATTATACCATACAATCACTTTCATTCGAAAGAATAAAAATAGGGATAATTACACAAACCTCCCTTGAATTAAGGCATAATTGTATGCGGTTCCCCTAATGTTTTAATAATATCAAAAATCTTCCTTAATATCATCTAAACTATTGGAAAGACAAGAAATAATTGTGAAATGATGTATATAACTCCTATCTTTAGAGATATTTAGATAATATTCTAGAGGATGGTGAATTTACAACTTTGCCCTCAAATATATTGGCGGGAATTATGTGTACCAACAATTTTCATTTCATATACGCCCCTTATCTTTCCCAAGTCATGACATAAGGTGTCACAGGGGTCAATTTCTCACCTCTAAATTTCACCTTATGATTGCCTTGGTTGCACACTAAGTGAGCCAATCCACACACACACAGCCCAACACTTATAATATATTTAACATACATGCATACAAAGGAACACACAACATTTACAGAGGTTCACACCTCCAACCATTTCAATATATTCTCAAATAGTACAAAGGAATACCTATCTTTGCAATGGAGTTATAAGCCAAACACTTCATCCCTACTGCAAAATCCCCTTCAGGGCATATATAGACTAGTATACAAAATTACCTATACAACTTCCTTCCTAGGATCTGGGAGACATCCCCTCCCAATAAGTGTGCTGACATAGCCAGCCTTGTGCCACATAAGCCAATGAAGTTACAACTAATGCCTTGTCAGCAAATTGCCTCAACTGTCCCTATATCTTTGGAACTGTCATGCCACATGTGCCTTCCTTGTCTGTATGCCACATATGTTGTGTTGATTCACTCTAGCACACCACCAAGCTATGTCAAACATATACCTTGGTGTATTTCCTAGCTTGCATGTATTGTTGCCTTCTTACCATGCACAAGTGTCACCAAATTGGGCATGCTCTAAGCCACGCCCATGTCATGACATGCATTACGCCATGACATGCCAACACCAAGACATGTATTGTGCCACTCCTTGTAAACCGAAGTCAACCACTAAAGGTGTCACGGCCTTGTTAAAGACAAGTTAACATTTCCAAGACCTGATGCATGCATGGCTTGCCAAGCCGCGCACATTGCATGTATACCAGTATATGCCAAGTCAAGACAAACCTTGCCCAAGGGCAAATTAGCACATTTATGGGCATGCACGCAAGGCTGGTTAAGCCATACGCACACGTAAGTGCCCACAATGTCATCAGTTTCGCATCACCATTACGGACCAGTGTCATCAGCCGAAGTGTTGTCAAATAATGCCCAAGCATGTTATTGAGCTTCCCCACACGTTCCCTAGCCAAGGCTTGCTAGATTGTTGGATGCCCATGGGGGTTAGGGACACACCCCTCCCTATATATGCAAAATATACAAACACCCTTTTGACCGAACAAATATGAATCATGCTTAAGGAGTCATAATGGATTTAATTAATAATTCCCAATAATACTTCTGAACCTCATTTTGCAGATCCATACCATTTGCCACAAGGGTACCTCTTGTCTTTTTCCAACACTTAGTTTATTCTCTAACTTCTTTCACAATGTCACTCCAAGTGTCATTCTCATCCCCCATTGCCCATAGGTGCTGCCTTCGGGCCTTTGCCCATGTTACATAGGCAAAGCCCCCACCTCTAAGTCTTCAAGGGGCTAACAGAAGACTTGTAGAGAGAGAATGAATGACTTTTAGAGAGAGGGTAGGCATAAACAACCACTCAAATGGGTTTAGATAGAAAACATATGAGGGAAATTTGGTAAAAGAAGTTGGGGTATTCTAGTAATTTTGAATGTAAAAATAAGGGTTCAAATGTAATTGCAAGGATAATAATAATAAAATATGAAGTTTGGTCCATAATATATCTTTATTGACCAATAAAGTAAATTTCGGGCGCTGACTTTGAACAAAGGGGTTAAATGTTATAACGGGTGTGTAATTAAGAGAAGTTTATGATATTATTAAAATATTAGGGGAACTACATGCAATTATGTCATAGTTTGGGGGAGGTTTGTGTAATTATTCCAAGAAAAATATAATCCTCCATTCCCAAACAAAACTAAAAAAAAAAATCATTTCATTCTTTATTTAGTGACTTTAACCAAACAATTCCGTTTTCATTTTATTCCCATCCTCATTATATTCCATTCTTACATATCAAATGCAACGTAAAAGTTACAACACATGTCAAACTAAGGAATATTCCTGGAATGGTCATTCCATTCATGCATACCAAATATTAACCCTGCATAAGGTATAACCTGTTGTCTATTCTTTGCAAGCAATTCACACTAACTTGACTCACACAGTTAGAGTTCAAAAACAAATGACTATACATAATTATAATTATGCAATATAGTTATGTTGATTAATAAAATTTGATGCCTTATTTCTCCCAACTATGTTCTTATTATAATGCTAGAAACTGATCTTGGAAGTATTATTATACCATGACAGTAACTAGTTGTGTGTGGTTACTATATGTTTGATCACATTTCAAGATCAAAACAGTCATTGTGGCGCTCAGGCACGGACCTACATGTAACTGAGTGGGGGCGGTGGCCCTCACTAATTTTTTTTTCTTTGCTTAATTATAAGGCTGTTCAGGAACCAAACCGGAACCAGAATCGGCGGTTCGGTTCGGTTCCATAGGGGTTCGGTTCCGGTTCCAAAATTTTAAGAACCTAAAATTTTGGTTCAGTTCCGGTCCGGACCCGCGGAACCAAACCGATATTTTATTTTTAAAAAAATTATTTAATAATTAGTGTATAATGCATTTGATTCATAAACCATAGATCACAACCTAAATTGACCATACTTTCAAAAGGTTTGAAAATTTTCATATTTAAGCATATTTACAAAATATTTTGAGAGGACACAATGTTGACACCCTAAATGAGCCAACACTAAACAAGGCGAAGGTAGTGATATGGAGATGCATAAAGCGAACCCGAGCCAAAGAATTGAGAAAAGAACTCACAACAACACTAAAGAACTATGAACGTTCACATTTTGTGAACGTTCGCCCTGCTAGAAGTACAAAACATCCAGTGAATAAATTGTGAATGTTCGCACAAGGCGAATGTTCGCCATGTTGGAAAATCAATTAACGACCAATGCATAAAGGATGTGGCGTGAAATGGGCTAAAAAATTGAGCTGAAAATTAGGCTGTGTGATGGCAGTTTGGGCTAAGAAGATGATTTTTTGTAAGAGGGTTTCAACCCAACTTTGAATCCCATTTGATTGAAGGGAATTCTTGCTGATCAAGACTACAATGTTTGTGAAGTATTGGACACTGTTGGAAAATGAGTTGTAGTTGAGTTGATGTTAGTGTTTAGATATGTTTAGAATTTAGTTTATTTTATCTTTTATTTATCTCTAGGTTATATTTTACAAACAATTTTAGGCTATAAATAATATACGTAGACCTCTGTTTTTGAGGTCCAGCACCAAAAACAATAATGTCTCTGCTACAATAGCAATATTTATTTCCATTATATTTTACTTTTTTCGTATCTTTTCTATTCCTTGTACCCTTTCATTTATGGCAAATTTCAATTATCATTTTTTTCAATTCTGTTATCCTACACTTTCGATACCAATTTACTTTACTGCAAATCTTTTCAATTCTAAGTTATTTAAATTCCCTACAATTGCACTATTCAATTCTTGTCCTTTCTTTTGGTTACCTGAAAGTCCTCTTTATTGAGGCAATCAGAACTCTTCACGAGAGTTGAGTTTTCTCTCTCGTAAATCGCCCGATTCTATTCCCTATATTCAAAAGAGATGAAGAATCGTTCATTTTGAACCGGTTAAACTCCGTCACCGGTTCTGGCACGCGCGCACCCTACGGAAAAGAATATAATTGGCTCAGTCCTACGACCGATTATTTTTTGGAGCGAACATATTTTGGCACGCCCGGTTGGACACCACTATGTAGTCGAGAGAATATTGCAAACATGCCACTACAAACAGTCTATAGTGAAACCCTATATTAGTTAAGGGTATTGATTCAAGAAAGAAAAACGTATTATGCTGAGGCGGAAGTGTGTTATGCGCAGAGGGCACAAGGTTATTCTGAAGTAAAATAGATGCTTCAAGAGGTTCACGATTTGATGAAGAGAACATATGCAAATCCCTCAAGTCGGTCGATACATCCTTCGAAGCACGGGGGGCTGCCGATGGCCAACTTGCATAAACACCCGTTGGTTGAGGAAAAAATTACTGTTACTGAAACTAAAGTTTTGGCATAAACAAAGGAAGTGGCCGAAACCTCTTTAGTTGATGCCAAATCATCTTGAGTTAGCGCGGAAAAAAACAAAGCAGTTGATACCAATCCAGTCGAGAAAGGATTGGCTAAAACTAAGCCAATTGATAGGGTTTCAGCCAGTAGTAATAATCTGGCCAAAACTGCAGTGACCAAAACATTGACTGAATTTGCAGTGGCCGAAACCAGTGTTGCAGCGGCCAAAATTACAGAGGCAGATATCGAAATTGCAGTGGCTGATATTAGATTTGTAGCGGCAAAAACCAGCTTTAAAATGGCCGAAACTAGTGGGGTTTCGGCCTATGAGGAAAATCTGACAGAAGGCGGAACTTCGTATTTTATAATTTCAGCCAATACGACTGAAATTACAAAAAGATATAAACTTTCAAGAGCCCTTTCCGCAAAAAATATTCATGGATATTGTGTCGTTCTTCGAATGGAACCGGTAATAAGATCGGCTAATATAACTTTACACAATTTTTTAATTCCGGCCGATCGTATTTGTTCCCCACTACAAGAGTTTAAAGTTTTGAGTGTTGAGGTCTTGTATGAGTTCATTGATACATTGTCGATGAACTTTAAACAATTTTTTCATAGTTAGGTTTAGGATTAGATTAATAAAGACCACTTTAATGTTGGTCCTAAATGAATAAAGCATTGGTGCTAACTCACTACTTTTTATTTTCAAGTGATAGACTTAGGGGGCAAGGAAGGTTGATACAAGAGCATGTGTTGGCATCATTTTGGGCCAAATAAAATTCCAACAAACATATTTTTGAGCAAAAATGGTGTTGGAATTGGGGGGCATTGTTGACACCATAAATGAGCCAACACTAAGCAAGGCGAAGGAAGTGACATGGAGATGCACAAAGTGAACCCGAGCCAAAGAATTGAGAAAAGAACTCACAATAACACTAAAGAATTACGAACGTTCGCATTTTTGTGAACGTTCGCCCTGCTAGAAGTACAAAACGTCCAGTGAATAAATTGTGAATGTTCGCAAAAGGCGAACATTCGCCATGTTGGAAAAACAATTGACGACCAGTGCATAAAAGATGTGGTGCGAAATGGGCCGAAAATGGGCTAAAAATTGGGCCATGTGATGGCACTTTGGGCCAAGAAGATGATTTTTTATAAGAGAGTTTCGGCCCAACTTTGAAGCCCATTTGATTGAAGGGAATTCTTGCTGATCAAGACAACAAAGTTTGTGGAATATTTGAAACTTTTGGAAAATGAGTTGTAGTTGAGTTGATGCTAGTGTTTAGATAGGTTTAGAATTTAGTTTGTTTTATTTTTATTTTTAGTTATTTATCTTCAGGTTATATTTTACAAACAATTTTAGGCTATAAATAATGTACGTAGACCTCTATTTTAGAGGTCCAATACCAAACACAAAAATCTCCCTACTACAATAACAGTCTTTATTTCCATTATGTTTTACTTTTTTCGTATCTTTTCTATTCCTTGCACCTTTTAATTTATGACAAATTTCAATTATTGTTCCTTTCAATTATGTTATCCTACACTTTCAATACCAATTTACTTTACTGCAAATCTTTTCAATTCCAAGTCATTGAAATTCCCTGCAATTGCACTTTTCAATTCATGTCCTTTCTTTTGGTTACCCAAAAGTCCTCTTTGTTGAGGCAATCAAAACCTTTCATGAGATTTGAGTTTTCTCTCTCGTAAATCACCTAATTTTATTCCCTATGTTCAAAAGAGACGAAGAATCATTCCGTTTGAACCAGTTGAACTCCGTCACTGATTCTGGCACGCCCGCAACCTACAAAAAAGAATATAATCGGCCCGTTCCTTAGTGGGCTACATTATTTGGTCAATATTTTTACAATCAAATAATATAGCCCAGCTTCTATTGGAAAAAATAAAGTAGTAATTCTCTTATGTTCTAATCAATATTTTTACATTATTATTAGCTAGAATAATGGATAAATAGTGTAGTCTAGCTTCTAGCGTCTTACTGGGCTACACTATTTGATCACCTTAGTAATACTTATTTAAAACTAAAGAATTGGAAATAAATAAAAAAATATGATCTTCTGAATGGCAGTGATATACAGCGAAATGCCCATATAAAAATTAGTAGTAAAACACAAGCCGATTGACAAAATATATTGTACAAGAGTATTGATTAATATGTTGAGCATCTAATTTTATCTACTGAACATGTTGAAGAGTTATTAATTGTACTGTTAGTAGTAATGACTTATTTCCTCGAGGATCGAGAAGAGAATTAGAGCAAAATAGGTCAAAAGGGAAATTTCGGTAGAAGAACCACCGAGTACTCAGTGGAGTTCTCATCGAGTACTTGGTAAGTGTGCAAGTGCGCAGTTTAAGAAATATGGCCAGAGAGTTTTGGGAAAGTTTGCAGCCATTGCACAGCCACCGAGTACTCGGTAGCCCAATTTTGGGAATGATAAGTTTTGACCTAAATTGACTCCTATTCTAATTGGGATGTGATTATAATTGATTTGTCCTCTACTCCAGCCTCTCCTATAAATACAAGGGGTAGCCTTATTGTATTGTGTGACACAAAAGTGGGATATAAACACAAGATCTGATACGGATTGTGAGAGAAAACAAGAAGATATATAGATTGAGATTCTTCTTCTTGGTGAGACTTAGGAGTAATATATGTTTATATTATTTCCGGTGATACATGCGTGAGTATACACTGTGTGTGTGCGTGTGTATGATCTGCGGATCATCCCCTTGTAATCCTCTCTTTAATTATAGTGAAACGGTGCTCTCCGTGAACGTAGGCCGATTTGGCTGAACCACGAATATATCTTTGTGTCGATTGTGTTTGGTGTGTGTTTATGTGCGTTTTATGATTTACAGGTGTGCACGGTTTTCGAACGAAGGGTTTGGATTCCCTTAAAGTGTTCTTGGGCGAGTGTAAAAACCTAACAAGTGGTATCAGAGCTTCAGGTTGAAGCAAATCCCGAAGTTGTACGTTCTGGTCCAAATTCGGATGATCAACTTGCACGAAATCAGAAACCAACCATACCAGGAGCTTCGTCTCGTCAAGATGAAGCCGATATTATAAAGAGCATTGCAAGAGGAGGTCCCACGCGCCCTCACGTGGTCGCCAGAGAAGACGAGTGAAGTCTTCACAGAGTACTCGACGAAGAAGTCACCGAGTACTCGAATAAGTGCTTACTGAGTACTCGACCACTTTAGTAATGACGTCAGTGCCATGTTATCAGGGACAACCACGTCATCAGCAAGAGGCGTTCTTAAGGTTTTGGACCGTTCTGAACGCAACCGTGTGATCGGTTTTGTGTGATTTGACTCCGAACACCTCGAATAGGTTCAGTGGGAGCTATAGCTGAAGAAAAGACAAGCATGGTCAAGAAGTTTGATGGTAAAAAATTTACCTATTGGAAGATACAAATTGAGAATGTGTTATTCCAAAAAAAGTGTATTTACCATTAGAAGGGAATAAGTCAGATTCGATGAAAGAAGGGGATTGGACAATCTTGGATCGAAAGGCTCTCGGTACAATTAGACTGACATTGTCAAAGTCCGTTGGTTTCAACATCAAGAATGAGAAGACTACGAAGTCTCTCATGGATGCTCTTTCGAGCATGTACAAACAGCCGTTTGGTGCAAATATGGTACATCTCATCACTAGATTGGTAAATCTGAAGATGTCCAAGAATGGAAAGGTTAGTGAACATCTCAGTGTTCTTAAACGAAATTGTTGAGCAGCTAGAATTAGTTGATATGCCAATCATTGGCAAGATGAAAACAGTTTTAGTTTTAATCCAAATGCCAGAGAGTTAGAGCTCCACAAGGGCCGTAATCAGTAGCTCTTCATGGATAGAACCGTTGCAGTATGATTCCATAGTGAGTATGGTACTCATAGAAGAGATCAAAAGACAGACGTCATACTCTTCTAATAGTGACTCAGCATTGAATGTCGACACCACAGGCAGATGTTCAAACAGAAAGAAAGACGAAAATCAGAGGCATGGTCATTCCAAGTTGAGACAGGAGTCTCAAAATTCCATTAAGTGTTGGAATTATGGCAAACTTGGTCATTATAGAGGCTAGTGAAGATTGCTGCAGAGTGTAGCGAATAACAAGACTGAACTGAATTTTGTCTTAGATGATGATGCATTGATATGCTCTGTGGAAAGCAAGGCAGTGTTTTGTGTCTTGGATTCTGGAGCATCATTTCATGCCACCTCAAGTCGAGAGCGCTTTGAGAGCTATGCACCTGGTAACCTTGGCGAGGTTCATCTAGGTGACGATCAACCTTACAGTGTTGTTGGCAAAGGTAAAGTACATATCAGACTCAACGGATTGATATGGAAGCTGAGGGATGTGAGGCATATTCCAGACTTGAGGAAGACCCTGATCTTAGTAGGTCAGTTGGCAAATGAAGGTTATGTGACCACTTTTAGTGAAGATAATTGGAAAGTTTCCAGGGGGGCTATAACTATAGCACGAGGAAAGAAAGAAGGTACACTCTACACAACCACCAATTTTAGCACAGTGATTGCAGTTGCAGAAGGCAAGGAGGATCACAACTTGTGGCACTAGAGGTTAGGTCACATAACTGAAAAGGGAATCAAGGTTATGCTCTCGAAGGGAAAACTACCAGTGAAATCGATTGACATCGACTTCTGCGAATGTCAGTAGAAGATGGTTAGTTTCAAGAGCAACAATAGAGGTCTCACATTGGACAAGCTTGAGCTAGTTCACATGGGTGTCTGGGGGCCAACAACTGTCTAATATCTTGGCGGAAAGTCTTAATTCATGACTTTTATTGATGACCATTCCAGGAGGATATGGGTTTATTTCTTGAAGCTCAAATCTGAGGTGTACGATGTGTTCAAGAAATGGAAAGCCATGGTAGAGAACGAGACATGGTTAAAGCTAAAAAGACTGAGATCCGACTTCGGTCGAGAAAATGAAGACTCCGAGTTCAATAACTTTTGCTATGAGAACATTATCAGATTAGAGAAGACTGTTCCAAGTACACTACAACATAATGGCGTAACAGAGTGTACTAACCGGAAAGTGACTGAGATAGCCAGAAGCATGCGCATTCAGGCAGGGTTGCCAGAGCAGTTCTGGGCAGAAACAGTTTGTATAGTAACGTATCTTATAAATCATGGTCCATCAGTATTATTGGAGCAAAGAATTTTTAGCTAGAGGTATGGAGTGGTAAGACACAAAGTGATATTGTGTATGTTGAGATAGATGATGTTCTAGACAGTAAGAGTCCTCAGTTAGAAGAACATATTAGAGATGAAAATTCTCAGTAGGATGATACACCGCAGACTCCAACTCCTAATTCTGTGTTTATGAGGACCTCACGGTCGCATGTGCGGAATCGGAGATATCCGAATTATTTGTTGCTCACATATGGAGATGAACCAGAATGTGATGATGAAGCATGCAGTGCAGCAGATGCGAGCCAGTGGGAGCTTGTGATGGAAGATGAGATGAAGTCCCTTATCCCCATCAAGACATAAAAGCTAACCGAGCTACTGGTAGGGAAGAAAGCTCTCCATCCTTCGGTTGTGAAACTGAAAGCATTGTTGAAGCAGAAGTTTTGCATCTAGAGCTATTAGATGGCAAATCTTCTTTCCTCCAAGGTGACCTAAAGGAGGAGTTTTATATGCAGCAATCGGAAAGTCTCTCAGTGAAAGGGAGAAAGAAGACAAACGCAACAAAGGTTTCCAAGGCGAAATCAGAAGCGACAGTGGTTGCAAAACAGAGTGGCCAGACCCAATAGAGGTCGCTGGTTTTATAGAAGGCTAGATTTTGCTCATGCAGTGGGAGCTATCAGCATGGTCATGTTGACCAAAGTGGTGACAAGAGAGAAACTGAAGTTGTACGCAACTTCAATGGGTCTTCAAGCTTGAAGACAGGAATGAGAGCATCGTTAAAAGCACTAGTCATTGATAGAGTTGATTGATTGGGTGGAAATTCGTCATGTGGGAGATTGTTAGTAGTAATGACTTCTTTCCTTGAGGATCGAGAAGAGAATTGGAGCAAAATAGGTCAAAAGGGAAATTTTGGTGGAAGAACCACTTAGTACTCGGTGGAGTTCTCACCAAGTACTCGATAAATGCACAGTTAAAAAAATATGGCCAAAGAGTTTTGCGAAAGTTCACAGCCATTGCGCAGCCACCGAGTACTCGATAGGAGTTTCACCGAGTACTCAGTAGCCTAATTTTGGGAATTATTAGTTTTGACCTAAATTGACTTCTATTCTAATTGGGATGTGATTCCAATTAACTTGTCCTCCACTTCATCCTCTCTTATAAATACAAGGTCCAACCCTATTGTATTGTGTGACACAAAAGTGGGACAGAAACACAAGATCTGATACAGATTATGAGAAAGAACAAGAAAAGATATAGATTGAGATTCTTCTTCTTGGTGAGAGTTAGGAACAATATATGCTTATATTATTTTCGGTGATGCAAGCGTAAGTATACACTGTGTGTGTGCGTGTGTATGATATGCGGATCATCCCCTTGTAATCCTCTTTTTGATTATAGTGAAATGGTGCTCTTTGTGGACGTAGGGAACCACATATATATCTTTGTGTCGATTGTGTTTAGTGTGTGTTTGTGTACATTTTCTTATTTGCAGGTCTGTACGGTTTTCGAACGGAGGGTTTGGATTCCCTTAAAATGTTCTTGGGCGGGTGTAAAAACCTAACATGTACAACAGTTGTAACTTTAGGTATGTAATATTTTGATATAGTTATTTTCATTCCATTAATTATACATTTTATTTTGGTTTATAATAGTTCAAATACTCTAATTTATAATTATATTATCTTTTAATATTTGGTGTTCTCATTTTTTTAAAAAAAGGATAGAAGGAACCGGAACTGAACCGGTTTTTCGGTTCGATTCCTGTTCGGTTCCATGCACTTTCGGTTCCAGTTCCGGTTCTGGTTTTTCAGGAATCGAAAAATTCGGTTACGGTTCCGGACCGGTTTTGAACACCGCTATTTAATTATCCCAAAATTTATGTATCTGTCACTGAATTCTTATTTTTTCACTTAACCAACCCCTAAAATTTGAATATTACAATTCCGCCCCACTCACCTCAAACCCTAGGTCCGTCTCTGCAAGAAAGTCACACTAACTTGACTCACACAGTTCGAGTTCAGAAGCAAATGACTCTACCTAATTATAATTATGCAATATAGTTATGTTGATTAATAAACTTTGATGCCTTATTTCTCCCAACTGTGTTCTTATTACAATGCTAGAAATTGATCTTGGAAGTATTATTATACCATGACAGTAACTAGCTGTGTGTGGTTACTATATGTTGGATTCCATCTCAAAATCAAAATGGTCATCATGGCGCTCAGGCATGGACCTACATGTAACTGAGTGGGGGTGGTGAGGGTGGTGGCCCTCACCGAAATTTTTTTTATCTTAGCTTAATTATACCAATTTTTTTGAAAATTTATGTATCTATCCCAGTAAAATACCCTTAAAGCCCCCACTGAATATTTATTTTTTCACTTAACCTACCCCTAAAATTTGAATATTACAATTCCGTCCCCACTCACCTCAAACCCTAGGTCCGTCACTGGTGGCGCTTTATTATTCACATTTCAACTAGAAATTTAAATTTATGAATCACAACTAATTCATTTATTATGTGCCATTCCATATTAATTAATGCCTATCCATATTGTTGGTACCATATAACATACATTATCCCCATATCCAAAATGAAGCAATGTGACAGGAAAATGGATTATCAACTTGTGAAAAAACCCAGCATGGTCATAGTTCGAGCGGTGAAAGACTGAGAAAAGCGCTACAAATATGGCCACAATTTGTGCTAGATATGATGGATCTGGTGTTTATAAATGCACCTTTTCCAGCACAAGGAGAGCCCATCTCTCATTATGCATGGTTTGAATCCAATAAGGTCAGTTTATACACACACACACACACACACACACACACACATATATATATATATATAAATATGATTTTGTGACATTTGCTTCTGGTAATGTAATTTGCAGGATCGCACTGAGTACAGGGATTTTTATGAGGGTGTTGCATATATTGAAGATTGCATGGCAATGCGTGGACCATGTGATGGGTTGTTAGGTTTTTCTCAGGTAATTACGAACTTTTATATAGAACATATTGGATGTGTTTTGTGTGATATATATATCTTTATAAATTGAAAATTTACCTATCAGTATTATTATAGTAAATTTCAGTGACACCCCTCGAAGTTTGGTTATTATCACTTAGATACAAACTTTGTTTCTAAATTTTGGTGAGACCCCAAAATCACTTTTTATCACTTTTTTACAAGCAAAATGACTATATGCTATCCTTTTAAACTTTAGTTAAATTAAAAGTAAGTTGTTTATAGTATAAAATATCTCAAACAAGTATTAATATTTATTTAAATTAACCTATTATAAAATTTTCTAATTTATTAACATATATTTTATTAATTATCCAGATTAATTCTATTTGCACACTTTGGTATACTAATTTTTAAATCATTTTTAATAAATTGAGTCTTTCATTCAATTCACAATAACTTGGGTTAATTTTTGAAGTTAGTGTTAATAAGTTATGAGTCTTAACCAAATAAAAAATTCAACTTCATCTCTTGAATTAGTGTTAATAAATATTAAATAATGGAGCTTTGTGCAATCATGATTAATTTATTATAGTTTGTACCATGAGTGTTAATATATATAAAAAAAAATTGAAATTAGGTTGATTTAAATAAATATTAACATTTGTTTGAGACATTTTACTTATTTTATATTAGAAACAAGTCAAAAAGTGATAAAAATTAATTTTGAGATCTCACTAAAAATTAGAATCAAAATTCGTTTCAAGGTAAAATATGACCAAATCTCAATGGGGTGTCATTGATATTTCACCTAGAAACTTCTAACTGAGTTTCTTTAGGTCCTAATTAACAAGGCAATTTAAGCACAGAATGTTGACCTCTTCTCTTCTACCCCCAAAGAAAATATACATACATACATATATATATATATATTAAATAAATAGAATATATTAAAGTTATCCCTTTGTTTGCTATTATTTCATTTTCTTACTTCTTTTTTCTTTGTGAAAAGGGAGCAATAGTTGCGGCCGCATTGCCGGGGATGCAGAAACAGGTATTAATTCAAATTTTGTTTCTTAGAAAAGAAATCTGAAATTATTAATTTTAGTGTTTTTGTAAAACAAATTAATTAATTGGCATTTATATTAATTGCACTTATATAATATAGCTTGAAATGGAATTTGATTAATTCTGATTTGATATATTTCAGGGAGTGGCTCTAACTAGAGTCCCTAAAATAAAATGTGTTACAATACTATCAGGGGCCAAACTTGGAGGGATAGATTTTTCTGCCCCAAAGCTAGCTGAAAATGCCTTTTCCTCTCCTATTGAATGCCCATCACTCCACTTCATAGGTACTTATTACTAGGAGATATTTATATATATATTGCAATATTTTAGGTGATTTTTAAAAAATTATTTTACCAATACTCTTATGTATTTGTAGGTGAGAAGGACTTTGCAAAGCCAGCTGGGATTGAACTCTTGAAGTCATATGTAGACCCTTTGGTGATACATCACCATGAGGTCATGTGGTTCCTAAGCTAGGTAATTCATCAAAAAATCATAATTCTTGGGTCATCAGCGATGAAGAGGAACTATCTTCTTGTTGTTAATGTAACGCAATCAAACGTATTAAAATGTGAAGAAAATAAAAGAGAGAAGATAAAAAAAAAAACACTCTATTATACTTCAAATATGAAATAGACGTATCATATTGTGATCAGGCAACATCTACAAAGTAAGCATGGACGTGGCGGAGCCAGGAAACTACTCTAGGGGTGCCCAATGCAATTTTTTTAAAATTTATTAGTGAAATTTATATTTTTTTTGGGTTATTCAAAGAAATTTTTTTTTTAAAATAGGGGTGTAAAGGTAATTTTTTATAAACTTATTAGTAAAATATATACTTTTTTAAGTTATTAAAAGAATTTTTTAAAAAACTGGCAGGGGCCATAAATAATTTTTATAATCATATTTGTAATATATATAAAAAATTAGGCTAAAAAAAAATATTTACAAAATTTGGGCAGGGGCCATGGCCCCCGCCCAAAGGTGGCTCCACCCCTGCGGACATGGACACTACGATACGAAAAATCTTTCAAAAATAAGACACAACATGGCACGGACATGTCAAAAAATTTATATAATTTATTTATTTGTATTTAAAATAAATTTAATTTAATTATTTTATCCATATAACGATAAAATATTACTCATTTAGATTTTCAAATTTATATATTTTACTGCATATGGCCCCTCCCAAAATTTTAATAATTTCTTTTAGTATTCAAAAAAATATATATATATTATGTAGATAAATTTATATAAAATTATTTATGACCCCTCAAAAAAGTTTCAAAATTCTCTTTAATAACCTTCAAATATGTATATATTTTATAGATATTGTATATGGACCCTCCCAAACTTTTTTTATGAATAATATAAGATGAAGTGTTCGTGTTTTATAGGATCACGTCAATGATAAGAAGGAGGTTTCTCGACCTAATTTAAGATTGTAGTACCAGTAGCCAATCTCTTGAGTTCCAATTTAAATATTTATTGTGTCCAACTACTTACACAATGATATACGTTGTTTTCTTAATTAATTGTTTCAACCATATTAGATGAGAAAGGACTCGAGATCATGTTGAGCTTCATTGACAAGGTCAAAAGTCTTGTGAAGAGAGACCACATTCCAAGGCCAAAAGCCTCCTCTCTCCTTTAACAAAGACAATTGCCCGTGACTGCCCGAAAGGATTTCCGTAAGAGTATCGCTTTCCAAGACCTGCCCCATGAGCCCGAGAAGAAGAATGCTGTATCGAATATCAAACATACTTTCTTCGTTACTCTCTCTCTATATATATATATATATATGTATATATAATAACAAATAAGTACACATTGCTGTCAGGATTACATGAGATTAATATCTCTTGTATAAATCATGTAAAGCATAACATGCTGAATATATGGTACGAGTATGTGTATATCGCAACTGTTAGGGTTGGCCCGAAATTCTCAAAATAAGTTGAGGTATTAGGTAAAAGTAAATGTGAGACTTCACACGCTTAATTTTTTATTTATTAAAAACACACATTTAATATTTAAATATTATTTTCTTTTTGAAAACAACCGTCATTCTAGTGTTTGTAAGAAATTGTTGTTGTTAGGTAATTGCGGCAGTCGTTAGAATATTAAGTGTAATCACATGAAAATTTGATATTGTTGTGTGAGTGCGGCACACACTAAAGTCCTAAGTGTTGTCGTCAAACCTTATGCGAGTGCGATAAAAGTCTTTTATCCCTAATCAGAATAATAGTTTAATTTGGATTAGATTTTATTTCATTGGATTGAAAAATTAAGATCGTATTTTTTTTAGACTATAATAAGTGAAATATAAAATTTTGGAGGCCCTAAATTGTGAAATTGAGTTTGGATTTATTCCTAAATTGTGAAATTGAGTTTGGATTTAAGACGAAGTAAATTGTTAAACAAATTTTTTTTTTCTCAACCTATAGTAGAACATTTTTATCTTAAAAAATTGAGGCCCTAAATTATGTAATTATATTAAACTTTGTTTTAAATTGCTTTGAAAAATTAATTAAACTTTTTAAAGATGGTAAAAGTACTAATATTTTTTAAAAATATATATATAATAAATAAATAATTGGAACCTGGGCCAGAGGCTAAGCGACCGCCTAGGTCGCTGGCCCAGGGCCTGCCCTATCGCTGTGCGTAACATGCTAGTATGCATGTTGTGGCTAAGATGTATACATGATCTCATTTTAGAAATTATGCAATATGTAATTGTTAGACTAATAATGTTTCGCCGTGGACTATAAAAAAACTCCCCCACCTACGTTATTCTTACCCGGACTTAAACCGACTTTACACTGTGAGAAGTAAAAGAGTGTATCACTATGACAGTTTTTATTTTTTTGAAAAATTAGATTTAAGGGGCCAAAATCAAACTTTATAGCAGAAAAGGGATCAAAAATTTTCAAAATACAATATAGGGACCAAAACTAAAGCTTAATTACTTTTCAGGGACCATTGAAGGGTAATTTTGTCCTTCACCGCTCCTTCTTCAACTCAAACCTCTAAACACTCTCTTTCTCTACACTTTCTCTCTCTAAAAACCACACCCCAATCTAGACCTGTCAATGGATTGAATTTTGACCCGAATCCGATCCGATCAGCCGAATTTGGATTAGAAAAAAAATCCGATAATTCGATAATCCAATTCCTTAACAAATTGGATTTGGATTTGCCTAATCCGATCCGATAATAACCCAATCCTATTAATTTTATATATACACATATATATTATGTTATTAATATGTAAATATTAAATAGTATACTAAATTATGTTTCAAAAAAAAAATTCGCTTTTTCATTTTTATGTTTTTATAGTCATGTATTATAAGTATTGATTGTAAAATATATAATTTAGTGTTTAATATTCTTAAAAAATAACATAAAAATAAATTAAAAATTAATAACTTTTTGTAATTTTTTTTTACCTAATCGGATCGGGTTATCGGATTGGATATCAGAAAATAAACAAATTCGAATTTGGATCAATTAAGTGAAAATCCATCGGTTTATCGGGTCGGATCGGATCGGATATATGCTAATCGGATTCGGATCGAATCAGGATAGATCCGATCCGAATCCGACCTGTTTACAGGTCTACCCCAATCACAGTGCCCAGCATAAATTTCTTCAACTATATATACATACAAATATATATATATATCTAGGTCCACCATTGGTAGGTTTTTTAAATTTCATTTAACATGCGCTAGAGAATTAAGGCAAATATATTGGCGCACATGTATCTACCAATTCAGTTTCAACTCCATTCAAGATTTTTTTAGAACACACACCCAAATATCTCTAATCGATATATATATATATATATATGGGCAAATGGTGTTAAACACTTTTATGGTTTCGAAAGTGTGCGTAAAACTTTCCTGTAGTTCATTTTGTGCAGATAACCCCAACTACTATTCCAAAAATATGCATTTTGACCCCCTTAACACCGTTCCGTTAACTTTTTTTTTTTGGAATCCAGTTACGTGACGAGCGCAAAACACCCATATGGTTTCATAATTATGTAAAAAAAACCCTCTCAATCACTGGAAAAGGCTTGGAGGGGGTTATTTGCACTATTTGCAAAGTATAGGGGTGTTTAGAAATCATAAGAGAGATTTTTTGCACACATTTAAAATCATAGGGGTGTTTAGCATCATTTGTTCATATATATATATATATATATATATATATATATATATATATATATGTATTGATGAAGAAAATGTAGGTCCTGTAACCATAATATATAAATATATATATAAATATGTATTGATGAAGAAGAAGATGAAATCGTAGCATAGGAGACTTGAAACACGCACCCAAATATATGTATTTATATATATATATATATATATATATGTATTTTAGGGTATGTATTTGTGTGAATTTATATATAGATGAAAAAAAATTAGAGTTAGGGTTTTGTAAAGGGGAAGGAGTTTGTTTTATTTATTTATTATTATTATTATTATTATTTAGTGAGAGAGAGAGTTACAAAAATAATAGTTTTGTAACTTTACCTTCAATGGTCCCTAGGGGTTAAGTTTTAGGATTGATTTCTATATTACTTTTTGCAATTTGTTTGTCCCTTTTTAGTTATTAAATTTGATTTTGGTTCCCTAAATCTAAATTTCCTTTTTTTTTTTTAACAATGCTCGAACCTGTGACATCATTCATTTAACTAAAATCAAATCAAACACATTATCCATTTAACTAAAATCAAATTAAACACATTATACATTTAACTAAAATCAAATTAATTTTAATTTGAAAGTGATGGAGTTGGATAAGAAAATGACACTATTGAATGTTGCAGAGGATCCTTCATCGCGGTGGCTCCCATAAAAATATCTTTTTTTACTTCTATATGATAGAATTTATGATTTTTTATGATTTGCCTCCACTAAATTTTATTCTTTTTTAACCAAAGACCTTGTAGTCTAATGGTATCACTTTCCTCCCCAAAATATGAGTATGTGGGAGGTTAGGGGTTCAAGTCGTGTGAGTATTTACCTACCAAAAAATATAAAAGAATTAATTTTTTATGATTATACCCCATTAGTATATTACTCATCTACCTCCATTATAATTTGTTTTTTTCAAAATACGCCTCCTTGGAGCAAATTTCTAGATCTGTCATTGCCATCATGCTAAAGCATGGAAAAGAGTATACTGATTTAATTCATAATATATGTAATGAATAGTTGTGAAGCAATATAATAATTTGTCATATTTGAGATTGAAGAGAGGGAGAACGGAATGAACAAGAAAATCGAAGTCTGGAATTTTGTACCTCGAGATCTCGAGCAAATTCTTGAGATCTCGGATATTTGCCGCCAGTGGCTCTACTAGCGAGAAAATGGGAAAAACATTCAGAGAGTTTTTTAGATTTTTGTACTACGAAGTCTCGCCCGAGATCTCGAACAAATTTCCGAAATCTCGAAATCTTTTGTATTACGAAGTCTCACCCGAGATCTCGAACAAATTCCCAAAATCTTGTAGTACAAAATCGCAAAATTTTGGAAAGTTTATTCTGATGTTGTTTAGACTCCTAATCACTTGTGAACATGTCTAAGGGTTATTATGGGTATATTGGACCATATTTTAAGGACTTTATGGTCAAAAGTCAAAGACTTGAAGGAAAAGAAATCCTAACCCTAATTGGAGACTCTTCTATATATATATATATGAATTAAATTCAAGAGAAGAGGTGTGGTTCTGAGATTATAATTTTTGGTGCTCTGCTATTCTTCCATATATCAGATTCGTTTGCAGAGAGTGAGAGAAAAAAATTGTTTGATCATTCTATATCAAGTTTTTCTCTAGTTTTTGAAGATTATTCAATTATGCTTCAACACGTAATATCTCTAGGCAAAATTGAACGGTCCGGTTGCTGAAAAATCATCACACCACCTAGTGCAACGTAGTTGCATCGATCCGTTGAGAACAGAGTCGTCAGAGTATGGAGATCGGAGCGGGAAGCTTCGTGGTTCGTTGATCCGTTGAGAAACGGATTCGTCAGAATACGGAGATCGGAGCGAGAGCTTCGTGGAGCGCGAGTGAATCAAGACTACAGGACGTCGAGTGAATAAAGGTAAGTCAGTGCTATTGAAAGTCCAGTCTTCATAGAGTTTGTATATTTTTTTATTCATTGTGCATTGATACTAGAATGTATCCATGGTTTTTACTTGGAGCGTTTTCCAAGATTTTCCACGTAAAAATATCATGCCTCTGTTGCTTTATTTTCTGCACGTATATGATTATCTGCATGTTATAGCTTGTTAGAGCATTAGATTAAAATTGACTATTCCGCAATTAAAATTTTAATTTGTCAATGAATCCTTAAAAAGCCTATTCACCCCCTCTAGGTTTTGTTTACCATCTCCTAGATAATTTCAATTGGTATCAGAGCAAGGTTGCCCTGATTTAGGTTAACGACCTAGGCTTAGATCTTGAACTTAGGCGATGTATGTACCTCGACAAGGAGGTTTCGTGACTAGGTCCCCTTTCTTTATGGCTCGAATTACACCTATTAGAAAGCTTGAATGAGAGCATTCTTGAAAGCTTTAGATGAGAGAGTTTGGCTTACCGTAGAGGTAGGATACTCATCTCCCACTGTGATGGATGAGACTACGAATAAATCTAAAATAAAATCGCCTAACGAGTGGACTCCTGCTGATACTAACAATGCTAATTGGAACTCCAAAACTTTGAATGCTTTATTCACTGCTGTAACTGCGAATGAATTTACGAGGATTGCCACGTGCAAAATTGCCAAAGAAGCTTAGGATATTCTCCAAGTTTCTTATGAAGGAACTTCAAAAGTTAAACAATCGAAACTTCAAAGTTTAAATTTACAATTTGAATAGCTTAAGATGGAAGAGGATAAAGTCTATGCTGAATTTGAAGTTAGACTAACTGGCATAGTAACTAGCTGTCATAATCTTGGTGAGCCTATTCCTGAGATTATAATAGTGAAAAAAATTCTTAGGCCTCTACCTGAAAGATTTTGTTCTAATGTTACTGTCATCTTTGAAATAATGAGTTTTAAAGAAATTAAACTTGAAGAATTGGCTGGAAATCTAAAATCTTATGAGATGGATATGTGTGTCAATCTCCCTAAGAGATCAAATGACTCAAAAGAAAAGAGCATAGCTTTTAAGACCACTAAGGAGGATCCTATTGTGTCTGATGATGAGGGTGAGATAAGTCCAAAAGAAATTGAAGTGCTCTTTAAACAATTTCATAAGTTTTTAAAATCTACTTATGGTCAATAAGTGATTAAAGGACAAAAATTTGGAGATAAATCATATAATTTTAAAAATAAAAATAAAGCCCAAACTTGGAATGACAAGTTTAACCATAAAAAGAAGAAACATCAATGTTTTAAGTGTCAAGGGTTTGGTCACATGGTTGTGGAGTGCACTAATAAGTTAGAAAGGACAAAAGGTCTAACTGTCACTTAAGATGATGAATCATATGATAGAAAAAATAGTGATTTTGTCTAATCCGAGTCAGCAGATATGCCTAAGAATTACATTGTGTTTGCAACATAAAGTAAGGAGCTTGAGGAAGTTGCTACAAGATGGGAAATGTCTGGGGATGAAGATTCTGAAGGTGATGAAGATTGTAGGGACTCTCTTCAAAATGCTTACAATAAATTACATGAAAAGTCCATGCATCTAAGCAAAGTTTTTTCAAAATTTATAGTTAAATTTAATAGTGTTAACAAGGAAAGACAATCCGTAAAAGAAGAATTAACTGATACTACCCTATCTCTAAATCAATTTCAAACCTAAGAGCTCAATAGTCTGAAGAATTAATTAAGTCTGAAAAAGAAAGGAACCAGACTTTAAAGAATGTAGATGATCTCAATAAGGAGTTAACCACTCTAAAATCTGAATTAGTTGAGAAATCTACGAAGATTGGGGTTTTGGAAAAGGAATTGAAGGATGCTAACTCAACTATTCATAAATGGTTTAGTGGAACTCTTAAGCTTAATCATATGTTGAGTGTAGAAAAATCTGCAGGAAATACAAAAGGGTTAGGGTTCAAAGGAACGACAAGTAATTCAAATATCATTCCCAAAACAACCTTTGTAAGGGCTTCCCATGTTGCATCTAGTTCCCCTCAAGTTAAGTCTAATATAGGAATTTAACCTGAAACTGGCGAAAGAACTCTTAGCTTGTTTGACAATATTAGTGAGAATACAGTTCGATATGAATCTGATTTGAGGTCTAGAGGTGCACTAGATAAAATATCTAAGAAAGCTTATGTCGTGAATCATGATGATGTGAGAGATTCAGTGGCGTTGATAGGAGAGAAATTAGAAAGATTTGAAAAGCTTCTCTAGAGAAATCATTCCCCTAGAAGAGAAGTGTCAGAGGTAGAAGTCGATTATTCCCACAATGAGTGCCAAGGTGGTGAATTCGTTGCTGCCAATGCTAATGTAGCATGGAACTACCCAAATAATGCTCCTTTCACCAATTCATACACATCAAATGTCCAAAATTTTCCCTCTTTTTCTTCTCAATCTTTGAATGTGGAATCAATGTTCCCTCAGGAACAACAATCATATAATCCACAACCAAGGTTTCAACAGAGTCAACAATTATATCAATACCCACCAACAATCATGGCTCGAAACTCTCAGTCAAATTACCAACCCAGACAGTCATTCACTAATTCTCAGGCTCTCCAACCATTCAATAATAATCAGACTGTCCAACCATATAATTATCAAACTCAGCCTCAAGGAAACGAAACCTAAGGATTCAATTCAAATCAAGCTTACCATCTGATAGGTGCTCAAAAGTATCCATTTTATGCCCCTATCTTACTGTTGGTACGTCTTTTCATTCCATTTTTGGTATTTTTATGGCGTTTGTGTGTTTAAGCATGTTTAAGGAGCTTAATGAAGAAATAGAGCTAAATTTGGTGAATTAACCAAGTACACATTCGTTTCTATCCAAGAGGAGAGTCAAATAGGTGTTTTCAAGACAAAAATGGCTTCCGGAGGGTAAAAACAACATTTCCCGAAGCCATCACCTAAAGCAAAAAGTCTCGTGGAATCAAGACAGTCATTTTGGTGTAGTTGCGGAAAAAATTGGTTTTCATGAAGAATCTACACTTAAGCCTACACTTTTAGAAGATAAAAGTGGATAGTAAACATATTTTTATGCTTGATCCTACGCTTAAATCGTAGTGAATAGTGTTTTCAGCAAAACATTTTAGTCAATTTTGGAAGCTCATATCTCGATCAAAAAAAGGTTCAAATAGAGTGATTCTTGATCCTATCATCAAGATCTTGAAGTCAGTTTTCCAACAATATATTACAAGCCTCCATCCAATGTGTGTAGCTCTAGATATGATCAAAAGAGTGAAAGGTATCCTGCAGAAAAAGCTGGAAATTTCAGAATCAAGCCAAAATACTATTTTGACCTGGATTGATCCGAATTAACCCGGATGACATTGAGTTCGACCCTAACACCTATATAGACATTTTTTAGATATATTATACATTATATTGAAGGGTTTGGCTCAGTTTGGAAGGAAATCATATCAAAGGGGAATCATATTCGCAATAGAAGTCAAACACAAGTTAGGGTTTCATTCACCTTTGCCTATATATACCAAGGTCTGCTACAGATCTATGGGAATTCTCTCCACGTAATTTTGGGACTTCTTTCTACCTAAATTTCAGATCTTCTATTCACATATCATTCAAAGGGAGGGGTCATTCAAGACCTAGAGATTCGGATAAGAAAACCATGGAGGGCGTTTCTACATCAACGATGCAATCATCTTCTACCATGAGCAACTAATTCGGTATTTAGAGTTTTCTAGCAAAATTCTAGCAAAGTAATGTAGTTTTTAATTTCTTTTGAATTGTAACGAGGGGAAGTTGTGACCATACTGTGATGATTGATTGTATATGTGTTATCGTTTTTATTCTTGACACAAGATTTTATATTTATTCTTAATTTTTGTCTTAGATGGAATGAATATATCATCTTAACCAATCATGATTATTATAAACAAATTGTGATTTTCTACAACAATTATGGTAATAAAACTCGAAACCCTAGGTTGACACAGATCATGCCTTGACGAGTTGATATAGACTAGTTTTAGTTTATTTTCATTCATTAGGAGTAGATTAGAGTAATTTAATTGGAATGTACTAGTCAGTTCAGTCATCAGATGGGTTGTCGCAATCCAGTTAACGGTAATCCTTTTTAGGGTCGTATTTAGTTATTTGTGGTACGACCTAATTCACAATTATGGATCGCCCTATTGAAATTGAGCGAATTGAGAATTATATTATGTGGTTAGTGGTGAAGTATGAAAACCCTAGATTTTATTTCTATTGATCTTGTCTTAATCTATCTTTTACTATTTTATTAGTTAATTAGTTTAGAAGTCAAAACCAACAAATCATATTTTTGTAGCAATTTAAGAGTATTATTTTATGAGAATTCAGAATACGACTTAGTATTTGTGGGATCGATAACCTTTCACAAGCTGAACTATATTACAATTGACTCGTGCGCTTGCGATAGGTAAAACCTACGTCGTCATAAATGGTGTATTCTTAACACATATTTTTAGCACACTCCGACGGACATCAAGTTTTTGGCGCCGTTGTCGGGGACTATAATTTAGTATACTTGAATTGTTTGTATTGTATTATATCTAAAGTTGGATTGTGTGTTTTTGCGAGGTACACTAAAAATTGCGAAGGGAATCAGCGAAACAGTGATGATTACGTCGTTGGACCACTTGTGAGTTTTAGTGCATCTTAATTTTACCATAATATTAGCTTTATTTTCAATCCATAGTTAGTTTTTATTTTTATTTTTAAAAGAAAAATCTGCATTTTTCGTGTAAATTGTCAGAATGTTCGATTTTCGCAAAAAAAAAAAAAGAGATTTTTGAGTGTAAATGGATCAATAAACAAAACTCACTATTTAGTGAGCCCAGTTGATTTTCGGCCAAAACACATGATTTAGGATCTCAAAAACCCAATTTTGTGATTGTTAGAAAAAATATGTATAATGGTTATACCAATTCGGCAAGTGTTCCATATTATAAGTCATATAACCCGGATTGGAGAAATCATTCCAATTTTCAATACCAACAACCAGGTATAGGAAATTCATATCAAAGCTTTAATGAGGATTCACGATATTTTGATCATGGATTAGGGTATCAACCGTATAGTCAAGATTATTATCCTCAACCATCGAATCAATTCCAATTTGAATAGTCAAGTGCATATTCGTGTCCGGAGCCATTTTCTTATGATAAATACTTAGCAAATTTGAGTGAAATGAGAGAAAATCTGGAGTCAATATTCTCTAAAGAAAAATTCCTAGCATCAAAGGAAATCGAGTCCCCTCAAAATTATGAGGAGATCACATACAACAGAGACAATTCATACTTTCCTAATACTGAAAATCCTCAATCAAGTTTCAATAAAAGTCAACAATCATTCAGTACTCATGATTTTCAGTCCAATAATACCCAACCACCTGGTTTTGAAGACGAGGTGATGAGCGCCTTGATGGAGTTACAAAATCAATCTAATCATTTTCAGGCAGCCATCCAAGTGATAAACTCTCATTCTCAAGGCTTGACTAAGGTAGAAACCCAAATAGGGCAATTAACTGATACTGTAAGGAGAATGGAGGAAGTGCAAAATCAAGTGGTAGATAATTTTGAAGATGAGGAGGATGGGTACAGTGAAACAGAGAATTTTTTTGAAATTAAGAGTGACATTGCATATGACGAGAGTGCACAACCCATTCCTTTATCACAAGAGCCAAAAGAGACATCATTTGAACCTAAAACAATATTTACCCAATGTGTCAAGGGGCCATGTCTTGAAGATAAACAAGGAGGGGATGAGTACTACATAATTGATAGGATTGACAAGGTGGTGAAGGACCCAATACCTTTTTTGGTGAAAGAAGAATCATTGGACATAGGTGCTAAACATGGGATGAATGTAGAGCATAACAGAGGAGAGAAGGTATGTGACAATTATTATGTGCTTGATGTCTTGTTTTTTGTTGAGTGTTCACAATGAAAATCGTGGAATGATTTATTTCCCACACTTGCTCCACCATGTTGTGGAAGTGTTGAAAAGAAGAAGGGTGTTGGATAGCCCTTTACAGAGTCGTTGTGCCAAAGACGTTAAACAATGGTCCTAGGTTGTGAAAGTTAATTTTTAGCCTCGGTTTGTAGAATAGTAGGTCATTTAATTTTTGCAAATTTTAATTTTTATAGATTGTAGGCCCTTAAGGCCAAATCTTTGCTGATTTTATTTTAATTTTGTAGGATTGTAGGCCCTTAAGGCCAAATCATTATTTATTTCATTAAAAAAAATTCATTCCTTGGTTTAGGATTTTTGGAAAGCGGTGATTGTATTTCTTCTTCCCTTCATTCCTTGGGGAGATGTTATGGTTGAAATGGAGAAAATTGAAAAAATTATTTTAAGAAAATAAAATGCAAAAAGTAGTTCTTCGATCTAAGTAACCGGGCCTTGGTATCACCAATATCATTGTTGGCGTTTAAAGGGGAGAAAACTAATGAGCATAAATCCCATGGAAGAAGCTCGGGCCTAGTTGGTCGGGACTAAAAATTCTCGCTGGAAAGTCAGGAGACTTAGAAAGACAAAAAGGAATAAAAGTGGAAAGATGAAAAGATGAGTTTTTACAAAAAATGACAAAATTTGATCAATGAAATAGGAAAAAAGAAATTAAAATATCATAGTCGAATGTTCACAAGAATACGGAAGGTTGTCTAGATTGAGAGTAGAAAGTAACGAAATCATTCACTTTAGTGAGAACCATTCATGACATGAAACTCGAGATAGTTATTGTTTGGTAGTGAGTGAGAGTATTTGCATCCATGTTATCTTTTGCATTGTATCATGACTTAATTAATTTGTGTATAAATTCATGAATGCGTGATTACAAAGAATTGAGAAGTTGTAGGTAATATAGCTAACCCTCACGAGACTTCACTCATCCACTCGGTGTTGTCGAGGGGTTTAAAAGGTTTGTTACACGAGATAAGTGTAATCGTCGATCCTCACGAAAGCAAGGGAATGGGTTAGAATAATTAGATTAGTTAGATTAAAAATCATCACAATGTAGTTTTCCTGAGTTCATTGCTAAGGGACTATCAATATGTAAGTTTGGGGTGTGATAGGTGTTTAAAAGTATCAATTTTAAGCCCCTATCTTACTGTTGTTACGTCTTTTTCATTCCATTATTTGATATTTTTATGGCATTTATATGTTTTAGCATGTTTCAGGAGCTTAATGAAGAAATAGAGCTAACATTGGTGAATTAACCAAGTACCCATTTGTTTCTATCCAAGAGGATAGTCAAAGAGGTGTTTTCAAGACAAAAATAGCTCTCAGAGGGAAAAAATTACATTTCACGAAGCTGTCACCTAAAGCAAAATGTCTCGTGGAATCAAGACGGTCATTTTGGTATAGTTGCGGAGAAAAATGATTTTCATGAAGAATATACACTTAAGCCTATGCTTTCAAAAGTAAAAAGTGGTCAAAAAAAATATTTTTACGCCTGAACCTACGCTTAAAGCGTAGCTCCCTACGCTTAAAGTGTAGTGAACAGTGTTTTCAACACAAAATTTTAGTCAACTTCGGGAATTTATAACTTGGTCAAAACAGGTCTAAATGATGTGATTCTTTAGCTTATCATCATTATCTTGAAGTCAGATTTCCAAAGATATATTACAGGCCTCCATCTAATGTGTGTAGCTCTAGATATGATCAAAAGAGTGTGAGGTGTCCTACAGAAAAAGCTGGAAATTTCAGAATCGGGCCAAAATCCTATTGTGATATAAACAAATTATGATTTTCTACAACAATGGTGGTAATAAAACTCTAAACCCTAGGTTGACATAGGTTATGCCTTGGCGAGTTAATATAGACATGCTTTAGTTTATTTTCATACATTAGGAGTAGATTAGAGTAATTTAATTGGCATGCAATAGTTAGTTCAATCATGAGATGGGTTGTCACAATCCGGTTGATGGTAATCCTTTTTGGATTCGTATTTAGTTATTTGCGGTATGACCTGATTCACAATTATGGATCGTCCTCTTGCAATTGAGCGAATTGAGAATTATATTATATGGTTAGTGGTGGAGTATGAAAACCCTAGATTTTATTTCTATTGTTCTTGTCTTAATCTATCTTTACTGTTTTATTAGTTTTTTAGTTCAGAAATCAAAACCAACAAATCATATTTTTATAGCAATTTAAGAGTATTATTTTACGAGAATTCAGAATACGACTTAGTCTCTGTGGGATCGATAACATTTCACAGGCTGAACTATACTACAATTGACTCGTGCACTTGCGATAGGTAAAACCTAGGCCGTCATAAAGGGTGTATTCTTAACACATATTTTTAGTACACCCCGACGGACATCACCATCTCCAACATCAAAATTCAATTCAAAATCCACCACCAAGACCACCTGGCTTTGAAGAAGAGGTGATGAGTACCCTGAGGGAGTTAAAAAATCAATCTAATAATTATCAGGCGGCCATCCAAACAGTGAACTCTCATTCCCAATTCATGGCTCAAATGGGAGTCCAAATGGTACAACTAGCGAATGATGTGGATAGGATAGAGAAAATATTGCCTAGTCAGCCAGTGGCTAACCCAAAGCCGCAACAAGCACTGGAACTTGAATCCTTTGTTGAGATTTATCATGAGACAGTCCAAGTGGTCACAATTTTGAGAAGTGGAAGAGAAGGGGATAGTAAGGTTGAGGAGCAACATGAAGAAAGACTGAAGAAGCAAAAAGCCAAAGAAGTTCAAAGAAATGCAAAAGAAGAAGCTCATAAGAAAGGGGATGATAAAGTTCAGATAAATCAACCTCAAGTGGAGGAAGATGAAGAGCCGGAAAGGGCACCATATGAGGAAGAAGCACCATTCCCTCAACGTCTTAGAGAGCCGACCAAAAATAGTAAGAATAAAGAGTTAGACATGCTGGAGACATTACGACAAGTCGAGATTAATCTGTCTCTCTTAGACATTATAGACCAAATACCACCCTATGCTAAGTTTTTAAAGGACCTCTATACCCAAAACCGTGAAAGCAGAACTAAGGTCCCGAAGAAGATTTTGTTGACTGAACAAGTAAGTTCGATTTTACTGAGTGATACTCCACCTAAGAGGAAAAATCATGGTGCTCCCATTATCTCTTGTATCATTGGTGACTAAAAGATTGGTAGAGCTCTACTTGACCTCGGTACAAGTGTTAATTTATTACCTTGCTCAGTATATTAGCAGCTAGGGTTGGGAAAGCTCAATCCTACATCGGTGGTACTTCAATTAACAGACAGATCAAATAAATAACCAAGAGGAATTCTAGAGGATGTAATTGTTTAAGTGGGTAAGTTCTACTATCCTATAGACTTTGTGGTGTTAGACATGGAACCTGACCACAGATCAAGGAGACATATCCCTGTTATCTTAGGAAGATCGTTTTTTGCTGCGGTGAATGCATGCGTTAATTGCAACACAGGGGTTATGGATATATCTTTTGGGGACCTAAATATGAGGATGAATTTTTTTGATATTAACCATCAATTATCTGAACCAGCAGCATTGGTGCCCGATAACTCACTTTATAAGATTGGGTTATATGGCGGTATTGAAGGTCGAGAGAAGAGCTTAGTGACGAATAAACAAGATGTGGAAGTGATGTTTGAAACCTGGGAGGATCAACAACAATCAAAGTTTGAAGTTATCGCGGCATTAGAAGTTGTTTTGTACTCGCAGCTAGAAAGAGCACCAAGAAAGTTGGCTGGCCCTCAACTTATTCCTCCACAAGAGTTGATACTTAAGAGTACACTTCACAAAATGGTATTGTGTGGGTTAATTGATGATCAAGAGGATGGCGTATTGAAAGATAAAGAGGGTGTGACAACTATGAGAGCTGGTCATTTACCACGAACTGTCATAGAGCCTACCGAGGATGACACCCCTCTTAAGGATCCCTTTCCAGATAAGCGAATGTTGAGTATAAACATGGTAGATAAGTTGTATGCCTGGGAAGATCTGCGATTAAGAAATGAGTGTGAGGGGATACGAAATTGTGCGTATGAGGATGTTCGAATTTACATAGCTCGGACAAGAGTACATCATGATAAGCATGTTCGACTTAAGTTCTTTGAGCTTGACCGGAAAGGACGGTGGTGTAATTCGAGACTGAAATTATTTCCAGGTAAGATCCGATTAAGATGGGATGGACCATTTAGAATTAAATCGGTTTACCCCCAAGGAGAGGTAGGTTTTGGTAATGAGAGGATAAAGAGGCGTGGTCAACGGCTAAAGATTTATGAGGAGATTGATCCTGGACCAGAATTCATGGCATCTGTCAGTTTAATGGAAAGTGATGAATTGGTGGAGGGGACATTACATAAGGTACTGAAGGATGATTTGTTGGACACATTTCCTATAAATAGGGTGAAGTTAGAACGTGATAGAGGAGGTACTGTATATAGTGATTATTGTTTTATACTTGATGTCATGGATAATACTAATTGTCCACGGGTGAGAACACTGAGAGAATCGCCTCATATATTTTGTCCTATGAATAGGGGAAGTATTGCAAAGAGGAAGGGTGTTGGATAGCCTTTGAGGAGTTATCGTGCCAACGACGGTAAACATTAGTCCTAGGTTGTGAAAGTTAGTTTTTAGCCTCGGTTTATAGAATAGGATATCATTTAATTTATGTAATTTTAATTCTTAAAGACGGTAGTCCCTTAAGGCTACGTCTTTGCAATTTAAATTCATAGAGATTGTAGGCCCTTAAGGCCAAATCTTTGTTATTTTATTAATAAAAATTTCTTCATTCCTTGAGCAATATGTTGATGATTTAGGAATATTTTTATGCAATTTCTTTTTCTTTGCTATGATATTGGGTACATGTATATTGTTGAGCATATTTACAAGTGATCCAAATCAAGTTTGGGGGAGGAGATCGAGTGCTTTATTGTGGAGATTTGGAATTACGCTTCAAGGGTAACTGTACTCTTTCCTTTGTTTTATGAACCATGGGGACATGGTTTGTTTTAAGTTTAGGGATGAATGTATAGTTTAGGAATGAAAATTTTGAAAAGAAAAAAAAAATTTTAAAAATTGGAAAGAAATTCTTTGTTTTCACGCATGATTATTTTGCATTACAAGTTGATTGAGTTTGTATTTATGATGCATGAGTAGTATATGTTGTGATATTCCCATTCATGTGAGTGATGATTAAATCGATCTTAGTGAAGTGATGTGGTTTTACATGGGTGAATCAATTAGTGAAATTGAAACTGAGAAGGACGACCTTGACCTATAAGCACAAACACACATTCATTATGGAAAAAACATTTAATCTTTAACTATGTAATTGAAATAATAATTTTGTCACAATAAAAGGGGAGAAGGGGAGTTGTTTTGGTTGAAATGGAGAAAGTTGAAAATTTATTTTGAGAAAATAAAATACAAAAAATAGTTTTTCGATCTGAGTAACCGGGCCTTGGTATCACCAATATCATTGTTCGCGTAAAATGGGGAGAAAACTAATGAGCATAAATCACATGGAAGAAGCTTGGGATCAGTTGATTGTGACTAAAAATTCTCGCTGAAAAGTCCGGAGCTTAGAAAGATAAAAAGAGATGAAAAGTGGAATGATGGAAGGAATAAGTTTTTAAAAGAAAATGACAAAGTTTGATCAATGAAGTAGAAAAAGAAATATTGAAATACCATGGTAGAATGTTCACAAATACATGGAGGGTTGTCTAGATTAGAAGTAGAAAGTAACAAAATCTTTTACTTTAGTTGGAACCATTTATGACACGAAGCTCGAGATAGTTATTATTCGGTAGTGAGTGGGAGTATTTGCATCCATATTACCTTATGCATTGTATCATGACTTAGTTAATGCGTGTGTGAACTCATGATTGCGTGATTATAAGAGAATGGAGAAGTTGTGGGTAGTATAGCTAACCCTCATGAGACTTCACTCGTCCACTCGGTGTTACCGAGGGGTTTAAAAGGCTTGTTACAAGTGCTAAGTGTAATCGTCAACCCTCACGAAAGCAAGGGATTATGTTAGATTAGTTAGATTAGAAATTATCACAAGGAATATTTCCTGAGTTCATTGCTAAGGGATTAGCAATATGTAAGTTTGGGGGTGTGATAGGTGCTCAATATTATCCATTTTAAGCCCATATCTCGTATTTGTTACGTCTTTTCATTCAATTATTTGGTATTTTTATGTCGTTTGTGTGTTTAAGCATGTTTCAAGAGTTTAATGAAGAAATATAGTTAATTTTGGTGAATTAACCAAGTACATGTTCATTTCTATCCAAGAGGAGAGTCAAAGAGGTGTTTTCCGAGACAAAAATGGCTCCCGATGGCCAAAAACGTCATTTCCCGAAATCGTCACTTCAAGCAAAAAGTATCGTGGGTTCAAAATGATCATTCTGGCTCAGTTGCGGAGAAAAGTGATTTTCATCAAAATCCCTATGCTTGATCCTACACTTTCAGACTCAAAAAGTGGCAGAAAGTGAGTTTCTACGCTTGGAGCGTAATGAACAGTGTTTTCAGCACAATTTTTCAGTGAACTTAGGTTAGTCATATCTCAGTTAAGAAAGGTTCAAATAGGATGATTCTTGAACCTATCATCAAGATCTTGAAGTCAGTTTTCCAATGATATATTACATGACTCCATTCAATATGTATAGCTCCAGATATGATCAAAAGAATGAGAGATGTCCTGTATAAAAAGATGGAAATTTCAAATTCGGGCCAAAATCCTATTTTGACCCAGATTGATCCGTTTTGACTTGGATGACTTTAAGTTCTACCCCAACACCTATATATGTGTAATATACAAATATTATATATCAGATATTAGGATTTTTTTTGGTTGGGTGTGAAATTACGAAAAAGGGTAATCATATTCCACAAGTTAGGGTTTCCCTTGGCTTTGTCTATAAATACCAAGCTTTGCTACAGATCTAAGAGATTTCTCTTCACATAATTTTAGAGCTTCGTTCATATAATTTTCAGAGTCGTCTCTAGAGATTTATCTTATTCAAAGGGATGAGTCATTCAAGACCTAGAGATCCGGAGAAGACGACCATGGAGGGCATTTCTACATCAACGATGCAGTCACCTTCTACCATGAGCAACTAATTCGGTATCTAGGGTTTTCTAGCAAAACCCTAGCCAAGTAATGTAGTTTTTCTTTGTTTTCAATTGTAACGAGGGAAAATTGTGACCATACTATGATGATTGTAGTAGATGAGAGACCGTTTTTATTCTAAATACAAGTTTAAATATTTATTCTGATTCTTTTCTTAGACTGAATGAATATATTTATCTTACACAATCATGGTCATTCACTTTGGTGGCTGGAACTCGGATGCTTAACTTATGATTTTCTACACATTGGTCGTCAAGAAACTTAAAACCCTAAGTTGACACAGGCCATGCCTTGGCAAATTGAGTTAGACATGCTTTAGTTTATTTTCATGCATTAGGATTAGATTGAAGTAATTTAATTGGCATGTACTAATCAATTTAGTTTTGAGATGGGTTGTCGCAATACGGTTGATGGTAATTCTTTTTGGGGTTGTATTTAACTATTTGCGGTACGACCTGATTCACAGTCTATGGATCGCCCTCTTACAATTATTACATTAACATAACTATGTTATGAGGTTAGTGGTGGAGCGGTGAAATCCTCTTTTTCTCTCTCTATTGAATCACAACCCAATTTACTTTCCTTTTTAGTTAATTTAGTTAAGATTAGATAATTTGGTCTTTTGGCCACCAAAACAAACAATTTTCAAAAATATAATTCAATGTTTTGAACTATTAAAGTGAACAATCTTAGTCTCTGTGGGATCGATATCCCTTACTCAAGCTTTACTATTCTACAATTGATACGTACGCTTGCGTAGGGTAAAACCTAGGGCGTCTTTAAGGTGTTGTTTTTAACCACATATTTTGTACACACCTGACATGCATCACATTGCAAAGAAAGAACAAGAAAATCAAAGTCTGGAATTTTATACCTCGAGATCTTGAGCAAATTCTCGAGATCTCATATATTTGCCACCAGTGGCTTTACTAGCGGAAAAGTGGGAAAAACATTCAGAGAGTTTTTGAGATTTTTGTACTACGAAGTCTCGCCCGAGATCTCGAACAAATTCCCGAGGTCTCAAAAAATTCCCGTAATCTCGAACAAATTCCTGAAATCTCGTGGTACAAAATCGTATAATTTTTGGAAAGTCTATTATGATGTTCTTTAGACTCCTAATCACTTGTGGACGTGTCTAAATGTTGTTATGGGTATATTGGACCATATTTTGAGGACTTTGTGGTCAAAAGTCAAAGACTTGATTGAAAAAAATCCCAACCCTAATTGGAAACTTTTCTCTATATATATATGGATTAAACTCAAGAGAAGAGGTGTGGTTCTGAGATTATAATTTTTGGTGCTCTGCTATTCTTCCATATATCAAATTCATTTGTATAGAGTGAGAGAAAAAGATTGTTTGATCATTTTATATTAAGTTCTTCTTTAGTTTTTGAAGATTATTCAATTGTGCTTCAACACGTAATATCTTTATGCACAATTGAATGATCCGGTTGCTGAAAAATCATCACACCACCTAGTGCAACGAGGTTGCATCGATCTGTTGAGAAGCAGAGCCGTCAGAGTACGGAGATTGGAGCGGGAAGCTTCGTGGTTCGTTAATCCGTTGAGAAGCGGAGCCGTCAGAGTACGAAGATCAAAGTGAGAGTTTCGTGGAGCGCGAGTGAATCAAGACTATGGGACGTTGAGTGAAGAAAGGCAAGTCGGTGCTATTTTAAGTCCAGTCTTCATAGAGTTTATATATTATTTGATTCATAGTGCATCGATATCAGAGTGTATCCGTGATTTTTACTTGGAGTGTTTTTCAAGATTTTTCACGTAAAAATATCGTTTATCTCTATTGCTTTACTTTTTGCACGTATATGATTATCTACATGTTATAGCTTGTTAGATAATTGGATTAAAATTGACTATTCCACAATTAAAATTTTAATTTGTCAATGAATCCTTAAAAAACATATTCCCCCCCTCTAGGATTTGTTTACCATCTTCTAGATAATTTAAGATTCGTTTTTCCTTCTTTACTATCAAAACTCTTCCAAAATTTGGAAAAAAAAAAAAAATGTTCCATAATTTTTTGTTTCATATACGGAAAAAAAAAAGAACTTATTTTTAGAAAGGGGAGGAAAATCCCCACTATCCACTTGTTTGCTATTAATCCCCAAAAACCAAAAAAAAAAAGGTAAAGAAATACTTCATATTTCGGTGTGGAAGTGGACATAAAAAACATAAATTACAACTTTCTCTCTTTTAAATATATTAAATTACAGTAGTTTTTCATGTAGTCTGAACACAGACATTATATTCCTCTCTAAAGGTCGTATTTGATGATGGTCGTGGTCGCAGTATCTATTGTGAGCACGACGCAGATTTATGGAAAATGTCTTTCATTTTTGTTTTTGTTTTCACTAATATATCAGCTTCGATTATGTGCCTAAATCTGATTGACCCTAAAATGAGCTTTTGTGGGCTTTGTCCCATACAAATAATTGGAATACATATCATTAATGAAGCAAAGGAAGGATAAACTTTAAGCTGCCAATCCCTGCAACATGTGAGACATAATGAAATAGAATAACTATTTTCATTATATTATTTGATTATAGATATAAAATATATTAGAAATGGAATGGAATTGAATATAAATATTCCAAAAATACCCCTCTTAATAATAAAATATTATTCTAATAAGATAATATTATTTTGTAATTTTCTTACATAAAAATTAAGGAAGATAATGAGAATAGTAGTGGCGGACAATAGAGGTGGTGGTGGAGAAAGAGGAAGAGGAAGAGGAGGAGGAGGTGGAAGGCAATGGATGGTGGTGATTTATTTACTTGAAATGTGAAAGGATTTTTTTAATAGTTTTATATTTTTAAAATTATTACTTAAGGAATGAAATGATCATTCCATAGGTTTACTAATGGAGAATAGTCATTCACATTCCAACTATCAAACCAAACAAGAAACAGATAAAATTAGCATTACATTCCATTCATTCATACCAAATATGACATCAATACTTTTATATTGATAAACATATATATTCTAGTAAGCTTTACTACGTGCGATGTACGTGATGAAAAATGTGCATATATATATGAATCATGTAATGAGTTTGAGTATAATCATCTAAATATCTAGTTTAATGTTATATTATTTACAAAATATTATGTTCCATGTCAAAAACGATTTTATATAATTTTAAAAATGATATGACCAAGCAGTAAAATTGATCCACAGTTGAAATATGAGGTTGGAAGCAAAGTTATTGTATTAAAATTTTAACTTTTTTTTATAGAAATTGTAATCAAATTTTAAATAAATCATATCTTTTAAGAAAAAAATAAAATTTATATTTAGTGCATAATTGAAAAAGAAAGAGCGTGCTTTATTACTCTTGCCTATTACAATACCATTAAAGCAATAAGGATTCTACCAATGGACCACCATCAAATTAGAGAGATCTAGAGACGAGATGAGACTTGTGAATATGATAAGTTGTAAACGCATGTTAAATTAAATTAATTAATAATTTACAACAATAGCACCTATTATTTGTGAACGATTCATGTAAAAAATAAAAAATAAACTGAAATTGAATTTTTTTACCAAGCGTACTAACCAAGGGCTTGGCAGCAGTAATCCATTTTTTGGGATCCTTTCCTAACATTTTCTTCATTAGATCCTTTTGCTAAAGGATATATAGAAGGCTATGAGCTCAAAAAGAAGATTATACTAACATAATTTTTGTTCAAACATATTTTTAAATGCATGGTCTATTACTATGCGAAACTGAAATATAGATTAATATGAAATATTTAAATTTAGGGTCTATTCGTATACCAAACCGAAATACTACATTAAAAATTAATGTCACTTTTGATAATTATTTAAAATATCTTAATTCAAAATAAATTCATTTAGTATATCACAACTGAAAAATTCCATGGAAAAGGAGGGTCACTTGGTGTAGTTAATTTTTTAATTTTCAAATTGAGTATAACCACTCTAAAATGAATAGAATATTATTGAATTCATTCAAAACTCTGGCAACTACCCGACTAAGTAATATTTTATTTAGCACCCGTTCTTTAAGATTTATATATTTTTTTCCTAAAGAAAAACTAAATAGTACTTCATAATACTTATAATCAATATATCAAATTATAAACACATCTAAAAAAACCCTAAATTTCTAGAACAATTTTAATCAACAAATTAAAAAAAATAAAAATAAAGATAAAAAAGTGGGAAAAAATAGCAATAAAGTATACCTGAATGAGATATATGCAACACCCTAGAACAAACTTAGAGACTACTTTCTCCTTCGGTATCTTTAGGTACTCGTCTATTTAGAATAAAAAGTTGATAATTAAAATTAAATTTTAAAAAAAATTAACAATATAAAAATTGTAACCTTTGTAGGGATACGGGTTGTTGCATCTCGTTTAAGACCATCTAAAAGAAATCTAGAAACAATATTCTTACTTTAAGAGTTTTATTCTAAGAATTTTATTCCTTTAAATATATTGTTAATGATGGTAACTCTATGAGAACTGTAAGATCACATGTAACAATTGAAACTTTTGAATTAATCCAATCTTCTTTAAAGAGGGTAAAGATGGTGAATTAATGAGTAAAGGTTAATGACTATCTATTTCGGTTGAATAGGACTCTCAAATTATTTGTGTAAGGAAATCCAAATTAATGGGTGTAACATTTTTAAATGTCAGAAGATGAAAGAGTGGCTGTTACAAATGTCAATTAACTCATGTGTGTTTTATTTTGATTAAAATTATATATATATATATATATATATATATATATATGAAAATAATTAATTTCTTAAACTCCCAAGCTTATAATAGCTAAGGTACTAATAAACGTTTACTTCAAAAAAATTAATTTTTGTACTTAAAACATATGAAAAATATAATAAAATAATAAAAAAATATTCACATTTTTATAAATAGCAACGATATAGATAAATATTTTGATATATATAAATACATATTGATATGAACTAACTTTTCTTTGCCCTTTTGGATTCTAATATTTTTAACTTATTCATAACTATATTAAATTCTTATAAGAACATTAATAATAATCAAGATTAAGTCTAAAAGGCATTAATCATGCAACATCACCATGCATTTAATATTTAAAATAATTCAAATTTTATTTTAAATAAATTTAAAATATTATATTAAAGTGGGGAGATATAATCCAAGGAACTTACACTTTTAGAATAATATAGATATATATACACACAAATATTTTAGTTTATATTCATGAGTTTGTTGCAAGTTTATTTACTCATTTGGTTAGTAATACATATTTTTACTTTTATATGTATTGAAGGAAGGTTCCAAAATTCAGGGTTGATTTCGACTTGGTGGCAAAAATTAGGGATGGCAACGGGTCGGGTTTGGGACGGGTTTGGCTAATACCATTACCACCTCATTTAAAAATTACTAATATCAAATCCGCCCCAAACCCACGACGGGTTGTAATCGGTAGTACCATTACCACCCTGTCCGTATAAACGGGTTCTATCGGGTTACCATCGGTTGTACAAAATTATTTTTAATAAATTAGAAGCACAATTGATTTACTAATTAAGTTATAATGCGTTTGATGACAAATTAAGTTATAAACCAAGTATTTCTCTCTTATTCTAGGCATATATTCTACTTTACGTTATAAACCAAATATACCACATATTTAGACAAACAAATGTATATATACGCATATTGACTGAAATTCTTCCAAAAATATATATATATATATAGATGTCAGCACAAAGAATCAAATTAATGAGTTATATATAAACAAAGACGCATATATATATATATATATATATATATATATATAAATTAAAATTAAAATCGTAAACGGGTCGGGGTCGGGTTACCAACGGTTTTTCCAGAAAACCCAAACCCGACCCGAACCCACTTCGTGTTTTAATTTTGGATACCAAACCCGTCCCAAACCTGTTTATAAGTTTACTAAACCCGCCTCAATCGGGTTGGGACGGGTCGGAACCCGGTCGGGTCGGACCATTTTTCCATCCCTAGCAAAAATATGAATATAAATGAAGTTAACAAAACGAGAGGAAATAAATAAATAAATAGAATGAAATCTAATTTTCGTTTATAGTGGTGAAATCTGTTGTTATTTTGTTAAACATATGCAACAATGTTTATTTCCCTACAATTCTATATAAAAATTTTACAATTAAAAAAATTTTACGAAATGAAAAATAAAAAATTTGTCGTCAACTAAATATAATTAAATAGTGTAAGGGGTTCAGATTTAAAGTGATATGGAAATAGTATCTACACAAACTAATACTCGACCAAAAATGATAACGTTATTGATTTATGTTTTGCTAATTACAGAACTGCAGAAAGAGAATCCAAGAAGAAGAATAGCATGATACCACACTTATAAAATCGCTTTTTCTCTCTCTAGAAGTTTCTCTCTCTAAGTGACTGATCCCCCTTAAATGAGTCTCTGGCCTCCTATTTGTAGGCACTGGTTTAGGCATAAGTTATTATCACGTCAGCATGGTTATCCGCGACATCAATCCACAAGAGCCTTTTATATTTTACCCATGTCGCGAAATCCAATCCACGACATTGCCAATCCGCGAGAACACAAAGTTCACTTTCTGTGAATCCCTTTATTTGATGTCATAGTTCCCTAGGTCATGTCCTTTTATGCATATTTTCCGTTTACACAACCCTGAGTATTATTTGATGTATTCTCAGTACTTTATTTCGAGTGATTTTGATAAATGAGGTCGCGACCCACCATTTATCACCTCAAAATGTTTCGCTAGAATAGTCAAATAATACCCCCTATATGATCAGCTCATAGGGTCGCGGGATTGACTTTTTTTGCTATGACCTCCTTCTGTCAAACCTCCATGATCAGCTCTTTATAAAGCTCCATCACATATTTAATTTCATCATGCAATACCTTGTTGGCCTTTTTCAACTTTCCATTGAAAAATCCTTAGATCCGCGGATCATGTCACTGCAGACTCCCTTTACATTTTTCCCTTTTACACTTTAGCACTTAGCCAAGTACTAAAGAGTAAACCCCCGACCTTAAATCCTCTTTCCCTTTTCCCTAGATTCACGGGAAACTTTTATGCTAAATTCGCGAGAATCCCCCATATACATTTTCACATTTTCCTTGTTTTCAGGTTTTTGAACCATTTTTCTGAACCTTCTCATTTTCCCTTTTCAAGTATGTCATTGTTTTATCAATATTCCTTTTGGATCATGATCTGCGACATCCTCATTTACAACAGCATTAGCGTCGGTTCGCCTTCCGCGGGCATTAATTGCACCTCCTCGAAATCCGTGCTCTCTCTCTTATAAACCTTTTTCACTTCATTCTTTCCATTTTTCTCTCTTTCTCCAAACTTCTTCCCCTTTTCCTAATTATTTTCCTTAACTATTTTCCATACACCCTTCTGATCATCTCTACACATATATTAACTTCCTTAATCGCGGTGCCATATCCTTTTCCTTCCTTTCTATTTCCCCACTTATCTCCTTATCCTTTAGCGGATCCTGATAATGTCGAAGGCCTCATCCTCTACTCCTAAAATCTCAGCTCCTCTTTCTGGAACCATCCTTTCTATTCCTTTTCCACAACAATGGAGAAAAGCCCCATTTTTTAATACTACCCATGATGTTTTTTGGTCTTCCATAGAAAACCTTCCACCTGCGGGAGATATTATTGAATAACCTCTATTGATACATCATGATGGCGAGGCTCCCTTAGTTACTATCACACCGTTATCTATTCCTCGTTTGCTTATTGAAAAATGAGACATTCCTTTTTCTTTTATCGAGTACGAAGGCCATGTTTTTCCAATCACAGATTGGAAGATGTGGTCCAGTCATATCCTGAGTCAAGAAAGGCACCGCGAGACACTTCGACAAGCGGGGCTTTTAGAATCCATTGAGTTATTCTCTAACCTCTCTATTCGTCGTGATGCTGATGTGCTTACTCTTTTAGTCTCACAATGGAGTCCTCACTCTCATACTTTTACCACATCCTGGGGTGAGTTTACTCCGACCCTAGAAGATGTTGATGTGTTGTTTCATTTTCCTATTTTTGATTCGTGGCCTAAAGATGCCCTCCTTTTTGACGAAGAAGATCAACATATTCATTTGCACCTTCAAGCCTGTGTTGTCTATGCTGCGAAAAGGGAAAGTCGTTTCAAACAAGGTTTTATCCTCTCTGAAGCTCCCCTAATCAAAAGCGCAAAGCTTAAGTACTCAAACTGGTGCCATCACTTCTATTTAGAGTATGAACCCAAACTTCATCTTCTTCGTGGCCAGAATTCAACAACGAATATGAGTTAGCAGGTTTTTTAGCGTACTGGCTGGACCGATACATTTTACCAAAAGGTGTCCTGAGGATGGTCCTAATAAGTTGGTCTTCCTCATAGCCTCTATAACGTCGCGGGGTATCCAACTACCCTTAGCCCCACTCTTTCTTGGCACCCTTTACTCTCAACTAAACACTCTTGCTATTGACTTTTCCAGGTCCTGGGCAGATATGACATTAACACACATATCCCATACCTCTTTTTGAAAGATTTCCTAAATATGCTCCAAAGCCCCTTAATATGTCTTCAACAATCCCAAAATTAGAAATCGCGGATCATCCTCTTCTCAAATCGCGAGCTTCTTGCTGGTCCGGTCTATTCACCAGAAAGATCCTTGATGAATTTATTGACTCTAGCCGTCATTTTTCCTGGAGACCATATTTTATTCCCTTAGAGGGAATCCATTTCCCTCTGTTCTACCCGAATGAAGATGTTGCTACTGATGGCCTTGAAATTCTATTTCGGACAGTAATTCTTATTTTGATATTAACAAAACATTTAAAGCGTGTTTGATACTACTATAACTTTGAGCTAAGTGTTTCAGAGAGAATACGAAAATGGTTCGGAAAGAATACAAACACAAAAAGCGATAAGCGACAAAGAAATTCAAGCGCAAAAACAGAAAAGAACAAAATGGTCAATGAGAGGCGAAAGCTGAAGACTCAAGACCCGAGGTAGATAGGTCAGTATGTGACTATTGTAACAAGGTAATCTATGCATTGATTGGTCTTATAAGCTCAAGTGATTAAAGAACTAAACTCAAAACGAGACAAAAATGAACTTAGAATCAAAATCTTTGAGTCACCCAGTCGACTGGCCAAGCAATGGCAGCCGACTGGCTGTGACCTAGTCGACTGGCCAAGGGCCCAGCCGACTGGATGAAACAGAGAGTTATAAACTTATTTGATTGCCTGAGGCTGTCGACTGGCCTGTCCAAGGCAGTAGACTGGCTCTTGAGGCATTCGACTAGCTCTCTTAAGGCAGTTGACTGGCCATAGCCGTTGGGAAAAATATTTTAAAATACAGCTTGGAAGCAGTCGACTGGGTGCTTCAGTATTTTAAGGAAAAGTATATCTGAAAAATATTTTTGCCCATCACTTGGTGTTTATTCTTGTTACTTTTCAGATCTCACTCTCCTATTCTCCTAGAGTGAGATTCACTCTCCAAACCCTAGTGCTTCACTATATATAGAATGAGATATAGGATTGAAAGAGTAGTTCTAGTGTGAGAAATTTTTCTGAAAAATCTTCATCTCTTATTTTCTCTCTAACACTCTTTGAAAAGTCTTTTGAAAGCAAGAAGCAAGAAATCTTGTTTTTCACTCAAATCATTTTAAGATTTAAACTCTAGCTCTTTTCTTATTCTCTCATTGAATTTATCCTTTGAGAATATACATCTAGAGTTCTTGAAATATCACCTAAAAATACTTGAGTTTATATTGATCTATCTTCCATAAAAACCTTAGGGTTTTTTAGTGTTTTTTATTCTTGAGTGATATATTGATTGGATACAAAAATTTGTGATCTTGGGTAAGTGAAACCCATTGTTTCAGGGGAGGATTGTTCTCAAGATTGTGTGACGAGCTAGTTAGCTCGTGTGTAAAGGTTTTGCTATTCCACCTATTGAAGGAAGAGTCATAGTGTGAGGATTAGGAAAGTCTCAACGAAAGGGATTCTTTAAGCCGAGGACTAGGAGTTACCGAACCTCGTAAAAATTACGGTGTCAATCTCTCTTTCTCTATCTCCTTATTTTGTTATCTTGTATGCTTAATTAATCTTGTGATAAATAGCTTGATAAATTAAATTAAGTCTTTCATTGAAAACTCACTTGTGTAACAAATTTAGAGATTTGTGGATATTGCTAGTAATTGTTAAAAAGAACTTAACAATTGTTTTAAAACCCTATTCACCCCCCTCTAGGGCTAATTAGTGACTAACAATTGGTTTCATAGCCTAATCTCTACTTGTTTTAGACTTAACCATCTTAGAGAACGATCATGGCCTCAAATGTAATCACTCACGTAGAAGGACAATCCAACAATAGGCCCCCATGGTTTGATGGTTCAAACTATAGTTATTGGAAGACTAGAATGGTAGATTTTCTTCAAGCTATTGATTATCAAATTTGGTAAGTTATTGTTGATTGAATTTTAACTATAACCAAAGTGGTAGATGGAAAAAACATCCCTAAAGTGTCAAACGAATGGGATAATGACGAGCGTAGGCTTATGACATTTAATGCTAAAGCTAAGGTAAATCTAAATTGTGCCTTAAGTCCAAATAAATTTAATCGTGTTTCTACTTGTTCCACGACCAAAGAAATGTGGGATAAGCTAGAAGTAACTTATGATGGTACCACTCAAGTTTGAGAATTTAAAAATTGATATACTCATGCATGAATATGAATTATTTGCCATGAAGGAATATGAAAATATCAATTCTATGATGTCTCATTTCACTAATATTTTGAATGGACTAAAGCATCTTGGTAGAATTATTCCTAGATCCAATGCGGCACACAAAATCCTTAGAAGCCTTCCGGTCAAATGGGATGCAAAAGTGACGGCAATTAAAGAAGCACGGATCTTAGCACAATGAGCCTTGATGATATTTTTGGGTCTCTTCTCACTTGGGAAATCACCTTAAAATCTCGTGAAGAAGACACCAAGCCTAGAAAAGGTATAACCTTGCAAGCCTCTACCAAAATTGCAGCAATTGAGCAAATTGAAGAAGAGATAGATGAAGACATTGTTTTGATCACCTAAAGATTTAAGAGATTTCTTCAAAGAAAGAAGGCTAACGGCGGGAGATTCATAAGGAAAAATAAGCCAAGAGGCGAGTCTAACAAGAGGGAGCCTTTAACTTGTTTCAATTATGGAAAATCGGGGCACTATAGAAGTGAGTGTTTCAAGCTCAAAAAAGAGAACGAGAAAATGCCAAACAAGATGGCCATGAATGCTTCATACGATGACTATGACTCTTTTGATTCGGATGAGGAAAAAAATGACGAGGAAATTGCAAATATTTGTCTCATGACAAATGAAGATGAGGTACATTTAAATTCACAAGTATTAGATAAATAAAAAATGTCATATGATGAGCCTTTTCTCCTATAATGAATTGCAAGATTCATTTGAAGAATTGCATGATGAATTTGAAAGATTAGCTAGTAAACACATTTTACTTAATAAAACTAAATTTTCATGTAGTCCTACTTGCTCCACCGTAGTTGATTCAAATATAACGGATAACAAAAACATTGAGATAAAAAAAGGAAAATATTTTATTGAAAAATACTATAGATGATCAAATAAACATCTTAGCAAAATTCAGAAAAGGAAAATAAAATTTGAGTATTATGCTAGGAAGACAAAGAAGATCATTTGACAAAAGTGATTTAGGGTATGATGTTTTTAACAAATATGCACTTATATTAAAAAAGAGAAAATCATTAAGGCATACATTTTCAAAATAATTATCTTACACACCCTCAAATGATCATAAACATGTTACATGTTATTATTGCAAGAAAAAGGGTCATAAGGCAAATGTATGTTTTCTAAGAAAGAAGAAGGTTGTCTCAAAAATATTTTGGGTTCCAAAATGAACCATTGCATGTCTACGTACAAAGGGAAATGTTGTAACAAAAACGTTTTGGGTTCCAAAAGAAACAATTGTATCTCTCTCTAACCTTAGTGGACCTATTGGGTACCAATGAACGTTACTTAAATTTGTTTTATAGGTATGCTTGAAGTCCGCCTCAAGAGAAAGATGGTTTCTTGATAGCAGATGCTCAAGGCATATGACGGGAGACAAATCAAAATTCATGTCTTTAAAATCCTATGAAGGAGGGAACGTTACTTTTGGAGACAACTCTAAAGGAAAGATTATTGGAATTGGCTCCATCGGTATATCTTCCTTTCTATCTATAGATAATGTGCTTTTAGTTTATGGTTTGAAGCATAACTGTTTAACATTAGTCAATTATGTGACAAAGGTTATGATGTTATTTTTAGGATAAATGCATGCATAGTTGAGAAAGATGGAAAACAATTGTTCAATGCTAAAAGAAATGGAAATTTATATACTATGTTGTTTTGTGAATTACATGAACAAGATATTAAGTGTTCTGTCACATCAAGTGAAAATAGTTGGTTATGGCATAGACGCTTAGGACATACTAGTATGAACCTCATTCATCGTTTATCTAAAAATGAGTTAGTCAAAGGCCTCCCGAAGACTAATTTTTCAAAAGATAAAGTATGTAGTGTGTGTCAAATAGGCAAGCAAGTAAAATCCTATTTTAAAAGAAAAAAAGACATTACCACTTTTAGACCATTAGAGCTACTTCACATGGACCTTTTCTATCCGGAGAGAGCGGCTAGCTTAGTCGGAAAACTCTATGTACTTGTTATAGTCGATGACTACTCTAGATTTACTTGGGTTCACTTTCTTACTCATAAAAATGAAACTCACTCCATTCTTGGTAAGTTTTATAGATTCATTCAAAATGAAAAATATTTGAAAATTAAGAAAATTATAAGTGATAGGGGTAAAGAATTTGATAGTCAAGATCTAGAGAAATTATGTGATGAACTTGGTGTATCTCATGATCTCTCGGCTCCAAGATCTCCTCAACAAAATGGTGTAGTTGAAAGAAAGAATAGATCATTGCAAGAAATGACTAGAACCATGTTAAATGAACACAACCTTCCCCGAAGCCTTTGGGTGGAAGCGGTAAACACCGCTTGTCATGTCATAAATAGAGTTATCATTCGAATGAAATTGGGAAAAACACCTTATGAGTTATGGAACAGTCAAAAACCCAATATTGGGTATTTTAAGGTGTTCGGTTGTAAATGCTTTGTGCTTAATGATTAGGATAACTTGGGAAAGTTCGACTCCAAATCTGATGAAGCAATTTTCTTAGGTTATTCTTGAAGAAGTAGAGCCTTTAGAGTCTTTAACAAAAAAACTTTAACCATGGTCGAGTCTATCCATGTTGTTTTTGATGAATCATTACCACTACCATTACCTAAGGTTGACCTAGATGATGATGAAGTTGTAGGGATTGAGGATAAATTAAATAATCTTAATATCTTCAACTCATTAAGTAAGCAAATGAACAAGAGTGAAGTTAGGAATCAATCTAATAATGACTTGACAAGCTCAATTCTTAAATCTTGGAGGATTATACACAACCATCCTCTTGACCAAGTCATAAGTAATCCTTCACAAGGTGTTAGCACAAGATCTCAACTTAGAGACTTATGCAATCACATGACTTTTGTCTCTCAAATCGAACCCAAGAACTTTCACGAAGCTCAATGTGATGATGATTCTTGGATCATGGCTATGCAAGAGGAGCTAAATCAATTTGAACGTAATCAAATTTGGCATTTAGTTCCTCAACCTGTACATCAAACTATAATAGGCACAAAATGGATTTTTCAAAATAAAAAGGATGAAAATGGAGTGATTATTAGAAACAAAGCAAGATTGGTAGCTCAAGGTTACAATCAAGAGGAAGACATTGCCTATGATGAAACTCTTGCACCCGTAGCTAGATTAGAAGCAATTAGAATGCTTCTTGCATTTGAATCATCTATAAATTTTACTCTTTATCAAATGAATGTCAAAAGTATTTTTCTAAACGGAACTATAGATGAAGAAGTGTTTGTAAAGCAACCACCCGGTTTTGAAAATGAATTTTTTCCAAATCATGTTTACAAATTATCTAAAGCGTTGTACGGTTTAAAGCAAACTCCCAGAGCTTTGTATGAGAGGCTTAGTGATTTCTTGATTCAAAATGGTTTTTCAAAAGGAAAAGTTGATAATACACTCTTTACAAAAGCTGTCAAGAACTATTTGTTGCTTATCCAAATATATGTTGACGACATTATATTCGGATCAACAAATGCTTTTCTTTGCAAAGAATTTGCCACAAGTATGCAAAATGAATTTGAAATGAGTATGATGGGTGAGTTGAACTTCTTCTTAGAATTACAAATCAAGCAAAGCTTGGATGGCTTATTTGTTACCCAATCCAAGTACACTAAAGATTTGCTAAAGTGATTTGGTATGGAGGAAGCCAAAAATGCCATAACTCATATGCGTACCTCTATTAAGCTAGACAAAAATGAAAATGGAAAATGTGTTGACATCACTAAATATAGAGGCATGTTTGGAAGTTTGTTTTACTTAACCGCTAGTAGACCGGATATAATGTTTAGCGTATGCTTATGTGCTCGTTTTCAATCTTGTCCTAAAAAATCTCACTTGCTAGCCGTAAAACGTTTTTTTTTTTTTGTATCTTAGTGGAACGATTAATTTAGGACTGTGGTATCCACGTGGCACTACACTTGATCTCATTAGTTATTCGGATGCCGATTTTGCGGAATGTAAAGTGGATAGAAAAAGCACAAGCGGTACATGTCACTTTCTAGGACAGTTCCTAGTATCATGGTTAAGTAAAAAACAAAAATCCGTTGCTATGTCTACGACCGAAGCCGAATACGTTGCGGTCGGTAGTAGTTGCGCTCAAACTCTTTACATTAAGCAACAATTACTTAATTTCGGACTTGTCTTCAATCATGTACCTATTAAATGTAACAATACTAGTGCTATTTGCATCTCTATGAATCCTATTCAACACTCACGCACCAAGCACATCGAGATTAGGCATCACTTCTTACGTGATCACATAGCTAAAAGCGATATTGAATTGGTTTTTATTGACACTAAAAATCAATTAGCGGAAATCTTCACAAAACCTCTCTTGGACGAACCTTTTTCAAAAATTCATAGAGAAACTGGAATGGCCATGGATTTTGAAGTAATAGATTAATTTTCTTAAAACCTCGTCTACTATCTCGGCTTTCAAAATTTTGAATTTTTTTTTTGAAGGCCAGTCGACTACCTCATAATTGTCAGTCAACTGGGTGAACCAGAGGGTTTTGGCATTTTAAATTTACTTCAGCCAGTCGACTGGGTCATGAGCCAGTCGACTGCCTCTATTTAGCCAGTCGACTGCCTCTGCACGAACTCTGTTTTATAACCTCCTTTCTCTTCGTTTCTCTCCATAATTTCTCACTTCCCTTCCCTATTTCACGCCATCAATTCACCTCTCACTTATTTCCCCACTTCCTAACGAACTTCATCTTCATTCTCTTCACTCATCTCTCACCTGTACATATATACATACACATATATATATACGCCCCATATCCTCTTCTCTCAACAGATTCCTCCTTTTTCTCTCTCAAAATGTTTCCATTTCTCTTGGTTCTCATCTCCCTCATGGCACCCAAGCCCGTGCCCAAAGCTCCTACTCGCAAGCGAACCCGTCGGGGTGGAAGCTCGACTGTTGCACCTCCTCCACCACGCCCTGCGTCCCCTGTCCACGAAGAAACTGAATCTGAAGAAGAAACGGGTCCCATGTCCATATTTGCTCTTCTCGGCAATGACGAAGACAACATTCGTCTTTTCGAGACGAAATTCATTCATCGGAAAATCGCTTGGTGTCACATGGTGACTCAAACTCTATGCGAAGAGATTGGTGCAAATACGTTCAATCTTTTTCAAAATATGGGTTGGGATTTCTTTTTTTCTCTCAATGTTCTCCATTACCCGCGTGTCGTCAAAGCATTCTACACGAATATGAGAAATCCGTCTCAACTGAGTCCCCCTGCCACCTCTTTCTGCTCCAATGTTGCGGGAAAATCCTATAACCTCACTGAATCCGTAATCAATGATGTATTTCGGCTCCCTCCAAGCGGCATTTCCTACTACTGTCCGTCTCTTTCCAATGAATTCAATCCTCTTGAAGCGGTTCGAGCAATTTCAGTCAACAAAGAGACAACCACAATTGCTAAATTTCCATATTCCTCGCTTACTCCCGAGGCTCGACTTGTGCACAATATTATCACATACTCCATATTGCCCAAGTCCGGAAGCCAGAGTCTTGTGTCGATAATGGAAGCCTTCCTTGTGTTTTGCGTAATGATCGGTCGAAAGGTAAATCTAACCTTCATTTTCATTTCCGCAATCCTGAGTGCCAGAAGAAGAACGGTGTTCTCATCTTTCCCGCACATATTTCTTATATTTTTGCACAATGCAATGTTCCACTTGATGAAGAACCTTCCGAGCACAACCCTATTTTTCTTGATCACACTCATCTCAAACATATGCATATTGATAAAAATGTCAATGGGGTGTTGGTCTCTCTAAAAGAGGCTCCTTTAGCGCACCAAGCTGGTCCCTCTGTTCCTCGTCCCGAAGCTCCGACTTCTTCATTTCCTTCACTGGGCGGCTCCTTCGACATTCCCGATTTTGGGTTCAGTGCAAATCCCGAAACCCTCAATCAAATTCTGGAAGTTGTTAAGCACAATGAGGAAGCCCACAAGAAGACTGCCGAGGACATGAAGCGTCTTGAGGAGAAGGTCGACCGCATCACCACTGCCATGGAAGCTCTTCGTCGCGATCCTCCGCCTTTTTTATTTCGCCAAAGGGGGATAATTTTTGGGTTTTTATGTGTTTGGTTGTAGCTTATATTTTACGTAGCATAGGGCGTTGCCTAGCTTGTTTTGTGTTGTTTTTGTTCTTGCTCTATGTTTTATTATCTTGTGTGTCATTGTAGTAGTAAAACAACATGTATCGAATATTGCAAAACTTAAATGAAAATATTTTTTCTATTATCTTTCAATGCATTATCTCAATGTCTATCAAATTGCAAAATTTATTTCCTAAAGGGGAGCATCGAAAGAAAATGAAAGATGCACACATTAAGGGGGAGTATCACTCGATACTTCACCAACTATGCGCAAACACAAAATGTTTTGTCAACATAAAAAATGGGGAGATTGTTGGCCTTGAAATTCTATTTCGGACAATAATTCTTATTTTGATATTAACAAAACATTTAAGGCGTGTTTAATACTAATATAACTTTGAGCTAAGTGTTTCAGCAAGAATAGGAAAATGATTCAGAAAGAATACAAACACAAAAAATGATAAGCGACAAAGAAATTCAAGCACAAAAATAGAAAAGGACAAAATGGTCAACGAGAGGCGAAAGCTGAAGACTCAAGACCCAGGGTAGATAGGTCAGTGTGTGACTATTGTAACAAGGTATTCTATGTGTTGATTGGTCCTATAAGCTCAAGTGATTAACCGAACTAAAAACGGGACAAAAACGAACTTAGAATCAAAATCTTTGAGTCACCCGGTCGACTGGCTAAGCAATGGCAACCGACTGACTGTGACACAGTCGACTGGCCAAGGGCCCAGCCGACTGGATGAAACAGAGAGTTATAAACTTATTTGATTGCCTGAGGCAGTCGACTGGCTCTTGAGACAGTCGACTGGCTCTCTTGAGGCAGTCGACTGGCCATAGCCGTTGGGAAAAATATTTTAAAATACAGTTTGGAGGCAGTCGACTGGGTGCTTCGGTATTTTAAGAAAAAGTAAATCTAAAAAATATTTTTGTCCATCACTTGGTGTCTATTCTTTCTACTTTTCATATCTCACTCTCCTATTCTCCTAGAGTGAGATTCACTCTCCAAATCCTAGTGTTTCACTATATACAGAATGAGATATAGGATTGAAAGAGTAGTTCTAGTTTAAGAAATTTTTCTGAAAAATCTTCATCTCTTATTTTCTCTCTAGCACTCTTTAAAAAGTCTTTTGAAAGCAAGAAACAAGAAATCTCGTTTTTCACTCAAATCATTTTAAGATTTAAACTCTAGCTCTTCTCTTATTCTCTTATTGAATTTATCCTTTGAGAATATACATCTAGAGTTCTTGAAATATCACCTAAAAACACTTGAGCTTATATTGATCTATCTTCCATAAAAATCTTAGGGTTTTTGAGTGTTTTTGATTCTTGAGTGATATATTGATTGCATACACAAATTCGTGATCTTGGGTAAGTGAAGCCCATTGTTTCAGGGGAGGATTGTTCTCTTGATTATGTGACGAGCTAGTTAGCTCATGTGTAATGGTTCTGTTATTCCAACTATTGAAGGAAGAGCCATAGTGTGAGGATTAGGAAAGTCTCAACGAAGGGGATTCTTTAAGCCGAGGACTAGGAGTTACCGAGCCTCGTAAAAATCACAGTGTCAATCTCTCTATCTCTATCTCTATCTCCTTATTTTGTTATCTTGCATGCTTAATTAATCTTGTGATAAATAGCTTGATAAATTAAATTAAGTCTGTCATTGAAAACTCACTTGTGTAACAAATTTATATATTTGTGGATATTGCTAGTAATTATTAAAAAGAATTTAACAATTGTTTTAAAACCCTATTCACCCCCCCCCCCCCCCCCCTTCTAGGGCTAATTAGTGACTAACAGCTACTTATGGCCATAATTCTCAGGAGGCCTTGATTTTTGTTGCTGTTGCTTTTGAGTGTCATCTTCCTGTTTTTGAGGAATCTTTCTCAAAGGTAACTGTTTATAATCCATCGCGCGTTGCTCGCCAGTTAGGATTTAACCAGGTTGTTCCTTTTTATTTTGCCCATACTGAAGACAACTTGTATGATGATGCCATGATAAAGTTTCATGAGGATTATGAAAAGGAAAAACAATCATTTTCTTTTGTAATCCATATTCCTTCAAGGCTGCGAGCAGGAGGACGGACCACTGCATATGTGAATTTCTGGCTTGAAGTTATTACGAGCTTCCAGACCTTCATGATGGAATCTCTTGTACCCTTAGAGCCAATGAAAATATATCCTGGTGACCCATCCTTTAAACTTCATAAACCTCATGGCTCTCACGGGTTTGATAGTAAATTGGCCTTGCAATCTCCTACTATTGTTGCTGAATCGCGAGATGAACTAGAACCTTCAAACCCTGTTCCTAAGAAAAAAAAGACTTCAGAAGATCCAAAAGGAAAAAATAAAACTTCCTCCTAATGCACCTAAACGAAGACACTCTGAGCGTATTGAAGTTCCTGCTGCCATATCTTTCCGCGAGGAACCTATTTCTAAAATATCGGTAATAATATCTCTCATTACTTATGTTGTATTTTCATCATTTCCTCACCATCATCATCATCATCATCATCATCATCATCATCATCATCACTGGTACTAATATTTCCCATCCTTTATTTGCTTTCGGAGATCCGTGAACTCCTCCGTGAGATCAACGCAAAGTGTTTGAGTTCCTCCTACATCAAATGATAACTTGGACAATATTACCTTGGCTCATCGAAGAGATACCACCACAAATGATACTTTGGACTACATTCCTCTGTCTCATAGAAGAGGTGCTTAAAGAGCTCACATCCTGGCGTCTGTTACACAGACTTTTTCTGAAGATGACGAGGTAGACGTCATTCCTTTTATCCATAAAAAGAAGTCAGACTTTCATGTTCCAGACCCTTCTTCTTATGATGTTGTCCTTTCCTAGGGTAATGAGCATGCTCAGGTTCAAGCTTCACGAAAAGAAAGGCTCATACTCGTTGTTTCCTTGTCACCCCTCAAGAAAAAACAACTACTTGATACTGTTGTCCAGGCAGTAGTGGACATCTAAATTTTAGATCTTTTATTCTCAGGTAAATCTTCTTTGTCATAGATTAATGCCATTTTTATCTTAATGATAACTAATAAACCTTTATTGATAATGTCCCAAGTTGCGATATTAATGACAATACTACCAACATCGCGAATCCAATAGTTCATGAAGATGTTGCTGAAGACTATATTTTAGATCGCGAGGCTATTAAGGATACTACTGAATCCGCGAATCCAAAAGCCCACATTGATACTGATGTCTCAATTGACGCTTCAGACCGCCAGGTGGCTGATATATTCTCAGATTTCCTAGATCATGCCACAAAATACTCACAAAACCTCCACAAACCCATTCATTCTGTAACAAGAATCATTTCAACAGGCTTGTCTCGCGATTTCGCAAATGACTCGGATGAGGAGGATAACCTTCCCATATCTTCACCTACCAAGAGACTGACTTCTGATACCCAACCCACTGAAGACCCACCTATCGAGATAACCCATGATATTATTCATACTACTAAGGATACCAGCATCTACGACGATTATTCAGCAACTGTTCAAACTTCTGAGGACATCTCTATCCGCGAGGATCCTACTAAGAATGCTCAAATTGCAGCGAGCACAATTATTCATAGTCCTTCAGAGAATATTCAATATGTGGAAGTTTCTAACACAACAAGCACTAATCATAATCCTAACATGCCAAGACTGTTGTCGAAGATCCCTTTTTGACAATTTTTTTAGTTTCCAATCTCCCGTAGAAGGATCATATGGAGGAGGTGCCAAGTGATGAAGACTTAGAGATATGACATATGGAACTTCTCAGAGGTGATCTTGAGACGGAAATAGCAGATACTCTGGAAGATGGTCCGCGAATTCAGAGGTCCCTCTTTGGGGGTGTTGTTACTGACATTGAAACTGTTATTAAAGACGAGTCTGTAGGTAATAACAACAATTTTGATACCCATCAAAATTCTGAAGATGCAAACGTAGCTGAAGACCCTCATAATGATCCTCCTCATGTCGCGAATACTTAGTACCCTCATGTCGCGGATACTGAGCCTTCTCATATCATCGACACTGAGCCTTCTTGTGGTCTCATATTTCCAGAATCTGCTCTTCAGGATCCTGAGCTATTGTTGAATGATGAAACTTTTAATGATTTTTCTTCTCCGTGGGCTACTTTACAGAATCTCACTTTCCCAAGTTCAAAATCATTCTTCCTTCCCATTCATCCTCAACAAGCTCAGATGCAAACTTCTCAACCAGCCCAGACATCACAGTTTCAACAAATTCCTCCAAGTCACCTTCCTTAAGGCCCAAATTTACCTCCCCCATTCCAGCCTTCATCCATTCCAGGCTCATCATCAATGTCGGTTATGTCAAATCCTTCTCAACATGATTTTGCATATTGGCATAACTTCTTATGCTATACTCAAGATATTGTCATTCTAGACCGTGTTCACAGCCATCATCCAGAGACATTTGAGCATATGGAGATTTATGATCCACTTCTCCAGCCCACTTTCCTCCATATTATCGTGGATACCTTCACCTCCTTGATATCAATTTGCACAAAGGATCTTCCTCCTGATACCTAATCCATTTGCTATGCTCAGATAAGGGACTGGAAAAATATGAAAATTAATGTGTCCTGGTGGGAAGCGCACTTGGAAAAGGTGCAACTTCTATATACCAAACATTGTGCTGAGGTTAAAGCTTTAAATGAATATCAGGCAAGCATCGCGAAGGTGGAGGAGGCACGTGCATTCTTGGCTGTTGCAAAGAAGGATAGTTAAAATTTAAAGGAATATGCAACATTTTCACTGCATTCTCGCGAGCTTCAAGAGGAACATGAAAGCCTTCATGTTTCATCTCCTGTTAGCTAAGGTTTATACTAGTGTTTTGATGTATTTGTACACTCATTTTGCTAACTTTCACACATTTTGTACTGATATAAGACAACTTTTTTTATCAATACATGTGTTTCATTCCTTTGTTGTGTACATATTGTGTATGAATCTATCTTTCACTCTTAAGATTGATATAAATTTATCCATTTTACATTGAGTGGCCCTGTCCTTTCGCGAGTAATCTCATGCTCCAATTTATAGTATCCACTGCTGCTTTCACTTGTGATTACATAAAAGGCCTTCCCATTTTGCTTCAAATTTTCTCACCCTTTGCCCTCTCATTATTGCTGATACTGTCTTTAACACTTTGTCCCCTTTCTTGAACCATCGATACCGCACTTTATTACTGTACCATTTTGCCAGTTGGTTGTTGTAAATCCTTTGATTCATAAATGTTTCATCCATTTTTCCTTCTAGGCTTTCAACCTGTAACATTTTTTCCTCCAATTTACTATCCGCGACCAGTGTCTTAGCCGCGATTTCTAGTTCTGATGGTAACACTTCTTTTGCTCCATAGACTAGAGCATATGGTGCCATCCCTGTAGCAGTACGGTATGATATTTGGTGTGCCCATAATGCTATAGGAAGCTCCTCTATCCATTTTTCCTGATTATTATGCACCAACCTAGATAGAATTCCGATTAATGTCTTGTTAGAAGCTTTAACCTGTCCATTTCCTTTAGGATAGCATGGTGTTAATTTATGATGGATCACTGAATACTTTTTTAATAAATCCGCGACTTTATGGTTAACAAAAGGAGTCCCATTATCTGATAATATGACCTTTGGTATTCCAAATCGGTAAATGATATTCTCTTTTACGAATCGAACCACACTATCTGCTATTGTTCGTCGTAGTGGAATAGCTTCCACCCATTTTGTAAACAACTCAGTTGCCACCAACACCCATGCATGTCCATGAGCTTGTGGTGTGATTAGCCCAATTATATCTAATGCCTAAGTGTGGAATGGCCAAGGGGTGGATAGGTTGTACAATTATGTTGCTGAAGCGTGAATAAGATTCCCATGCACTTGACATATGTGACACTTTCTGACAAAATCACCGGCGTCTTTCTCCATTGTTGGCCAGTAATACCCAGATAAGATAAGCTGCTGAAACACATTTCTTTGGCCTTGATACCCAAATTCATGTGTCCATTTTAGTACTTCCCCTGTTTCTTCTTCATCAATGCATCTTAGTAGTTTGTCTTCTAAACTTTTGCGGAACTATTTTCCCTCATGTAGAACGAATCGCGAGCCCAATTTTCCGAATCGTGGCTGATCCTTTTTAGGTAATACCCCTTCTGTCAGATAATGCATATACTTGTCTCGCAAGTCTATCATATCTGCAAAGTTTCTTTCACTCGCGGAGGGATAAACATTACAGTTTTAGCACTTGTTTTGCAATCTGACTGCATCATCCTTCATACTTGGCCAAAAGAAACCTTCCCGCTGCAAAATTCGATAGAGACTAATATTTGTTTTCCCACATGTTTTCTCATGAGTTTTATGTACTAGTCCTTCTGTCTCACTCATCGATATGCATTTGGCCAGGATCCCTTCAGTTGCTCTGTGATACAACACCCCTTTTATGATCTGATAACCTTGTCTTAAAGTTTTATTATCATTTCTTAATAGACTTGCATAACCTGTTCCCTCCAATCTTGTTCTACATAAGTCTGTGGTTCCATCTCGCGACTAACCACGGAGTTGGCCCTTCGCAAAATCTGCACAGTGGATTCCATCCCTTCAAACTGTAATCGCGAACCTAGTGTTGCCAATACATCAGATCGTCAAATACTTTCTCGCGGCTCATGATAAAAATCTACAGACTCGAAATCTTCTATCATCTATCAAACGAGGGTTCTGTAAGGCACTATATGAGGCTTTTTAACAGCATAATCGCCTTTAACTTGTTTGATGACAAGCTTGGAATCCCCTTTTACATGCAGGGTCCTCACTTTTAATTGTTGAGCCATCATCAATACCAATTCCAAACCTTCATATTCAGTCATGTTATTAGTGCAAGGAAAGTCAAGCTTATAAGCCATAACCATCTCCTCTTTTGTCTCTTCATTCCTTAGTACGAAACCAGCCCCACCTCCTTTTTCTATGGAAGAACCATCAAATTCCAAGGTAAATTCCATGTTTTGTGCCATACTTGCTACTCCCACCTCTTCCATTCTAGGCTCCGCTCCTCTAGGGAATAAACCCAACAAATCCGATAAGGCCTGACTTTTTACTACCTTTGGCCTGGAACATGTGATCTCATACTTAGATAATGCCAGTAACCATCGCGTTATTCTTCCACTAAGTATGAACTTCGTGAGTAAGTATCGAATATGGTTATTTTTGGTTACTAACTCCAGTGGATGTGCCAATAAATAATGTCTAAATTTCTGAGTCGCAAATAGCAAAGGTAGACAATGTTTCTCTAAAGATGTGTATCGCGACTCTGGTCCTTTGAGCATACGACTGATGTAGTAAATAGGTTTTTCTTCTCCTTCATGCTCCTGAGCCAACAACGCCCCTATTGATTTACTAGTAGAAGTGAGATACATTATCAACGGTTTTCCTAATTTTGGTGCCACCATTGTCTTTGAAGATGCTAGAATTTGCTTGATTTTCTCAAAGGCTTCTTGTTGCTCCTCCCCCCCAATCATATGCGGACTTTTCTTTCAATAAAGGCATAAGTGGATGAGTAACTTCTACTAACGTTGGGATAAACCTTCTGAGATATGAGATTTTTCCCATGAAAGTTTTCAACAATTTATGGGTTATGGGTGGAGCCATTTCCGATATTGCCTTCGCTTTTGTCGGATCCATATCAATCCCCTGTTGGTGTACAACATACCCCCAAAACTTTCCTTCTAGCACTCCAAATGTGCACTTCAGAGGATTCATTTTCATATTATACTTGTGACACCGTTGTAGTACTTTTCTCAAGTCACTCATATGATCCCACACGACTCTGGACTTGACCACCAAATTATCCACATAATCTTCCATGGTTTTATGCATTAGATCATGAAAGATATCTATCATAGTGCGTTTATACGTAACCCCAGCATTTTTAAGTCCAAATGGCATGACCGTATAATGGAAATTCCCTATTGGGGTACGGAAAACTGATTTCTCAGTATCTTCTAGCGCCATCTTGATTTGGTTATACCCACTGAATCCGTCCATAAGTGAAAACATATCAGGTCCTACAGTCGCATCTACCATAATGTCAATGTTAGGCAAAGGAAAATCATCTTTTGGGCAGACCTTGTTGAGGACACGGTAATCCACACAGACTCGAATCTTCCCATTCTTCTTTTTCACATGTACTATATTCACGAGCCATATTGGGTGTTGAGTAGGTTTGGTGAAACCAAATTTCAACAATTTTTCCACCTCTGCCTTAATCTGTACTTCCAATTATGGGTGAAATACTCGTTATTTTTGTTTCTTTGGCTCCGATGCGGAATGCACATTGAGATGATGACTAACTAGTCCAATACTCTGTCCTGGCATCTTACTGTAATCCCATGCAAAAACATCGCGGTATTCTTTAAGTAACCATATTATAGATTTTCTGGTTTCTTCAGACGGAGTGCTACTTATAAAAGTTAGTCGTGGTGTTGTTCCGTCTCCAATATCGACCTCATGAAAGCCATGCTCTGGTCGCGGTTTCAGCTTTGATGCCTCAGGGTCATTACCAACTGCATAGGCCTCTGACCCTCCACTCCGTCACAACTTGTATACCATACTACCATCAGACATCTTAACTCACGACCAACTCACCTCCTTTGGCTTTCTCTTGAGTAATCCCTTAGTTTCCAAATCTTCCCATTTTGGTAATGGTGTGGCATAAACACTAGGGCCATCCTCTTCCCCATATTCTGAAAAGTATACTGTAGTCGCGAAATGAGCTTCAAAAGCACAAAACGGGTTCTTGGACACCTTAAGTGTCATTATTCCTTCTCCCCAGTTGGCCTTCATCACTTGGTGATATGATGATGGCACAACACCATATGTATGTAACCATGGCCTCTTAAGTAGTAACTAATATGATGGCTCCCCTTTGATGATGTGAAACTTGGTAGAGGCCCTGATTATTCCAATTTTGAGATCCAATGTTTCAAATCCCACGGTTGCTTGTTGGTATCCATTAAAATTTGTGACTGAGATGGCGTGAGTCACAATCTTATTTTCAGGATAATTGATCATTCAGAAGGTTGTAAGTGTGACTAAATTGATAGATGTTCCACCATCAAAGCTCATTTCATTTCGCGACCATTAACGGTAGCAGGTACATACATAGGCCGATTATGAGGAATCAAAATTTGTGTGTCAGCTTCTGAGAATGTGATTTCACCAGCGGTCTTGCCTTTTTGCGGGATAACTATAGTATGATTGAGGGCGACAATATTTTATTCTTTCAAGAATTCCTTGACATGCTCGTGGATCGGAAGCTCATTGAAGAAAACCTCAAATCTGGCAGACTCCATTACCTCGCGAGCAGGAGAACATTCACACTTGGTGATACACACCATTTCCTCAGTATTATCATGAGCTCCCACCATTGTCACATGTGTGGGGAAAGGATCATTGGCTACATTTTTCGCAACATCCAAAACACTTGCCGCTATTTTCTTATGTACTATTTTGCGAAATGCCCAACACCAGGTCAAGGAATGTCAGATGGACCTATAATAAGGACAATAGTTACTTTTCATTTTCTCCTCTCTTGTTGGTGCCCTTCGTACTAGCGGCAATGATATAACATCATTAGTAATCCACTAGTTGAGCAAAATAATTGCTTCCTTTTCACTAAATGGTAAATGAGGTAGTTCAGATCTTTTAGTGCGATCTCCGCTTGTCTTTTCATCTTGCGTGCCTGTTACCATTGCTACTCGCCTTGTGGCGATACTTGGTCGCATCAGAGGCACCAGAACTTCTCCCAATTTTGTGCATTGTCAACTAGTGCAGAAAAAGTTCTGAATTCATGGTTGACCAAGTGCACCCTGTACTCTTGTAGCATTCCTTTTATGCAGATCTTGATCAACTGTATTTCGGATAGAGGTTCATGACATTGTAGCGCAGTCTCGAGAAATCTTTTGACATCAGCAGCAACTTCCTCTCCAAGGCGTTGCCTTTGTCTTGTGAGTGAGAACATCGACACCTCTTCATCTGCTTGAAAGAAATTTTTGTAGAAATTGATTACCATGTATGTCCAGCTTGTCATCGAGGCTGGGACAAGACTAGTATACCAAGTATATGCGGTTTCTGTTAAAGATTTGGAAAACTCTCTAAGCTTTAGGTACTCATTATTTCTGTGAGGCCCCAAAACATCCACAAACCTAGAGATATGATCCATCGCATTTCCTTCCCTGCCATCAAATTACTGAAAACTCGGTACCCCATAATCTTTGGGGTACGACAAAGCCATAATGCTTGGATGGGATGGTGGAACTATTTCTACTTCGTTTACATCAGCATTCGCAGAGTTTGATTTTCAGCTTGTGGTGACCCTGACCTTAGTACTGAAGCATGCGTAGCTTCCATAAAAGTGAGAATGGCCTTCTGAGTCTCCTGAATGCTGAGTAGAGTCTGTAGTAGAACTGGTGGTAGTTCCAGCGAATTTAGTGTTGAATTTATCACCAGAGGAGTTTCTGCTTGAGCCACACCAGTGTTTGCACGACGACGCTACTTTCGTGTTGGGGGAACTGGCTCAACATCCTGATTTTGTTCTACCCCTTATTCTGCTTCTTGCTCTTCATCTCGTTCAGTATGTCGCGTGGGCGGACGCCCTATTCGACGAGTTTTAGGCGGATTAGCTTGTGTTGATGACATTTCCTCCCCAGCGGAGTTGCCTTAATGTAAGGGGTTCAGATTTAAAGTGATATGGAAATAGTATCTACACAAACTAATACTCAACCAAAAATGATAACTTTATTGATTTCTGTTTTGTTGATTACAGAACTGCAGAAAGAGAATCCAAGAAGAAGAATAGCATGATACCACACTTATAAAATCGTTATTTCTCTCTCTAGAAGTTTCTATCTCTAAGGGTCTGATCCCCCTTAAATAAGTCTCTGGCCTCCTATTTATAAGCACTAGTTTAGGCATAAGTTATTGTCACGTCAGCATGGTTATCTGCGACATCAATCCGCAATAGCCTTTTATATTTTACCCATGTCGCAAAATCCAATCCACGACATTGCCAATCCACGAGAACACAGTTTTCTTTCTGCGAATCCCTTTATTTGATGTCATAGTTCCCTGGGTCGTGTCCTTTTATGCATATTTTTCGTTTACACAACCTTGAGTATTATTTGATGTATTCACAGTACTTTATTTCAAGTGATTTTGATAAATGAGGTCGCGACCCACCATTTATCACCTCAAAATATTTTCCTAGAATAGTTAAATAATACCCCCTATGCGATCAGCTCATAGGATCGCGGGGTTGACTTTTTTTGCTATGACCCCCTTCTGTCAAACCTCCACGATCACCTCTTTATAGAGCTCCATCACATATCCAATTTCATCATGCAATATTTTGTTGGCCTTTTCCAACTTTTCATTAATAAATCCTTAGATCTGCGGGTCATGTCACCGCGGACCCCTTTATAATAGGATCTTGAAACTTAATTTATTACATTCAAGATTTCTATTTTGTTTAACATGAAGATTGTGATTCTCACACTATAACATAATAATAGACAACCATGCATTGCCTTATGAGGACCATATAACCCTTTATGAGAAAAGTGACACATAACTTCTTAACCAAAAATAATTTTTTTTTGTTTTAGTTTAAAAGAAAGTGTAACTATTATTTTATTTTGGTAAAACAAATAGAAAATCTAGTAATTAACCAACCTCTAACCTGAATTCAATTTAGTATAGTTTACTTCAAAACACCTAAATACTACATCCATTATCCGAAAAATATTTTCAATAAAGAAGCCCTTATTATTGTTTTCTGTCTTTTCATTTTCTTTCATTTCTCAAAGATAAATAATATTTTTGAATAATGTGGCTTTTATTAAGGTTTCCACATTCTCTCTCTTTCCAATTTCTATTTTTTTTATTTTTTATTTTATTTTATTTGAAAAACATTCCATTTTCTTTCATTTTTCAAACGAAGACCAAAGACACTCATTGCAATATATTATGTAATAATTTCAACAATGTATGTGTTTGTTACAAAGAATAATTTTCTCATCTTCTCTTTTTTCTCTTGGACCTTGATAGTCGTTTGATACTTATTTTAAGTCCATTATTATCTAAGTCTGTTACACCGTTATCATGACCTCGCCAATAATAAATACTGAAACTGCAAACCATGATGTATTATTACATATATATCATTATACATGAAAGTAATATATATTGACACCCTTGCTATCAATTATCACCTTAGTCATAGTTGTACCATTGCTGCCACCACTCTTATGGCCAGGCTAGAGATTTAGCAAACTTGTTCACCCATTGCAACTGCTCTGCAGCAACTATCCCAGATCAGCAACAATAATTTCACAAATGTATAAGATTTCATGGGATTGAAGATGACACTAAGAGTTAGGTGTTAATGGGGCGGGGCGGGTACGGGTATAGTAAAATATTAATGGGGTGGACATGATTTATGAAAAGGCGATCTATGAAAAATTCGTGAAAGATATGGTATTTTAAAAAATTAAACAGGGCGGAGATGAATATAGGCGAACCCGTTTCATACCCGCCCCATTGCCATCCATATTCTTATTTAGGGGTGCACAAAAGAACCGGTGGAACCGAGAACCGGACCGAACCGAACCGGTTCCTAATATTCAAGAACCGAAATTTTTGGTTGGTTCGATTCCGGTTCTTGCCTCTTTGGAACCGAATTGAACCAGAACCATTATTTATTTATAATATATATATAATGTTATAAACTTAAATACATGCCCTATTTTTTCACGCCGCTCTTCACTTCAGTAATTAATTCATGCCCTAGCTAACCAAAATAATTACCACTATTGTTTTTGCCCAATGTTTTGTAGATAATATTTGGTATAACATGAATAATAGGGGTATAACAGTACCAACTGATATATAAGTTAGATATTTAGATTGCACAATCTTTCAATTTTTGTTCAAAAATTTGAGTCTCACAAACTAATTATTATTTTTTGTTCTGTTTCTATTTTTTATTTTTTTGAAATGACATAATAGGAATTGGAACCGAACCAAAATTTAGGTTCTGGTTTAGTTCGATTCATTGCCCGTTCGATTCGATTTCAATTCCTATTTTTAAGAAATAAAAAAAATCGACCGAAATCGAAACTGAACCGAACCATACCGTTTGCACCCCTACTCGTATCAAGGTTTCCACATTCTCCCCCTTCCCAATTTCTAATTTTTATTATTTTATTTTATTTTTGAAAATCTTTCCATTTTCTTTCATTTTTCAAACGAAGACCAAGGCACGCGTTCAACGCCTTACACCCCCAAACAACACATCTTAGATTCCCATTACCCATTTTAGTAGTAACGCAAACATCGCCGTCTTTACCGTTAACAACGCACTCTCTTCCAAGCCTCACTATCAGCGTCCGCGCGCCATTTCACGCGCCGCCGTATCGCCGCCGCGTACGATCCGCGCAGTTGTAAGAATATGATGGAGCAGCCCAGCGACGACCAGAAGAAGACCGAATCGGCCAAACCGGAGGGTGATCGGATACCGGTTCAGGATCCGGAAACGAAACCCGATCGGATCCAGGTCGTTGCCGGAAACGGCGGCGGTGAATCGACGGCGGATCAACGGTCGCCGAAGAAATCGGTGCGTTGGAGTGAGGAATTGGTGTCGGAATCTCCATCTCCGAGGACTTATGTTCCTGCAACCAATCCTTATGTTGCTTCTTCTCCTGCTCCGCCCTCAACGTCCCTAAAAGGTCAGCCTCTCTCTCTCTCTCTATATGTATATATCTATATATACACAAGCGCACACACACAATTGCTGCCTTCAGTGCTATATTCACTCTATAATTCCTGATTTATATATGTATATCTATTTACAATTTTACATACACAAGAAAATTCAGACACAGAGAACTGCTGTCTTCATTCTATAATTGTTATATTCACTTTATAATTCCTGATTTATATATGTATATCTATTTACATATACAAGCGCGCACACAGTGAAATGCTGTCTTCAGTCTATAATTGCTATATCCACTCTATAATTCCTGTGTCGACGGATATATATATATGTGTGTGTGTGTGTGTGTGTGTGTGAGTGAGTGTGCTTATGTGCGTATTCAGTCTATAATTGCTGTATTAAGCACACACAGACCCAAACACACGCACAGAGACAATAAGAATGCTATATTGAGTGATAATTGCTGTATCTATCTATGTATGTGTATATATATATATATCCGTAAGAGTAGCTACACATACACACACAGACACAGATAAATGCTGTATTCAATCAATACTTCCTGTATAAAACACACAGAGAGACAAGAGGGATGATTTATTGAGTCTATTTGCTTTATTCAGTCCATTGTTGCTGTATCGACAGAAATAAATGTGTCTGTTTGTTTATATGTATGGATGCACACATCCAAACTTGGAATTTGCTTTTAAAAAGTAGGTCTCCTCGATCTTGATGCTGGCTTGAATCCAAGTTTAGGATTTGTTTTTGCGAACTTTGTGTTTCTGTTGTCGAATTAGTAGTGAAATTTTTTTTAGTGGATTTGGTTGTACAAAATGTTGAATTTGGATTTGAAGTGCATCTCTGTATATCTCTCATGTATTTGTTGGTGTCGTTGATGTTGATTTTTGGTGGAGGAAATGTGTTGTGAAAATGTGTTTTGTGTTTGTTTTATCAGATACGATGAGTAGTGTCCGAGATGTGCTGGGGAGATGGGGGAAAAAGGTTGGAGAAGCGGCGAAGAAGAGTGGGGATCTTGCAGGGAACACGTGGCAACACTGTAGGTTTAACCATGTTTTATGCTTCTGTTCAGTTGCTTTAATTGTTTTTAATCCATTCTATGTCAATACATTGTTGCTTTCAGATTCATAGTGTGAATCTTTCGCAATTCTCATTTCTGAGTGATAGCTTGTTTCAATATCAAAAGAGTAATTGATTTTGAATTTAAAATAGTGTGATTATCATAATTGATAGTTCGATTGAAGTAATTTAAAATCACTGTTATACTTCTAATTAAGTATTTGGATGTGTCAGAGTCTGATTAGTACTTGCAGTTACTCATTATTAACTTGCACTAAATATAGTGCTTACTCGGCAGTGCGAATCGTCTGTGTTAGACCGTCAATATTTAGCTGCGGGTTTTCAGCACAAGAGCTCGAGATGGAAGAGGGATTGTATTATAGTTAAAAAATCGTTATTTGGCCATGGTGGCTGTGCTGTAGCTGGAGTTATTATTATTATTTTTTTCCTCACAATCTTTCCAGGAGAACAAAATTTCTTTTATGCAGTTGGGGGAAGAATTATGTCATATTGGGTGATTGAATTATTTGTTATGGCTTAGGAACAAGCACCTTGAAGATGAAATGGACGTTTTAGAACTCAAAGAAACAATACTGTCAACTAAGGTCCTGATGGAGAATTGGGCAAGACCCGCGACCTTGAAGCCCACATGACCCATGTTTATTATTGGAGATTATTGGAGACGTGGGAAAGAGAGATGACTTAGGATATTTTAGGCATTAGAGATATTTTAATACTTTAGGGTTATTTTAGTACTTTTACTTTTAGAATTATTTGTTATTTTAATTATATTGGTTATTATTTTTATTTCGGATTTGAATTGCCTATAAAAGGCTTTGATGTAACAGATGTTATTAGTTTTTGGTGAATATTGATTATATCGGTTATTTGTGACTTCTTCTTCTCTCATGTTCTTGCTCTTCTCATCCCAAACTCCATCTCTTCTCTTTCTTCTATCTCTCTCTTCTATTTTCTATCTCTATTATGTTTCTTTCTATTGGTTCTACATCAATTTGGTATCAGAGCTTGCTTTCTGTTACTGTGTTCTACATCAATTGGTATCAGAGCGAAATATCCGTGTTTTTCTTGTAAAATCTAGCCGCCATTCATAAACCCTAACCCTAGCTGCAGCAAAACCCTAGCCTCTAGCCGCCCCTGCCAGTACCATCAATCAGTACTATTCACCAATCTGAAACCTAGCACCATAACCATACTTATTCACCCAAACCAACCCTTACCCCACTCTCACAAAACCATCTCCCCATAACCACATAGCAGTAATAAAAATCAGCCCCACAAGCACAACACAACTACTCACCACACACAACCAGAAAAGAATAAAAAAAAAACCCATGTGAACCACAATCTGAAAATCCCAACCCAAACAAACAAATTCAAGTTTACTGGACCATGACCCAACTGATTTTAAACCACAACCCTAAAGCGTAGTTCCCTCTGGAGAAACAGTTCAATACCCATCCCAAATCCTATTTGAAAAGCATTCATTCAACATTGATAAATTCTGGTAATAATCCAGCACCCAAGACCACACTGTAATCCAAGCCCACAACTTCTCTACAGAACTTCATCAACACCAGTCTGTTAGTGTTGCCAGAACCGTATCAGATCACCATTGCTCAGTCGGAATTATAGTCGTGATATTGCAGCCATCCACTACATTAAAATCTGCTATAACAGCAGATTTCCTTTGACTGTTGAATCTTCATTGTCGTCGGAGCCTTCTAGTGCTGTTGTTGTCACATTCTCCTTCACTGGAAATCCCATCATCGGAAAACGGCTTTTACAGATCCGTATCTTCATTGCATCCGAAGCTTTCAGCACCGTTTTCACATTCAGATGGGGAAGTGATAACTCTTATAACCAGATCCTGCCATTTTTGGATTCGATTCATGACAACATATATATATATATATATATATATATAATTCTGATTCGGTCCAGGCCCAAACAGCCCATATCCTGAACCAGTCCAGGTCCAACACCAAAAAACAAATTTGTCTTTCAGCCCATGCCTTCCGTTTGTTTAGCTATTCTTGCGCCACTTTCAACACTTGGGAGCAGTCTTTGGACTTTGGTTAAGGTACACTTTCTTCATATCAGAGTTGTGTTAGTACCTTTATTGATTTCATTTGCTTAGAAATTGCAAAAGGTCCTAAATAAAGTATTTAAATTGTGATTCGTATTTTTGAAAAGAAAGAAAGAAAAAAACAGAAAACAGATTTTGAAAAAAAAAAAAAAACAGCTTCTTAATAATAGTAATAATAAAAACAGAATTTCAAAAACATATATATAAAAAAAAAACTGAGAATTTTTTTTTTAAAAAAAGGTAGCATATTTAATTTCGTTAATTTGGGTTTCTTAGTTGTGAATTATTCTAGTTTATGTTTTATTTACTTAATTCAATTTGAGTTCTATGTCGGCATATTCCTCGACCATGTCAGTTTCTCAAAATCCTAGGACAAGTTTAGCTCACCATAATTTTTCAATCGACCATTGTCGCGGTCTTCTCCGTAGAATAGCGTATTCCCAAACCTTTTTGCAAAGGAATTCTAACTCTACAGAAGGGCAAATCAAATATCCTATTAGAATACCTTTTGTTGTCACAACATATCAACTTTCCAGATGTCCATATTCACCTAAGTATGACCAATATGATAATGGATCGTTTTCAGATCTTAGTGAAGCTTACGTGGAAGACGAAATATGCAATAAATACTTGATGTGCATCCCATCTATCCTTGTGGAAAAAGATAATTGGGCAAAATGTGAATTATTTCGTACTTGTCTTAGATTGGGAAAAAGAGTGTGCAAAATAATTATAAATGGAGAAAGTTCAATAAATGCAATGTTCGAATCATATGTTGCTAGACTGAACCTAGAACCTAAACCTCACCCACAACCATATAGGATTGCCTGGATTGATGAAACTTTTATATTTGTTACAAAAAGGTGTTTAGTTCCTATCCAAATGAGAGTTTATTCTGATAACATCTGGTGTGATGTTTTACCATTGATTGTAGCCCATGTGATACTTGACCGCCTTTGGATTTGCGACGTAGGTGCTACCTATAATAGCCAAGATAACACTTACGCTTTCAAATATGGTGGTAAAAATATCATACTAAACCCTATTAAGCGACTGGGTAGGGATTTGCCAACACTACAACCCAATGATAGCAAGCATGTGTTGACAAAAGGAGTAACTGAAATTGGAAATATAACAGTTAAAGAATGTTAAGTTACACTTTCACACATAAACCATGTGCAAAATACCGTTGAACTAGTCCTAGGATCACATATGTCTGATGTCACACATAGCCTTACAGATTCTAAGGAACATGTTTAAACTAGTGATGAGCTTGCACAAAAAGAAATTATTCAAGAACATAAGTCATTCTATTCCATTGTGTCCAATAGAGATGTCAAGTACCATAGTAATTTTTGGAAGATACTTTGGGCATCTTTAGGAACCGATTTGAATGTTTTCCCACCTTTTCCTCATCAAGTTAATAGACAAATTAATGTCATCAATCGAAGTCTAAAGAGTTTCATCAAGTGTCTTATGGTAAATTGGCTTAAGGTGTGGGACTTGTTTTTACATATCATGGAGTACGTTTATGATAGCGTGACCAATCAATGCACTAATAGTTATCCTTTAAAAGATAATTTACCATCCGTTTCCATGTCAGTTCGTTGACTATATCCTTGTACCTCCATATAGGTATTGAATTGAGTTTCTTGATTCATTTGTTGAGCTTGTCCATGAGTTTCATGCTGATATACGACAAGAAATTGTTTTAAGTAAGGAAAATTATAGACTTACTACACTTGCTCATTATAGGAATCATAAATTAACTAAAGGAGATTTTGTTATAACTTGTTCATCAGCTCGGCCTTATCTTAAAAATTCATTCATGATGAAACATACAAGCTTTTTTAAAGTTTTTCACATCATTAGTAAATCGGGACCTGATTCATATTTCTTTAACTGATCATCAGATATTGGTACTAATTCAATTTTTGATGTGGAGTATCTGTTATCTAACCATGGCACCTTTGAGTCTCCTGTTGTATTGGCATGTGATCCTACAGATGGAGTCGTATTTCCGTTGGCACGAGCTTTAGTTCTTTCATCTTTCCAATCGCATTATTTGAATTGCATCGAGGAGTTTCTTGATTATCAGAGTTATGCTTCTCATTATGAAAATATTCTGAAGTTTCTGTTAGAAAAGTCACCAAGTCACATATATCACATGGAGCCCAAACGATAGAAGTTACGGTGTTGTTGACTCCTGTTTTTTCCAGTTATACATATGCTTTTACTCTTCGGAGGATAGTTTCTTTCAATTGGGAGAGAATGATGGAGAATTGGGCAAGGCCTGCGACCTTGAAGCCTACATGACCCATGTTTATAATTGGAGACGTGGGAAAGAGAGACGACTTAGGATATTTTAGGCATTAGAGATATTTTAATATTTTAGGGTTATTTTAGTACTTTTACTTTTAGAATTATTTGTTATTTTAATTCTATTGGTTATTATTTTTATTTAGGGTTTGAATTGCCTATAAAAGGCTTTGATGTAATAGATGTCATTAGTTTTTTGTGAATATTGATTTATATCGTCTCTTTGTGACTTCTTCTCTCATGTTCTTGCTCTTCTCACCCCAAACTCCATCTCTTCTCTATCTTTCTTTCTTCTATTTCTTCTCTCTCTCTCTTATATTTTCTATCTCTATTATGTTTCTTTCTATTGGTTCTACATCAATTTGGTATAGCTTGCTTTTTGTTACTGTGTTCTACATCAGGCCCTCACCACATCTTCACCAATTTCCATTCACTCAGAAATTTAGGACTATCTAACTTAATAACTACATTTATTACTATAGTCGAAGCTAACGAGAGAAATAAACTAGGTAGCATTCTTTAATTTTATCTAGGCTTTCCTTTCGTACTAAATCCTGAGAAGTTGGGTTAAGGCTTTTGAGTTGAGTCCCACATATTCCCTTCCTGCTGCCAAAGCTGTAAATTTGCTTCACACTATCCATTTTAGGCCTATAATGGTTACTGTACAGATCAGATCCATGGTGATCCTAGTCAGATCATTAAGAAAGGTATCTGATCTGATACAGTAGTCCAGTATTTCAGTTGTTTTGAATGAAATTTAATTTTGGATTTGTTAATGATGAAATCTCTTGTCCAAAAAGCAGAATATGTGTGACTCTGTTGGAGTTTTTTGTTCTTACTCTTGCCATCTTGTTGTAGTGAGAAACTTTGGTTATTCTTATTTATTTGTTTGCCCTTCCAAATTGGGCTTTCAAAACCTGGCTTTAAGCAGAATATGTGCAACTATGTTGGAGTTTTTCATTCTTACTCTTGCCATCTTGTGATTGTGAGAAGCTTTGGTTATTCTTATTTATTTGTTTGCCCTCCATAATTGGGCTTTAATGCTTAAAAGTCAAAAAGAATTTGGGCCTTCCGATACAACAGAACATGCTGATCCAAGTACCTCAATTGATCAATTAAGATGAATAGACAAGCCCATTAAAGTGGTCCTACAATCCTACCATCTTGCTGGCAATCCCACCAATCCTAACATGATCTTCATACCAGAACATTTTGGATTAATTTGGAAACTTGGGATTATAGGATCAGTCAATTCTGGGATCTGAACCGCGTTTTTAATAAATTCCAGGCTTATAATATAATAAAAGGAACATAATCATAGTGGTTCTCTTTAATTTTGAATTATCAAAAAATATTCTGAGTACTTGTCCAACAAGAGATGTCCAAGATAGTTTGATACCCTCCCTACAGTATGCTTCACATACTTAGAAGGGTCTATGTAGCAGATAATGCCTGTAAAACCATCAAAGTAACACAAGCCTTGTTCATTTTATGCTTCATTTCCTTATCAAAAGGATAATTACTACTTTTCAATAATCTCAACCTTGAATCCAAAAGGACTCTTGGATGCTCACACCACTGGAATTCAGCCAATCATTGAGATATTGTTGGGGGAAACCTCCATCTTTTCATATTTTTACTCAACCTTTTTCTATTCTGAAGCCGATCCCCTAATCATCCCCAACAGTCCATGTAAACATCATTCCTACACCTTTACCAGTGCTCAACTGCTTAGACATATTTTGCATCTTTTAGATACCCTTTGATGGCATGTGCAGATGCGATATATCGTGGCTGTATATAGGTACGGCAATAGGTGGTAGTAGATATGTATTTTGAGTTGTTCCAAGGGAGACTTTGGCAAATTGTGGATGTCATCATAATTTTCTAGTCTGTCCTAACTAAACTCAGCATAAATTATTTTGATTCTGGCATTCTTCTTACATATTGTTTTATATTAAGGCATTGTTTTCTTCTAAAATTTGTGGAGCATTCAGTTTGGATTCACTCTGAATTGATTTCTGTGACTAGAATATTATTTGTGATCAGCCATCTTCTCCACATTATCTAATCTGTTTTTCTAAAATTAAATTCGAAAACCAGGAGTGGTGTATCTTGTGATAATTTGCTATTTGGGCAGACATAATATAAGGTTTCTCCGATTATTGCATTTTGGTGTTTAAGGAGAATAGTCATTTAGATACTGTGGCAAGATCTATGTTACACGAACTTGGGTGTGTTGGACATGGTTATGCATCAATTCGTTAGAGTAAATAATGTGTTCGTAAATATAATGTTTAAAATAGATATTCACCCATTTGAAGTAATTATATTGCAAAAGTGAATAATTGGGACATAAATTAAAGTTAATGGCTACCAAAAGTGTCTGGACACATATCACATACCCATGTCCATTTAATATGTGTCGGACATGGTACTTCGCCTACTTTGAAAGAATCCATGTAATATAGGGCAAGGTCACATGTTACTGATATGCTGATAAGTATGAGACTTCACATTGTCAAAAGTTATAAAAGTTCTTGCGATGGATATCTTAGAAACACTGCCAAAAGGCGTCAATATAATACAAACATAATAGAATAAGATTTCAATTCAGTTTTTCCTCTCAGATTTTCTGATTCTGTTCCTGCTATTTGTGATTCTTCTAGTAGATTTATTTATTTATTCATTTATATTGGATTTTGTATCAAGTGTGAGAACTTTTCATCTCTATTATGAGTTTTCGTCAATCCATTTACTTCTCCTTTGATAAATTGTTTCCGAAGAATTGCTTTTGATACTGAGATCACTAAAAGGACATTTTTCTTATATTTGCTCAATATAGTGAAAACAGCCCCTAGTTTCACTGATGCTGCAATGGGAAGAATCGCACAGGGAACAAAGGTTCTAGCAGAAGGTGGATATGAGAAGATATTTCGACAAACTTTTGAGACGGTTCCAGAGGAGCAACTTCAAAATGCATTTGCATGTTACTTATCGACTTCAGCTGGTCCGGTCATGGGAGTTTTATATGTATCTACAGCAAAGCTGGCATTCTGCAGTGACAATCCTCTCTCCTATAAATCTGGTGACAAAACTGAATGGAGCTATTATAAGGTATGAATAAAAAACCTGTATGCTAAGTTAAAAGTTGAATATATATGTACTATATGATACAATATACTGTAGGGTAAAGTGCGAAAAACCCTTGAACTACGAGCAACTTTTGCAAGAAACCCCCTGAACTACAAAAGTGGCAGAAACCCCCCAAAGCGATCCTATTTTGTAGCAAAATGCCCCTTCTAGAAAGCTTCTGATCAATTTTACAGTCAAATGATCATGTGATTATCACATGACGAAGAAATAAATTGAATGACCATAATGTCCTTTTTAACATGGGCAGCCTCTAATGCCTCTAATGCCCCTTACTGGTGGACACCCAAACACCTCTCATCTAAAACGCCACCAACATAATTCCCCAAAGTCCCTAAGACCCAAACACCCCACTCTCAGGCTGAAATATAGTCATATTGCCTCACTTTTTACAGAAAATCTGCTTCATCTTTACCAGCTCTCCCATATGCTCTCCATCTTGCAGGCTTCTCACCTTGACCGTCATCAGTGTGGTGATCAGTATGTGTGATGTTGTGGCTTGAATTTGGGCTCAGTTCGCGTTGCGACCCGGTGAAAAAAAATTTAACCCGTTTTTGTCTCATGGTCGTAGGCCTATTTAGTACACTCTTGTAACCCAGTCTTTATAAGGGCATCTAAGGTTTGGAGTGCTTAAGAGAAAAAGAGACTCAGAAATTCACAGAGAGAAAGAGCTAGGGTTTAGGGGCTGAAACTTGTTATCTCCTATTTTTTGCATATCTTAGTATGTTGTTCAGTGCTTGAGTATCCAAAATGATACAGAGAAGTTTGTGGTGATTTATCATAATTGCCTTGTGGCAAGTTAAGAAGGTTTTGTAATTAATCTTCAAAGAAAGACTCAATTGGAATTGACGATTCTCCCTTTGACCACTTCCTTGGTCCAATCAATTTTCGGGTTTTATCGACAAATTTTGAATGAATGAACCTAGAAAATCTACAGCATTGGGGCGTGGCAATGAACTCATTTTTGTTCAGAAGGTTTTCTTTAATCGATTCTTGATTTTATTAGAATTTGATGCCTAATGTGATTACAATGAGATATAAGCAACTAGGGTGAGTGTTTTTAAAATGATTGGTGGTTTTGGGGTAAAAGAATAGAAAAAATAGACTTTCAGTTTTCGGTCATGCATGCTAGCATGGATCAAATCTATGATAATGGCAAAAAAAGATCTCCTTCTCAAGCTTTGCATCCGGTAAGCCCAAGGAAAATATTGAATATGTGACGGTGACAATGATTATGCGTATGCTTCTCAAGAAGAGAAGCATAAAGTTTAGAGATGTTGATGTTTGATAGAATTTAGACAAGTAGTTTTGAACTACAAATCAGGAATGGGTGATATCTCACTTTCAAACCCAACTAGTCAACAATCCCCTTTTTTGTTGTTGAATTTCAGATTGTTTGAAGCCTAGAAAAGCACACCTTCGATTGAAGCAAAAGACACATCAACAACTATACATGAAAGCTACACTAGCAGAGAGAAAAATATGAAGTTAATATTTTTCAGTGTGTGCGAGATTCAGGTTTCGTTTGTTGGATCTGCCGATCCACATCTTGTACTCACTCAAGTGATATAGCGAATTTTGGTGTGCTCCATGGACATAGGCATTATTGGCCGAACCACGTATAATTCCTTATCCTGTGTGTGTTTTGAGTAGAATGATTTAACAGAAGTTTGGTGAGTAACCCCAACAATTGGAATTAGAGCCCAGACTATTGTAACTTACCGTGCACCACCACCACCGTAGAGACTTCCATCCTCTTCTGTAATACCGCCATCAACACCCAATTGATCTGAAAATCACCACCACCGTGCTCATCCTTGAACGACGTTGCGCCGATATCCCCCGTCTCTGCTCCGCCATAAATCCCGCCGTCGAAGGGCTAGTTTCGGATATTTGGCGAGACCACCGTCTCTCTTTCTCTCTAGCCAGTAGTGTTTTCTATTAAAACACTACAACAAATCTGGTATCCTATATATATATACATATATACATTTATATATGTACCATTGCAAACTGGTATCATATATATATAGAGAGAGAGAATTTATGAGGTAAAGAAGGAGGGAGCCGGGGGGGAGAGAGAGTGGGGGTAGAAGTGTCAGTTGTTTGGTGAGACAAAAATTAAAAGCAGTGGTCTGAGAGATGATTAAGGAGGCTGTTGAGAGATGGGCAGTGAGTAAAAGAAGAGAGAGGGAGAGAAAAAAAATGGAGGTGAATCTCGGTTATATTGGTGAGAGAAAGATAAGGTGGAGAGAGAAAAATAAAAAGATAAAGGAGGAGAGAAAAAATAAAGGAAAAAGTTATGGATCCGGTACTGTTCTTGAAATACGGTATTATTTTATAATTCGGTACTATTCTTAAATTGTTTTCAGTACTGTTCACATTTTTTTTTTTTTGAGTGGGATCAATGGCAATGACATTAACATCAATATTAACATCAGAAGATAAGACAACCAGGATTGAAAAATTCGACGGCACAAACTTTGCGCTCTGGAACAACAAATCCTCTGGAAAATACAAATTGAGGATTTGTTGTTGTAGTAAAATTTGTATCTATCGTTGGAAGAGCAAAAGCTAAATCAATGAAAGAAAATGATTGAAAAATTCTCGATCGGAATGCTCTTGGGATGATCATATTGACATTATAAAAATTAGTTGCTTTTCAATATGAAAAAGAGAAAACAACAAAGTCCCTCATGACAACCCTTTATAGGATGTATTAATAGCTGTTTGCAGCAAACAAGGTACATCTTGCCAAAAAGTAATTTAACTTAAAGACGTCCAAAAATGAAAAGTTCAACGAGCATCTCAATATGTTCAACGAGATTATTGGGCAATTGGAACACGGTGGTGGTGATTTTCAGATCGACTGGGTGTTGATGGTGGTATTGCAAAGTAGGATGGAAGTTTCTATGGTGGTGGTGCACGGTGAGTAAGAATAGCCTAGGCTTTGGTACCAATTGTTGGGGTTACTCACCGAACTTGTGTTAAATCATTCTACTCAAAACACACACAATTACACATAGGACAAGGAATTATACGTGGTTCGGTCGATAATGCCTACATCCACGGAGCGCACCAAAATTCACTATATCACTTGAGTGTGTTACAAGATGTGGATCGACAGATCCAACAAACGAACATTGTATCTCTCACACTCTGAAAAATACTAACTCTGTATTTTTCTCTCTGCTAGTATAGCTTTCATGTATAGTTGTTGGTGTGTATTTTATTTTATATTTTTTTGAAAGGATTGTTGGTGTGTATTTTGCTTCAATCGAATGTGTACTTTTATAGGCTTCAAACCATCTGAAATTCAACAACAAGAAAGGGGATTATTTACTAGATGGGTTTGAAAGTGAGTCATCACCCATTCCTGATTTGTAGTTCAAAACTACTTATCTAGATTCTATCTAACAATAACAAGAGAAGTCAGGACAAATGTGAGAGCAATCTGGTTTGTTCCATGCAAGGTTGGAGTTGACTTGGTCAAACCAACACACCAAGTTACAAGCGATAGGGTTTGCTGTCCAATTTTGTTTGGTCTGTGAAATTACACATTTCCACGTTATCCGTATAACTCAAAAACATAAGAACTACGTTTTTTTTCAATAAAGGGTAAATGTGTCTTTTGATTTGTCTGTCAATGGAAGGTGATAGAAATCTTCCTTAAATATAACAATTATCAGTTTTGGGGCTTTCTTGCAGTGCTCATACTTCAAGGGTCTCTTTTGCACTTTACCCTATATTATATCAGTAGCTTACAAGGCGCATCGCAGTGCTAACTTCTTGACTGTTTCTTTTGAGATATAGTTATTTCTTGTCCATTTAGGAGTTCATCACCATTTCAGAAGGCTCTCAATGCTGACTTTTTCCTTGTACCCATAATTGTGAAATTTCCTCCATCTTAAGGGAAAGGAAAGGACATGTGGTTTGGCTGTTGTGAGAATGAGACTGAACTTGGGGATAATGCTCGTTGTGAAATTGGGGCTTAATAAATGATTTAAACCTAGTAAAGAATTTGAGAGTACGACTACTGGTAAACTTGATGAACCCTTAGTTGACACTAAAAAATTGCAAAATTTGATTTTGCATAGAGTTTGCAACTTTCAAAAATGAAGATTTCAGTCTCCATGTGGTAGTTTTTCAGTATCAAGTAGACCTGTCAATGGATTGGATTTCGATCCGAATCCAATCCGATTAGCCGGATTTTGATTGGAAAAATAATCCGATAACCCGAATACGATCCGAATTCGATAATCCGATTCCTTAACAAATTGGATTTGGATTTTCCTAATCCGATCCGATAATAACCCGATCCGATATATATATATATATCAATATAAATATTATATTTTATGTGTATATATTTGGTATTATATCTAATTATCTATATATAAATATTATTTATTATTAATAATTGATCATCTATATGACTACTAAAGGTGAATAATTTTAGTATTTTGGTATTTATGCTTTCAATTTATACAATATTTTTAAAGATATAAAATAGATTTTAGTATAAATTCAATAGCAATCCGATCCGATAAAAAATATATTTATATATATATAAATATATATTTGATATTTTTATGTGTATATATTTAATATTGTACATGTATATAAATGTTAGTTGTTAATTATTTTATTATTTATTAATAATGATTGATCATAAATACAATTATTAAAAAAGTGAATAATTTTAGTGTTTCAGTATTTATTAATTTTTGTATTTTTTTAATTAAATATTCGGATCAGATATTCTATAATGAAGAAATTCGAATATGAATTAACTAAGTGAAAATTCGTCGAATTATCGGATTCGAATCGCGGATTGAGAATTTTTGTCATCTTTATTAATAGACCTGTCAATAATCCGATTATAATCCGAATCCGATCCGAATCCGATATTAACCGGATATGAATTGAAAATAAAATCCGATAATCCGATTATGATCCGAATCCGATAATTCGATTTCTTAACAAATTGGATTTGGATTTAACTGATCCGATCCGAATCCGATCCATTGACAGGTCTAGTATCAAGCCTTGGAACGAAAAGAGTATATATATATATATATATATATATCGTTATGTATGATTCAAAATTGGGTGGGCTTTGAGTTGTACTGGTATGGGAATGTGTTGATTGAATTTGGCCTAAAGCAATTGTACTTCAGTCCCCTAGCTGTATTTCCTACCAACAAGGATCTATATTACTTGTTCTCCAAGCTAGAGCTAGGGACTCTCTATAACTAGAGAGGTAGTTAAAGTGGAGAGACTAGAGAAGAAAAGAGAATGAAGGAGAGAGTCGGAAGAGGAGAAAGGGTGAGAGTAGAGAGATTCAACAAGTGGGTGTGAATTCTCAACAATCTATAATCGTATATTCTCTTCTTCACTCATTACAATGAAATTTCTTGTCTCCATTTATGTGGGTCGAGTTGGACTGAAGTATATTAAATATTGTGTTTTCCAGTGATGTTTGTTTGTTTGTTTCATGATTGGATCTCCATGATAATTTGTGTTTGCTTCTGCTATGCCAAAAATGGGGTATATACTCCCAACATATATGAGACTAATTCTCAAGAATAATTTCTATACAAAGTTTAGATGTACAAACACCTACAGAATAAATAAATACGTATATATATATATATATTTTGATAAGTAAAATAAATACATATATTTACCCTTAACATAATTATATTTCTTAAGCTTCTGGTAACCATGTAATACATACCAGGATTTTTTAAAGTACTTGAGAAAGGAAAAAAGAGGACACTTGTGAATCCTGTCGACATTCTGATAGCCCCTTACAAATTGATTTATAAATTCAAGTAAGTTCTAGATTTACCCACTGTCTTATAATAAGACAAATCTCTCTCTCTCTCTCAAAACAAAATGGCCCCTTACTTCTTCATAATTAAATGCAAATTAATATTAGATTTACCCAAGGTCCTATAATGAGAACATTCATTTCTATTCCTGAATTCCTTAATGTTGTGAGAATGATCTGATCACAAATAAGTTCGTTGAAGAATTGAAGTGGGTGTTTGCTGTTGACGTGCAATATATTAGTGGGCATCAACAGGGACTATCTTGGATTTTGTGTGGGGGGGGCGCTCATAGGACTTACTTTTGTGCAAATATTTACTAGGTTAGGATACTAGATATTTCTCTTGTTTTCTCTTCATACACCCAACTTCGACAAGACATACATTGAGTAATGCACTTCTATTTTACCTCCATCACTGCCTCAACTGTTGTGTATTTTATGACATCTTATTCTTTCATGAAGCAGATGCATAAAAGTGGACCCGTGCGCTTCCACGTAATTTTTCTTAGGAGTTAATACACTATTATTTCATTGCCTATGTATCTTTGGCTTTTGCCAATCTTGAAGCTCCTCATAGATTTGTACAGTTACTTGGACCTATAGCAGTACAACTCTTTTTTTGCGTGGATCAGCCGATTTCAACATTTATTAAGTTTTTTTAGGACAATATAAAAATAAATAATCATCTTTTTTGGTAAGCTGAATGTTTGTATCCTTTGTGGTAAGTAAGAAAATGCACACCCACAACCAAAGCTTTGTCTTGGTGGTATCTCCTCCTAAAGTGAGAAGGTAGAGTGTACAAGTCTCTTCAAGAGACTGGGATTTCACAAGGACGGATACAAACTATGTCCCTTGGGATTCTTGAACCTTCAACCCTCAACATATTACTTGAGGTAGAGAGAACTACGTTGTGGTGGGTGAATTATAAGAGTTCATGTTTCGGTTTGGCAACTGCTTCATAATTATCTCATGAGGTACAACAATCATCTTAGGTGTTGAACCACCGCTCTATGATGTTGGTTTACTTCCGTTGTACTTTACTTTTTATAATTTGCTGAGCTTCTGCTAGTCCCATGTTTGTTAATATCGAGTTCTCTGAAGTCCACTCATGTTAGAAGTAAGGCAATGATTGTATTTTTCTTAATTGAAGTTAGAGAAGATTAATTCTTGTTCTTGCTACTTTGATATTGTGACAGCATAATTCCAGTTTTGGGATGAGAATTCCGCATATTATTACCATTGTTATTATTATTAGTTTTTACAAGTAATACTATACATATGTCTGGTAAATTCTCCTGCTTTACATATATATATATATATACATTATGTCTCTTTTTTAGTCAGTCAATTTGTATCCTGCAGTGTTTGCTGATACTTTTTGTTGCTCTATAATATAGGTAGTGATTCCGTTACATCAGCTTAAAGCAGTAAATCCTTCTTCAGGCAGAGCTAATGCCGCTGAGAAATTCATCCAAGTTATCTCTGTTGATAGCCATGAATTTTGGTATATGGGTTTTCTCAACTATGATGGGGCTGTGAAGTGCCTACAAGAAGCTATGCAAGCCCGCAACTTACAATCTACGTGATATTGACATCTTACCCATTATCACGGTATTCCTTGTATGGAACAAAGAGGCTTTATGATTAGCACACCAGCATCCTGCAATGCCCTTGAAGCATCTGCAGTTAGACCAATTGAATTTTTCCATATATATTACCAAGTTGAAACTGTGTCTATAGAACATTTATGAACAGGTTATGCACTTTATGAATGAACATTTCGCAGCTTTACATTGTAGCAAATATCTTGAAACACAGTTCTCACACTCAGACTTCTTAGCTAAGCGATCTTGGCATTGTTTAATGTATTTTGTAAATGTGTTTGGGCTTCGGTTCTTTTGTTTAGTTTCACAATGGGTGAGAAGTATTATTTGTACATATTATCATTGTATATGTGGTGATTATATGTGTGTTAGAGTAGCTTACAAATGTTGATTGGAATACTCTTGCTCACAGTTTTGAATGTTGCTGCTGGCTAGCACGATTAGTAAAGCTATTGAATTAACTTGGTTGCTTTAGAAATGTTGCTAACAATGGCATATAGATTATATTCTGTGTTTACTGGCTTTGTCTTGGTTCATCTAAGATTGATAGTCGGAAAACATCAATCGTGAACTTGGTTTTTAGAGATCTCGCAAGTTAGACTTTGCAATGACAAAGGATTAGGCTTTTTCGAGTCTGCTTAGTATAAGGACTTTGTCTACACCTCAGTTTGTATAAATAAGGAGGTACCCTCGGACCTTGATCAGGTAAATACCGCCATTCCTTATGGAAGCACCTAGACGGTGTTTCTGATCCTAAAATGAGCTTTTGGAGCCTCTCAGTTCTCTCTTACTGGCCTTAATAAACTGCTTAATCATGCATTTGATCTTTGTTAGTTAACTCATCATTAGGGTCAATGTGTGGACTGTGTTTCTTAAAGTTTTGCTGTTGATGCCATGAGCTAGGTGGCTTTGTTAGTTCTTCCTATATGATGAGATTGTTGTATGAGTCAAAACTTGATTCTCACTTTATTGCTCTGTATGATTTGTACCCTAGTCTATTTATTTTTCCTAGACTGATCACCAACCTAGTCCATATCTTCTTTACTTATGCTTCTTGTTTCAGTTATCATGAAAATGACTGGTAAAGACCCTAATGGTCCCAAAATGTTGAAGGCCCTGTTTGGGTGAAAGTGAAACCTCCCTTTTCCTGTAGATGCATGCTGTGGAGAGAGACTGAAAAGTTTCTAGTCATCAGTGGATTAAATGCTCTCACTTGTGGCTTTGAATTTCTGTTGTTGTATCATTTACATTTTCTGGACTTTGTGTTCTTGAACATTGGTTTTTTGTTAGGCTTATGTCAACTTGTGTCTCTGCCTAAAGCCTTAGGCAAATGTTGCTATCTATACACAGCAAAAAAGGGTTTTAGTCCCCACAACATTTAAGGCCTTTGAATGGCACGTGTTTGTAGGAAGATCTGCCTACCAGGGATTTGTATGTTTCACATTTATAAACATACCAACATATATATGCATATATATATATATATATATGCATGTATGTATATGCATGTATGTATTACTTTGTACAACTCTCTTCAGCTTTATAATGTTTGATTTGTGCTGAAACTGAGAGGGTATGGTTAATGGTCTTCTGTTCAGAAGCACATGGATGGATGATTGCAGAATTGGACTATGGACCATCTTGTTGACCGGGGTTTCAGTTAAGCCCAATGGCAAAGAAAGCTTATGGCATGGACCAATTAGCAGTGCTACCTGAAAAGTAAAAAGGATATATATATATATATATATTGGACGGTTAGAAATTAGTGTCATGATGAAAATGATTTTATCATATTGAGATAAAAGAGTGCAATACAAGAAAGGGTTATGTTGAAAAACAGACATTTGTGGAGTTATAAGACTAAAAATTGCAGAATTGAGGACAAATGATGTGGTCAGGGTTAGATAAGTGGAAGACCAGAACTAATATGCATTGAATTAAAGAAGAGAAAGGTGTACTTTGATACAGATGATTTTAAATTTTTTGAAATAAGTGAACAAATGTTTGGTTTAGTTAGGTTTTTGTTGAGTAGAGTTGACAATGGTGAATGGCCCTTGGTAAGGATGTTTGTTACTAATACTAGGTCCTGACAGATTATTAGGATGACTTTTTGCTAATGAGCCTGTGCATGCAACATGATTCCAACGCGGAATTGGTTTCCGTCGTTATTATGATTTAGATGATATTACTTATAAAAAATAATATCTAATTAATATCAATATTATATAAAAATATCGATACATTCCCAAACCATTGCATAAGGCCACCCATGATATGGAATAGTCTTTACTTACATTCTACTGTTGCAATTGATTTCCACTAATAGTGAATTGACATACTAGATTTGTTTTGATCATGCAAATTTTGAAATTTGTATAAAGTGTGGGTCATATGACCCACCCCATACTTGCAGTTTCACGCGAGAATGCAAGTCTAAAGTTTTTGCCACTAATAGCTTTTTAAAGCACGAATAAATTAATGCAATCATTTTTTGCAGTCCATAATATACATATGGGCATAAAATCTTTATCGAAGTAGATATTTGAGTGTTCGAACTTTGTTAGAAGCATATCACAATTTTAGTTTGTTGTAAAGGTATAGTTCGAAAACAGGTTGAGCTTATGATTTTACGCCAAAAAAAAAAGAAAAGTAAAAGTTATTTTGACTATTGAAAAGTTAATATCCCTCAATTTTTTTTAAATGTTCTTCCAAGATCCAAAAACTCTTCTAAAAAATGTTGTCAAACATAGTTTAAAATAGTTTTTACTTTCAAAAAGTCAAAAACATTGTTTGAAAAGTCAATCTAAACAAAAATCGACATTTTTTAAGGTTTGAGAAAAAATCCCACGTAGTTGAAGCATTTGTCTTCTTACTCTTCTTCCTAGTAACAATTTTTTTTAAATACCCAAAAATTATCTCTACCTTTATGAAAAAACAATAGTAAAGACCCATCATTTCTACTTTTTATTATTAAAAGAAAAATATCGAGAATAAAAAAAAGAAAATATCACATACATATCAACGGAGATCAACGTAATAAAGATTAAGGTCATGTTTGGTTCGCGGTCCGGTCTCATGTGATCCGGTTTCATAATGACTTTTTTGGGACCGGACACTGTTTGGCAATATGGTTCCAAAAAAATAAAGACCACTTGGGACCAAAAGGGGTAATTTGAGACAACAAAAAATGATGGTCTCAAGTGGTCTTATATACAATTGTCTTAACACATGTGACCATAAAATTTGAAAAATATATATAAAATTAAAAAATATATATAATTTGAAAATAATATATAAAATTAAAAACATAATATAAAAAATTTGAAATAATGTAAAATTTTTGAAATATATATATATAATTCAAAATTAATATATAAAATGCAAAAAATATATTTAAAATTTGGGAAAATAAAAAAATTCCAAAATAATAGAAAAAATAAAAAATAATGTATAAAATTCGAAAATAATATATAAAATTAGAAAATTAATATATATTTTTAAAAATAGTGTATTAAATTCAGAAAAAATATATAAAAATCAAAATTAATATATAAAATTTTAAATATATATATAATATTTTAAAAAGAATATAAAAGTTTTGAAAAATAATATAAAAAATTTGAAATAATGTATAAAATTTGAAAAAAAATATAAAATTCAAAAATAATATACAAAATTATATATATATATATATATATATATATTTTTGAGAAAATATAAAAACTTTGAAAATAATATATAAAATTCAAAAAATAATATAAAAATTCGAAATAATTTATAAAATTTGAAATATATATTATTTTTGAATTTCTTATATTATTTTCAATTTTTTTATATTTTTCATACTTAATATATTTTTTGAATTTTATATATTATTTTTTTATTTTTTGTATTATTTTCCAAACATAAGACCAAACAGCTTGAATAAGACCATAAGACCAGACAATTTTACCAAACAGACATTTAGAACACCACCCAAATAAGACCAGACCGGACCGAACCGCCTACCAAACGGGCCCTAAACGGTCCATCTATGTGCAACTTGCTCTAACCTCAAAACTCAAGAGACATCATTGTAATTTAAGTACTCGATCACAAGAACTTGGATGCGCCAGACATATCTGTTGACGCCCCATTTTGACACCTATGTGGCAGTGGGCTCCAAAGGAAAAATTCATGGATAAGGTTGCTTAATAGATGATGTGGCAAAATTATTTGGCCAAATTAATGGTTTAATATGGACAAGGTTCAAGCCTATTTTTATGACTGAAACAAGGAAAAGGATTTTGTTAATTATTCAACTTGGGTCATTGAATATTGGAAATGTGTGGAGCCCATTAGAATGGTCAGTGGTAAGTGTTTGAAGAGATAACTTATATCATGGAAAGAGTTTTGATTTGTGTTGGGAACTAATCAATAAGATGAATCAACACTAATTTGAAGAAGTGAAGAATGTTGTTGGAAAAAGGACTCTAGTGCAAAGAGGATCATCAAAGAGATATGCTTGAAAAGATGGATAAGGATGGAGTGGTTATATCAACAAAATAAGTTATTTTATTTTTAAACAAACTTTTAGATAAGTTTGTTATTTTTTTTTGTAAACAAATTTTTAGATAAGTTTGTTATTTTATTTTGGAAAAATATCACTCACCTCCCTTGAGGTAAGACCTAATTGCACGGGCACCCTTAAGTTTTCAAATATATCAGTTATCTCCCTTGGAGATGTAAAATTACCAAATTACCCTCAACAAACCCCCTAGACTATTGAATTTTCACATTGCCCCACCCTAATGGATAAATTACAGTCTCACCCCCTAAAATTCTAAAAAATATTTACAATTTAAAAATATATATATATATATTTTAAATATATATATATAATTCAAATATATATATAAAATTTGGAAATTATATATAAATTTTGAAAAAAAAACATAAAAATAAAAATATATATATAAATTTTGAAACATATATAAAATTTGAAATATATATATAAAACTCCGAAAAAACATATAAATTTCGAAATATATATCTAATTCGAAATAAATATATAAAATTCGAAAAAGATATATAAATTTTGAAATATATATATAAAATTCCGAAAAAACATATAAATTTTGAAAAACATATATAAATTTTGAAATATATATATCTAATTCGAAATAAATATATAAAATTCGAAAAAGATATATAAATTTTGAAATATATATATAAAATTCCGAAAAAACATATAAATTTTGAAATATATATATAAAATTCCGAAAAAACATATAAATTTTGAAATATATATATAAAATTCCGAACAAACATATAAATTTTGAAATATAGATCTAATTCGAAATAAATATATAAAATTCCAAAAAAGAAATCTAATAAATCTGATGGGAGAAACTAGCTATTATGCAATTTTTTGCTTGGAAGATTGAACCATCAAAATTTCAAATTATATAAATATTTTTCTAAATTTTATATGTTTTGCAAAATTTATATATATTTTTTGAAAATATATATTTTAATTATATATATATTTCGAAATTTATATATTTGTTTCGAATTATATATATATTTTGAAATTTATATACTTTTTTTTCAAAATTTATTCATTTTTTCAGAATTTTATATATTTTTTTCCGAATTTTGTTTATTTTTTCTTATTTTATATATTTATTTCAAATTTAATATATATATTTCAAATTTTATTTATGTTTTTCGAAATTTATATTTTTTTTTGATGTTTTATATATTTTTTCAAATTTTATATATTTTTTGAATATATATATATATTAAATTTATATATATATTTCGAATTTTATATATATATTTTGAAATTTATATATGTTTTTCGAAATTTATACATTTTTTCAGAATTTTATATATTTTTTTCGAATTTTGTTTATTTTTTCTTATTTTATATAATTATTTCAAATTTTATATATATTTCAAATGTTATTTATGGTTTTCAAAATTTATATATTTTTTCAATTTTTATATTTTTTTCAAAATTTGTATATTTTTTCCAAATTTTATATATTTTTTCAAATTATATATATTCAAATTTTATATATTTTTTAAATTTTTGAATATGTTTTCGAATTTTAGGGGGTGAAATTGTAATTTACCCATTGGGGTGGGGGGATTGTCAAATTCAATAATTTAAGGGGTAAACTGTAATATGAATTTGAGGGGTATTTAGGGTACTTTATCCCTTTGACCGCGTTGACTTTGGATGGAGGGGGTGAAAGTGATAGAAAAATCTAACCTGAGGGAGGTAACTAATAGATTTCAAAACTAAGGGCTACCGCGTGCAATGAGGCCTTACCTCAAGGGAGGTCAATGATATTTTCCCTTTTATTTTTAAACAAACTTTTAGATAAGTTTGTTGTTTTATTTTTAAACAAATTATTAGATAAGTTTGTTATTTTATTTGTAAACAAACTTTTAGGAAGTTTGTTATCATATAGTATTATAAATAGAGACCTTTATGCAACTTTGCAAAAGGTCTCACACCAATCAATCAAACTACACAATTCTCATTGTCATTTTAATTTTCTTGCAAAGTCTTTTATTTCTTTTAAAAGTATTTAGTTTTAATCAAGTCTCGTTATTTATTTTCCTAGTCAATCAGTTTACTTTTCCAATCGTTACTTTCGTTTAATACTGTTATTTCAATAACTCAATTCATTTCAATTCAAGTTTAATTTAAAAGCTTTCTTTTAAATTCAAGTCATTCATTTAAGTTATTATTTTCGTGCATTATACATTCATCTTCTTTCATCCAAACATGTCGATTGTTTGTATGGAGTTTATGATTTCCAATATTATATTCCCAACTGTTGAAAGTCTTTTTAATTGAGGCACGGAAAGAACTCAAAGTAGGAGTTTCATGTTTTCTCTCCTACGCATCGCCTGAGAAGTCGAATCAAAGGAGACTATCTTTGTTTTCTGACTAACCTTTGGAGCCTAGGTCAAGGTTCCTGGCACGCCCGCATAAATCGACATTAATCGGCTGACCTAGCCGATTTAAGAGGAAACAATTTTTGGCACGCCCGGCCGGACCATCAGATGGGAATAAATTGAAATATGCAGCCAACAAGGGGTTTTAAAGTCGTTTCCAACGCTGAAGATTCCGAAGATGATGAAGAAGATGATCTAGATCCATGGCCTCGCATCATCGAGACTACAAGGCGCATTGATCCGAATTATGCTAACTATTTGGAATCCCTTCTTCAAAAGTGGGACCAGATGCTAGCAGAAGATGCACGAGAATCGGCAAGTCTGCCGATTACGTATCCCGCTAATCGGCCAGAAGGATCAGCAGAAGAGCTAAATCAGCAACAAGTTTGGTCGGCCTATCAACCACCAACTCCATATCAGCAGCGACCTCTAGCCCCAACCATTTCATATCAGCAGCCTGTAAACAATGTGGACAACCAAAATTATTGGATGTATAATCAGCAAATCGCTCCTCATCCATCCTTTGGACTTGGGGGGCAAGCAGTAAATAATCATCCACAAGACTGGCCTGATTATTATCAATCAACGGCAACATATCCGTCGATAATGATGAATTAGCAGCAACAAGAGGTCGATGAGAGACAAGATTGGATCGATTATTATCAATCAACGGCAACATATCCGCCGATGATGATGAATCAGCAGCAACAAGAGGTCGATGAGTGACAAGATTGGACCGATTATTATCAATCAACGGCAACATATCCACCGATGATGATGAATCAGCAGCAACAAAAGGTCGATCAACATCAAGATTGGTTAGAATATCAGCCTCAACCTTTGATACATGGGGGGCAAGATGTAGATAATCATCCACAAGATTGGACCAATTATTATCAATCATCGGCGACATACCCGCCGATGATGATTAGTCGATCAATACCAAGGTTGGTCAGAATATCAACATCAACATTTGATACATGGGGGACAACCATTGACACATCAACGGCAAGCTTGGCCTGAATGTCAGCAGCCACCTGCAGGAAATCAGCAACTGGTAGTAAAACAAGGTCAAACAACTGCTGATGAACCTTTTGATCGAATCAAGGTGGGGGATGATCGGCTGATAATGAAGTATGATAAAATCATGGTGGTACTTGATAAGATCATTGAAGATCTTACTATAATTTATAGTAAGGACCAACAAGTTGTAGTGAGAAAAAATGCATCAACTATAGATGAATCGGCTAATAAATCAACCGATGGTGAATTTATTAAAAATGAATTCGCTGATAATGTAGTTGTCGATAATAATTCAGATGATATTGAGTTGGTTGATGAAGAATCAAGTGAGATTGAATCGGCTAATGAACCAATTGATGATAAATATATTAAAAATGACTCTGCTGATAATCTATCGGTTGATAAAGAATTGATCGATAATGAATCATCTGATAATGAATCGGCAAGTGATAAATTGGTTGATAGTGAATCGGACAAACAAGCATCGGCATGTGAGAATGAATTGACCGACGATAATTTAGCTGCTGAAAGTGATTCGGCTAAGAGCAAATCGGCAGAAAGTGAATTTGCCGAGAGTGAAACGGCTGATAATGGATCGACAAGTAGAGGTGCATCTGCCGATGTCAAAACTTCGTTCTTTATAATTTCAGCTGATAAAGCTGAAATTACTAAAGAATACAAATTCTTAAGAATGTCGGTTGACAAAAAATTTCATGGTTACTATGTTGTTCTCCTGACATAACCGGTAAGGCAATCGACCAACATGACGTTGCATAATACCTTAATTCCGGTCGATCATGCTTACCTACCATTGAAAGAATTACAAAGCTCAAGTGGTGGGTCGTTGAATGGGTTCAATGATCTATTGCTCGATAAATAAAATATCAATCAGTGTTTCTTGTTAGGTAGAATTGTGATCAGCAAGATGTTGTTGATAAGAATAAAGATCAATTTTATATTGATAAATGATTAAATAAGATGTTGAAGCTCGTCGACTCTCCATTTTGTTGCACGTGATTGATTCAAGCATGGTGGGGGGTAATTTCTCTACATCTCTAAATTTCAAACATCTTATCGGCTTGGGCGGCCGACAGCCGATAAAATATTTGAAATTGGGGGGGCATTGTTGACGCCCCATTTTGACACCTATGTGGCAATAGGCTCCAAAGGAAAAATTCATGGATAAGGTTGCTTAATAGATGATGTGGCAAAATTATTAGGCCAAATTAATGGTTTAACATAGACAAGGTTCAAGCCTATTTTTTATGACTGAAACAAGGAAAAGGATTTTGTTAATTATTCAACTTGGGCCATTGAATATTGGAAAGGTGTGGAGCCCATTAGAATGGTCAGTGGTAAGTGTTTGAAGAGATAACTTATATCATGGAAAGAGTTTTGATTTGTGTTGGGAACTAATCAATAAGATGAATCAACACTAATTTGAAGAAGTGAAGAATGTTGTTGGAAAAAGGACTCTAGTGCAAAGAGAATCATCAAAGAGATATGCTTGAAAAGATGGATAAGGATGGAGTGGTTATATCAACAAAATAAGTTATTTTATTTTTAAACAAACTTTTAGATAAGTTTGTTATTTTTTTTTGTAAACAAATTTTTAGATAAGTTTGTTATTTTATTTTTAAACAAACTTTTAGATAAGTTTGTTGTTTTATTTTTAAACAAACTTTTAGATAAGTTTGTTGTTTTATTTTTAAACAAACTATTAGATAAGTTTGTTATTTTATTTGTAAACAAATTTTTAGGAAGTTTGTTATCATATAGTATTATAAATAGAGACCTGCAACTTTGCAAAAGGTCTCACACCAATCAATCAAACTATACAATTCTCATTGTCATTTTAATTTTCTTGCAAAGTCTTTTATTTATTTTAAAAGTCTTTAGTTTTAATCAAGTCTCGTTATTTATTTTCCTAGTCAATCAGTTTACTTTTCCAATCGTTACTTTCGTTTAATACTGTTATTTCAATAACTCAATTCATTTCAATTCAAGTTTAATTTAAAAGCTTTCTTTTAAATTCAAGTCATTCATTTAAGTTATTATTTTCGTGCATTATACATTCATCTTCTTTCATCCAAACATGTCGATTGTTTGTATGGAGTTTATGATTTCCAATGTTATATTCCCAACTGTTGAAAGTCCTCTTAATTGAGGCAGGAAAAAAAATCAAAGTAGGAGTTTCATGTTTTCTCTCCTACGCATCGCCTGAGAAGTCGAATCAAAGGAGACTATCTTTGTTTTCTGACTAACCTTTGGAGCCTAGGTCAAGGTTCCTGGCACGCCCGCATAAATCGACATTAATCGGCTGACCTAGCCGATTTAAGAGGAAACAATATCAAGTCATTAATATGTTTTTGTTGAATCATATTGCATCATGTAAGAAATTGAATGTCACTTATACATAAAAACTCATGTCAATAAGAATAAATGATGCATTGTGATTGAATGAGTATACCAACAACTCTGATATGTCTCGCCACACGCAAGTGAATAATACTCTGTAATATGCACAACCTTGTGATACATTAAAAATAATTCTACATCTACTTAAATTGCATACAACATGGTAATGTGTAGTATTATTTAGCAGTGACAAAAAAATTCAATATTATGGACTATAAAATAGGGTTCATAAAAGAAATCCAAACATATAGGATCTTATTGGTTTGTATCTCTGAAAACTGTTTTCGATAATTTTGAGAATATAAAACAGTTTTCTGAGAACCATAAAAATGAATTCTCTATAAACATGTATTGAGTTATCTGAAAACATGCATTTTTATAGGTGAGTTTTCTGAAAATTATTTTCAGAAAACTTAACCAAACAGACTTTTGTATAGTTTTCTGATTTTCAGGTTTTAAAAAATAAAAAAACTATTTTTATTAATACAAACCAAGCAGACCCATAGAATTTAAAATAAGTAATGCACCAAAAATGTTTTGCCAAAATTTCATAATATTGTGTAATGTGTCGATATCTTTACACAATAATGTTATTTGATACTCACTTTTTAAAAGTGATATGATCCTTAAACTATTATAACAACCGCAATATCTTTTCGCAACATTGTCATTCGATATTCAATTTTTAAAACTAATATTATTATTATAGCATTACAACAACCACGACCGAAATTAATACGCAATTGCAAATCATGGCAATAGTCATAAAACTTGAGCTTGATGTTAGAGTCATGAATTAAGAGAGGAATAATTTCCATTTAGGTAAAATGTTGATGGGAGTGGAGGAAGCATTTGATATATATATAATCCCCTTCTCTGCATCACTCACATGCACCAACCACATCAATTCACCTTAACAATTTGTAAGCTTCACTATAGTTCTGTCTAGTTTCCCATTTTAGGGACAGGATAAAAAGGGAGGGGTAAAAATAACTTCTATTTTTTTATATAGTGAAATAATAATAATAATAATAATATTGGTAATAATAAAATAATAATGTGTAAAAGTTTTATTAGTTTCCATTGTGTTGAGATTGTAGAACTAGAATCTGAATCCTATAAAAAATATGATGTTTACCATGTGTGTCCTATATTATTTTTGTACCATATGGATGTCTTAGGACCTGTTTGGTTTGTATTTCTGAGAACAATTTTCTGTTTTTTGAAAACTGAAAATCAGAAAACTATAAAAAAAAATATGTTTGGTTCAGTTTGCATAATACAGTTTTCTGAAAACTCAGTTATAAAAATGACTGTTTTCAGATAACTTATTTTTATTTTTCTCAGAAAATGTTCTCAAAATTTTCGAAAACAGTTTTCAAATATACAAATCAAACAGGGTTTTAGTTTTTCATGTATCTCTTTCTCTAATTTTAAGTCTCTAATTTTTATTAAGGTCGATAGAGAGAGAAAAAAGATAAGAGATCTTGTTAAAAACAATTTGCAACACTATCATATAATTTTGTTTCATAGTGAAAAATTATAAATAAATAGTTTGTAAGTGATTTCATTTAACAATTCTCATTGCCTAGGAATTAGGCTATCTCATGGAATAACACTGATTTTGTTTCTCCAAGTCAGGGAATATTTGGTAAAAAAAAAAAAAATCTGATATGATATTTGGTAATTCAACTAAAACTAGAGTAAATAATTTCTAGCTCCAAGAAATTTAGCCAAACATCATTGTCAAATGTTGGGTTTGACAAAATTGGATTAAAAAGCCTTACAAGGAAATGTTTTCCATATTTTTATTCAAAGTAATTTAGGTAGATTTTAAACAATAATGAGTTTCAGTTATTTATTTTTATTTTGTTAAATTTCTGTTGAATAGGTTTGAAGAGAAAACTTCATGTTATCAATCAGATTTCAATCAACATACAAAAAAATCAAAAATAAAGTCATAACTTATTACCAACATTTCACTACAGAAATTATAAATTTAATATTAAAAAGAGCAAATCAATGATTAATAGAAGAATAAAGAGATAAAAAGCAAGGTAACTTTATACCCAGTGACTGTTGTGGTGGGTGGTGTAAAACTGTGAGGACTCTCTCTCATGTGTACAACACAACTGTTTGGAAATCAACCATGTAACCTTTTATCCCATCCTAGGTGGTACTCATACATATATCTTGTCTTTCATATATGATTCTTTTTATTATTATTGTTTGTGTTGTGTATACAATTTATACTTCAAAAAATTTGAATTCATAAATATTATTTTTGCTTATTTTGCAAGTGATGAGCAAGTATGTGTTGATTCTCTCTTACTAGGAAAAATTAATAAATAAATAAATTATAGGATAAATTATAATTACACTCTTTCGAGATATAATATATTACACCTGCATTCTCTATCGTTTGGATAATTACAGTTTCATCACCTCTAATTGTGAAATGACTTGTTTATCTATAACTTTTTTTCATGGGCTTAAATGTCTTTACATCTAATTAAGGGTATTCTAAACATTTCACCTCTGAAAAAGTGATGACTATGAAGTATTTGTTACAACTTATAAATTTTAGGGAATATAACTGTAATTATCCAAACAATATGAGATACGGATATAATATATTATATCTCGATGGGGCATAATTGTAATTTACCGTTATATAAATAAAGTTAGTGAGCCCATTGAGCTTCTCTAACAAATAGACATTAAATTTGTCTGGTGTCTCAAACTTTTGAAATCCTTCCTAGTGTATGAGTTTAAAACAATTATTTACTAAACTAAATGAATTGTTCATTCATTCTTTTCCCATATCAAACTATGATGAGATATGTAGAATTGTGTGTTAGCCTAGCTGTAAGTGTCAATTTTTGCTCAGACATAAAATGATTTTATTGAGGCTCTAATAACCTAATTGATACTAAACAGTCATGGGCTTTTATCCCCCTAATTGCAGTAGTCGTGCCCCTAATTTCATGGGGTCATGACTTGCTCTTTCCTAACCACCCACATTCCAGAAGTAGCGGGTCTTATTTCTTAACTTCCAGGTCATACTAGAACATACTATGGGCCCAAATTATTTCTATGGGCCTTACATAAATAACATGGGCTTGAGAATATAAATACATGGGCTTGGGCTTGACAATTTCGCCATTTAAACTGGCCCCATTCGGGTCTTGCCTACGGGTATGTGGGCCTTACCCGAATCTTCTTGATTTGATGGGTTGACAGCTGTTGGCGCATGACGTTAGCGTCATCATTGTGAAATGGCATGTACCTTTTGAATTTTGAAAAAATGGTTGGCCCTTCCTCTTTCTCCGTAATCGGTGCATTGGGAGTTGGAGCGCCTCCTTCTGCGATTAATATGCTTCCCCCCATTCTTTGTCTATATAAACTTCCTTTTGAACTTCATTTTGCTCCTCCGTCTTCGCAATCTACTTTAACTTCTCTCAAACCACCTGCTCTTTATAGCTCGTCCTCACCATTTTCTGGGATTTGGTCGTCGGAGTTCTTCAAATTCTCATTGGAATCCTCTATGTAAGTGTCTTCTTCCCCATCATGTCTAGTAGTAGTGATATTGTTTCAGTCACCGAACGAGTCCCTCGTGAATTTGGGGGACTTGATGCTCTGAGTTTTCCCTCTGTTAACCCATCTTCTTCATCTTCTCCCTTAAATCATCAAAATTCTTCGAATCCCTCTCCTCCTCAAGTGAGAGGGGAAGGGACATTTGTTTATGTTGTCCCTCCTGAGGAGACTTTTTCTGAACCAGAACCATTTAATGCTAAGCCCCTTGAAGCTCATAAGCTTGAGGAAGGAGTGTAGGGCCCCTAAGGGGGTGGTTCTTATGCAATACGACCCTTCCTTTGATTTCAGAAAGGGAGATGATGTGGGCTCGAATGAAGTGTTGATGTCTGCTCTTCAGATTAGGATGTTTCGGTTTTCCCTCCATCCTCTATTTCACTTTATTTTCTTTACTTTAGGGATCACTCCCCTACAAGTCAATCCAAATTTCATCAGGATTATCTCCATGTTGATTTTGATGAATCGGGATAAGGGGTTGAAACTAAGTCTGGCGGATCTTCTTCTCTGCTACAAGGTTCAAGATCTGGTTGGTTGTGAAGGGAGATACAACTTTTACCCTTTTAAAGGACGGTCCATCTGCTCTGGAACAGAAAAGACTGAGAAATTCTGGAAGGAGAAGATGGTCCTGGTAATGGGGGCTTGGTTTTATCCCCTTTCTCAGAAGTGGCCGATCCCCAAGGCCTTCGGACGAATCACCCTTCAATCATTTTCATTTTTGCATAAGGAAACATGTTTTTGCTCTGGGTCTGACCAACTCAGAGCATATTTTGTATATAAATTCTTAGGTTTAGATAGTAGAGAGATAGTGGCTCGGGACGTAGAGGCCCGCTTTGCCTTACTGAGGTCCAAAGTCTGGTCGGATCGTAAACTGTGCACTGACCTGCTTACTCCTACTAATTTATAGGATATATCAAGGTTAGGTGCCAACTTTAGGATGATGACCCCCATCAGACCCGTGGTCGATGATGAGGTAGTTGTTCCTACTCAAGGAGATCAGGTTTTGGCCCCAGCATCCGAGTCTCCTGCCGTGATGATCGCCATCCCAGGAGATGCATCCGGGTTTGCCCTTATACTGACCATGATTCCTGATTTAATCCAGTCCTCTTCTGTCCGCACAAGACCTGTGGGTGAAGGCAGACCCTCCAAGTGACCAAGGAACCAGAGTCCCTCTGATCCAGCTAGGCCCAGTATTACTTCAATGGGTGCAATGATGGCTAGGGTTAAGGATATCTGGACTCCTAAGGTGTTTGAGGCTCAGAAGGAGGCTGACCTGACAGAATTTGTGGGCAGGACCCCTGGTCTCATGATGGGAGTAAGTGTTTGTATTTTCTTTGCATTTTTTATTCTTTTCTTTATATTTATTGATGCACTTTGCCTTAAAAAAATTTCAGGCTCTCTTCAGCGTAAACACCCTGTGTTTATTGCATGAGGTTAATGTTGAATAGGTCAACCGCCTCAAGGCTGATCTGGCCTTGAGCGGTGAGAGGGATGAAATGTTGAAGGCTCAACTGAGAGAGTTTCCTTCCCGAGTCACTGAGCTGGATGATGAGCTTACTCAGGTGAAGGAGTATAATGCCCAGATGTCTAGCGAGAAGGCCAAGATGACCTCTGATTATGAGGCTCTGGAGCATAAGTTTGGTACCTCCCTGTTAGTCACTAATTAACACTAGAGAGGGGGTGAATAGGGTTATGAAAAAAATCTTAATCTCTTTTTTAATTTAATTTGATGTCAACTATGCAAGTTAACAAATAGCATATACTAAGCACTTAAACAATTGAATGACAATTGAAAATCTATCTATGGAAACAATAATCAAGCAACAATATAAATGTTTAAGATAAATAGAGCATACAAGAAATCAAATGAAAGAGCTAGAGAGATAGATGACACCGTAATTTTTACGAGGTTCGGTAACTCTTATTCCTCGGCTTAAGGATCCCCCTTTAAGACTTTCCCAATCTCACACTATAGCTTTTCCTTGTAGGTGGAATAACAAACATTTACACACGAGCTAACGAGCCCGTCACACAAATAAGAGGACAAACCCCTCTTGAAGATCAATGACCTTCACTCACTCAAAGATCACAATCCTTTTATCAAGAATGAAATCACTCAATAAACACTCAATAACCTTTAGGGTTTATGAAATATACACAAAATATAAGCTCAAGTGTTTTTAGTGAAGTGTTTGGTTCTTCCAAGATCTTAGAATCTCTTGAAAATAAATGAGAGTTTGTACTCAAGAGAATGAACAAAATATCTTTTCTATCTAGCTTGTCACAATGATTAGAATTGAATGAGAGGAGGCTAGTTTTCAATGCTCAAGCTTTTTCTTACATAAGATGAATGATGATTGAGAGTTGAGAGCTTTGAATGCAAGAGTAATGGAGGTTGATAGTCTTCTCTAACTCTATCACATCATATATAAAGCTAGGTTAAAAGCTGAGAAAGTGAGACTCACTTAAGGAGAGTGAGCTGAGAGTGGTGGTAGCTGAGAGGTAGTTGAGTGTCATTAATGCTCCATATTGGCCGTTTTAAACACTGTCAGTCGACTGATTTGGTTTCATCAGTCGCCTGACGACATGTTGTCGGTCAACTAAAAAATCTCCATGAGTTGACTGACAAATAGCAAGAAACAGGTTCAAAACTCCCTGAAGGGTTCGGTGGACTAACACTTAGGCCCTGTTTGGTAGGTGGTTCGGTTCCAGCTGGTCTGGTCTGGTCTTGTGTTTTATGGGACCAGGCCTTGTTTGGTAGCATTGGTCCCAAATTTTTGGTTATACCAAGTAAGACCAAATCAGACCAAAATGACCTCATTTCAGACAAAAAAAAAAGGTGGTTCCTAGTGGTCCGGTATGGTCTTATTAATAAAATATATTTATAAATAATTAAAAATGAATAATTAATAATAATAATAAATTAAATAAAACATATTTTAAAAATAAAATATAAATAATAAATAATAAAAAAATGAAATAAATAATACCTAATATTAATAAAAAAAATGAATATAATAATAAATAAATAAATATAATAATAATAATAAATGAATAAATAATTAAATATATTTATAAATAATTAAAAATTAAAAATTAATAATATAAATAATAAATTAAATAAAACATAATAATAAAAAAATGAATACAATAATAAAAAATAAATATAATAATAAAAAATGGACTAAATAATAAATAATAATAAATTAATAAAATAAATAATAAATTACAGAAAACATATTTAAAAATATAATAAAAATAATAAATAATAAACAAAATGAAATAAATAATAATAAAATATAATAATAAATAATAAGTAAATATAATAATGAATAAATACTTCATAATAATAATAAAAAATGTGTATGATAATAATAAATTAATATTAAATTAATAAAATATATTTTTAAATAATTAAAAATAAATAAATAATTTATAAATAAAATGAATTAAATAATGAACTAATAATAAATAAATAGAATATATTTATAAATTAATAAATAATAATTTAATAATATAAATAATAAAATAATAAAATATATTATAAAGTGAAGAAATAATAAATAAATAAAGAAATAATACATAAATAAATATTATAATAAATAATAAATAAATAGTAAGACCAGACCGCTTACCAAACATACTTTTTCAGATCAGATTAGACCAGACCGGACCGGACCCTACCAAACCAGATCAGAAAGACCGCCTACCAAACATGGCCTTAAGGGTCAGTCGACTGACAAATACGTTTGTAAACTCTATGTGGGTTTTGGTCGACTGACAAATGAGGGTCGGTCGACTGACAAATACTCAAATAACTTCCTGTTTGGTTCGGTCGCCTGACTCTTGAAGGTTAGTCGACTGACGATTCAGTCCATTTGTCCAATTTAAATTTTTTGAAAACTTTAGCATAAACCCTTTGATACAAGTCACTCACCATCCTATCTATCCCAAGTCTTGATTCTTCAATCTTTGAAGCATTTCATTTGTGAAATGACCTTTTTGTCATTCCTTTAATCTTTTCGCTTTAACTTTCGACATTTTGTCATGTTACTCTGTAATACTTAACTGAATAGAATCATTGGTACTAAACATGTGCTAAACATTTTGTTATCATTAAAACGGATAATTGTTCTTTGATTGACTCTTAGGCCAACACTCCCAATCTGCCTTGGAGATGTACAAAGTTGGTGGCACCAGTATGCATAAGCACTACGGGGAGCTGAATAGAATCATAGCTGGTGAATTTTGGCTCAAGGGTTTTAACACCGGTGTCAAAGATCCAACTAAGAGGCATTTCAAGGATCTGGACGCCATGGATGCTATTCTCGGAGTCAAGAAGCCCTACGCTAGTCCAGAGCCCGGTCATGCCGAGAATTTCTTTAATGAGTTCATAAAGGGATATTTGCATGCCGACCGTCTCGACCCCTCTACTTAATTTTTCCCTCCGACCCAAATTGTAGATTCGTTTGGGAAGGATTTTAGTGGTCCAAGCAAGACTTAGAATTTGTTCTCGTGTTGGGCCCCATTGAGCATTTTTATAACTTTTATGTTGGGCCCTTCATTCATTTTGTAATCTCTTTATTCATGACAGCAGAATTTTAATCATTTGCATCCGTCTCTTCATTACTTTGATAATTTTATGGATCTGGCTCATTTGCTTCTGCCATTTCAATACTTAGAATATATTTTTCGTTTTACTCTTCTATCGGTATGGATTAGGCTAAAAGGCCTCTGTCATCCCAACGCTTAGGAGATATTTTTGTTTTACTCCTCTGCTAGTGTGGATCATACCAAAAGGCCTCTGTCATCCCAACATTTAGGAGATACTTCCATTTTACTCCCCTGCTGATATGGATCAGGCCAGAAGGCCTTTGTCATACAAACACTTAGGAGATATTTTTTTGTTTCACTCCTCTACTAATGTAGATCAGTCCAGAAGGCCTATGTCATACCAACACTTAGGAGATATTTTTTTGTTCACTCCTTTGCCTATGTGGATCAGGCCAGAAGGCCTTTGTCATTCCAACACTTAGGAGATATTTTTAAGGCTTGTTTTTTACTCATTGCAAAGTATAAAAGATAGGCTTTTATTGAACGTCTAGAAACATTACATAAATAATGCGATCTGGCATAGCCAGCTAGTGAACTTGGAAATTGAAACAAGGCTAGGTTTAAACGTCCTAGCTATTTATTTAGCTTAATCTAAAAATAGGGGAGACATTTTCAGGGGTAATACCTCTTCATTCGTGAGGCATTTTATGAGTTGGGTTATATGTGACCATTATTATGCCTAAGGGGGTAGGCCCCACATCATATAACCTCTACGACAATGTATAGCCCTTCCTAATTTTCTCTGAGTTTACCGATGAGCCCGATCCTCTTTCTTAGGACCATGTCTCCCACCTGGAATTCTCGCCTCCTAATTTTCTGGTTAAAAGCATTTCTGACCTTCTGATGGTAGGCTACCAACCTAATAGCAGCTTGGTCTCATCTTTCTTCGAGTAAATCCATCCCATTAATCAGTCATTGGTTGTTTTGCTCTTCTTGATATGCCTTTGTTATGATAATTGGACTACTTACTCAGTTAGAATCATGGCTTTTGTGCCAAAGGCTATTGAGAATGGAGTCTTTCCGGTGGGGAGCCTTGGGGTGGTCCTGTAGGACCACAATACCTTTGGAAGTTTGTCTGGCCACGTGCCCTTAAGATCTTCCAGCTTATTCTTTAGGGTATTCAGTATTGTTCTATTGGATCTCTCGGCTTAGCCGTTACCTTGGGGGTATGCTACTGAGGAAGTCTTGAGCTAAATTCCGTGTTGATTGCAGAATTCTTTGGTCCACTTGTTATCCAAATTCCTCCCCTTGTCGATTATTATTACTTTGGGTATCCCGAATCGGCAGATGATGTTTGTCCATATGAACTTGATTACATGTCTGTGGGTGATGGTGGAATAGGATTCTACCTCTACCCACTTCGTGAAATAATCAGTTGTTATCAATGTTTGGTTTACCGACCTGAGGGCCATTGATAGAGGTCCTACCACATCGATCCCCCAATGTGGGAATGGATGAGGGCTGAACATTGGATTTAGTAACTCTATGGGAATATGTATGTTATCTCCATGAATCTGACATTTTTTGCATCTTCTGGTATAAGCCTCTGTGTCTTGGGAGAGATAAGGCCAGAAGTACCCTTGATTAAGGACTTTATAGGCAAGTGTTCTTCCCCCGGAGTGATTTCCGCATGACCCTACATGAATCTCTTTCATTATCGCCAATACTTCCGTGGGGGTCAGACACCGGAGGTATGGTCCGTCGAAGGACCTTCGGTAGAGTTGTCCGTTAATGAGGGCATACCTGGAGAACTTTATGCGGATCTTTCGAGCTTTTGCCTTAGCATCTGGGAGGATGCCATCTAGTAGGTATGCTACAATCAGGTCCATCAAGCTCGGCTCCCATGGTATTATGCAGATGAGGTCTTGCCGCTGAGTACTGGGGGGTGTCGAGGTAGTCGATTGGGGCAACTCTCATCAGGTTCTGATAATTGATCGATGCCATATTAGCCAAGCGATATGCATTTTCATTTTCACCTCTAGGAATCTGTTTAAGGATATACTAGTTTAAGCGGGATAGCTCCATCTGAACTAGTTTATTGTAGGACTCTAGTTTCTCCCCTATTTCGTACTTGTGTTGGACTTGTCTGACCACTAACTGCGAGTCACTATATATCCGAAGTCGTTGAACAAATAGGCTCTAGGCTAGCCTGAGGTCAGCGAGAAGTGCTTCGTATTCGGCCTCGCTGTTGGTAGCCGGGAACTCCAGGCGGAATGATTACTAGATGCGGGTTATGTCTAGGGTTATGACTTCGAGTCCGATTCCTGATCCCACTGACTGAACTGACCCATCTACAAAAAGTGTCCACTCGGGTTCTTCAGGTTCAATCAGAGCTACTTCAGGTTCGGCTTCAAGTAAAACATCTGTCAAGGCTTGTCCCTTAACGACTGTTTTTGGCACGTACGTAATGTCGAATGTTCTGAGCTCTAGGACCCATCTGGTGATTCTTTTAGTCAGGTCCGACTTTACCATGATGGCCCTTATGGGCAGTGAGGTTGGAATCACTATCGGATAGGTCTCAAAGTAGTGCCTCAGATGCCTCTTTGCATTGATTAGTGACAAAACGACTCGTTCTGCCATAATGTATCTTGTTTCGGCATTGGACAAAGAATTACTACTAAAGAAGACTGGTCTCTGAGACCTCTTGTCATCTTTTACTAGTGTTGTGCTGGTTGAGGTTACCGATACTACCAAATAAAGATGTAGAGGTTCACCTGGGTCTTGTGACGCCAGGATTGGTGGATTCCAGAGGTATTGCTTCAGTCTCTGAAGAGCATCGGCATGTTCCGACCCCCATATATTTCCCTTGCTGACTCTGATTACTTGAAAGAATTGCTTGCATCTGTTAATCAGTCTGGAAATGAATTTGCTCAGTGCAGTTACCTTCCATGTAAGAGTCTAGACTTCTTTCTGAGTTTTGGGTTTTTCATAGCTCATTAGGGTTTTTCCTTGGGCAGGACTGGCTTCTATGCCGGTTCGGTTCATAATATGGCCGAGCAGTTGCCCAGATGAGACTCCGAAAGAGCATTTCGAGGGGTTGAACCTCATCTCATACTTTCGGACTACATCAAATACTTCTTCAAGATGTCGAAGATGTTCATCCCTCTTCTTACTCTTCACCACGGTATCATCTATATAAGCCTCTACCGTATTCCCCATCTGAGTTTTGAAGACTTTTTTTACTGGCCTCTAATAGGTAGCACCTGTATTTTTTAGTCCAAAGGGCATTACTTTTTTTTTTTAAAGGTAAGAAACTCACACACATTGCCTCCACTGAGGCTCGAACCTTTGATCACCTATTTGGGAGTAAGGGCAAGTACCACATGGCCATTAGGCCTTTGGTAAATGACATTACTTTGTAACAAAATGTACCTTCTTCGGCTATGAAGGAAGTTTTATCCTCGTCAACTTGGTTCATCGAGATCTGATTATATCCATAATATACGTCCATGAAAGATAGCCTCTCATATCCGGCCGTGATATCTACTATCTGGTCTATCTTCAAAAGGGGGAAACAGTCCTTCGGGCAGGCTTTATTTAAGTTGGTGAAATGCACGCAGACCCGCCACTTCCCGTTCTTTTTTCTGACCACCACCGAGTTTGATAGCCATGATAGGTATGTGACTTCTCGTATGAAACCTGCTTCTAGTAACTTCTCGAGTTCCTCAGTTATGATATGATTTCTTTTGAATCCGAAGCACCTCTGTTTCTGTTTCACCGGTCTAGATTTAGGATCTACATTCAAATTATGCTTAGCAACTGAAGAACTAATGTCTGGCATATCAAGGTGTGACCAAGCAAAAAATTATGAATTCTTTTGAAGGAAGCGAATCAACTCGTCTTTTTCTTCCTTTAGTAGGGATGAACCGATGAACGTGACTCTGTTACGATCTGTGAGGCTGATGTTTACCTTTTCTAGTGGCTCGATGGTGACTTGAGTCTCCTGACCCTCATCGAAAGGGTCCGACTATAATTGTTATTTCTCGTTGTAGTGAGGCTTCTCTGGTTCTTCCATGGCCTGTTTATTCTTAGGGTTCAGATTCTTCAGAGTCACTGCATAACATTCTTTTGCCACCACCTAATCTTCGGGTATGTCTGTTACATCTATACCATTGGGATCCATGCACCGCATGACTTTATACAGAGTTGATGGGACCCCTTGCATCCGGTGGATCCATCCCCGACCCATTAGTAAATTATATGATAACTAGATGTCCACCATGATAAAACTCTCATTAAGGGTTCGCCGAGCTACTGATACTGATAATTGGACTACCCTGATCGGTTCCACCCGACGCCCATCAAAGCCGACCAGAAGGATCCGAGCTGGGTGTAGTTTCGACACATTGATTCTGAGCTTATCGAAGGCTCACTTGGTCATGATATTGGCATTGCTTCCTGGATCCATCATAACTCTTTTGATCAAATAGTTAGCCACCAAGAGAGTAATTAGTAGAGGGTCCTCATGAGGGGTCTGGAATTCTTTATATCTGTCTCTAAAAAAGTGATCCTTAACTCTTCTTGCATGATGGATGTTTGGCAAATTTCACCGACATGTCTGCGCTTGTGTGTATGACATAACTTCGACCTCTTACTTCCTTCGGGTTCATCAAATCCTTCCTATCCTTGGACCATATGAATGATTCTGATGGGCTATCATGCCGCATAGTTGTTCTGGGGTGTTTGGTTGCTTCTATCAGACCTCGTCTGATCCTTGACCAGGTAATCTGTAAGTTCCCCCTTGGCGATCATTGCCTCCACTTATCTTTGAAGGTTTTTGCAGTCATTGGTATGATGACCGTATTCACTGTGGAAGGCGCAGTGTTTAGTCATATCCCTATGTTCCATTGGCTGCCTGATTGGCGGAGGGGGTCTGAAGATCCCTTTACTTTTGTTCTCTTGGTAAAGATTAGCCATACTAGTTTTCAGAGGGGTCACCTTATCTTTCGTCCGTTGGTGTTTTTTGGTTTATTTGGAGGATGATGTAGATGATGATGGTCCGGTGCGCTGAGGCTTCTGATCTTTCATTTGCGTTTTGGATTTGGCTTCCACTTTTACCGAATAAGCCTTCTTTTGTCTGACTGTCTCGTCCTCCTCTATCTTGAGGTAACCCTGAGCTCTTGAGTTGAGCTCGCCAATGTTGTTGGGTGGCCGCTTCACCAATAAGGAATGGAACTTTGTGCCAGGAATAATCGCCATACGGAATGCGTATATTGCTGACAATTGATCGCAGTCATCAATGGAGGACATCTCCACATTAAACTTGGATAAGAAATTCTTGAGGCTCTCCCCTTTCTCTTGTGTCATCGTGAAAAGGCTAGATATTGTCTTCTTTTACCTTCGGTTGCCGAAGTACTACGCAATGAACCGCTTGCAGAGGTTGTTCCAGCTATTGGTTGACCCAGAAGGTCGTTTCCTGAACCAGAGCAGGGGTGGCTCTGTTAAGCTAGTGGAAAATACCTTGCATAGGAGTGCCTGGTTATTTCCATACATGGTCATCTTCGTCTATACCTGGTAGATGTGATCGAGTGGGTCCTCCATTCCATCGTATAAGGTAAAGACTGGCAATACAAACGTTTTGGGGAAATCAGTCATCTCAATCTCCTCTGTGAAGGGGGATTGAGTCATGTCAGTTGTGGCTTGAATGGCCAGGTCATTGGGAGTCTGCATCTTCAGGTCCTTCATCACGTCCCTCTGTATCTTGGTGGTCATCTCATGCAGAGTAGGGATTCATCATGGGGAGAGATGATTCCTCCTCTTCCCTTGGCCCCTTATCTATTCAATTGACTAAACCTTCACATCCATGATAAGAATTGGATGGATCGTGCCCGACGTTCCTCTGTTGACTTGCTTCCTCAACCAAGTTGGGATTACGAAGGGGAATCGGCGCCTGAGTAACCCGATGGAGCAAGTTGGCATTCTGCTACTCAAGGATGGTGTTCCTTTGCTCCACAGCCTCCAGCCACTGTATCACCTCTTTGAACCGAGCATCGTTATTGGTTGATCGAGTAGAAACCATAGTTAGCTTGCTCAAAAAAAGAAAAGAATTTCTAGAATGAAAACAAATGAGATAACTTTGTCGTTCCCACAGACGGCACCAAGTGTAAATGTCAATTTTTGCTCACACATAAAATGATTTTATTGAGGCTCTAATGGCCTAATTTATACTAAACAGTCATGGGCTTTTATCCCCCTTAATTGCAGTAGTCGTGCCCCTAATTTCATGGAGTCATGACTTGCTATTTCCTTAACAACCCACCTTCCATAAGTAGTGGGTCTTATTTCTTAACTTCCAGGTCATACTAGAACATATTATGGCCCCACACTATTTATATGGGCCTCACATAAATAAACATGGGCTTGCGAATATAAATACATAGGCCTGGGCTTGAGAATTTCGCCCTTTACACTACCTAATTGCTTCAGGTTCTGTTTGGTTGTGCGGATTCGGAATTGAATTGGAATTTCAATGTCATGGTATTTCAATTCCACAAATTCAACTCCAAATACATTGTTTGGATGTATCATGGAATTCAAGTGTAATTGATTTCAAATTCTAAACTCAATTTGAATGTAAAAGATCATAACTTTAAAATTAAATTAGATAATATTTATATATATAGGTATAAGTATACAAGTATAGGTATGAATACATATGTGTGTATATGCATGTGTATGTGTGTGTGTACATATGTATGTATGTTGATGTGTATATATGTGTGTATGTTGTTGTGTATATATGTGTGAGTTTAGATATATGTATTTATATGCATATATATTTGTGTGTATGTGTATTCATATTTGTATATATGTGCCCTCTATGAGTACATATATATATATATATATATATATATATATATATATGCAAACGTATATATATAGGTGTATGTGTGTATGTATATATATAGGTATTTATCATACATATGTATGTATGTTTGTGATTGTGAAAAAATTATTCTTAGAGAGAGAGTATTTAGTGGGTCAAGGTTTGGAAAAGATGTAGAATTGAAAATCACAACTTCTCTTTGTGGAATTCAAGTTATGAAATTGATGTCCTTGGAATTGCATTTCGATTCTAATTCCAAATTATTTTGTTACATCCAAACAATGGATTTGGAATTGGAGCCCCCAATTCCAATTCCAATGCTCCAATTCCATGCTCCCAAACGGACCCTCAATTTTTTTGTCAAATTGAGAACACCCAACTCATTACAAGGGGTATGAGAAAATGCTATATTGATGCCACGATAAGTATTACAAGAAATTGTCCCTCACTACGAGGCTACATTTGGTACGCAGGAATGGAATGAAGGTAGGAATGGAATGAGAATGAAAATGAAATTATTTGGTTACAAAAGGAACCATATTAATAATGGAATGAAATTAAAATAAAAAATTTCCAAAATTACCCATTTTAATATCAAATATATTATTCTAATTATATGATATTATTTTTTAATTATTTTTATTAAAAATAATAAAAGATAATGAGAATAGTGGTGACGGATAACGGATGTGGTGATAGTAAAAAGTGATGATAGTGGCGGTAGCGATGATGGTGCAAATTGATGATGTGGTGGTGGAAGGTGATGATGGTGGAGGACGAGGGGGTGGTGGTGATGATGGTGGAAGACAATGGTGGTGTGTTGGTAGAAGACATTGGAAGTGAAAATGATGGTTAAGGTAAATGGAGGAGGAAGGTGGCGATGGTGGAGGTGGAGAAGGAGATGGTGGTTTGTTTATTTAAAATGTGTAAGAGTTATTTAGTAATTTGATGTTTTAAAAGCATTCTTTAGTTTGGACAGTAGCTATGCAGGCATGCTGGTAGTTATTAAATTTGGTGTCAACCAGAGCAATTCATGAGGTAATAGGAAGTCCTTTTCGGCCATGAAAAAAAAGAGCAAATAATGGAATGCCCATTCCATAAGTTTAGTAGTGAAATGAATTTTCATTCTTTGGAATGGTTTTTCATTCCAAAAGAATGATCATTCTCACTTTATAATACTTAACAAAAAAAAGAATATTTAGAATAAAAATTTCATTTCATTCCATTCCAACATACCAAACACAACATGAGGGCGGAAGATATGTCCTAGGCCAACCTCAACAAAAACATTGATAACATAATACTGTTAGAGTAAATTAATTTCACTTAGCCCCTTTAAGGTTTGTCTATATTTCATCTAAGACTCTCTAAAATTTTTTTATATTTAATAATCCCAAATAGGGGCCCTGAGGTTTAACATATTATATCCGTGAGACCTATTCCGTCAGTGCTTCGTCTGCAGTCCAACTGAACATGTTAATGTCATCCAAGAAAATATTTCACCAAATCATCATATTGCCCTCTGCCTATCAAATAAACCCCTAAGCTTTTTAATTTAATCAATTTCCCTCACAACCATTAAATTGGTAAAAGACTAATTTTATTTACACCATCTCAAGTTTGACAATTTTTATTTATACCCCTTATTTTTTCAAACCTACATCATTTACACCCTTATAGTTAGATTATCATCAAAGTTGAGATATATGGTGTTTGGAAACAAAGTTTACTACCCTCATATTTTATTATCCAAAAGGCATTAATTTTTTTATTTTTATATAAAAACAAATTCGTTTATAATAAAATATTTATAAAACGATTTTGTTTTTTATAATTGGTAGTTTGAAATATTTTTTACCCTTTTTTTATTTCAAAAAACATTAGCCCCTCAAACACACTTTGGCATAAAAAAATAAAAATAAAAAATACGGTAAAATATTTTTTTTCCAAAAAAAAAGATGCTGAAAAATAATTTTTTTCAAACTGCCAATTAGGGTAAAATATAAAAATATATATTTTATAAAATATTTTATATTTCGACATTATTTTGCCGAAATAATTTTTATTTTTATAAAAAAATTAATGCCAAAATAATTTTTATTTTATAAAAATAAAAAATAAAAAAATATTTTTTATGCCGAATTTGTTTTTTTTTTTTAAATATATATTCTATCCTACATTTTATTTATTTATGCCAAAATGTGTTTGATAGACTAATTTTACCGTATTTTTTTAAATATTTTTTTTCAAAAAAAGAAATTGATACCGAAATAATTTCGGCATAAAAAAAATATTTTATTTTTTTGTTTTTTAAATATTTTTTCAAAAGATTAATGCCGAAATATAAATGTGTGTAACATGCATCCTTATATATAACAAGCAAGTAAAAACAAGGAACGAGGTGTCCTTGGTGATGGAAGAGGCAAGATGGGGGCCAGTGTAGGGTGTAGAGAGAGAAAGAGGAAATTAATGATGAATCGGAAAAAAAAAGGCTGCCAAAGAATTAGAAATGGAAATCAGGGTCGACCCACTCTTCCTTTGTCTTGTCACCATCCACACCCCTTTTCTCCGCAATTCTCTCTCTCTCTCTCTCTCTCTCTCTCTCTCTCTATACATATATATATATTAACAGTGTCACACATATTCTCTCATACAATTTTCACATATTGGACAAGAAAAATATAGGACACAAAAGTAAAGACAACCCATCAAATTATATATTATTTAGAACAACATATAGTATTATATTACATTTTATAAAAGAGTTTACTTCAAAAAATCTCTTTTGTTATTTAATTTAATCAATTAAATTTTATTATGTCTTTTTTGTCCCTTATATTATTCAATTTCATCATTATACCATCTCTTCCTCATATTTTGAGTCAAAATATCTAAACCATCCTCCCTTAATAGTATAAGGGGGTTTAGTGAAATCAACCTTTAAAAAAATTATTTTTCGAAAATAAATTATATTTTTCGTAAAAACTATAAATTTCAATATATATATATATATATATATATTTCCGAAAATATGATTTTTTTTGAAAAATAATTTTTTTGCAAAAAATATATATTATGTTCCAAAATATGATATTTTTGCGAAAAAATATATATTATGTTCCAAAATATGATTTTTTTCTGAAAAATATTTTTTTGCTAAACATTATTTATTATGTTTCAAAATATGAATTTTTTTGCGAAAAATATATATTATCTTCCAAAATATGATTTTTTCTGAAAAATATTTTTTTTGCGAAAAATATATACTATTATGTTCCAAAAAATATATATTATTTTTTTCAAAATAATTCATATTTTGGAAAATAATATACTCCCTTCGAAAAATATAATTGATTTCATTATACTATTGAGGATAGTTTAGGCATTTTGACTCAAAATGTGAGCTAAGGAAGTATAATGATGAAATTGAATAGTATAAGGGGCAAAGTGAACATAGTTGATTAAACGAGATAGTATAAGGAGTTTCTTAAAATTAACCCATAATATATATATATATATATATATATATATATATATATGTTTTTGTCAATATTTTTTAATACTTTTTTCTTTAACGATATTATTTGAATATGTTGTATATATTGTTACTGTAATCATGATCGAAAACTACCCCAACATCGAATTATAATATGTAAGTATATATACACACAATTAGTGATATATATATATATATTGACATAAGAAATGTTCTGTTTTACCTTCTGTCTCTAAACATTTGCGGTTTCCCGCCAGCTGACAGAAAGGTGTAGAGAGAGAAAGTAGAAAGAGAGAAAGTGCGTGTTTGTGTGATGCGATGTCTGTATGTGTTATCACGTCTCGTCAGATATCCATATACATGTATCCGGTTGGCTGTCTTCTGGGATCATTCATATAGTTCTAGCTTCTAATAATATTACTCTTGTTATTTTCTTTCTTTTGAAAAAATAAATAAAGGAGACACATAGTGCTCATTGTTAAGATTTTTACACATGTTCAAGAATACTTTAAAGAGTCCAAACCCTTCATTCAAAAAATCGTACATACATGTAAATCAGAAAACGCATAAACACACACCAAACACAATCAAGACAGATATTTACGTGGTTTAGCCAAAATCGGCTTACATCCACGGAGAGCACCGTTTCACTATAATCAAAGAGAGGATTACAAGGGAATGATCCGCATATCATACACACGCATAAACACAGTGTATACACACGCTTGTATCACTGGAAATAATATAAGTATATATTATTTCTAACTCTCTCAAGAAGAATCTCAATCTGTAATTCTTCTGATCTCTTTCTCAATCTTATATTTCTGTCCCATTTTTGTGTCACAGTATACAATAGGAATCACCCATGCATTTATAGGAGAGGCTGGAGTGGAGGATAAGTCAATTCGAATCAAATTCCAATCAGAATTGGAGTCTTTAAAGTCTTCCTTAAAAATCTCGTACTTGAGCCACCGAGTACTTAGTGAACACACAATGACGCGAGAATTCGCACATGTCTCTGGACGAAAAAACCACTTTTTGCCTACCGAGTAGTTGGTGGTTCTTCAGTCCACCTTTAGTTTAAGACACCTTTTTCTCTAATTCTCTTCTTGATCCTCGAGGAAAGGAGTCATTAACTAACAATCTCACACTTGACAACTTTTCATCCATCAATCAACTCAATCAATGATCAGTGCTTCTAACGATGTTCTCAATCCTGTCTTCAAGCTTGAAGACCCACTAAAGTTGCGCACAACTTCAGTTTCTCTCTTGTCAACATGACCATGCTGATAGCTCCTACTGCATGAGCAATATCTAGCCTTTTATAGGATTTGCGACATCTGTTGCGTCTAGCCATTCTGTCTTGCAACCACTGTCGCTTTTGACTTCACCTTGCAAACTTTGTCGCGTTTGTCTTCTTTCTCCCTTTTACAAAGAGACTATCCGGTTGCTGGATATAACACTCATCCTTTAGGTCACCTTTGAGGAAAGTAGATTTCTCTAGATGCAAAAATTTTGCTTCAACAATGCTTGAATGAATGGTATTCAGTTTCACAACCGAAGAATTAAGAGTTTTCTTCCCTACCGGCAACCCAATTAGCTTCCATGTCTTGATGGGGGTAAGGGACTTCATCTCATCTTCCATCGCAAGCTCCCACTGGCTCGCATTTGTTGCACTACATACTTCATCATCACAATCTAATTCATCTTCATCTGTAAGCAACAAATAATTCAGGTATCTCCGATTTCGCACATGTGGCTGTGAAGTTCTCCTAAACTCAGAATTATGAGTCGGAGACTGCGGTGTATCAACCTGTTGAGAATTGCCGTATACAATTTGTTCTTCTGACTAAGGACTCTCACTGTCTAGAACATCTTCTATCTCAACATACACAGGATCACTATGTGTCTTACCACTCCATACCTCTTCTGGTATTCTTTGCTCCAATGGTACTGATGGACCATGATTCATAAGATACGTTGTTGTACTGACTACTTTTGCCCAGAACTGTTCCAGCAACCCTGCCTGAATGCGCATGCTTCTGGCAATCTCAGTCACTTTCTAGTTCGTACTTTCTGCTACGCCATTTTGCTATAGTGTACTTGGAACAATCTTATCTAATCTGATACTATTCTCATAGCAAAAGTTCTTGAAACCGGAGTCTTCGTTTTCTCCACCAAAGTCGGATCTCAGTTTCTTTACCTTCAACCCTATCTCCTTCTCTACTATAGCTTTCTATTTCTTGAACACATTGTACACCTCAGATTTATGCTTCAAGAAATAAACCCATATCCACCTGGAATGGTCATCAATGAAAGTCACGAAGTAGGACTTTCCGCCAAGAGATGAGACAGTTGTTGGCCCCAAGACACCCATATGAACTAGCTCAAGCTTCTCCACCATGAGACTTTTGTTGTTGCTCTTAAAACTAATCATCTTCTGCTTACACTCACAGAAGTCGATGTCAATCGATTTCACTGGTAGTTTTCCCTTCAAGAGCATAACCGCGAGCTCTTTTTCACTCATGTGATCTAGCCTCTGGTGCCACAAGTTATGATCCTCCTTGCCTTCTGCAACTGCAATCATTATGCTAAAATTGGTGGTTGTGTAGAACGTACATTCTTTCTTTCCTCGTGCTATAGTTATAGCCCCCCTGGAAACTTTTCACTTATCTTCACTGAAAGTGGTCACATAACCTTCACTTGCCAACTGGCCTACTGAGATCAGGTTATTCCTCAAGTCTGGAATGTGTCTCACATCCCTCAGCTTCCATATCGATTCGTTGAGTCTGATATGTAATTCACCCTTACCACCAATATTGCAGGGCTGATCGTCACCTAAATGAACCTCGCCAAGGTTACCAAGTGCATAACTCTCAAAGAGCTCTCGACTTGAGGTGACATGAAATGATGCTCTAGAGTCCAAGACCCAAAACTCTGTCTTGCTCTCCAAATAACATATCAATGCATCATCATCTGAGATAAAATTCACTTTAGTCTTATCATTCACTACCTTCTGCGGGGATCTGCATTGGCCTCTGTAATGACCAAGTCTGCCATAATTCCAACACTTAATGGAATTTTGAGACTCTTGTCTCGACTTGGAACGACCACGTTCATTCCTTCTGCCTTTCTATTTGTTCGAACCTTTGTCTCTGGTGTCGATATTCAATGCTAAGTCATTGTTAGAAGAGTCTGACGTCTGACATCTATCTTTTGATCTCTTCTGTGAGTACTATACTTACCACAGAATCATACTGTAACGGTTCTACCCCTGAAGAGTTACTGATTGCAGCCTTTGTGGCGCTCCAACTCTCTGGCAATTGGCTTAAAAGAAAAACAACTTTCATCTTGCTAGTGATTGGCATATCAATTGATTCCAACTGCTCAATAATTTCATTAAAAGAACTGAGATGTTCACTGACATTCTCATTCTCGAACATCTTTAGATTCACCAATCTAGTGATGTAATGTACCATATTTGCTCCAGACAGCTGTTCGTACATGCTCAAAAAAACATCTATGAGAGACTTCGTAGTCTTCTCATTCCTGATGTTGAAAGCAACAAACTTTGACAACATCAGTCTGATCGTACCGAGAGCCTTTCGATCTAGGATTTTCCAATCCTCTTCTTTTATTGATTCTAGCTTCTACCCTTCCAGTGGTAAATACAAATTCTTTTGGTATAACACATCCTCAATTTGCATCTTCCAAAAGGCAAAGTTTGTACCGTCAAACTTCTCGATCATACCTATCTTTTCTTCAGCCATAGCTCCCACTGAGCCTATTTGAGGTGTTCGAAGTCGAATCTCGCAAAACCGATCACATGGTTGCGTTCGAACCGGTCCAAAACCTTAAGAACGCCTCTTGTTGATGATGTGGTTGTCCCTGATCACATGGCGCTGACATCACTGATAAAATGACCGAGTACTCGGTAACTGGATCTTCGAGCGCATGAGAGCACGTGGGACCTTCTTCCATGACGCGCTTTACAGCCTGGCTTCGTCTTGACGAGACAAAGCTCCTGGTATGGTTGGTTTATTATTTCGGGCACTTTGATCCTATAAATCTGGCCTAGAACGTACGGCTTCAGGACTTGCTTCAACTTGAAGCTCTGATACCACTTGTTAAGGTTTTTACACCCGCCCAAAAAACACTTAAAGGGAGTTTAAACCTTCCGTTCAAAAAACCATGCACACCTGCAAATCAAAAAATGCACAAACACACACCAAACATAATCGACACGAAGATATATACGTGGTTCAACCAAAACCGGCCTACATCCACGGAGAGCACCGTTTCACTATAATCAAAGAGAGGATTACAAGGGGATGATCTGCATATCATACACACGCACACACACAGTGGATACTCACGCTTATACCACCGAAAATAATATAAGCATATATTATTCTTGACTCTTTCAAGAAGAATCTCAATCTTTAATTATTCTGATCTCTCTCTTAATCTTATGTTTATGTCCCACTTTTGTGTCATACTATACAATGGGAATCACCCATGTATTTATAGGAGAGGCTGGAGTGGAGGACAAGTCAATTGGAATCAAATTCCAATCAGAATTGGAGTCTATAAAGCCTTCTTTAAAAATCTAGTACCTGGGCCACCAAGTACTCGGTGAACGCACAATGGTTGCGCAATGACGCAAGAACTCGCACACGCCTCTCGAAGAAAAAACCACTTATTGCCTACTGAGAACTCGGTGGTCCTTCAGTCCATATTTGCTTCAAGACATCTTTTCTCCAATTCTTTTCTCGATCCTCGAGGAAATGAGTCATTAACTAACACTCATGTCACAATATAAGTATCAGTTTCAGTTGAAGTAATAATATAACAAATTTAAATAATATTAATGTTAAAAATAAATATTAAATTAATAACGATGTTATATAATAATATTGATATTTTTTTAAAAAATATGATATAATAATATTAAACCCCCAATTGAACCCCCAATTTAAAATACCCTAATTGAACCCCCAAGGTGTAAGGATAGTCATGGAAACCATTATGTAAGGGGTGACTCGCGAAAAGGGTAATCCGCAAGGATTGACTTAGTTTGGGGAAATGGCCCAAGGTTTGGTTTATTTGGGAAACTGGTCCAAATAAAGGATTATTTGGGAAAATGGCCCAAATAAGGTTTATACGCGAGAGCTTGCATTATACAGAGGGAGGTATGAGGGACTGATGTGTTTATAGCTCACATCTGAACTCATAGCCTTATATGCTGCTCACGTAGGGAGTACTATTCAGAAATCTGGGGAAATGCTTGGGATATGTAAATAATGGGTCACGACCCTATTTACACAATTCTAAGCAAAAAGTACCTTAGAGAGGCCGATAGTACTCAGGGGGTCATGAAAAAGGTATGCATGCAAAAGGTCATGACCCAGGCAAGCTATAGCATCATGGTTCATTGGCTAAGGAAAAATCAGATCCGCGATGAAATGTCGCGGATCACAGGGCGCGGGGTACAATATGATCCGTGCAAGGGATTATGCGAATCGGTATCGCGTAGTCGAGGTCGCGAGATGATATTATGCAGGGTATTTATGGCGCAGATTGGTATTTCAGGATCCATGTAGCGAGAGAATGCTGACGTGGCAAAAGACAATCCGTGAGGATCTACTGCACTTTTACGTCTATAAATAGAGGAGCTAGAGCTCACTTGAGGAGGACTTTTGGGGACTAAGGGAGAGAAATTTCTAGAGAGAGAAAGTATTTCGCAATCATTTGCAACTGTTATTTTCTTTCCATTTCTCTTTCGTTTATCTGTAAAGCAATCAAAAAGCAATAAAAGCACAAACACCATTATTTGCCTGAGGATCTTGATAAGTGCATAATTCATACACGATTTTATATTATATATATGTTAATGCTTTCGATTTTATGTGCTTTAACTGAGACTAAAATTAAACGTATTTCATTCCTAGCATATAGGTTACTTGTGTCTGACCACGAACATGTAATCTACTTGGCAATTTAAGAAGAAGATAATAAATTATAATTGTTTATGCCTGACCATGGATAGATAATTGTGATTTATATTTTCCTTCAATGATTTATTTATTATTTTTGGCCAAGATAATAAAAATATTGAGTTGAACCTATGCCCTAACCCGGATAGACCATCTATGAACGTAATAATAATTATTATTTAGATGTGTGGAAATTAATTGGATATTTAATGAGTTTACAATTGAAAATCGGATTTGTGAAGATTAGTGGTGGAATCAAAGCCTTGGTATTCCTTTTGTATTATTGTATTTATATTATTTTTTCACAATCATCAATAATTTGTTGAATTAGTTAGATAGTAGTTTTTAGATTTAATTTGTCTTAATCAATTCTCGTGGGAATGACCTCGCAATACTTGTACTCTTTACTACTATGATTCGTATACTTGCGAGTAAAATTTGGTTTGAGTTAATCTATCTTTTGGGTTACTCTAAATTTCACAACAAGTTTTTGGCGCCGTTGCCGGGGATTGTATTTGATACAATTAAATTTGAAGATTATTATTTATCATAATTCTTAGTTTAGGTTTATTTTTTATTTATTTTTTATTTTTTATTTTTTTTTCATTCCAAATTTCTGTGATTCCTTTAATTCCAAGCAACATCCAAGTCATTGTCATCCTTTTACAGGTTTGATATTGCTGCTTTCTCAACTGCAGGACGCTTGGTACAGAAAAGGGGCGTAAAAAAAAAAAAAAAAAGAAGAGAAAAGAAAAAAAAAATCGCACTATTGCATAATTTTGCAATTCAGGTAAGTGACTCTAACCTTATTTTTATTTTATTATTATTTATTATTTTTTGTTTAGGTTAGAATAACATAGGATTTTTTTTTTCTGGGAGCACACTTTATTCATTCATATTTATTTTTAATTTTTTTTTCTTTTATTATTGTTAGTACACTTATTTTTGAAGAAAAACAAAAAAAAAAAAAAAGAAGAAAGTTCACACACTCACTCCTTTGTATTTATTTATTCTTTTGTTTTTGTTTTTTTTTTTTATTCTCTCCTTTATTTCTTACTTGTTTTATTTGTGCATTTTAATTTAGCATTATGCATAAAATTTTAGTAAGGGCACTAACCCCTAACAAGATAAGGATTGGATTTCATCACCAATTCCTTGCCCACCTAGGTTAAAAATCTCTTTGCATTTGTCAAACCCAAGCCTGAATTTTTTAATCTAAAATCAAGTAGACGTTGGCCCTAGGATTTTCATATAGCTCATAGGACCCTCTTGGAAAAAGATAATCTTTGGTAACTCCAGTGAGCACCTTCCAACTTAACAATGTCTAGAAAGGTTCTGTCAAATGGCGAATCTGTTGCTTAAGGTTGTGTGGACGTACCATCATTAAGCAGGCCTAGTGCCTCTCCACCTACCTGGGAACCCGCCTGGTTGTTTAGTTGGCGAGCCTTAACTGGTCATCCTTTGATTTACTTTGGAAGAGAGTAGGAGCTCTAATTAGGAGAGAATTATTGTGGTTATTCCTGATAATTCTCTACAAGATTATAAAATAAACATTAACATTGCCCTTGAATTAATTCTCACAAAGAAAATTAGAAAAAAAAAATAAAAAAAAAAATACTTGTTAGGCTTGTTTGGTTGATAGCGGACTAAAATGTTTCATGACAAATTTATTATTAGGAAGTCCTTCGAGCCCAACCAAAAAGTTTTGTTATTCAACTCTAGATTACGTCTCTTTCCTGGGAAGTTGTGTTCTAGATGGACTGGTCCATTCACTGTGACAAATGTTTTTTCTCATGGGGCAGTCGAGATTCAAAACCCTAAGGATGGTAGTATTTTCAAAGTGAATGGGCAGAGATTGAAACCATACTTAGATGGGTTGGTAGATAGAGATGTGGGGTGTATTCATCTAGAGGACCCCATTTATCAAAATTGTTGAGTTTAAAAGAAAAAAGAAAAAAAAAAAAAAAAAAAAAAAAAAAAGATTTTTGTGGATGCTTATAATCCAAGTTTGGGGGTGGCATACTTGTGATTCCTTCTGATCCATTTTTATTTATTTATTTATTTTTATTTATTTATTATTATTTTTTCTCCTTGTTCTTGCTCGAAGTTAGATAGTACGTCATCCAAGGTAATTCTCAAACTTGCCCTTGTGACTTTCATTTTTAAATATTGAGGACAATATTTGATCTAAGTTTGGGGGTAAAGGGATTTTTTTTTTTTATAGATATATGTATATATTTTCATATTAAGAAAAAAAAAAAAAAGAGGTTTCAAAGCCTATGCAATATGTTCAGTATTTCTATATCTTTGAGTATTGAATTGTCATCAGTTTGGTTGAGATTTGAAAATCATTAGTATATTTGAGACTAAAATACTTAATCTAGTCAGAATGAATGATAGTCCTTAGTCTTTTATACTTATCATTATTTAGTTGATGACCCTCATAGTTAATCCTTGAAACATATTTCACGAGCACTGTCAGCTTACATTTTTTTAGAAAATGTCTGAAATTTAGTGATATCGTTCTATTATCTTAGAAAAAAAAAATCGGTAGACCAGGATGAGATTCAATCAGGACTCTTGTGATGAAAAAAAAAAAAAAAAATCCAAAGGGTTGGCTTGAGGTTGGGAGTAAATTAAGCTCCTCTTGGGTTAACAATTCCTTGTGGAAGTATGTCCAATCCAAAAAAAAAAAACATTCAAAGAAAAAAAATAAATCACTTGAGTTACTAATGTAAAATTGTTCTTATTCTGGAAACCCGATAATTTTTGAGATTTTGGAGTTATGTCATGAGGTTTTGACCAATTCTGAATTAGTGTTTAGTTGTTGCACTTTACAACAAGGATGGACAATTTGGGTCTTCAACTAAATTTTGATAAGTGAATTAGACTTAGCTTAAATTTAATTTAGACGGAGAATATGGGTTTGACATCTCAAATAAATTAATGATTCGAAAATCTCAAGTTGATGACAATTTACTATTCAAGGTTATATATGTGATTGTATATTGCTTTGAAACTTATTTTTCGGATGTTTGTGGGTATCATCACTGGAAACCCTCACGAGACTATAACTCGTCCACTAGGGGTAACCTAGGGGTTCAAAGGCTTATTGCATATGCTAAATGCAATCGAGAGTTCCTGCAAAAGTGGTATAGTTAGGTTTTTTTTTTGTTTTGCTCGAGGACTAGCAAAATATAAGTTTTGGGGTATTTGATAAGTGCATAATTCATACACGATTAACCTCCAAAAATATATTTTTTAGTCATTTATATTAAATTATTTTAATTAATATGTGTGTTTTTATATTTTTATAGGTTATTGGTGATTTCTGGTACAAATGGGTTAAATCCATCTAAACAAGCCCAAAATCTGTTTAGACCACGTCTTAGTATTTGGGCCATATATTTCAGCCCGTTTTTCGGATTGGTGTGAGCCCAGTGTTCCCAGAAAGCTGATTCAATTTAAAGAATATTGGTATTTCACATAGAGACCCTAATTCTGAAGTTTAGAGGGCGAAAAAGACATTTTAAATCTGACATACTATTTTGTGCGAAAATCAGCATCACCTTGGAAATATAATCACAGATTTTGAAGGAACGATCAGAATGGAGTGAAATCAAGGGCTGTGGGAAGAGGACTTGATTAACAAGAAAAGAGTATCTCACCAATATCTTCCAAATTTACTCTCCAAATTGATCAAAAGTGGGCTGCAAGATATCACCATTTAGGAAAAGAAATATGGGAATATTGTATTCTCTTATTTACTTTCCTAGATGAAACCTTGAGGACCCCTATAAATAGGGCATATGTGGATGCACAAAGGGGATCGACGGCCAAGAAACAGAAGGGGAAGACCTGTGCGATCAACGAATAAATCCAAGATGTCTTCCACTTATGATTTCGGGTTTGGTCGTTCTTGTTTTATTTTTCTTGTATAATTAATTCGCTCGGCCAAGGCCGAGAGGAAACCCTAGTTATGTTCAATATTATAGTTTTTAATTGTAGACATTATTGAATATTTTGGTTAATGAGTTTTTCTTCTTATTATTATATATATGTTAATGCTTTCGATTTTATGTGCTTTAACTGAAACTAAAATTGAACGTATTTCATTCCTAGCATATAGGTTACTTGTGTCTGACCACGAACATGTAATCTACTTGGAAATTTAAGAAGAAGATAATAAATTATAATTGTTTATGCCTGACTATGGATAGATAATTGTGATTTATATTTTCCTTCAATGATTTATTTATTATTTTTGGCCAAGATAATAAAAATATTGAGTTGAACCTATGCCCTAACCCGGATAGACCATCTATGAACGTAATAATAATAATTATTTAGATGTGTGGAAATTAATTGGATATTTAATGAGTTTACAATTGAAAATCGGATTTGTGATGATTAGTGGTGGAATCAAAGCCTTGGTATTCCTTTTGTATTATTGTATTTATATTATTTTTTCACAATCATCAATAATTTGTTGAATTAGTTAGATAGTAGTTTTTAGATTTAATTTGTCTTAATCAATTCTCGTGGGAATGACCTCGCAATTTTTGTACTCTTTACTACTATGATTCGTATACTTGCGAGTAAAATTTGGTTTGAGTTAATCTATCTTTTGGGTTAATCTAAATTTCACAACAGATCTTGTGTAGAAACTATCTCTAAATCATTCACATCATGAACCACCTACATTAAAGGTGATTCCGTTAGGGAATAGATGTCTTTTGCACAAGTTGAGCCTCGTCAAACTCATTGGAGAGGTTGTCCACCGACCCGGCACACCGAGCAAGTTGATGAAGAAATAGCAGCACAGACGCAAGGAGGTGAACCAGTCCCACCAGTGCGGAAACAACATCGTCGCGCGAATGCTTGTGTGGCTCAAGCAGAGACTCCTCCGATGGCGGAGCCAGTACAAAATTCACCAGAATTGCCATCAGCTCTGCTGCAGACTCTTCTCAGCATTCAAGAAACGTAAAAGGCCATACTTCACTTCATGGAGGTCTCACGCATTTCAGCACTAAATCTTGAATCACCACGGATGGATAATCAAACTTTGCAAGAAATGTCAGCACAAGAGCTTTTTCGGGAGGCACCGCGAGCGCGAACTGAGCCACTGGAGAAAGAGATATATATCACCAAGGAGCAGTTGCGGGCTATCTTGAGCGAGAAATCTGAAATAGAAGAAGTGGAAATTGCCCCACCGTACCATCCCAGTATCATGGCTTTACCTTATCCTGAAGACTATGGAACACCAAGCTTCCATAAATTTGATGGCAAAAAGGGAAATGCAAGAGAACACATATCCAGGTTCGCGGATGCTCTGGGACCCCACAGAAATGATGAGTATTTGAAACTTAGAGAATTCCCCAAGTCTCTAACAAGAACTGCATACACATGGTATACTGGTCTCACTCCGGCTTCAGTATCTAGTTGGACAGATATGGTGATCCAGTTCTACACCAAGTTCTTCCAGGAAGACGAAGAGGTCTCAATGAATTCACTTACAAGGCAAAGGCAACGTTTTGGGGAGGAGGCGGCAATTTATGTCAGGAGATTTTGCGAGGCTGCTTTATAGTGCCATGAACCAATTTTTGAGCTTCAATTGATCAAAATTTGTATAGAAAGAATGCTGCGGGAATATAGGGTGCATTTGGTCAATCATGAGTTCAAAACTTTTTTTGCACTTGTTGACAATGCACGAAGATTGGGGCAAGTTTTGGCTCCCCCTACAAAACCAAATATCAATGCTAGACGAGTGGCAATGGTAGCAGCAACGCAGAACGAAAGGCCCAGGGAAGAGCCTGTTAGGAGATCTGAACCACCTCATTTACCTTTCAGTGAAAAGGAAGCAGTCGCATTGCTAAATCAGTGGATTATAGATCATGTCATATCGCTACCTTCAGTGCAAAGGGTACCGATAAGAGAGGAAAGGATGAAGAGCAACTACTACCCCTATCACAGGATCGTTCGACATTCCCTGAGTGGATGTTGGGCATTTCGCGGATTAGTACACCGGAAAATAGCATCAGGTGACTTGGATGTGGCAAATAATGTAGTTCATGAGCCCTTCCCTGCACGTGTGGCTGTAGTGGCCGCCAGAGACAGTACTGAGGATACAACAAATGCCGTCATGTATGAATGCCCGCCAGCGGATGAAGCAAAGGAGAATGCTAAGATAGACGTTTTCTTCAACGAGCTCCCAATACAGGAACATGTGAAGGAGTTCTTGAAAGAGCAAACAGTCGCCACTCTTAATCATACTATCGTGATTCCACAACATAAGAAAAGCTCCAGTAAGATCACATTTTCTGAAGAAGACAGACAAGTGCCATTCTTCCACAATCGACCTCTATATGTACCAGATACTGTGAACGATCGAGAGATGAAACGAGCTTTCTTGGATAAAGGAACGTCAGCCAACTTAATTCCGCTGGCCACTTTGCGAATGATCAATTTTCCCAAAAGCAAGATTGTGAATCATACCATTGCAGTTACTGGTTTCAATGGAGACCAGTAGGTCACCGTGGGATTCGTGACATTGGATCTTAAAATTGGGAAAATAAGGGGGCCCACCAAGTTTCATGTCATTCAAGGGGAACCCTCATATCAGTTGTTGCTGGGAAGACCGTGGTTACATGCATATAGTGTAGTACCATTATCCTATCATCAAATGATGAAAGCCAATTGGGGAGAGGGAGTAATGACTGTAAAACATCTAAGAGCCCTTTTTGCGCATCTGAGGCCCACTTTACAGATACAGTTTATTTTTCAGAATATAGTGAGGAAGATGGACCCGACATTTTTTCTACCCCATTACCAAAATGGGAAGAACTGGAAAATAGAGGTTCGACTAAGCGGAAGCTCAAAGAAGTGAGCTGGTCGCGAGTCAGGATGCCTGACGGGTGAGTGTTGTACAAATTGTGACGGGATTGGGGGTCAGAAGCTTGCACAGTTAGCACTGACCCCGGGACAGATAAGGCAGGTGTGCAAAGAAAACTTGGCACTAATCCTGAAAAACTGAAAATGAATCCGCGACTGGAGCATGGGTTGTGCGAAGTGGACATAGGCGACGACACAGCTCTGCGACCTACCTTCATAAGCAGTACATTGCCCGACGAAACTAAGAATTCTCTAGTATAATTGCTCAAGGAGTTTCGGGATGTCTTTGCTTGGGATTATAGTCAAATGCCGGGACTCAATATGGGATTAGTAAGCCACCACCTCCATGTGCATCCAGCATCAGAGCCAAATAAGCAAAAGCAACGAATATTTCATCTGGATCTGGAAGTATGGATTAAGGCAGAGGTGGAAAAGTTGCTGAAAGCAGGGTTCATCAAGCCAACCCAACATCCGACATGGATCGCAAGCATTGTGCCTGTAAGAAAGAAGACCGGGCAGATCCGCGTATGTGTAGACTATCGCGATCTCAGTAAAGCCTGTCAAAAACATGACTTCCCTCTACCCAACATTGACACCATGGTGGATGCAACCTTAGGACACGAAATTTTCTCACTAATGGATGGATTCAGCGGGTATAACCAGATTAAGATGGCACTGGAAAATGCTGAGAAAATTGCTTTTCGCACCCCAATGGGGAATTTCCATTATACAGTCATGCCATTTGGACTTAAAAATGTCGGGGCTACGTATCAACGTGCCATAACAACTATATTTCATGACTTGATGCATAAAACTGTGGAGGACTATGTGGATGATTTGGTGGTAAAATCCAGAGCCGTGCAGGGTCATGTGGATGATTTGAGAAAGGTACTATAGTGGTGTCGGGAATATAAGTTGAAGATGAATCCTCTGAAATGCGCTTTTGAAGTACCAGAAGGAAAGTTCTTGGGGTATGTAGTACATCGGCAGGGGATTGATATGGATCCAACAAAGGCTAAGGCAGTATTGGAAATGGCTCCACCCATAACTCGCAAAATGTTGAAAACTTTTATGGGGAAAATATCTTATCTGAGGAGGTTTATCCTAGCACTGGCAGAGGTAACTCACCCACTCATGCCTTTATTAAAATAAAAGTCTGTATATAGTTGGGGAGAAGAACAACAAGAGGCCTTTGAGAAAATCAAGAGAATTCTGGCATCCCCAAAAACAATGATAGCGCCCGAGTCAGGGAAACCTTTGATAATGTATCTTACTTCCACCAATAAGTCTGTAGGAGCTCTGCTGGCCCAGGAGCATGAAGGGGAAGATAAACATGTTTACTATATCAGTCGAGTGCTCAAGGGACCAGAGTCGCGATACATATCGTTAGAAAAACATTTTCTCGCTTTAGTATTCGCGGCTCAGAAATTCAAATATTATTTACTGCCACATCCATTGGAGCTAATCACCAAAAGTGACCCCATACGGTATCTACTCATAAAGCCCATACTCAGTGGAAGAACTGCTCGATGGCTGTTAGCACTATATGAATATGAGATCACATGCTCTAGATCGAAAGTAGTAAAAAGTCAGGCCTTGTCGGATTTACTAGCTTTATTTCTTGGTGGAGCTGAGCCCAAAGTGGAGGAGGTGGGAGTAGCGAATACAGCACAAAGCGCGAAATTTATTTTAGAATTCGATGGTTCATCCACAGAAAAGGGAGGTGGGGTCGGCTTCGTATTAAGGAATGAGGAAACAAAAGAGGAATTAGTCATGACTTACAAACTTGATTTTCCTTGTACCAACAACATTGCTAAATACGAAGGGTTGGCGCTGGAATTGATGATGGCTCGGCAGCTGAAGGCAAGAATACTTCATGTAAGAAGAGATTCCAAACTGGTCATTAAGCAGGTTAAAGGGGAGTACGCTGTCAAAGAATCCCATCTTGTGTCTTACAGAACCGCTATCCGTCAGATGATAGAAAGCTTTGAGACTGTGAGTTTTCAACACGAGCCGCGAGAGGGCAACCGACGATCCGATGCATTGGCGACATTGGGCTCGCGACTACATTTCCAGGGAAAAGAGTCTTCTGTGCAAGTAGTGTGAAGAACGAACTCTGTGGTCAGTAGCGGGAAGGAATCAGAGGTGTATGAAAAACATGATTGGAGAGCACAGATAGTACAAGCTCTACTAAAAAATGATAACAATGCCTTGATATGAGAATACCATATCATAAAAGGCGTGTTATATTACAGAGCAGCCAGAGGAATTCTAGCCAGATGCGTAGCAATAAACGAGATAGAAGAACTGCTACAGAAAATCCACAAGAAAATATGTGGTCAAGCGGATGTCAGTCTCTATCGAGTTTTGCAGCGTGAAGGTTTCTTATGGCCAGGTATGAAGGATGATGCAGTCAAGTTGCAAAACAACTGTCGGAACTGTAATGCATATCCCTCCGCGAGCGAAGGTAATGTGGCAGACATGATAGACTAGTGGGACAAATATGTGCATTATCTGAAAGAAGGGGGTTTTGCCTGAAAAAGATCAGCCGTAGTTCAGAAAATTGGCCTCACAATTTGTCTTACAAGAGGGAAGATTGTTCCGTAAAATTTTTCAAGGAAGGCTGATGAGATGTGTAAGCGAGGAAGAGGCAGGGGAAGTATTGAAACAAACTCACGAGTTCGGTCACCAAGGCCCTAGAAAAATGTTTCAACAGCTACTATCAGCCGGGTATTACTGGCCAACAATGGAAAGAGACTGTAGTGATTTTGTCAGAAAATGCCATGTATGTCAGGTACACGAGGATCTCATTCATGCTCCAGGAACTGAATTGCACAGTTTGGCTACCCCCTAGCCTTTCCACACTTAGGCACTGGACATAATTGGACTAATCACGCCGCAGGCTCAAGGACATGTGTGGATTTTAGTAGCAATAGAATTTTTCATAAAGTGGGTGGAGGCTATTCCACAACGATGGATGACAACAGACAATGTGGTTTGATTCATAAAGGAAAAATTCATCTGTCGATTTGGGATACCGAAGGTGATACTGTCAGATAATGGGACTCCTTTTGTCAATAGTAAAGTCGCAGATTTGTTGGGGAGATACTTAGTAATTCATCACAAGTCCACGCCTTACTATCCAAAAGGAAATGGACAAACTAAAGCCTCTAATAAAGCGTTAAGTCGAATCATGTCCAGATTGGTGCATGATAATCAGAAAAAATTGGTGGAAGAGCTTCAAATAGCACTGTGGGCGCATCAAACCGCATACCAGAGTGCGACAAACATGACCCCTTATGCACTGGTCTATGGGGCGGAGGCTATGCTACCAGCGGAGCTAGAGGTGGCTGCTAAAATGCTGGCATGCAAAAGCACTTTAGAGGACAGGTTATTAGAGATAGAAAAATTGGAGGAAACAAGAGCAGAAGCCTTTACAAATTAGAAAGAATACAATAAGATACAAACAAAGAGCTACAACAAAAAGGTACGATACAGATGGTTCAAAGAGGGGGATAAAGGGTAAGTAAATTTGAAGCTAAATGGGAAGGTCCGTATGTGATTGTAAGTGAAGGCAGTAATGGGTATTATAGAATGGAGCATGAAGTTACTCGCGAGAGGGTTGGACCTATTAATATGAAATGGATTAAATTGTATCAAGCATAAAGACATATAACATCAAATAAAGTAGCCTGAATGAATAAAGCATGTTAGAGTTACTATCATAGCATGGGAATATCCATCAAAAATGTGATTATAGTTAGAACATAAAAAGTACATACATCATGAAGAAAAAAAGGGGGGGCTAGAAAAGGTTTCGGGTGATGGGATCTGATAACTTCAAACCCTCATGCTCCTCCAAGTATAGACGAGCCCGCTCAGAATGATCAGCCGCATCTTGAAGCTTCTTGTGATCTTCCTCGAGAAGTTCTAACTGCCTGTGAGCTTCTGCAATCTCAGCCTGCTTCCTTTGACGAGCATCCCGATCCTTCAGCTCAACAAGATAATGATCGTAAAGCCTCTGGATAACATTTAAACGGGTCTCCCACCAAGACACATCCATCCCAACTTTTTTCCAGTCCTTTATATGAGCTTGACATCTCAGAAAGGTGTCGGGAACAAGATCCTGAATGGAACTCTCAGAAAGGGTCCTAAACATATCTGCAACAAGCTGGAGGTGGAAGGCTTGCAGGAGAGGCTCATGAATTTCCGGGCAAGCAAAAGTCTCTGGATGAGCTGCCTCAATCTGATCTAACACGGGGATGTCGCGAGAATAACAAAGCCAGTGGTGCCAAGGTACTGACAATAAGGAAGCAACATCATAGACAAGAGCATGGTCGCGAGATACAGGCTCACATGAGGAAGAGGCATGGTCGCGAGAGGTAGGCTCGCGAGGATTTGGAACAGAGGCGCGAGATGGGGATGGAGGTACCTTTATATGCGAATCAGTAAGTGTGGCTGAAGGAAGTACAGTTTGACCTTCAGAAATTCTCCGAACATCGTGAAGTAGCTCGTTGATCATTTCTTGGTCTTCAGAGTTCATCTCTAAAAAAAAATACACATGTTAAATATCATATTAAAGTACTCAGAATCAAATGGAAGGATGAAGTGGTAAAAGGGCTACCTTCCTCAACCTCTGGGATAATGTTGCCAAAGATAGATTTCTCAATACTAGGACAGTCTGCTAGTGTTGCAGAAATATCGGATGCAATGTCACCACCAAGAGGCTGCAAGTGACTGTCATCAATGTTTTGATCTTCTGCTTCGTCATTACTAGCAATGACCTCAAGAGAAACAGGAACTGAAGGAAGTTTGGGAGAAGCCTCGCGAGCTACTATAGCATCCTCATTTTCGCGACCTGAGGATACCTCGCAATTTGCTTCTGGAGTAGAAGTCGTGGAAATTACACTGTCACGAAATGAAGAAGAATTGTCATCATCCCCATCCTCTTCAAGAGTAAGCTGAGGAGACTTGTTGAGCAATGAGTTGATGGTGAGGTGGTCCTCATCATCATTAGTTGAAGCTACAACATAGGGGATAGAATGAAGGCCACCCCCAAGAGAGGATGGAACACGCAGGGAGTTTGTCTCGCGGGAGCCTAAAAAGAGAAAATGTGAAGTGTTAGGAGCATGAACTCTAAACAGAAAAGCAAAGTCATGATAGAAACTCACTCTGGGAAAGAACCGTCCTGGGAAGATCAGAGAGGATACTGGTAACTTATGTTTCTTCCGTATCATATTCGGCTCTCAGATCCTCCACCACGCGAGCAACAGTATCTAGCAAAGTGGAGGTCGTATCAGCCTTCCGTTTATTCTTCAGCTTGGCCAAAGCAAGCTTGTGCCTCGCAGCTAAAGATGCCTCCTTTAAGGCTGGATCTGAGGCGCTCTCATGGGAGATGTCATGGTTGGATTTGCGCTTCCGCACCAAGGGAGCTTCCTCTGAACTAGGAGTCTCTCCAGCTACATGGGTCTTGGAGACTTTGGAGAGAGTTCTTTTCCTCTTCGCGAAAGGCACATCATCCAATGCTGCAACAGACAGGTTTTTAAGATGGACAGAAAAGGGGACATGATCCAATGAATCAGTAGAAGCACTGATGATACTTATAGTCTGGGCACTAGAACGCTGTAGAAGAGAAGGGAAGTTAATATTGACACAGGAAAACACATAACATAACAAAGGAAAGAAGAGTTAGGAAAATTTACAAGACATCGCGTAATGGGCTCCTTGTAGATAGACTGCTTGCGAATTGGCTCCTCACGAACAGATGATCTCGCGGGAGGAACCTCCTCACGAAGAGAACGCTTGCAAGTCACCTTTTTGGACTTATGTGGATGAGTGGACTCAGCATGAGGTTTAGGTGTAGGCTTACCCATGACCTTGCGAAGCTTCAGTGAAGGATCCGCAATGTATACTGGAACAGGTACGGGAACGGGAAGAGTTTTAGCCATGAAACTTTAGAACCTCACCAACTGCTCCTGCCAGAAGTCACTATAGACCATGGTCACTCCACCTCTGCGAGTGCCTGGCTGGATGAAGATGACTGTAGAAAATACGCGAAGGCTCATCTCAATGGATTCGCGAAAAGCAATAAAGCACCTATCAAAGTTGTCCTCGCGATGTAAAGGAAGTGGAGGGGGAATGGCCTGATCAAAGCCTAACTGCCTGGCCACACGTGAAGGGTTATAGGAGGTAACTGTGTCGAAAGTCTCACTAAAAATGGGAAGGTGACACTTATGGGTGATGGCCAAGAAGATGAGATGGTCATCTACGACAATGTCATAGGAGACTATTTCTTCCTTTGGGTAAAAGTCGGGAGAATAAAAACCCTCAAGAGGAGTGGCGTATGGACACCAAGAAAATTCGTAAAAATTATCAATAAAAGAGGCAAGGGTTTTTAAAGAAAAGAGAGAGGTCCAGCGGGTAGCCCGCGATTTTAAAGAAGTAGAGGTGTTGGTCTCTGAAGTTTGAGGAGAAAAGGAAGCAGGAATGGGAGCATAGCTGGGAAAACGCTCAAAAAGAAACAAGGTAAGGAAGGTACCTAAAATATGAGTACTAATTTCATACCTACCCAAGGAGCGGGCGAAGTCATTCGCAAGCGTGTCCAGCTACGAGTACAGGGTACCAAGGAAGAGGGGGGCCAAGGCAATGCGCACTCCTCGCAACAGCATGCCGGCTAGTAGAAACACCATGCGGCTAGGACCATCCTCTGGCTTGCCTTGAAAGATGTAATGGTCAAACCAGTATGTGAGGAATCCTGCCAGCTCTAAGGGACCATTGAATTGAGGGACAGGAGCAGACTCGCGATCCTGACCAGGGGCTAGTTTTCGCGAAGAGTACTCGCGAAAGAAATGATGGCACCAGGCTGAGTAGGACAGCTTCGGGCGACTAGATATGGCTTGTTCAGGAAGGAGTACGCCCTTTTCAAACCAACTGTCTCGCTTCCAAGCGTACTTGCCACAGTCGCGAAGTTGGTTAAGGATCTTCTTATCCTCTAGATCAACTAAGGGCGCCTTGATGGGGTACGAGTTAAGGACGGGGAGCCGAAATAGAACCACCAAATCTTTTAAGGTGGGTGTGAACTCGCCCCAGGAAGCTATGAATGTATACGATAAGCTACTCCATCGCGATATCAGAGTATTCAGCGCATCCACATCGCGAAGGACATAGAAGTCCGAAAATTGCTTAATGGATTCGAGGATGCCAGCCTCAGCAAGAATGGCATGATGGTGGTCCTAACTAAGAATATGGTTGGACCACATCTTCCAGTCAGTAATAGGGGCTACATGTCCTTCATATTTAATAAAGGAAAATGGTGCATCACCTCTTTCAATGGCGAGGCGAGGAACAAAAAGATGAGGGATAAAGACATGTTCTGCTTCATGGTCTGGGTCAAGGGTAAGAGGAGAGTTTGCAATGACTTGAGAAGAAAGTGTGCGAGTGGATTCCCAGAAGTTATCTTGAGAATCAAGGAATGGTGCTTTCTTCCACTCTGAGGCATCTGGAACAGATAGAGTAACCCCAAATGGAGGTGCGAGAAGCTTGGGAGTGAAAGTTTTTGTCATTTTGGAACTACACTTGCGAGAAGTATTTAAAGTGGATGAGTATACGCGAAGGGAATGAGATACGGGGAAAGAAGTGCAAATGAAGGGGTTGGGAAGAAGAGCTCTGAGGAAAATATAAGTTATGAGTGGGGAAAATGACATGAGCAAAATATATAGGGCTTGGGCGCGAAAACCGAAACGGCACAATAAATGTACGAGGAAGGCAAAAAGTTGCATAGCCAAGTGCACTAAAAAAGTCGCGGATTCGCAAGGGTGGACAAATTGGAAAAAGCAAGAGGAGAAAGGGCAAGGTAAAAATAAGTACATGCATGCAATCGGCTGAAAACAACAAAAAAATGGTAAGAGAAGTTCGCGGATTGGATTGAGGCTCGCAAGATGAGGTAAGAAACTTCTTTCGCGAGGGGAAAAACAAAAAATGACATGGGGAAAAACAGCTTGCAAAAAAAGATACAAAGTACACTAATTCGTGAGACACAGGTTATTGCACTTTAATACTTGGCCAAGTATCAAAGCACAATGGGGAAAAATGTAAGGGGTGACTCGCGAAAAGGGTAATCCGCAAGGATTGACTTATTTTGGGGAAATGGCCCAAGGTTTGGTTTATTTGGGAAATTGGCCCAAATAAAGGATTATTTGGGAAAATGACTCAAATAAGGTTTATACGCGAGAGCTTGCATTATACAGAGGGAGGTATGAGAGACTGATGTGTTTATAGCTCACATCTGAACTCATAGCCCTATATGTTGCTCGCGTAGGGAATACTATTTAGAAATCTGGGGAAATGCTTGGGATATGTAAATAGTGGGTCGCGACCCTATTTACACCATTCTAAGCAAAAAGTACCTTAGAGAGGACGATAGTACTCAGGGGGTCATGAAAAAGGTATGCATGCAAAAGGTCATGACCCAGGAAAGCTATAGCATCATGATTCCTTGGCTAAGGAAAAATTAGATCTGCGATGAAATGGCGCGGATCACAAGGCGCTGGGTATAGTATGATCCGCGGAAGGGATTACGCGAATCGGTATCGCGTAGTCGAGGTCGCGAGATGATATTGTGTAGGGTATTTATGGCAAGGATTGGTATTTCAGGATCCATGTCGCGAGATAATGATGACGTGGCAAAAGACAATCCGCGAGGATCTACTGGACTCTTACGTCTATAAATAGAGGAGCTAGAGCTCACTTGAGGAGGACTTTTGGGGACTAAGGGAGAGAAATTTCTAGAGAGAGAAAGTATTTCGAAATCATTTGCAACTGTTATTTTCTTTCCATTTCTCTTTCGTTTCTCTGTAAAGCAATCAAAAAACAATAAAAACACAAACACCATTATTTGCCTGAGGATCTTGTGTAGAAACTATCTCTAAATCATTTACATCACGAACCCCCTACACATTATAATTAAAAAAACTCTTTTAACAAGTACTAAATACTAAAATAAAACATAAAAACTTAAATGTATCAAATCTATTTCCAGTTGTAATATCAGTAATACCAATTGCAGAAAACAAAGTTAAATAATTAACTGTTATATATGTAGCAAAATAGATGTCAAATGCTACATCTCTACGACCAAATGTAGCATTTGTACCCCCTATCCAAATATACTTATGAATCTTAGTTTTGAGACAAATCTAAATGAATTATATTTCCAAATAGCATCCCAAACATGTTTGAAAAAACAAAAATTAAAAAACTTTCTCTCCTCAAAAGTTTGTACAAAACCCTAAATGGATAAACCACAAGTTTGGAGGTAAGATACGGTAACCCTATCAATACCCTATCTTAGTTTTTATTTTAGGGATTCAAACACAACAACATTGCTTTAACCAAATGCAGCATTGCTACAATCAAATGTAGCATTTTTTTAACCAAATGCAGCACCGTTATGTTTTTAAATGTTTTGAATTATACCCTAATTGAACTCTCAAGGTGTAAGGATATTCATGGAAACCATTATAATTAAAAAAACCCTTTTAACAAGTACTAAATACTATCCTAAAATATAAAAACTTAAATGTAACAACTTTACTTCCAATTGTACCATCAGTAAAACCAAATGCAGAAAACAAAGTAAAACAGTTGACTGTAATGTTTGTAGCAAAATAGATGTCAAATGCAGCATCTCCACATCCAAATGTAGCACGTATACCCCCTATCCTAATATACTTATGAATTTTAGTTTTGAGACAAATGTATATGAAATATATTTTCAAATAGAATTGCAAACATGTTTGGAAAAATAAAAATTAAAAAAATTTCTCTCCTCAAAAAGTTTGTACAAAACCCTAAATGAATAAACCACAAGTTTGGAGGTAATGTAAGGTAATCCTATCAATACCCGATCCTAGTTTTTATTTTAGGGATTCAAACACTGCAACATTGTTTTAACCAAATGCAACATTGTTATAGCCAAATGCAGTATTGTTTTAACCAAATGCAGCATCGTTATGTTTTTCAATGTCCTGAATTATACCCTAATTGAACTCCCAATGTGTAAGGATATTAATGAAAACCATTATTATCACGCCCCGATATTTCTTGGGTTCTGGAACGGGTCCGAGAAAGGAAGGAAATTACGAAGTGAGGAATAAATAAACAAAATCGAACAAAAACAGTTTCCGTTTTTGCCTACTTCCGTGACCCCGACTAAAACTTTGGACTTTAAAAAATAATTTTGAGTGGATTCAAAAGCTTTTGGCACTTTAAAAGTCGGTGGGGTGCTAAAATGAAAACCGGGGGCAAAACAGTCATTTTATCGCAAATTTTTATGAAACGAAACATTTCTAAGTTTATTAATGTAATATTGAATCAGTCTATAGGGGTTGAATGTAGTTTTTCAAAATTCAAAAAATTGTAGTGTAAAGGTGGTAACTCGCGACAAGTTTAATCCGCGAGGATTTATTTATCTGGGATATGGCCCAATGTTTGGTATATTTGGGGAAACCGGCCTAAGTAAAAGATTAATTGGGAGATTGACCCAAATAATTGATTACTTGGGAAAATAGCCCAAATAAAGTTTCACGCGAGAGCTTGCATTATACAGAGGGAGGTATGAGAGGCTGATGTGTTTTATAGCTCGCATCAGAAACTCATAACCTTATATGCTGCTCGCGTAGCGAGTACTATTCAGAATCTAGGGGAAATGCTTGGGATGAGTAAATAGTGGGTCGCGACCTTATTTACATCATCTTAAACAAAAGTAGCTTAGAGAGGTCGATAGTATTCAGGGACATGACCAAGGCATGCATGATTGGTCATAACCCAACAAAGCTATAACAACATCCTTGGCTAAGGATAAATCAGATCCACGATGAAATAGGCGCGGATCACAGGTCACGGAGCACAGTATGATCCGCGCATGGGATTACGCGAATATGTTTCGCGTAGTCAAGGGCGCAAGATGATACTATGCAAGATATTTATAGTGCGGATTGGTACGCAGGAACCATGTTGCGAGACAGGTGCTGACGTGGCAATACAAATCCGCGAGGACTACTGGACTCTCGCGTCTATAAATAGAAGTGCAAGAGCTCACTTCAGGGGGACTTTTTAGAGAGATCAAGAGAGAGAAATTCCTAGAGAGAGAAAGTATTTTGTAAACACTTGTAACTACCATTTTCTCTTCCATTTCTCTGTAAAAGGAAATCAAAAGCAATAGAAGCATAATTGCCGTTATTTTACTGACGAACTTGTGTAGAAACTATCTTTGCATCATCTAAATCTTGCGAACCCCTACATTAAAGGTGACTCCGGTGGGGAGAAGATGTCTTCTACACAAGTAGAGCCTCGTCAGACTCGCCGGAGAGGTCGTCGACTGACCCGTCACACTGAGCAAACTGAAGAGGAAACAGCTGCACAGACACAAGGAGTTGAACCAGTCTCACCAATGCGAAGACAGCGTCGTCACGCAAATGTTGGTGCAGATCAGGCTGAAACTCCTCTGATGATAGAACTAGTACAGAATTCAGCAGAAATACCATCAGCTCTACTACAAACTCTTCTCAGCATCCAAGAAACGCAAAAGGCTATACTTCATTTGATGGAGGCCTTGCGCATTTCAGCACCAAATCTGGAATCACCACGGATGGATAATCAAGCCATACTAGAATTATCAGCACATGAGCTTTTTCGAGAGGCACCACAGGCGCGACCAGAGACACTGGAGAAAAAGTCATATATCACCAAAGAGCAGCTGCAGGCTATGTTGAACGAGAATTCTGAAATAGGGGAAGTGGAAATTGCCCCACTGTACCATCCCAACATTATGGCTTTGCCTTATCCGGAGGATTATGGAACACCAAGTTTCCATCAATTTGATGGCAAGAAGGGAAATGCAAGAGAGCACATATCCAGGTTCGCGGATGCCCAGGAACAACGAGTATTTGAAACTTAGAGAATTCTCCAAGTCTCTAACTGGAACTTTATACACATGGTATAATGGTCTCACTCCAGCTTCGGTGTCCAGTTGGACATATATGGTGCTCAAATTCTACACCAAGTTCTTTCAGGCAGACGAGGAAGTCTCGATGATTTCACTTACAAGGCAAAGACAACGCTTTGGGGAAGAAGCAGCGATCTATGTCAGGAGATTTCGTGAGGCTGCTCTGCAATGCCATGAGCCAATTTCCGAACTGCAATTGATCAAAATTTGTATAGAAGGAATGCTTCGGGAATACATAGTACATTTGGTCAATCACTAGTTCAAGACTTTTTCTGCTCTTGTTGATAATGCCCGAAGATTGGGAGAAGTTTTGGCTCCCCCAACACGACCAAATATCAGTACTAGGCGGGTGCCAATGGTAGCAGCAACGCAAAATGAAAGGCCCAAGGAAGAGCATGCCAGGAGATCTGAACCACCTCCCTTACCCTTCAGTGAAAAAGAGGCAGTCGCTTTGCTGAATCAATGGATCGCAGATCATGTAATATCGTTACCTCCAGTGCAAAATGTGCTGCCAAGAGAGGAAAGGATGAAGAACAACTATTGTCCCTATCACAGGACTGTGCGGCATTCCCTGATGAGCTGTTGGGCGTTTCGCAGATTGGTACACCGGAAAATAGCATCAGGAGACTTGGAAGTGGCGAAGAATGTAGTTCATGAGCCTTTCCCTGCACATGTGGCTGTGGTAACCGCCAGAGATAGTACTGAGGATGTGGCCAATGCCGCCAAGTATGAATGTCTGCCAGTGCGTGAAGCCAAGGAAAATGCTAAAATAGACGTCTTCTTCAATTAACTCCCAATACTAGAACATGTGAATGAATTCTTGAAAGAATAAACAGTTGCCGCACTCAATCATACCATTGTGATTCCGCAATGTGAGAAAGCCTCCAGTAAGATCACATTTTCCGAAGCAGACAGACAAGGGCCTTTCCTCCACAATCGGCCCCTATATGTACCAGCCACTGTAAACGGTCGGGAGATGAAACGAATATTCTTGGATGGGGGAGCGTCAATCAATTTGATCCCACTGGCCATTTTGCGAATGATCAGCTTTCCTGAAAGCAAGATCGTGAATCATACTATTGAAGTTACTGATTTTAATGGAGACCACCAGGCCACTATGGGATTCGCGACATTGGACCTCAAAATTGGGAAGATCAGGGGGCCCACCAAATTTCATGTCATCAAAGGGGAACCCCCATATCAATTGTTGCTGGGCAGACCATGGCTGCATGCATATGGCGTAGTGTCGTCATCCTATCATCAAGTGATGAAAGCCAATTGGGGAGAAGGAGTAATGACTGTAAAGGCATCTAAGAGCCCTTTCTGCGCATCCGAGGCCCATTTTGCAGATGCAGTCTATTTCTCAAAGTATAGTGAGGAAGATGGGCCCGACGTCATTGCCACACCGTTACCAGAATGGAATGAACTGGAAGATAGAAGTTTAGCTAAACGGAAGCTCAAAGAGGTGAGCTGGTCACGGGTCAAAATGCCCGATGAACGAGTAGTATACAAATTATGACGGGATTGGGGGTCAGAAGCTTCCACAGTTGGCACTAACCCCGGGATAGATGAGGTTATACAAAGAAAACTTGACACTGATCCTGAAGTACTGAATGTGAATCCACGACCAGAACATGGTTTGTGTGAAGTGGACATAGGCGATGGCACGGATCCGCGACCTACCTTCATAAGCAATCCGCTGCCTGAAGATATTAAGAATGCTCTGGTAGAATTGCTCAAAGAATTTCGAGATGTCTTTACTTGGGACTATAATCAAATGCTAGGACTCAATGTTGGATTGGTAAGCCACCATCTTCATGTGCATCCCGCATCAGAACCAAAGAAACAAAAGTAACGAGTATTTCATCCCGACTTAGAGATACAAATTAAAGCAGAGGTGGAAAAGTTGCTGAAAGCAGGGTTCATCAAACCAACCCAACATCCGACCTGGCTCGCGAACATTGTGCCCGTAAAGAAGAAGACCGGGCAGATACGCGTATGTGTAGATTATCGTGATCTCAATAAGGCCTGCCCTAAAGATGATTTCCCCCTACCCAACATTGACACCATGGTGGATGCAACCTCGGGACACTCAATTTTGTCGTTAATGGATGGATTCAGTGGGTATAACCAGATTAAGATGGCGCCGGAAGATGCTGAGAAAACTGATTTTCGTACCCCAATGTGGAATTTCCACTATACAGTCATGCCCTTTGGGCTTAAAAATGTCGGGGCTACGTATCAACGCGCTATGACAGCCATATTCCATGATTTGATACATAAAACGGTGGAGGACTATGTCGACAATTTGGTGGTAAAATCCAGAACCGTATAAAATCATGTGGGTGATTTGCGAAAAGTACTGCAACGATGTCGCGAGTATAATTTGAAGATGAATCCCCTCAAATGTGCCTTTGGAGTATCAGAAGGAAAGTTCTTGGGGTGTGTCGTACATCGGCATGGCATTGATATGGACCCGACAAAGGCCAAAGCAGTATTAGAAATGGCTCCACCCACAACTCGAAAAATGTTGAAAACTTTTATGGGGAAGATATCTTATCTGAGGAGGTTTATCCCGGCGCTGGCAGAAGTAACTCACCCACTTATGCCTTTGTTGAAAGAAAAATCTGTATATAACTGGGGGGAAGAGCAGCAAGAGGCTTTTGAGAAAATCAAAAATATTTTGGCATCACTAAAAACAATGGTAGCGCCCGAGTCAGGAAACCCGTTGATAATGTATCTCACTTCCACCAATAAATCCGTGGGAGCTCTGTTGTTCCAGGAACATGAAGGGGAAGAAAAACCTGTCTACTATATCAGTCGGGTACTCAAAGGACCAAAGTCGCGGTACACATCGTTGGAAAAGCACTGTCTCGCTTTAGTATTCGCAGCCCATAAATTCAGACATTATTTACTGGCACATCCATTAGAGCTAATCACAAAAAGTGACCCCATACGGTATCTGCTCACGAAGCCCATACTCAGTGGAAGAACTGCTCGGTGGTTATTAGCACTATCTGAATATGAGATCACATTTTCTAGACCGAAAGCATTAAAAAGTCAGGCCTTGTTAGATTTGCTAGCTTTATTTCCTGGGGGAGCTGAGCCCAAGGTGGAGGAGATAAGAGTGGCAAGTGTGGCACAGAGCGCGGAATTCACTTTAGAGTTCGATGGTTCATCCACAGAAAAAGGAGGTGGAGCTGGTTTCGTACTGAGGAATGAAGAAACAAAAGAGGAATTAGTCATGGCCTACAAACTTGACTTTCATTGTACCAACAACATTGCCTAGTATGAAGGATTGGCGCTGGGGTTGATGATGGCTCAGTGGTTGGGGGCAAGAATACTTAATGTCTAAGGAGATTCCAAGTTGGTCATTAAGCAGATTAGAGGGGAGTATGCTGTCAAGGAACCTCATCTGGTGTCTTACAAAACCCTTATCCGTCAGATGATAGAAGGCTTTGAGACTGTGAGTTTTTAGCACGAGCTGAGAGAAGGTAACCGACGATCCAATGCATTGGCCACATTGGGCTCGTGACTACATTTACATCGATCAGAGTCTTCTGTGCAAGTAGTGCGAATAACCAACTCTGTAATCAGTAACGGGAGAAAATCAGAAGTATATGAAGAGCATGATTGGAGAGCGCAAATAGTACAGGCTCTACTAAAACATGATAACAATGCCTTGAGGCGAGAGTACTAGATCATAAAAGGCGTGTTATATTACAGATCGGTTGGAGGTATTCTAGCCAGATGCGTGGCAATAAATGAGATAGGAGAACTGCTACGAAAGGCTCACAAGAAAATATGTGGTCAAGCAGACGTCAGTATCTATCGAGTTTTGCAGCGAGAAGGTTTCTTTTGGTCAAGTATGAAGGATGATGCAGTGAATTTACAAAGTAGCTATCGGAACTGTAATGCATATCCATCCGCGAGCGAAGGTAATGTAGCAGACATGATAGACTGGCGGGACAAGTATGTGCATTACTTGAAAGAAGGGATTTTGCCTGAAAAAGATCAACCGCGGTTCAGAAAATTGGCCTCGTGATTTGTCTTAGAGGAGGGAAAATTGTTCTGAAAGAGGTTTGAAGGAAAACTGATGAAGTGTGTAAGTGAAGAAGAGGCAGGTGAAGTATTGAAACAGGTCCACGTTTTTGGTCATCAAGGCCCTAGAAAAATGTTTCAACAGATGCTATCATCCGGGTATTACTGGCCAATAATGGGAAGGGACTACAGTGATTTTGTCAGGAAATGTCATGTGTGTCAGGTGCACGGGGATCTCATCCATGCTCCGGGAGCTGAATTGCACAGTTTAGCTACACCCTGGCCTTTCCATACTTGGGCACTAGACATAGTCGGGCCAATCACCCCACAAGCTCAGGGACAAACATGGATTTTAGTGGCAACTGAATTATTCACAAAATGGGTAGAGGCTTTCCCACTGCGACGGACGACAGCAGACAATGTGGTTCAATTCATAAAGGAAAATATCATTTGTCGATTTGGGATACCAAAAGTGATACTGTCAGATAATGGGATGCCTTTTGTTAATAGTAAGGTCGCAGATTTGTTGGGGAGATACTCAGTCATTCATCACAAGTCCACACCTTACTATCCAAAAGGAAATGGACAGGCTGAAGCCTCTAACAAAGTGTTAATTCGAATCTTGTCCAGGCTGGTGCATGATAATCAAAAGAAATGGGTGGAGGAGCTTCCAATAGCGCTATGGGTGCATCGAACCGCATATCGAAATGCGACAAACATGACCCCTTATGCATTAGTCTACGGAGCAGAGGCTGTGTTACCAGCAGAACTAGAAGTGGTTGCTAAAATGTTGGCAACTAAAAGCAAATTGGAAGACATGCTACTAGAGATAGAAAAATTGGAGGAAACAAGAGCAGAAGCCTTTGTAAATCAGAAATAGTACAATAAGAGGCAAGCAAAGAGCTACAACAAAAGGGTATGGTACAGATGGTTCAAGGAGGGGGACAGAGTGTTGAAAGTGGTACCGGCAATCATGAGGGGACAAAGGGTAAGAAAATTTGAGGCTAAGTGGGAAGGTCCGTATGTGATTGTAAGTGAGGGCAGCAGTGGATATTACAGGATGGAGCATGAAGTCACTCGCGAGAGGGCTGGACCTCTGAATGTGAAATGGATTAAATTGTATCAAGCATAAAGGCATTGCAGATTATGTTGCTATAAAAATATGTTTCAAATAAAGACAAAGCATCAAACAAAGCATCCCATGTGTATAAAGCATGTCAAAGTTACTATCACAATACAAGGATATACAACAAAAATATGGTTACAAGTAAAGGACAACCTAATATATATATATAATAATACAAATGATGGGCTAGAAAAGGTTTCGAGTGATGGGATCTGACAACTTGAAACCCTCATGCTCCTCTAAGTAAAGACGGGCCTACTCAAGATGCTTAGCTGAAGCCTGCAGATTCTTCTCATTCTCCTCAAGCAATGCTAACTGTCTGCGAGTCTCTGCAATCTCTGTCTGTTTTCTTTGAAGAGCATCACGACCCCTCAGCTCGACAAGATGGTGATCATAGAGTCTCTGAATGGCAGCCAGACGGGTCTCCCACCAGGACACATCCATCCCTACCTTCTTCCAGTCCTTTATACGGGTATGACATCTTGGAAGGGTACAGGGACGAGGTCCTGAATGGCAGTCTCTGAAAGGGTCCTAAATACATCTGCAACAAGCTGGAGGTGGACCGTCTGCAAGAGTGGCTCATGAACCTCCACATGAGCAAAAGTCTCTGGATGAGCTGCCTCTATCAGATCTAGCACCGGAATGTCACGCGGATAACAAAACCACTAACACCAAGGTATTGTCTCTGAAGAAACAGCATCATAAACAGGTGCAATAGCAGGCATTCGCGAAGTGGATGCAGGGTCGCGAGTAGACTCGGGAGGGTCAGAGGTAGAGGTGCGAGTAGGCTCGCGAGGATCCGGTACAATGACACGAGATAGGGATGTAGGTGCCTCTGTGTGTGCCATAACAGAAGTGTCCGAAGGGAATATTGTCTGACCCTCAGAAATCCTCTGAGCGTCATGGAATAGCTCATTAATCATCTCTTGAGTTTCGGAGTTTGTACCTAAAAAAAAAGGGGAAAAGGCGCATGTTAAAATAACATTTTGACAATAAGAGTCAAATAGAAGGACAAAGTAATAAAAGCAAATTATCTCCCTCACCTCCCTCAACCTCTGGGATATGGGTGCCAAAAATGGATCTCTCAATGCTAGGATGGTCTGCAAAGGTTGCAGCAACCTCGGATGCAAGATCACCATCGAGAGGCTGCAAATGCCTATCATCAAAATCTGGATCCACTGTTCCATCATCAACAGTCTTTGGGGAAAGAGGGATGGAAGGCAGTTTGGGAGAGGCCTCGCGAGACATTGTGGTCTCCTCAACCTCGCAATCTGGGGATATCTCGCGATCAGCTTCAGGGGTTGAAGTCGCGTAAATAACACTGTCATGAGAGATAGAGGAAGTATCATCATCCCCTTCTTCTTCGACAGTAGGCTGAGATGACTTGTTGAATAATGAGTTGATGGTGAGATGGTCCTCGTCATCTGATGAAGCTGCGACAGAATGAAGGCCACCTTCTGGAGAGGCTGGAGCATGCGGAGATAAAGTCTCGCGAGGGCCTAAAACAAGGATAAATGCGAAGTATTAAAAATAAAGGAATCAGAAGCAAAAAAAATGGAAATAAGTATTTAGAGAAAGAGTTGGAAGCTTACTCTGGGAGAGAACTGTCTTGGGTAAATCAGAAAGTATACTGGCGACTTCTGTCTCCTCTGCCTCATCTCCAATCCTCATTTCCTCGACCACGCGAGCAACAGTGTCAATCAATGATGAGGTCGCATCAGCCTTCTTTTTGTTCTTTAACTTTTCCAAAGCAAGCCTACGTCTTTCGTCCAGAGAGGCCTCTTCTGAGGTAAGGTCTGAAACACCAAGAGGTGGAATGACAGACGAAGATTTGTGTTTTCGCACCAAAGGGGCATCCTCTGAGCTAGGAGCATCTTCCGCTACAATAGTCTGCGAAACCTTGGAAAACTTCCTTTTCCTCTTCGCAAGAGGAACACTGTCCAGTACTGCTGCATCGGAAAGATTTTTAAGTCGAATAGATAAGGGAACATGGTCCAATAAATCAGTAGAGGCGCTGGTAGTACCTGTAGCTTGGGCATTGGAATGCTATAAGATGAGCAGAGGAGTTAGTAACAACATATGAAAATACATAATGCATCAAAGAAAAAAAAAGTTACAAATTTACCAGACACCTCGCGATAGGCTCCTCGCGGATAGGCTCCTTGCGATTAGGTTGTCTCGCGAGAGGAATCTCCTTGCGGAGAGACCGTTTGTGAATCACTGCCTTAGGTTTCTGAGGCTGTGAAGCCTGAGTATGTTGTTTTGGCGTTGATTTGGCCCTAACTTTATGAAGCTTCAAAGAGGGGTCTGCAATGAAGACTGAAACTGGAATGGGGACAAGGGGAGTTTCGGACATGAAACTCTAGAACCTTGCCAATTTCTCTTTCCAAAACTCTCCATAGGCCACAGTCATTCCGCCCCTACGAGTGCCTGGCTGAATAAAGATAACCGTGGAGAATATGCGAACACTCCTCTCAATGGATTCGTGAAATGCGATAAAGCACCTGTCAAAATTATCCTCGCAATATAGAGGAAGATGAGGGGGAATGGCCTGATCAAAGCCTAACTGCCTTGCTACATGTGAAGGGTTATAAGATGTGATAGAATCGAAGGTTTCGCTGAAAATAGGAAGGTGACATTTATGGGTAATGGCCAAGAAAATAAGATAATCATCTACCGCTATGTCATATGAAACTATCTCCTCCTTTGGGTAAAACTCAGGAGAATAGAAACCCTCAAGAGGAATGGCGTATGGACGCTAAGAAAAGTCAGAAAAATAGTAAATAAAGGAAGAAAGTGTTTGTGAAGACGAGAGAGAAGTCCAGCGGGTAGCCCGCGATTTCAAAGGGATAGGAGCACTGGCTTCTAAAGTTTGGGGAGAAAGGGAAGCAGGAATGGGAGCATAATTGGGGAAACGCTCAAAAAGGAAGAGGGTAAGGAATGTACCTGAAATATGGGTACTAATCTCGTACCTACCCAAAGAACGGGCAAAGTCATTGGCAAGGGCATCTAGCTGGGAGTACAGGGTGCCAAGAAAGAGGGGGGCTAAGGCAATACGTACGCCTCATGACAGCATGCCGGCCAGTAGGAACACCATGCGACTGGGGCCATCCTTTGGCTTGCCCTGAAAGATGTAACGGTCGAGCCAGTATGCGAGGAAGCCAACCAACTCTAAGGGGCCATTGAATTGAGGCCCAGCAGCAGACTCGCGATCTTCACCAGGAGCTGGCTTTCGCGAAGAGTACTCGCGAAAGAAGTGGTGGCACCAAGCAGAATAGGACAACTTCGGGCGACTGGATATGGTCTGCTCAGGAAGAAGTACGCCCCTATCAAACCAACTTCCTCGCTTGCAAGCGTACTTGCCACAATCGCGAAGTTGGTTAAGGATCTTCTTATCCTCTGGCTCAACTAAGGGCGCCTTGATAGGGCGCGAGTCCATGACAGGGAGCCGAAATAGAACTACCACATCCTCCAAAGTGGGTGTGAACTCGCCCCAGGAAGCAATGAAGGTGTGGGAAAATGTGCTCCAGCGCGAAATCAAAGTAGTCAGTGCGTCCACATCGCGACGGACATAGAAGTCCGAAAACAGCTCTATGGACTCAAGTATGCCAGCCTTGGCCAGGGTGGCGTGATGACGGTTCTGACTAAGAATGTGACTGGACCACATTTTCCAGTCAATAATGGGGGCAACATGTCCTTCATACTCAATAAAGGAAAATGGCTCGTCACCCCTCTCAACAAGAAAGCGAGGAATAGAAAGTGGGGGAGTAAAAGCAGCTCCTGCTTCATTATCAGGATCAAGAGTAAGCGGTTGGCTCGAAATAGAAGGAGAAGGAAGGTCTCTCGCTGATGCCCAGAATGTATCTTGAGAGTCTAAAAACGGTGCTTTCTTCCATTCTGAAGCATCAGGTACAGAGGGAGCAACCCCAGAAGAAGGTGCAATAAGTTTTGGTGTAGAAGTCTTTATCATGATAGAATAAAACTTGCGAATAAGCTTTGTTAAAACAAGGGGGTATGCGCGAAGAAGGAATGGGGTATGAGAAACGGGTGCAAAATAAAAGGCTTGAAAAACTGTGCTCTGAGGAAAATATAAGTTGTGAGAGGTGAAAATGACATGAGAAAATATATAAGGGTTAGGCGCGGAAACCGAAACGGCGCATTAAATGCGCGAGGAAGGCGAAAAGTCGCATGGCCAAGTGCATCAAAAAGAGTCGCGAATCAAAAAATATGAACAGTTTGGGAAAAACAAGAAAGATATGGGAAAAAGCGAAGTATGTACATACACAAGGTTGGCCGAAAAACAGATAAACTATAAAGGGAGTGTCGCGGAATTGATCGAGGTTCGCGAGAGGTAGCAAACATACTGCATCCGCGAAGGAAAAGGGAAAATGGCATGGGGAAAAGCGACTTTCGAACAAAAATATAAAGTATCATCATTTGCGAGTCACAGGTTATTGCACTTTAATACTTGGCTAAGTATCAAAGCGCAATGGGGAAAAAATGTAAAGGTGGTAACTCGCGACAAGTTTAATTCGCGAGGATTTATTTATCTGGGATATGGCCCAAGGTTTGGTATATTTAGGGAAACCGGCCCAAGTAAAAGATAAATTGGGAGATTGGCCCAAATAATTGATTACTTGGGGAAATAGCCCAAATAAGGTTTCACGCGAGAGCTTGCATTATACATAGGGAGGTATGAAAGGCTAATGTGTTTTATAGCTCGTATCAGAAACTCATAATCCTATATGCTGCTCGCGTAGCGAGTACTATTCAGAATCTAGGGGAAATGCTTGGGATGAGTAAATAGTGGGTCGCGACCTTATTTATATCGTCCTAAACAAAAGTACTTTAGAGAGGTCGATAGTATTCAGGGACATGACCAAGGCATGCATGATTGGTCATGACCCAGCAAAGCTATAACAACATCCTTGGCTAAGGATAAATCAGATTCGCGATGAAATAGGCGCGGATCACAAGTCACGGAACACAGTATGATCTGCGCATGGGATTACGCGAATCTGTTTCGCGTAGTCAAGGGCGCGAGATGATACTGTGCAAGATATTTATAGCGCGGATTGGTACGCAGGAACCATGTCGCGAGATAGGTGCTGATGTGGCAATACAAATCCGCAAGGACTACTGGACTCTCGCGTCTATAAATAGAAGTGCGAGAGCTCACTTCAGGGGGACTTTTTGGAGAGATCAAGAGAAAGAAATTCCTAGAGAGAAAAAGTATTTTGTAAACACTTGTAACTACCATTTTCTCTTCCATTTATCTGTAAAAGAAAATCAAAAGCAATAGAAGCATAACTGCCGTTATTTTACTGACGAACTTGTATAGAAACTATCTTCGCATCATCTAAATCTTGCGAACCCCTACATGCAAAATGTTGAGTTTTTTGGTGGTTGCTACAGTAATCACTGTAGCTGGTCGCATCTTCCTGCCCAGTACGCACGACATTTTTGAAAATCTCATATCTGGAGATACGGAGCACGGACGAGACGAGTTTTGTTGCGTTGGAAAGCTGACATCTTGAACTTGTATTTATTCTATTGAATCACTCGAGTTAATATATTTTGAAGTGAGTTATGTTTGTTTGAATGTGACTGTATATTTTAAACTTTTCATGTCGCGACTTTTTTTCGAAATTCATATTTTTTGGCTCGCTTACCGGAATTCATTTTCGTTTCTTTCTATGGGTTTCTTAAAGCCTCTTTTATCATATATATCTTCAGTTTTTGAGTGATGGTCCAAGCGCCTCGGTTTTGGCTCCCGAACTCGTGTCTTACTCATTTTTGTTTGATTTTGTTTAATTCTTCTGCGCTTCGTCATTCCCCTCGTATCTCAGACCTGTTTCGGAATTTGAGGAATATCGGGGCGTGACAATTATAATTAAAAAACACTTTTAACAAGTACTAAAAACTACCCTAAAATATAAAAACTTAAATGTAGCAACTCTACTTCCAATTGTAATATTAGTAAAACCAAATGCCAAAAACAAAGTAAAACAGTTGATTATTATTTATGTAGCAAAATAGATGTCAAATACATCATCTTTACATCCAAATGTAGCACTTATACCCCTTATCCTAGTATACTTATGAATCTTAGTTTTGACGCAAATCTATATGAAATATATTTCCAAATAGCATCGTAAACATGTTTGAAAAAACAAAAATTAAAAAACTTTTTCTCCTCAAAAGGTTTGTATAAAACCCTAAATGGATAAACCACAAGTTTGGAGGTAATATAGGGTAACCCTATCAATACCCCATCTTAGTTTTTATTTTAGGGATTCAAACACTGCAGCATTGTTTTAACCAAATGGAACATTGCTACAGCCAAATGCAACATTTTTTAAACCAAATGCAGCATTGTTATGTTTTTAAATGTCTTGAATTATACCCTAATTGAACTCCCAAGGTGTAAGGATATTCATGGAAACCATTATTGTCACGCCCCAATATTTTTCGGGTTACGAAACAGGTTCGAGAAATGAAGGAAATTATGAAGTGCGGAATAAATAAACAAAACCGAACAAAAACGATTTCCGTTTTCGCCTACTCCCGTGACTCCGACTAAAACTTTGGGCTTTAGAAAATAATTTGAATGCTTTGAAAAGATTTTGGCACTTTAAAAGTCAATGAGGTGCTAAAACGGAAACCGGGGGCAAAACAATCATTTTATTGCAAATTTTTATGAAACGAAACATTTCTAAGCTTATTAGCGTAATATTGAATCAGTCTATATGGGTTGAATTTAGTTTTTAAAAAGTCAAAAAATGACAGAATGTTGGGTTTTTGGGTGATTGCTACTGTAATCACTTTAGCTGGTCGCACCTTTCTGCAGAGCATGCGCGACATAATTCAAAAGCTCATATCTAGAGCTATGGAGCTCGGATCTAGGCGATTTTTATTGCGTTGGAAAGATGACATCTTGAACTTGTATTTAGGCTTTTGAATCACTTAAGTTAACATATTTTGGAGTGAGTTATGTTCGTTTGAAAGTGACTGTATATTTTTAACTTTTCATGTCGCGACTTTTTTTTTGAAATTCATCTTTTTTGGCTCGCTTACTGGAATTCATTTTCGTTTCTTTCTATAGGCTTTTTAGAGCCTCCTTTATCATATATATCTTCAATTTTTGAGTAGTTGTCCAAGCACCTCGGTTTTGGTGCCCGAACTCGTGTTTTATCCATCTTTTGTTTGGTTTTGTTTAATTATTTCGTATTTCGTCATTTCCCTCATTTCTCGGACCTGTTTCAGAACCCAAGGAATATTGGGGCGTGGAAATTATAATAAAAAAACTATGTTAGTAGTACATTTTAATTTTAGTCCTTTGAATATAATTTGTTGGACACGGGATATCAATAATTTCGTATTCATTATAATCTGATGTTACTTGTTATAATATTAGTTATAAAATTACATATATAATATTTCTAATTTTTAACTCCAGTTATTTGTGTCTGTAGGGGTTCGCAAGATTTAGGTGATGTGAAGATAGTTTCGGCACAAGTTTGTCAGCCAAAATAACAGTATTGATGTTTTTATTACTTTTGACTTGCTTGACAGAGAAAAATGAAAGAGAAATGGAGGAAAGGATAGCAAGTATAAGTAATAGAGAAGTACTTTCTCTCTCTAGGATTTTCTCTCTCCTGATCCCTCTTCTCCAAAAGTCCCCCTAAAAGTGAGCTCTCGCACCTTTATTTATAGACGTGAGTGCTGAGTAATCCTCGTGGATTCCATTGCCACGTCAGCACCTGTCTCGCGACATGGTTTCTTCGTCCTCGCGGATTCCATTGCCACGTCAGCACCTGTCTCGTGACATGGTTCATGCGTACCTAATCTGTGATATAAATACCCTGCACAGTATTATTTCACGCCCTTGTCCACACGAAACGGATTCGTGTAACTTATGCGCGGATATTACTGTGCGCAATAAATACCTTGCACAATATCATCCGCGAAACGAATTCGTGGATCATAATGTGCGTCATGCCTTGTGATCCGCGCCTGTTGCATCGCGGATCTAATTTTATCCTTAGCCAAGGATGTCGTTATAGCTTTGCTGGGTTATGACTAATCATTCATGCCTTGGTCATGTCCCTGAATACTAGCGGCCTCTCTAAGGTATTTTTACTTAGGACGGTGTAAATAAGGTCGCGACCCACTATTTACTCATCCCAAGCATTTCTCTTAGAGCCTGTTTGATTGGGGTGTTTTTGTGTTTGTTTATGTGTTTTGTGTTTATAAACTTGTTTGGTTAATGTTTTTGGGATATGTGTGTTTAAAAACACTTTTTCACTTTAGGCAAATTTTAGGCATATGAGAATAAACATAAATTTGGTGTTTATTGGGGTGTTTATCACTTACACTTTCTTCTCTTTATAATATATTTTATTATTTTATTATTTTTATTATTAAATTATTATTTATTAATTTATATATTAATTTATAAATATATTTTATTTATTTATTTATTATTATTTCATTTTATTTAAAAATTATTTATTCATTTTTAATTATTTAAAAATATATTTTATTAATTTATTATTATTATACTCATTTTTTATTATTATTATGAAGTATTTATTTGTTATTATATTTACTTATTATTTATTATTATATTTATTTATTATTTTTTATTATTATTTATTTCATTTTGTTTATTATTTATTATTTTTATTATATGTTTAAATATGTTTTATGTAATTTATTATTTATTTTATTAATTTATTATTATTATTTATTATTTAGTCCATTTTTTATTATTATATTTATTTATTATTATTGTATTCATTTATTATTATTATTATTATATTATATTATATTTATTATTTATATTATTAAATTAGTATTTATTAATTTATATATTAATTTATAAATATATTTTATTTATTTATTTATTATTATTTCATTATTTAATTCATTTTATTTTATAAATTATTTATTCATTTTTAATTATTTAAAAATATATTTTATTAATTTAATATTAATTTATTATTATTATACTCATTTTTTATTATTATTATGAAGTATTTATTTGTTATTATATTTACTTATTATTTATTATTATATTTATTTATTATTTATTATTATTATTTATTTCATTTTGTTTATTATTTGTTATTTTTATTATATTTTTAAATATGTTTTATGTAATTTATTATTATTATTTTTTATTTAATTTATTTTTTATTATTATATTTATTTATTATTATTGTATTCATTTTTTATTATTATTATATTATATTTTATTTATTATTTATATTATTAATTTTTAATTATTGATTTTTAATTTTTCAATTTCAACCCAAAAAACATCCCTACCAAACATACTTCTGTTTTTGGATGAATAAACAAAAAAACAAAAAACACCAAACATACTTCTGTTTTTGGATGAATAAACAAAAAAACAAAAAACGTGTTTTTTGTTTTTTTCAACACAAACACAGCTCTACCAAACAGGCCCTTAGATTCTGCATAGTACTCGTTACGCGAGCAGCATATAGGGTTATGAGTTACTGATGCGAGCTATAAAACACATCAGTCCCTCATACTTCCCTCTGTGTAATGCAAGCTCTCGCGTAAAAACCTTATTTGGGTTATTTCCCCAAGTAATCAATTATTTGGGCCAACCTCCCAAATAATCTTTTACTTGGGCCGGTTTCCCCAAATATACCAATCCTGGGCCATATCCCAGATAATTAAAGCTTGGGCCATATCCCAGATAATTTAATCTTTGGGTTATTATCCCAACAAGTCATTTTTGCCGTTTATGCTTTTTTTTCTCGAATCATCCCTCTTTACATTTTTCCCCATTGCACTTTTGATACTTGACCAAGTATTAAAGTGCAATATCCTGTAGCTTCGCGAATCAAATCCTCGCTTCAAAGCCGCTTTTCCCCATGCCACTTTGGCCCTTTTCCTGCGAATAAAATTCGTTTCCCATGTTTCGTGTCTATTGATCCGTGAACATTCCTTCTAGGTTTTTCTTTTTTTTCCATGACTTTTGTGCATGTGCTTGTTTTGTTTTTCCCCATATCTTTCTTATTTTTCACAAACTCTTTTTATCCTTTGATCCGCGACTTTTGAATTTGCGGCCACCTTGGTGTCGGTTCGGCTTCCGCGATCATTAATGACACCCCCTAGGTTTCCGGGCCCCTTTCCTATATAAGTTTCCCTTGTCCATTTCATTTCACTTTTCCTCTTTCTTCTATTTTTTTCTGCTCTACTGCTTCCTAACCTCCTTTGTGTTATTCTTATCTTTACCATTTTATTTTCAAACCCCTATTTCCTTCGCGGTTCTAATCTTTAAACCCCATACTCCCCTATTTTCAATGGCCAAGTCCTCAACCTCCAAACTCTTAGTCCCTCCATCTGGGAATGTCCCATTTATTCCTCAACCAACGGAATGGAGAAAGGCTCCCTTTTTTGAGGTTTCCCATGATCATTTCTGGAGTTCCATTGAGAACCTTCCTTCCTCCCGCGGGAGATATTACAGATGAACCCATGCTCATTCAATTTGACGGCGAAGCCCCCTTAGCCAATATCCCACCTTCCTCACTCCTTCGCCTCCTTATTAAAAGAGGTGATGTCCCACATTCTTTTATAGAATATGAAGGGCACGTGTCACCCATTACCCATTGGAGGATGTGGTCCAGCCACACACTTAGTCAGGATAGGCACCGCGAGACTCTTAGACAGGCAGGTCTACTGGACTTCATAGAACTATTTTCAGACTTGTCTGTTCGTCGAGACGCGGATGCTCTCAATCTTTTGGTGTCGCGATGGAGCTCTTTCTCGCACACTTTTGTCACCTATTGGGGAGAGTTTACCCCAACCTTAGAAGATGTGTACGTGTTGTTTCGACTCCCAGTTTTCGACTCGCGACCCCTTGATGCCCCAGCTTTTAGTAAGGCAGACCAGGTGATTCATTCTCACCTCCAGTCTTGCGCAGCTTATGCCGCGAAAAGAGGTAGCCGCTTTAAGGATGGTGTCATACTTGACGAGGCACCTTTTATAAAAAGTACTAAGTTAAAGTACTCAAGCTGGTGTCATCACTTCTTCAGGGAGTACGAACCAAAGTTGCCTCTCCTCCGCGGTCAATATCGCGAATCGGTGCCAGGCCCTGAATTCAACGGTGACTTTGAACTGGCAGGTTTTTTAGCTTATTGGTTGGACCGCTATATCTTTCAGGGACGTCCTGAAGATGGGCCCAATAAACTGGTGTTTTTGATGGCTTCTATGGCCTCGCGGAGTATCAGGCTTCCCTTAGCCCCTCTCTTCCTGGGCACCCTTTATTCACAGTTAGATACCTTATCCAACAATTTCCTAAGGTCAGTTGGTAGGTATGACATAAGCACCCATGTTCCTTGTCTTTTCCTTATGCTCTTCATTTTTGAAAGATTCCCAAAATATGCCCCCAAATCCCTTAGCTTTTCATCCTCAAATATTGACACCCATCGTCCCAGATCGCGAGCTGCTCGTTGGTCAGGCCTTCTTTCTACCAAGCGACTTGAAGATTTTATTGACTTCAGTCGCAATTTCTCCTAGAGACCTTACACAATGCCTTTAGATGGTATTTATTTCCCTTCTTTCTATCCTATGGAGAAGCAGACTGCCTATGGTTACCAAAACCATGAAGAACTTATCTTTGCTGCTTTTTCCTTCGACTGCTGCTTGCCTATTTTTGATAACTCTTTCTCGCGAACTATTCCTTACAATCCTTCGTGAGTGGCTCGTCAGTTGGGTTTTGAGCAGGCAGTTCCAGTTTATGTTGCTCCTCCCTCGGGTGATTCCCCCGACAACTATGACGCGGCCCTTCTGAGGTGCCGCGAGGAATATGAGAAAAAACATGAAGAGTTCACCTTTTCTATTTTTATTCCCGCGAGATCTCGAGAAGGTGGCCGAACCGCGGCCTATGTGGATTTTTGGCTTCAAGTCACAACTGACTTCCAAACATTCATGATGGGTCCTCCTAGACCGATTGCTCTTGTAAAAATATTCATGGGAGACTCATCTTTGAAATTACACAAGCCCCATGGCTCCCATGGATTTTATAGCAAGCTTTCCCTTCCAGTTGCTGATGCTCATGAGGGCCCAAGCACTTCAAATCTGGTTACTAAGAAACGGAAAATTTTGAAAGAGAGAAAAGGTAAATCCAAAGTACCTCCCGCGCCGAAATGAAAGCGTTACGAGCGTGTCGAAGTAACAACCTCTATTCCGGTTCGCGAGGAACCTATTTTTAAACGTTTGGTAATGAAGTTATAACTTTATACTTTATTCTTACTCTCAGTTACTATTATCAACTTCTTTTTGACTAGTTTGTTTGTATTTCAGAGATCCGTGAGATCGGCTGTCACATCACCATTGCGACTTTTTTCATCAATAGATCCCTCAATAGCAGTTAACTCCACGGGTGACTCGCTAGACTATATTCCTTTGTCTCAGCGGAGAAGAAAACATAGAGCCCAGATTTTAGAAGCTGCTGCTACTCATACTTCAGAAGATGATGAGGTAGATACTATCCCCTTGATTCGCTGAAGGTCGAAATCTTCTGCTTTGATCTCCTCTCCTGACAGATTTGGAGTTGAACATCTTGTTTTTCAGTCACATCAAGCTGAGGATGAAACTGCATCTTTTACTCAAGGTGAGGCTGAACCATCCTCTCCGCGAATGGAAGAGTTACCTCATTTGGAAGTATCCTCTCCGCGAGTTAGAGAATCTTCTCTGCGAACAAAAGCCAACTCTTTGCTTGATACGGTTGCAAAGGCTATGGAGGATATTCAAGCTTCAGATCCTTTATTCTCATGTACTGTCTTGTTAATTCTCCTTTTCTTTTTATCTTCTTGCGCTTTCGTTATACTTAGTGTTTATTTATCATTTTCAGCTCGTGGGACTGGAACGGATGTAAATCAGGAAGTTGAGCATTCTGTTGATGATTCCGATCGCGAGGTAGCTGATATACTCTCAGACTTCCCTGATCAAGGAAAAGAGAAGGCACCGCCAATATCTAAAGTCGCGAGGAAGATTCTGCTCTCCGATTCAGATGATGGGGATAATCTTCCCATTTCTTCCATTATCCGTAAGGATGCTCATCCATCCAGCACGAATTCATCTCCCCTTGACAAATCCAAATCCGCGGTCCCGACAAATCTTGATACTGCGGATCAAAATAAAACTGCGAATATTCCGGAGATACCTGAAGCACATGATACCATTCCTGTCTCAGAAGTAGATGTTGCAACAGCGATTGACCCGGAAGCCTCCAGTTTTGATATAGATGCTCGGGACATGGAACCTATTATTTGTGATATTGCTGCTGAGCTTGCTGCCACTTTGCAGGATGGGTCCCAAATTCAAAGATCACTTTTCGGGGGTCCTGAAGCTGATATGGAGAATATTACTGAATCTTCCCTTGGCGCGAATCAAATTGAGACCGCGAATGATGGTAATTTTTATACAATTTTCATCCGCGAACACAACTCTCCATGTAATTTTGATTTATTAATAATTCCATCTTTTCCTGCAGGTAATTCAAATAAGAGTCTTGAATCCTTGTTTCCCGATTCTGCATTTGAGGATCCCAAAATTCTTCTCGATGAATTCCCCTCACCCCCAAACACTTTAAAAAACCTGACCTTTCCTAACTCTGATTCTTTTTTTCTTCCTATTCACCCTCAGCAGACACATAACCAGCTTTCCTCATCAGTACAACAAATCCAACCTCATCCTTCACAAACACATACATCCGTTCCTACTACCTCATCCGTGCCACAAATCCAACCTCATCCTTCATAAACACATACATCCATTCCTACAACCTCATCCTTCACAAACACATACATCCATTCCTACTACCTCATCCTTTCCACAAACCCAACCTCCTCAACCCCCTCCCCAAGCCATTCCCGCGCCTTTGGCTCTAAACCCTCAACAAGATCAAGTCTACTGGCGCAACTTTTTATGTTATTCAGGCGATATGGCCATTCTGGATCGTGTCTACAGTAGCCATCTAGAGACATTTGCTACCATGGAGCTCTACGATCCCCTTCTCCAACCTACATTTCTGCATATTATTGCAGATACTTTCGCTTCCCTGACAACTACTTGCATCCGCGACCTTACCTCTACTACTTTGCCGCTTTGTCGCGCCCGTATCAAGGATTGGAAGAATATGAAAATGAATGTTGCTTGGTGGGAGGTTCATCTTGAGAAGGTTGAACGCCTATATGCAAAACACTGTGCTGAGGTCAAAGCTCTTACTGAGTATCAAACCAGTATGTCAATAGTGGAAGAAGCCTGTGCTTTATTAGCAGTTGCAGAGCAAGATGCCCTTAGGCTTAAGGATTCCGCAGAACATTCCATGCGTTCTCGCAAGTTACAAGAAGAACATGAAAATCTCCGCATCTCTTCTCCTGTTAGCCGCGATTTGTACTAGTAGCGATTTTGTACTAGTTAAATTTTTTTTTTTTTTTTTTTTATGTATTCTATACACTTTCATATATGCAATTTTGTACACATTGTGCTGATGTTATATATATATTTTTTTTATCATCATTCGCCTCTTGTATTTAAGATTGGTATAACTTGATCCATCTTACATTAAAAGGTCCAGCACTCTCACGGGTGATTTCACGCTCCATTTTGTAGTACCCACTGCTTCCTTCATTTGTAATTACATACGGACCTTCCCATTTGGCTTCAAATTTTCTTACCCTTTGTCCTCTCATAATTGCTGGCACTACCTTCAACACTCTGTCTCCCACCGTAAACCATCTGTACCTTACCTTTTTGTTGTAACTCTTTGTTTGTTTCTTATTGTACTCTTTCTGATTTGTAAAGGCTTCGGCCCTTGTTTCATCCAATCCCTCTATCTCCAATAGCCTGTCTTCCAAACTACTTTTGCATGTCAACCTTTTAGCAGTCATTTCTATCTCCGTCGGTAGCACAACCTCTGCTCCATAGACTAATGCATAAGGGGTTATGCCTGTCGCATTCCGATATGCGGTTCGATGTGCCCACAGCGCTATTGGGAGCTCTTCCACCCACTTCTTCTGGTTATCATGTACCAACCTGGACAAGATTCAAATTAACGCTTTATTAGAGGCTTCAACCTGTCCATTTCCTTTTGGATAGTAAGGCGTGGACTTGTGATGAATGACTGAGTATCTCCCCAACAAATTCGCGACCTTACTATTGACAAAAGGAGTCCCGTTATCCGATAGTATCACCTTTGGTATTCCAAATCGGCAAATGATATTTTATTTTATGAATCGAACCACATTATCTGCTGTCGTCCGTCGTAGCGGGATAGCTTCTACCCATTTTATGAATAATTCTGTTGCCACTAAAATCCATGCATGTCCCTGAGCTTGTGGCGTGATTGGTCCAACTATGTCCAGTGCCCAAGTATGGAAAGGCCAAGGTGTAGCTAAACTGTGCAATTCAGCTCCCGGAGCGTGGATTAGATCTCCGTGTACCTGGCATACATGACATTTTCTCACAAAATCGCTGCAGTCCTTCTCCATTATTGGTCAGTAATACTCAGATAACCACAACTGTTGAAACATTTTTCTACGGCCCTGGTGACCAAACACATGAACCTGTTTCAATACTTCCCCTGTTTCTTCTTCACTTACACACTTCATCAATTTTCGTTCAAAGCTTTTGCGGAACAATTTTCCCTCTTGTAAGATGAATCGCGAGGCCAATTTTCTGAACCGTGGTTGATCTTTTTATGGCAAAATTCCATATTTCAAATAGTGCACATATTTGTCTCGCCAGTCTATCAAATCTACTATATTACCTTCGCTCGTGGATGGATATGCATTACAGTTTTGACAGCTAATTTGTAACTTTACTGCCTCATCCTTCATACTTAGCTAAAAGAAACCTTCTTGTTGCAAAACTCGGTAAATACTGACATCCATTTGACCACATATTTTCTTATGAGCTTTCTGTTGCAGTTCTTTTATCTCGTTTATTGCTACCTATCTAGTTAGGATTCCTCTGGCTGCCCTGTAATATAACACTCCTTTTATGAGCTGGTACTCCCGTCTCAATTCATTGTTATCATTCTTTAGTAGAGCATGTATTATCTGTGTTCTCCAATCATGTCCTTCATACACCTCATATTCCTTTGCGTTACTGACCACTGAGTCAGTTCTTCGTACTACTTGTACCGAAGACTCCAATCCTTGGAAATGTAGTCGCGAACCCAATGTCGCCAGTGCATCGGATCGTCAGTTGCCCTCTCGCGGCTCGTGCGTAAAACTCACGGTCTCAAAGCCTTCTATTATCTGACGGATGAGGGTTCTGTAAGACACCAGATGAGGTTCCTTGACAGCATATTCCCCTTTCACCTGTTTGATGACCAGTTTGGAATCTCCTCTTACATGAAGTACTCTTGCCTTAAACCGCTGAGCCATCATCAATCCCAGTGCTAACCCTTCGTACTCGGCAATATTGTTGGTACAAGGAAAGTCAAGTTTGTAGGTCATGACTAATTCTTCTTGTGTCTCCTTATTCCTCAGTACGAAACCAGCTCCTCCTCCTTTTTCCGTGGATGATTCGTCGAATTCCAAAGTGAATTCCACACCTTGTTCTGCACTTGCCGCCCCTACTTCTTCCACCTTGGGCTCAACTCCTCCAGGAAACAAAGCTAACAGATCTAACAAGGCTTGACTTTTTATAGCTTTGGGTCTAGAGCATGTGATCTCATATTCAGACAGTGCTAGTAACCATCGAGCAGTTCTTCCACTGAGTATGGGCTTCGTGAGTAGATACCGTATGGGGTCGCTTTTGGTGATGAGTTCTAATGGATGGACCAGTAAATAATGTCTGAATTTCAAGGCTGCGAATACTAAAACAAGACAGTGTTTTTCCAGCGATGTGTATCGCAACTCTGGTCCTTTGAAAACCTGACTGATATAGTAAACGGGCTTTTCTCCCCCTTCATGTTCTTGGGCATACAGATCTCCCACGGATTTATTGGTGGAAGTGAGATACATTATCAATGGTTTTCCTAACTCGGGCGCTATCATTGTTTTTGGTGATGCCAAAATCCTTTTGATTTTCTTAAAGCCTCTTGCTGCTCCTCTCCCCAACTATATACATATTTTTCCTTCAACAACGGGATGAGTGGGTGAGTTACCTCTGCCAGTGCCGGGATAAACCTCCTCAGATAAGATATCTTTCCCATAAAAATTTTCAACATTTTACGAGTTGCAAGTGGAGCCATTTCTTATACTGCCTTAGCATTTGTCGGGTCCATATCAATGCCATGCCAATGTACAACACACCCCAAGAACTTTCCTTCTGGTACTCCAAAAGCACATTTGAGGGGATTCATCTTCAAATTATAATCACGACATCGTTGCAGTACCTTTCGCAAATCACCCACATGATCTTCTTCGGCTCTGGATTTTAAACGGTTAATATATAAAATTCGAAAAAATGTATAAAATTCCAAAAAAACTATATAAAATCCGAAACAAATATATAAAATTTGAAAACAAAATATAAAATTCAAAAAATATATATAAATTTGAAATATATATATATATAATTCGAAAACAATATATGAAATTCAAAAAATATATATAAATTTGAAAAATATATAAATTTTGAAAGAAAAATTGAAATTTCGAAAACAAATATAAATTTTGGAAAATATATATAAAATTCGGGAAAAATATAAAATTCAAAAGATATATGTTAAAGCTCGAAAAAAATATAAAATTCAAAAAAAATATAAATTTCTAGAAACATATATAAATTTTGAAAAATTATATAAAACTCGGAAAAAAATGAAAAATTCGAAAAACATATATATTTTAAAAAACAAGTATAAAATTAAAAAGATATATATGTTTCTGCCTAAATGTTATTTTGATGTATTGTACTTTGGTTACTTGTGTTTTTCATACTTCTATTTGCACAACTATTTGCCAATTACCAACTTGTTTTTTTTCCATTTTGAACTACGGAATACAAAACAATTATTTTCCGAGTATACTGTATTTTTTATTTTAATATGATATTTTCAAAATATATATATATTTTCAAAATTTATATATTGTTTTGAAATTTATATATATATTTTTAATTTATATTTTATATGTTTTTTTGAATTTTTTATATTTTTTTACAAATTTTATATGTTTTTTTAAATTTCATATTTATTTTCAAATTTTATAATCTCTTTTGAAATTTAATATATTTTTGTTTCGAATTTTATATATTATTTTCGAATTTTATATTTATTTTTGAATTGTATACATTTTTTCAAAATTTAGTATATATTTGTTTCAAATTTTATATGTTTTTTTTCGAAATTTATATATATTTTTTGAATTTATATTTTTTCGAATTATATATATATATTTTCAATTTTTATATATTATTTTTGAATTTTATATACTTTTTACGAGTTTTATATGGTTTTTTTTAATTTTATATTTATTTTCGAAATTTATAATGTTTTTCAAAATTTAATATATATTTTCAAATTTTATATTTTTTTTCGAATTTTATATATTTTTTACGAATTTTATATTTATTTTCGAATTTTAGGATTTTTTTCAAAATTTAATATATATGTTTTAGAATTTTATATTTTTGTTTCAAAATTTATATATTTATATATATTTGTTTCAAAATTTAAATGTTTTTAAGATTTGAAAATACATTAAAAGGACAAAAGGGTCTTTGTATTATTTTAAAAGGGGTAGTAATGGCATTTCAGAAGTCATGTGAGATGCACATGACCAACTAATGACCATTTTTAGCGGAGAATTAACGGCAGGGGGGTATTGAGACAATTTTCAAATCTTTTGAGGACTTTTTTGCTCAAAATAAAATCAAGGGTGTTTAGCGCCCATTTACCAAACTATAGGGGTGTTTTAAGCCATTTACCCGCCTTAAAACTAAGATTCATAAGTATATATGGATAGGAGTATATGTGCTACATTTGGATGTAGAGATGTTGCATTTGGCATATATTTTGCTACATATATTACAGTTAATTGTTTTACTTTGTTTGCTGCAATTGGTATTACTAATGCTACAATTGGAAGTAGAGTTGTCGGATTTAAGTTTTTATATTTTATTTTAGTATTTAATACTTGTTAAAAGAGTTTTTTTTAATTATAATGGTTTCCATGAATATCCTTACACCTTGGGGGGTTCAATTAGGTTTTAATTCAGGACATTTAAAAACATAACAATGTTGCATTTGGTTAAAGTAATGTTGCATTTGGCTGTAGCAATGTTGCATTTGGTTAAAGCAATGCTGCAGTGGTTGAATCCCTAAAATAAAAACTAAGATAGAGTATTGATAGGGTTACCCTATCTTACCTCCAAACTTGTGGTTTATCCATTTAGGATTTTGTACAAACTTTTTGAGGAGAGAAAGGTTTTTTAATTTTTGTTTTTTCAAGCATGTTAGAGATGCTATTTGGAATTATATTTCATATAGATTTGCCTCAAAACTAAGATTCATAAGTATATTTGGATATGGGGTATAGGTGTTACATTTGGATGTAGAGATGCTGCATTTGACATCTATTTTGCTACATACATAACAGTTAACTGTTTTACTTTGTTTGTTGCAATTAATATTACTGATGCTACAATTGGAAGTAGATTTGTTACATTTTAATTTTTATATTTTAGTGTAGTATTTTTTACTTGTTAAAATATTTTTTTAATTAATGGTTTCGATGAATATTCTTACACCTTGGGAGTTCAATTAGGGTATAGGTGCTACATTTGGATGTAGAGATGCATATTTGTTACATATTGGACAATCAACTACTTTACTATTTGCTCGTTTGCTACAATTGGTATAAATATTGTTGCATGTTGGATAAATTTGACAGTCAACTGCTTTATTGGTACAACTTGGTTTTAATTGTGCTAAAAAAAACTGCATTAACATATGTGTATCATTTGGTCATCAATATGTATACATTCCACAACCAATACTGGTAATACAATTTCAGTCTTATACCAATACAATTTCAGTCAAACTTAAGATAAATTAAGCATAACATATTAAAAAACACAATATATTGTTCTTGTACAGAATCCAAAAACTATGTTGTCATTCTATACAAAAAAAATCACCCCACCCTTCATGTTAAAAAAATTAGTTTGCCAAAATAAAATAGAGGAGTACATATTGAAACAGTGTCAATATAAACAACCATTACCGCATGGTAAGGCAAACATATACAAATATTTTACAAACTTTGTCCATGTTAGATTCATACATAGTACCAATTTGTTTTACAGAACTAGACCTTGAGGCAAAGGTAACAAAATGCAACACATACCTTGCCTCCCAAAACGTACCATTCATGCCAAAATTACAGTCTCCTAAATACATAAAGTTTCAATTGAGGAAAAGGGACACAAACACTAGTAGTAAATGGAACAACCCAAAAACATACACGGTTGCTACCACCAATGACTTGACAAAAGAGATGAATGAGCTGAGTTAGGCAAATTGATGAGGTACTGGAGGTGGTGTGGCTACTTCCTCTTCATCGTCGGTAATTGTACGTGGCGGAATACACCATTGAAAGAATGGACATTTACGACGACTGCATGAAAAAAAATAACCTTCCAGGGTTCTCTGTTGTCTCGGAAATATATATGGCAGTTTTTTCATCACATTCACATATACGATTTCTAAAGGGATCCCTTCGAACCGCACGAGATGAAGATGCTCAGGAGCTCATCCTCTACAACTATTATATTAGTGATCAACTAACTAATCTATACTAATATATGATTTTGCAGTAATCATATATTCAATTTTATTCTAGATTTATTGCACAACTACCTAAAAACATAACTTCAAATATCTTTAACACTAGCAAATAGATATGCATCACATGCAAATAAATACAAACTAGAACAATCACGTATTAAATGCTACATGAATCACATATATTAACTTACCTACATGATAGATTCCGTTAAGGCCAAGGTAACAAATATTTTTACACAACTGGACATTGGGGGTAGGGTAACAAGATGCAAGACGTATAAGTGAGGAAATGGGGAAAAGGGACAACCCAAAGATATACATGTTTCTTATAAATATGGACTAAACAAAGTTGAAAAAATAGAACACTAAAATTAAATTGAAAAAGTACCAACATTATAATTTATTAATAATAGTACTAAATTTTGGTTATAAACCTCTCAACCCAAGTATAATCTGAATGGGATGGAGCCTAACCAAAAAGTGAGAACTTATTTGCACATGTTTTGGCAACTCCTACTGATTCAAAGTGAGATCAATAGGGTCCATATCTCTACTTTGAGTGTTCATTCATTTTTCTTTGTATTTAACTAACAACTCCAAAATCTATATTAATATATGATTTTGTAGTAATAAACACCAAATAGATATGCATCATATGCAAATAAATACAGACTAGAACAATCACATATTAAATGCTACATAAATTACATATATTAACTGACCTACATGATCGATTCTGTTGAGGCAAATGTAACAAATATATTCACACAACCGGACATTCAGGCTAGGGTGACAAGATGCAAGAAGTATAAGTGACGAAAATGGAAAAAATAACACTAACAAGGACAACCCAAAGATATACCTATTTCCTATAACCATGGACTTTACAAATTAATTAAATGAGGCAAAGGTGAAACATTAGACTACACTATAACCAAAACATGAATAGAGATGATAGAAATATAATGTTCATACCTCATATAAAGGTTTGGGAGATTGAAGAGCGATTTGGAGATTTTCTAGGGTTTTGACGAGCTTTATGATGAAATACCCTTGATTGAAGAGAAATTTGGAAAGGGTATCCATGAGCTTTGTGATGAAATACCCTTAATTGCAATAATGAAAAGTCCTGAGGAAGATATGCACAATTGAAATTATATTGATTATAAGTTTAATTATTGTGAATTTACCATTCTATCCTTTTACTTCATTAAGGTGTTTGGGCGGGAGCTTTTGGGGGGGAAATATGCACAGTGTAAAAGTTTTGGGGGGAACACTATTGTGTATATATATATTTTTTTATTTTTTATTTTTTTATTTTGTGGTCAAACAGCTGGTGACCACTTTTTTGACACCTAAGCCGCCACGTAGACGACTTGTGGATTGTCACTTTTACAATCCTAATAGGTTTGGGAGAAGAAGCAACTCCTAGTTTATTTTTTTAGGATTTATGAGATTATGTTTGACATTATAGTTGTTTTTAGGATTTATGAGATTAGGTTTGACATTTTTGTTTGTCTATACTAATCATGTTTCTAGTAATGTATTTTTCTAGACAATAGTATGAAATGAAAACAAGTTATATGAAAAGGAAGAAAAAAATATTTGTTGGTTGAAACGAATTAATCTCTGTTTATAATAGTTTCAAGATCACTACTAAAAATGTTAATAGTTTCAAGATTACTACTAAAAATATTAAATCCTCCTACAACAAGTTGAAACATATATAGATTCATTTCATCAACTTTCCACAATAATCGAATAACACTATTTCAACAAAACTCACTTTCATGTTTTTCCAACTAATCACTTCAAACATGATATACGATACATGTTTTGGTTTTCTCCAACTTCTCAATACCATCTTGAAACTGTTTTGGCTCTGTTATTTTATAGTTGTTCCAACACTTGATAACAAGTAACATGATAATCTTATAATGAACACTCATGCAAAATAATCCACCACCCTCATGCAAATAATATAGCGCAGTTGTTGTGATTAATCTTCCTTGCATTCCAAAATGAGAAAGAGAACAATTATTGTACAAACTCACCTCATATATGTGGTCGGATATACATGTTAAATGCGTGCAAATAAGAAAGCAGAACAAATGAAGCATCTCCAAAAATAAATCAACTAAAAAAAAACAATAATCGGATATTACATTAGCATAGTCTATGAACCCTTTTTTAGTGGTGTAAAGATTTAATTATTGAACAGTTCTGTTTTGGTACTCCCAAACAATACATATGTGAAAATTTCAAGTCTCTAATTCATTATCATGATCTTTGAATGCCATCTTTTTTCAAATTCAAGAACAAGTGTAAACTTTGTAAAATCTTACAAGAGAAGCCTGTTGTTTGAACACAACATTGCACATAAATCACAATATACAAACATTTTTGTCATGAATCACAATAAACAATATTTTAATCCCACCCATTACGACAAATACATTTTTATATTATATATGGAATGAGTTGGCTCAATTGAGAAGGCTTGGGGTTGGTACTTCAAGATGCATGGGGTTTTAGATTGAATTCTCATTAGATGTAATATTGTTTTTAGAGTCACGATTGCAGACATAATCCGATCTATACTCAATCAGTGTATGGGGATGACTTTACACAATTTTCTTGAATTAGTCGGGATAAACTCCCAAACACCCTCTTACGAAATAAAAAAATATTTACATATCTTTGGAAATAGAAAATATTTGTGAGAGGGATCAAAAAATATTTATGAGAGGGATTTATTAGGATACGTATTTCTCTATTCGCACAACCACATAGTCAGTATCATAATTGAAATTTACCATATCAAATCACAATTTCCTTCCCTCTACGGTTAAAAAATATATATTCCCATATGTATCAATTATTAGGGATTTGCACCATGAACGCATATCTATTCAGAGGTGATAAGATGAAGTAGATTAAAAAAATGGTATACATGGGGGAACTGAAAATATAATTTATAAAAGGTTATTGAAGTGATCTAAAGTTATTGACAAAAATATATATATTATCCTTTCAATATATATATATATAATATTGACAAAAAAAAAAAATTATATGACAGATCGGCTCTACACATAACTTAAATTCCTATTAATGTGTACATTTTCGTTTCACATCTAAAATTTCAAACTTCTTATATACATTTCTTTTCGTAAAAAATCAGTAAACCAGAAAATCCACCATAATTTCCTATCAATGCGATACTCACTTTTCCTTCCCATTTTAATTTTCTCCAACTTTTCAAATAGATATGTATCACATACTAATAAACACAGACTAGAACAATCACATATTAAATTCTACATAAATCACGTATATTAATTGACCTACAAATCGATTCCGTTAAGGCAAATGTAACAAATATATTCACACAACCGGACATTCAAGCTAGGGTAACAAGATGCAAGAAATATAAGTAAGGAAAAGGAAAAAAATTACACTACTTAGGACAACCCAAAGATATACATACTTCCTATAACCATGAACTTTATAAATTAATTATATGAGGCAAAGGTGAAACAACATACTACACTAAAATACATAACCAAACCATGAATAAATAATCTATATATGCTTCATACGTGAGAGAAAGGTGTGGGAGATTGATGAGCGATTTGAGAATTTTTCAAGGGTTTGAGCTCTCTCTGCGTGTTCAATAATGAAACTCCCAAACAAAAAATTGAATTATATTGATTATTAAGTTTGACTTATTGTGTATTTATCAATTTATCCCTTGATTTCATTTCCATTAAGATTTGTTTGGAGGGGAGATTTTGGGGGGAAAGATATGAACAATGTCTAAGTTTGAGAGGAACACTATTGTGTATATATAGATCTTTTTTATTTATTTTTATTTTGGGGTCAACTAGTTAGAATCCATTTGGGGATCACTTTTTTGCCATCTAAACCACCACCTATACGACTGGTGACTGATAGTGAGAAGTTGAATGGAGGGGATCGGATCCAATTTTTAATGCTCCCACCCTCACTAATCAATTTTGTAAAGACTATATTTTCATTATATATATATATATATATTTGGCTACTTAATTGAAGTGATACAATTGCTAGCATCGTTAACAAGGACGATTGAATAAAGTGGCACAGAAACATTAATGGCATGTTACGTTTGCAGCAGATGTATTAACTATTGCCGACAGTATATCGCACGTAAGGCATCCCAAACTCCAAGCAACGTTAAATGCTCACCATTTAATTTTTCCTATGTAATTCTCGTGAATTCATAGCTCTCTCTCACACACAAGTAAATATGTGTGAGTTTGCATAAATGTAATACTCTAAATCTTGTGTACTGTACTACTATGCCAAGGAAAACATATATAAAAATGAAAATGTTATTTGCACCGATTAATTTGACCGAATAGAGATACTGAATAATTTATTGGCCTTAGCGGTTAAAAGAGAAAAATTAAAAAAGTTATCGGCCTTAGATAAATAAATATAATTACATTTGAGTTCCATATTTTGCATCATATGTACGATAGATAGAGAGATACTGAATAGTTTAGCTGTTAAATAAATAAACATAATTATATTTGAATTTCACATTTTTGCAATGGACATTATCAATTAGGTCGGAGAATCCTGTTTAATTTTTCAGTGCAAGTATCACTGCTCATATAAAAATTAGAATAATTTGTATTGACCTTCTTGAAATTTGAACAAATTTCACACAAGTAATCCGTTTGAAGTTTATTACAATTACCTTCCTCAATTTTAACTCGGCAGTTCAATAACCCCTTTAATAAAAAATTTTAAAAATGACAAAAAAAAAAAAAAATTCTCTTGTATGAAAGGTGTAAAGAGGGATGATTCACGAAATAGCATAAACAGCAAAAATGACTCGTTGGGATAATAACCCAAAGATTAAATTATCTGGGATATGGCCCAAGCTTTAATTATTTGGGATATGGCCCAAGCTTGGTATATTTGGGGAAACTGGCCCAAGTAAAAGATTATTTGGGAGAGTGGCCCAAATAATTGATTACTTGGGGAATTAACCCAAATATGGTTTTTACGCGAGAGCTTGCATTACACAGAGGGAAGTATGAGGGACTGATGTGTTTTATAGCTCGCATCAGTAACTCATAACCCTATATGCTGCTCGCGTGGCGAGTACTACGCGGAATCTAAGGGAAATGCTTGGGATGAGTAAATAGTGGGTCGCGACCTTATTTACACCGTCCTAAGTAAAAGTACCTTAGAGAGGCCGCTAGTATTCAGGGACATGACCAAGGCATGCATGATTGGTCATAACCCAGCAAAGCTATAACGGCATCCTTGGCTAAGGATAAAATCAGATCCGCGATGCAACAGGCGCGGATCACAAGGCATGGCGCACATTATGATCCGCGAATTCGTTTCGCGGATGATATTGTGCAAGGTATTTATGGCGCACAGTAATATCCGCGCATAAGATACGCGAATTTGTTTCGTGTGGACAAGGGCGTAAAATAATACTGTGCAAGGTATTTATATCACAGATTAAGTACGCAGGGACCATGTCGCGAGACAGGTGCTGACGTGGCAATGGAATCCGCGAGGACGAAGAAACCATGTCGCGAGACAAGTGCTGACGTGGCAATACAAATCACGAGGATTACTGAGCACTCACGTCTATAAATAGAGGTGCGAGAGCTCACTTGAAGGGGACTTTTGGGAGGGAGACCACGAGAGAGAAAATCCTAGAGAGAGAAAGTACTTCTCAATTACTTGTACTTGCTATTCATTTCTCCATTTCTCTTTCATTTCTCTGTAAAACAAGTCAAAAGTTATAAAAACATCAATATTGTTATTTTGGCTGACGAACTTGTGCAGAAACTATCTTCACATCACCTAGATCTTGTGAACCCCTACATTAAAGGCGAATCCGCTGGGGAGAAGATGTCTTCTGCACAAGTGGAGCCTCGTCAACCTCGGCGGAGAGGTCGTCCATCGACCCGGCGTACTGAACAAGTGGAGGAGAAAACAGCAGCACAATCACAAGGAGGGGAACCAGTCCAACCAGCACGAAGACAATGTCGTCGTGCAAATACTGGTACGGATCAAGCAGAAGCCTCTCCGATGGCAGAACCAGTACAGAATTCAGCAGAATTGCCAACAGTTCTACTGCAAACTCTTCTCAACTTCCAGGAAACGCAAAAGGTCATACTTCACTTCATGGACAATTAGACTTTTCCAGAGGATTCAGCACAAGAGCTTTTTCGCGAGTCAGTAAGAACTGAGCCCCTAAAGAAAGAGTCTTACATCACCAAGGAACAACTGCGGGCTATCCTGAACGAAAAATCTGAAACAGAAGAAGTGGAAATTGCCCCGCCATACCATCCTAGCATTATGGCCTTGCCATATCCGGAAAACTATAGAGCACCGAGCTTTCATCAATTTGATGGCAAAAAGGGAAATGCGAAAGAGCACATAGCCAGATTCGCCGATGCTCTGGGACCTCACAGAAACAATGAATATTTAAAGCTTCAAGAATTCTCCAAGTCTTTAACTGGAACAACATATACATGGTACACTGGCCTCGCTCCGGTTCAGTGACCAGTTTGACGGATATGGTGCTCAGATTCTACACCAAATTCTTCCAAGCTGATGAGGAGGTCTCAATGATTTCACTCTCAAGGCAAAGACAACGCTTTGGGGAAGAAGCGACAGCTTATGTTCGGAGATTTCGCGAGACTGCTTTACAATGTCATGAACCAATTTCCGAACTACAATTGATCAAAACTTGTATAGAAGGAATGTTGCGGGAATACAGAGTGCATCTGGTCAATCATGAAGTCAAAATGTTTTCTGCACTTTTTGATAATGCTCGAAGACTGGGAGAGGTTTTAGTTCCCCCAACACGACCAAATATCAGTACTAGGCAGATACCGATGGTTGCAGCTACGCAAAATGAAAAACCCAGGGAAGAGCGCGCCAGGAGATCTGAACCACCCCCTTTACCTTGCAGTGAAAAAGAGGCAGTTGCTTTGCTTAATCAATGGGTCGTAAATCATGTCATAACGCTACCTCCAGTGCAGAGGGTGTCGCCGAGAGAGGAAAGGATGAATAGCAACTACTGTCCCTACCACAGGAGTATTCGACATTCGTTGATGGGCTACTGGGCGTTTCGAAGTTTAGTGCATCCAAAAATAGCATCGGGAGACTTGGAAGTGACAAAGAATGTAGTTCATGAGCCTTTCCCTGCACATGTGGCTGTGGTGACCGTGAGGGACAGTACTGAGGATATGGTCAATGCCGCCAAAAATGATTGCCCTCCAGTACGTGAAGCCAAGAAGAATGCTAAGATAGACGTCTTCTTCAATGAACTCCCAATATAAGAACACGTGAAGGAATTCTTGATAGAGCAAACGGTTGCCGCACTCAATCATACCATTGTGATTCCGCAGCATGAGAAAGCCTCCAGTAAGATCACATTTTCTGAAGCAGACAGACAAGTACCTTTTCTCCATAATCGGCCTCTGTATGTACCAGCCATTGTAAATGGTCGAGAGATGAAACGAGCTTTCTTGGATGGGGGAGCATCAGTCAATATGATCCCACTGGTCACTTTGCGAATGATCAATTTTCCCGAAAGCAAGATCGTGAATCATACTATTGCAGTTACTGATTTTAATGGAGATCAGCACGCCACTATGGGATTCGTGACATTGGACCTCAAAATTGGGAAGATCAGGGGGCCCACCAAATTTCATCTCATCAAAGGAGAACCCTCATATCAATTGTTGTTGGGCAGACCGTGGTTGCATGCATATGGCGTGGTACCAGAATGGAATGAATTGGAAAATGGTAGTTCAGTTAAACGGAAGCTCAAAGAGGTGAGCTGGTCACCGGTCAAAATGCCCAATGGACGAATAGTGTATAAATTATGACGGGATTGGGGGTCAGAAGCTTACGCAGATGGCACTGACCCCGAGACAGTTAAGACTATACAAAGAAAACTTGAAGCTGACCCTGAGGTACTGAAAGTGGATCCGTGAACAGAGCATGGGTTGTGCGAAGTGGACATAGGCGACGGCACGGATCCGCGACCCACCTTCATAAGCAATACGCTACCTAAAGATACTAGGAATGCTCTGATAGAATTGCTCAAAGAGTTTCGAGATGTCTTTGCTTGGGACTATAATCAAATGCTGGGACTCAATGTTGGAATGGTAAGCCACCATCTTCATGTGAATCCCGCGTCAGAACCAAAGAAGCAAAAGCAACGAGTATTTCATCCTGATTTAGAAGTACAAATTAAGGCAGAAGTGGAGAAACTACTGAAAGCAGGGTTCATCAAGCCAACCCAGCATCCGACATGGCTCGCGAACATTGTGCTTGTAAAGAAGATGATTTCCCTCTTCCTAACATTGACACCATAGTGGATGCAACCTCAGGACACGAGATTCTCTCATTAATGGATGGATACAATCAGATTAAGATGGCGCTGGAGGATGCTGAGAAAACTGCTTTTCGCACCCCAATGGAGAATTTTCACTATACGGTCATGCCATTCGGGCTTAAAAATGTCGGGGCCACGTATCAACGCGCCATGACAGCCATATTCCATGACCTAAAGCATAAAACTCTAGAGGACTATGTCGACAATTTGGTGGTAAAATCCAGAGCCGTACAAGATCATGTGGGTGATTTGCGAAAGGTACTGCAACGATGTCGCGATTATAATTTGAAGATGAATCCCCTCAAATGTGCCTTTGGAGTACCAAAAGGAAAGTTCTTGGGGTGTGTTGTACATCGGCATGGCATTGATATGGACCCGACAAAGGCTAAGGCAGTATTAGAAATGGCTCCACCTGCAACCCGCAAAATGTTGAAAACTTTTATGGGAAATATATGTTATCTGAGGAGGTTTATCCCGGCACTGGCAGAGGTAACTCACCCACTCATGCTGTTGTTGAAGGAAAAATTTGTATATAGTTGGGGAGAATAGCAGCAAGAGGCTTTTGAGAAAATCAAAAGGATTTTGGCATCACCAAAAACAATGATAGCGCCCGAGTCAGGAAAATCATTGATAATGTATCTCACTTCCACCAATAAATCCGTGGGAGCTCTGTTGGCCCAGGAACATGAAGGGGAAGAAAAGCATGTTTACTATATCAGTCGGGTGCTCAAAGGACCAGAGTCGCGATACACATCGCTGGAAAAACACTATTTCACTTTAGTATTCGCAGCCCAGAAATTCAGACATTATTTACTAGCCCATCCATTAGAACTCATCACCAAAAGCGACCTCATACGGTATCTACTCAAGAAGCCCATACTCAGTGGAAGAACTGCTCGATGGTTACTAGCACTGTCTGAATATGAGATCACATACTCTAGACCCAAAGCTGTAAAAATTCAAGCCTTGTCAAATCTGTTAGCTTTGTTTCATGGAGAAGCTGAGCCCAAGGTGGAAGAAGTAGGGGCGAAAAGTGCGGAACAAGGTGCGGAATTCACTTTGGAATTCGACGGATCATCCATGGAAAAAGGAGGAGGAGCTGGTTTCGTACTGAGGAATAAGGAGACACAAGAAGAATTAGTCATGGCCTACAAACTTGACTTTCCTTGCACCAACAATATTGCCGAGTACGAAGGGTTAGCACTGGGATTGATGATGGCTCAGCGGTTGAAAGCAAGAGTACTTCATGTAAAAGAAGATTCCAAACTGGTCATCAAACAGGTGAAATGAGAATATGCTGTCAAGGAACCTCATCTAGTGTCTTACAGAACCCTCATCTGTCAGATGATAGAAGGCTTTGAGACCGTGAGTTTTACTCACGAACCGCGAGAGGGCAACCGACGATCCGATGCACTGGCGACATTGGGGTCGCGACTACATTTTCAAGGATTGGACTCTTCTGTACAAGTAATACGAAGAACTGACTCAGTGGTCAGTAACACAAAGGAATCTGAGGTGTATGAAGAACATGATTGGAGAACACATATAATAGATGCTCTACTAAGGAACGATAACAATGCCTTGAGACGGGAGTACCAGCTCATAAAAGGTGTGTTATATTACAGGCAGCCGGAGGAATCCTAGCTAGATGTGTAGCAATAAACGAGATAAAAGAACTGCTACGGAAAGCTCATAAGAAAATATGTGGTCAAACGGATGTCAGTCTCTACCGAGTTTTGCAGTGAGAAGGTTTCTTTTAGCCAAGTGTGAAGGATGAGGCAGTAAAGTTACAAAGTAGCTGTCAAAACTGTAATGCATATCCATCCGCGAATGAAGGTAATATAGCAGACTTGATAAACTGGCGGGACAAATATGTGCACTATTTGAAATATGGAATTTTGCCAGAAAAAGATCAACCGCGGTTCAGAAAATTGGCCTCGCGATTCGTCTTACAAGAGGGAAAATTGTTCCGCAAAAGCTTCGAGGGAAAATTGATGAAGTGTGTAAGCGAAGAAGAAACGGGGGAAGTATTGAAACAGGTTCATGTGTTTGGTCACCAGGGCCCTAGAAAAATGTTTCAACAGTTGTTGTCATCCAAGTATTACTGGTCAACAATGGAGAATGACTGCAGCGATTTTGTGAGAAAATGTCATGTGTGCCAGGTGCACGGAGATCTTATCCACGCTCCGGGAGCTAAATTGCACAGTTTAGCTACACCTTGGCCTTTCCATACTTGGGCACTAGACATAGTTGGACCAGTCACGCCACAAGCTCAGGGCCATACATGGATTTTAATGGCAACAGAATTATTCACAAAATAGGTAGAAGCTATCCCGCTACGACGGACGATAGCAGATAATGTGGTTCGATTCATAAAAGAAAATATCATTTGCCGATTTGGAATACCAAAGGTGATACTATCGGATAACGGGACTCTCTTTTGTCAATAGTAAGGTCGTGGATTTGTTAGGGAGATACTCAGTCATTCATCACAAGTCCACGCCTTACTATCCAAAAGGAAATGGACAGGCTGAAGCCTTTAATAAAGCGTTAATTCGAATCTTGTCCAGGTTGGTACATGATAACCAGAAGAAGTGGGTGGAAGAGCTCCCAATAGCGCTGTGGGCACATCGAACCGCATATCGAAGTGCGACAGGCATGACCCCTTATGCATTAGTCTATGGAGCAGAGGTTGTGCTACCGACGGAGATAGAAATGGCTGCTAAAAGGTTGACATGCAAAAGTAGTTTGGAAGACAGGCTATTGGAGATAGAGGGATTGGATGAAACAAGGGCCGAAACCTTTACAAATCAGAAAGAGTACAATAAGAAACAAGCAAAGAGTTACAACAAAAAAGTAAGGTACAGATGGTTTAACGTGGGAGACAGAGTGTTGAAAGTAGTGCCAGCAATTATGAGAGGACAAAGGGTGAGAAAATTTGAAGCCAAATGGGAAGGTCCGTATGTGATTACAAATGAAGGAAGCAACGGGTACTACAGAATGGAGCATGAAATCACCCGCGAGAGTGTTGGACCTCTTAATGTAAAATGAATCAAGTTGTACCAATCTTAAATACAAGAGGCGAATGATAATAACATCATCACACTGTATACAAAATTGCATATATGAAAATGTATATATATCATTACTAGTACAAAATCGCTACTAGTACAAATCGCGGCTAACAGGAGAAGAGATGTGTAGATTTTCATGTTCCTCTTGTAACTCGCAAGAACGCATGGAATGTTCCGCGGAATCCTTAAGCCTAAGGGCATCTTGCTCTACAACTACTAATAAAGCACGGGCTTCTTCCACTCTTGACATACTGGTTTGATACTCAGTAAGAGCTTTGACCTCAGCACAGTGTTTTGCATATAGGTGCTCGACCTTCTCAAGATGAATCTCCCACCAAGCAACATTCATTTTCATATTCTTCCAATCCTTGATACGGGAACGAAAAAGTGGCAAAGCAGTAGAGGTAAGGTCGTGGATGCAAGTAGTTGTCAGGGAAGCGAAAGTATCTGCAATAATATGGCGAAATGTAGGTTGGAGAAGGGGATCGTAGAGCTCCATGGTAGCAAATGTCTCTGGATGGCTACTGTAGACATGATCTAGAATGGCCATATCGCCTGAATAACATAAAAAGTTGCACCAGTAGACTTGATCCTGCTGAGGGTTTAGAGCCAAAGGCGCGGGAATGGCTTGGGGAGGGGGTTGAAGAGGTTGGGTTTGTGGCACGGATGAGGTAGTAGGAATGGATGTATGTGTTTGTGAAAGATGAGGTTGGATTTGTGGCACGGATGAGGTGGTAGGAATGGATGTATGTGTTTGTGAAGGATGAGGTTGGATTTGTTGAACAGATGAGGAAGGCTGGTTATGTGTCTGCTGAGGGTGAATAGGAAGGAAAAAGGAATCAGAGTTAGGAAAGGTCAGGTTTTGTAAAGTGTTTGGGGGTGAGGGGAATTCATTGAGAAGAGCTTCAGGATCCTCAAATGAAGAATTGGGAAATAAGGATTCAGGACTCTTATTTGACTTACCCGCAGAAAAAGATGAAATTATCAATAAATCAATATTACATGGAGAGTTATGTTCGCGGATGAAAATTGTATAAAAATTACCATCATTCGCGGTCTCAATTTAATTCACGCCAAGGGAAGATTCAGTAATAGTCTCCATAGCAGCTTCAGGACCCCCGAAAAGTGATCTTTGAATTTGGGACCCATCCTGCAAAGTGGCAGCAAGCTCAGCAGCAATATCACAAATAATAGGTTCCATATGCCGAGCATCTGTATCAGAACTGGAGGCTTCTGGGTCAATCGCTGCTGCAACATCTACTTCTGAGACAGGAATGGTATCATGTGCTTTAGGTATCTCCGGAATATTCGCAGTTTTATTTTGATCCGCGGTATCAAGATTTGTCGGGACAGCGGATTTGGATTTGTCAAGGGGGGATGAATTCACGTTGGATGGATGAGCATCCTTACGGATAATGGAAGAAATGGGAAGATCATCCCCATCATCTGAATCGGAGAGCAGAATCTTCCTCGCGACTTTAGATATTGGCGATGCCGTCTCTTTTCCTTGATCAGGGAAGTCTGAGAGTATATCAGCTACCTCGCGATCAGAATCATCAACAGAATGCTCAACTTCCTGATTTACATCCATTCCAGTCTCGCGAGCTGAAAGTGATAAATAAACACTAAAGTATAAAGAAAGCGCAAAAAAAAAAAAAAAAAAAAAAAAAAAAAAAAAAAAAGATAAAAGAGAAAGGAGAATTTAACAAGTTAGTACATGACAATACAGGATCTGAAGCTTGAATATCCTCCATAGCCTTTACAACCGTATCAAGCAAAGAGTTAGCTTTTGTTCGCGGAGAAGATCCTCTAACTCGCGGAGAGGATGTTTCCAAATGAGGTAACCCTTCCATTCGCGGAAAGGATGATTCAGCCTCACCTTGAGTAAAAGATGCAGTTTCATCCTCAGCTTGATGTGACTGAAAAGCAAGATGTTTAACTCCAAATCTGTCAGGAGAGGAGATCAAAGCAGAAGGATTTGACCTTCTGCGAATCAAGGGGATAGTATCTACCTCATCATCTTCTGAAATATGAGTAGCAACATCTTCTAAAATCTGGGCTCTATGCTCTCTTCTTCGTTGAGACAAAGGAATATAGTCTAGGGAGTCACCCGTAGAGTTAACTACTATTGAGGGATCTATTGATGGAAGAGGTCGCGATGGTGATGTGACAGCCAATCTCGCGGATCTCTGAAATACAAACAAACTGGTTAAAAAGCAGTTGATAACAGTAACTGAGAGTCAAAATAAAGTAAAAAGTTATAACTTCATTACCAAACGTTTAGAAATAGGTTCCTCGCGAACCGGAATAGAGGTTGTTACTTCGACACGCTCGGAACGCTTTCGTTTTGGTGCGGGAGGTACTTTGGATTTACCTTTTCTCTCTTTCAAAATTTTCGGTTTCTTAGTAACCAGATTTGAAGTGTTTGGGCCCTCATGATCATCAGCAACTGGAAGGGAAAGCTTGCTATAAAATCCACAGGACTCATGGGGCTTGTGTAATTTCAAAAATGAGTCTCCCACAAATATTTTTACAGGAGCAATCGGTCTAGGAGGACCCATCATGAATGTTTGGAAGTCAGTTGTGACTTGAAACCAAAAATCCACATAGGCCGCAGTTCGGCCACCTTATCGAGATCTCGCGGGAATAAAAATGGCAAAGGTGAACTCTTGGTGTTTTTTCTCATATTCCTCGCGGTACCTTACCAGGGCCGCGTCATAGTTGTCGGGGGAATCGCCCGAGGGAAGAGCAACATAAACTGGAACTGCCTGCTCAAAACCCAGCTGACGAGCCACTCGTGAAGGATTGTAAGGAATAGTTCGCGAGAAAGAGTCATCAAAAATAGGCAAGCAGAAGTCGAAGGAAAAAGCAGCAAAGACAAGTTCTTCATGGTCTTAGTAACCATGGGCAGTCTGCTCCTCCATAGGATAGAAAGAAGGGAAATAAATACCATCTAAAGGCATTGTGTAAGGTATCCAGGAGAAATTGCGACTGAAGTCAATAAAATCTTCAAGTCGCTTGGTAGAAAGAAGGCCTGACCAACGAGCAGCTCGCGATCTGGGACTATGGGTGTCAATATTTGAGGATGAAAAGCTAAGAGGTTTGGGGACATATTTTGGGAATCTTTCAAAAATGAAGAGCATAAGGAAAAGACAAGGAACGTGGGTGCTTATGTCATACCTACCAACTGACCTTAGGAAATCGTTGGATAAGGTATCTAACTGTGAATAAAGGGTGCCCAGGAAGAGAGGGGCTAAGGGAAGCCTGATACTCCGCGAGGCCATAGAAGCCATCAAAAACACCAGTTTATTGGGCCCATCTTCAGGACGTCCCTGAAAGATATAGCGGTCCAACCAATAAGCTAAAAAACCTGCCAGTTCAAAGTCACCTTTGAATTCAGGGCCTGGCACCGATTCGCGATCTTGACCGCGGAGGAGAGGCAACTTTGGTTCATACTCCCTGAAGAAGTGATGACACCAGCTTGAGTACTTTAACTTAGTACTTTTTATAAAAGGTGCCTCGTCAAGTATGACACCATCCTTAAAGCGGCTACCTCTTTTCGCGGCATAAGCTGCGCAAGACTGGAGGTGAGAATGAATCACCTGGTCTGCCTTACTAAAAGCTGGGGCATCAAGGGGTCGCGAGTCGAAAACTGGGAGTCGAAACAACACGTACACATCTTCTAAGGTTGGGGTAAACTCTCCCCAATAGGTGACAAAAGTGTGCGAGAAAGAGCTCCATCGCGACACCAAAAGATTGAGAGCATCCGCGTCTTGACGAACAGACAAGTCTGAAAATAGTTCTATGAAGTCCAGTAGACCTGCCTGTCTAAGAGTCTCGCGGTGCCTATCCTGACTGAGTATGTGGCTGGACCATATCCTCCAATGGGTAATGGGTGACACGTGCCCTTCATATTCTATAAAGGAATATGGGACATCACCTCTTTCAATGAGGAGGCGAAGGAGTGAGGAAGGTGAGATATTGGCTAAGGGGGCTTCGCCGTCAGAATGAATGAGCATGGGTTCATCTATAATATCTCCCGCAGGAGGAATGTTCTCAATGGAACTCCAGAAATGATCATGGGAAACCTCGAAAAAGGGATCCTTTCTCCATTCCGTTGGTTGAGGAATAGATGGGACACTCCCAGATGGAGGGAGCCTTTATCCATTCCATTACGCGAGAGCTTGCATTACACAGAGGGAAGTATGAAGGACTGATGTGTTTTATAGCTCGCATCAGTAACTCATAACCCTATATGCTGCTCGCGTGGCGAGTACTACGCGGAATCTAAGGGAAATGCTTGGGATGAGTAAATAGTGGGTCGCGACCTTATTTACACCGTCCTAAGTAAAAGTACCTTAGAGAGGCCGCTAGTATTCAGGGACATGACCAAGGCATGCATGATTGGTCATAACCCAACAAAGCTATAACGGCATCCTTGGCTAAGGATAAAATCAGATCCGCGATGTAACAGGCGCGGATCACAAGGCATGACGTACATTATGATCCGCGAATTCGTTTCGCAGATGATATTGTGCAAGGTATTTATGGCCCGCAATAATATCCGCGCATAAGATACGCGAATCTGTTTCGTGTGGATAAGGGCGTGAAATAATACTGTGCAAGGTATTTATATCACGGATTAAGTACGTCGGGACCATGTCGCGAGACAGGTGCTGACGTGGCAATGGAATCCGCGAGGACGAAGAAACCATGTCACGAGACAAGTGCTGACGTGGCAATACAAATTGTGAGGATTACTGAGCACTCACGTCTATAAATAGAGGTGCGAGAGCTCACTTGAAGGGGACTTTTGGGAGGGAGACCAGGAGAGAGAAAATCCTAGAGAGAGAAAGTACTTCTCAATTACTTGTACTTGCTATCCTTTTCTCCATTTCTCTGTAAAGCAAGTCAAAACTAATAAAAACATTAATACTGTTATTTTGGCTGACGAACTTGTGCAGAAACTATCTTCACATCACCTAGATCTTGTGAACCCCTACAAAAGGATAATATGAACCTCATATGTACAAGAATGGCTACAACAAAATAAATATATACCGGCTTTAAAATATGTGTAATCTATCCTATAAAAAAAATATAAAAAATTATTGTAATAAATTTCAAACATTCCACTTATGTAAAATTTATCCAAACCTTAAAAAAAATGGTGTAGTTTATCCTAAATATTATGACACGTGCACTGAAAATATAGAACAGATTTGTTGGGTCGAATAATCAAGGGCATTGATGACTTAGGGCCCGTTTGGTAGGCTGTCTGGTCTGGTCTTATCTGGTCTGGTCTGGTCTTATCTGGTCCGGTCTGGTCTGGTCTTATCTGGGTGGTGTTCTGAAAGTCTGTTTGGTAAAGATGTCTGGTCTTATGGTCTTATTCAAGCTGTCTGGTCTTATGTTTGGAAAATAATACAAAAAATAAAAAAATAATATATAAAATTCAAAAAATATATTAAGTATGAAAAATATATAAAAATTGAAAATAATATAAAAAAAATTGAAAATAATATAAGAAATTCAAAAAAAATTATATTATTTTTCAAAACTTATATATTATTTTTTAAATTATATATATATATATTTAAAATTTTATATATTAATTTTGATTTTTATATATTTGTTTCGAATTTAATACATTATTTTAAAAAAATTATATTATTTTTCAAATTTTATATATTATTTTCAAATTTTATATATTATTTTCAAATTTTATATATTATTTTCGAATTTTATACATTATTTTTTATTTTTTCTATTATTTTGGAATTTTTTTATTTTCCCAAATTTTAAATATATTTTTTGCATTTTATATATTAATTTTGAATTTTATATATATATTTCAAATTTTATACATTATTTCAAATTTTTTATATTACTTTTTTAATTTTATATATTATTTTCAAATTATATATATTTTTTAATTTTATATATATTTTTCAAATTTTATGGTTCCCATGTGTTAATACAATTGTATATAAGACCACTTGAGACCATCATTTTTAGTTGTCTCAAATCACCCCTTTTGGTCCCAAGTGGTCCTTATTTTTTTGGAACCGTGTTGCCAAACAGTGTCCGGTTCCAAAAAAGCCATTATGAGACCGGACCGCGAACCAAACAGGGCCTTATAGTGATATCTTTGATTGGTCTTAATAAATTTGGTCTAACGAATTTATTTAAAATTTCTACTTAACAATCATTTTCTAATAAATAAATATATGGGTGAAAGACACAAAACCCCCTACACTATCAGAAATGTGCAAATAACCCCCTATAGTTCAATTTGTGCAATTAAGTCCCTATAGTTTGGCAAAAATGTGCACAAAGACCCCCTACGACACTGTTCAGGGAACTTTTTCGGCTAAAAAAAAGGCATGTGCGTTTCACATGCTGTTTAGTTTTATAAATACCCAAAATGCCCTTGTATTGTTACCAAAATGCCATTCATTTAAATTATATATGTGTATATAGTTTTAATATTAATGTACACAATATACATTTCACTCTCTCTCCTCCCTCTTCTACCAAATCTGCAGCAAATGGGTTCACCATCTCCATCTCTCTCTCTCTCTCTCTCTCTCTCTCTCTCTCTCTCTCTATAATGAATGTCTAACTTCCATTATTGTTGTATTTTCCTTGCCTTCTCCCTTTCTCACAAGTAATTTTTTAAGAAGACTAACTATGAAAATTATATAATTTGTGAAATACTTTTGTCCTCTCCAGCCTCGAAATTTGGATTCACTGAAAATTGTGAAAATTTTACCCTTTTTCGTTCTCTTTTTCCCTTCTTTGAGCCATATACAATAACATAATTATATATATATACAGTGAGTTTTACCTTTGAAGAAAGAATATACCACAACAAATCTTATTCCTTTTTCCCCTTTTGTACTATATCTCTCTCTCTATTTCTCTCTATCTCTTATCTTCAAGAGAATTGGAAAGAATCAGAAATCCCCAAATCCAAACCCTAATTTTTGCCACCACATTGCAAGAAAATTTAGACCTAATAGTGGAGGAAAGAGGGAAAAGCTTCCCAAATTGAAACCCTAATTTTCCCACCACATTTCAAGAAAATTAAACCCTAGAGAAAAGGGAAAAACAGAAACTTCTTTCCACCCAAACCCTAAATTTTCCACCACATTCCGAGAAAACCCAAGAAAATTAGGAGGGAAAATCTAGGATTTTGATTTGCAGATGAAGCAGATGCCCCACGTTGACGGCATCCCACTATCACCCGGCAAGATCAAGATGGAGAAATCAAACCCACAATTCCACAAACTCAGATGGAGCGTCTCGCTCACCAAACTCACCTTTTGGACCGTTGTGTTCATGGGTTTGATCTACGTCTTCTTCTACAAATCGCTGCCTCAGTCTTCTCCGTTGGCCTCCGATCTCTCTCGCTGCTCGCTCCGAACCCATTCCTGGGGCGGACCCGCCTGGGAAAAACGGGTCCAATCCTCCACCAAAGTCCGTTCCCGAAATGGGTTCTCTGTCCTCGTCAACAAACATGACATTCAATCATGACATCTACTTTTGAATTTCCACGGTCTCAACACTTGGAAGACTTTTAATTTGTACCAAACCAAATCATCATCTATGACTTGAAGAAAGAAAAAGCTGGAAGAGAAAAGGTCAAAGTCTCTGGTCAACAAACATGACATTCAAACATTTTGTATATATGGCATTTTTCGTCATTTCATATTTACCCCATTCATTATATTTAATTAAAAAATAAAATAATAAGGATATAATAGTAAAAGCACAAGTCCATCACCGGAAAATGGCTTAGAGGGGACAAAGTGCACGTTTTATAAAGTATGGGGGTGTTTTAAAACCTATAGGGGGGTTATTTGCACATTCCTGATAGTGTAGGGGGTTTTGTGCCTTTCACCCACAAATATATTCATCAAATCCTTCCACGTCGTGGAAGGTACTTGATCCACCTAAAGTGTGAAATTTTAAGGCCATTTTTGGTAACCAGTCTATTCTGGATTTTTAGAGACCATACCATATTTGTGTTGACATGGTCTCATTTTTTGGACCCAGACCAAAATGAGATAAAAAAAGATCAAATTATGTGTTTTTGAACCTAACAAATTGATGAATCCAATTGGTCTGATATGGTCTTTGGTCCAAATTTCATAAATCAAAACACAAAAATAAATGAATAAAAAATAAACAAAATAATGAATAATAAATAAAATGAATTAAAAAATACATAAATATAATAATAATAATAAATTAATTAATAAATAATAAATTTAATGCTAGTTGATATGTCTTTGTTCAATTTTATTGGTAAGGCTTTTTTACAAATATGCAATAAAAATATGTTATCTACATTAAACAAAACATGTTATCTACTCACATCGCGTTAATGAATGTGATGTATTAATTTTTTTTTCATTTAAAGTATTGTAAATATATATGAAATCGTGTGTGAGCTGCTTGTTAAGAAGTTTGAAAGTGTCCATTTAGTAAATGAGCCCAACCTGATCACCCTTTTTATACTTGTTTAGCAGATGTATTAAACTCTAACATTTTGGAGCTTGGCTCGCTTAGAGCAACTCATTTTTCTAAAATAGTAAGGGTGCGTTTAGAAACTAGTGTTTTCGTTTTCGTTTTTTATCTCTTGAGAACACAAAATTTTCTTGTTCTTGTCCTAAGGGTAATCCGGAAACAAAAACACGTTTGGTTGGAAATTTTGTCTAAAAACTTTTCGGGAATAAAAAAATAAATTTTTTTTTGGATGTTAGGGTTTGGAGGTTGAAGATGGAGGTTAGAGAATCTGCAACAATTATTATTTTTTTTTGTTGAAAACAAAAAGTGCCGAAAACAAAAAAACACCATTTTGGTGTTCTCAAATTTTGAACTAAGGGTGATAAAACGCTTTTTTTACTATTCACGAAAACAAAAACCATCAAAGGCTCCCAAACGCGTTTTTGTTCCCGTGAACAGTGAAAAAAACAAGAACGAAAACAAAAACACCTCTATCCAAACACACCCTAAGTTATCATAGAATTGCAAAGAGAATGTGTCTGAATTGAATAAATAATTTTAAAACAAACCTGTAATAATTAAATATAGGCGACCGTTTAATGAGAGTCAGATATATTATTATAGCGGCAAATTAACTTTCCCCTTCGTGAGTATTGTAAGAACATTTTTATATATTGTTTATTTATGACATGTTCTAGACAATAACCATGTTGAGTGTTAGATAAGTCGATTTGGTGTTAATGACATCGATAAGCTTCATCAAAAGTAGAATCAAGCATTGAAGTAATGAAGAATCCAAGTGAAGCATGAAAGTGAGCATATTGAGGAAAAATGTATCCTGAAGGGCAAAACTGACATTTTCCGAAACCGTCAATTCAAACAAAAAGTATCGTGGCTTCAAGATGGTCATTTTGGCGCAGTTGTGAAGAAAAGTAATTTTGACAAAAATACCTATGCTTAAGCCTACGTTTTCAGTTTCAAAAAGTGGTTGGAAAACACATTTCTACGCTTGGAGGTATGCTTGGAGCATAGGCCTTACTACGCTTGAAGTGTAGCTGTAGCAAGTTTTTGCTAGATTTTGCCTACGATGTCCAAATTGTTTGGGGGTTGGTTTTATGATATGACCACGACTTATATACATCAAAGTGCGTTTTATATACATTATATTCACCAGAATATAGGGTTTGGATGTGAAATTACGAGAAAGGGCAAACTTAGGGTTTGGATAATCTTTATCTATAAATACCCAAGTCTACAACAAGAGAAGGCACGTCATTGAGAGATCTTTGCAGTATTTTATCGTTCATATTCTTCTACAGAGATATTGATATATAGAGAGAAAATATAATTGAGTGATTCTTCTAGTTCTCTCTTGTTTTGGAGTTGATTCTATCGTGCTTCTACATCGACGATCTTATGCACGATTGAATCATATAGATTCCGAAAAATCTACGCACCGATGATTGCAACTTGGTTGCGTAGATCCCTTTTGTGAAACGGAGCCGTTTGAGTGCGGAGATCAGAGCGAGAAGTTTCGTGGTTATTTGATATATTGAGAAACAAAGCCATCAGAGTACGGAGCGAGAGCGAGAGCTTCGTGGAGCGCGAGTAAATCTAGACTTTCAGACGTCAAGTGAAGAACAACAGATTACATCGATTGTAAGTACTGTTTTCATAGAGTTTGTACAAATTCTCTGATTCATAGTGCATCGATACCCGAGCGTATCTGTGATTTTTACTTGGAGTCTTTCCAAGATTTTCCACGTAAGAATATCATGTGTCTCTATTGCTTTATTTTCTGCACTTAGATTAATTTTTGCATGATTTTTCTCGATAGAAAAATTGGATTAAAATTGATTTTTCCGCAATTAATTTTAATTTGTCAATAAATCAACATAAAACCTATTCACCCCCTCTAGGCTGTTTTCACTATCATCTAGGTAATTTCAAGCATGTTCGAGTAATAACTATTATTCCCACGAATTCGTTTCGTTATAAAACAAGCCGAACCCAAACATAATTTTTGACTCCCTAAATAAATGAGCCTGCCTTGAAATTTCAATTCATCTGAAGATATATGTATAATATGATTAATTTTATCCCGTGTATCTTCTAAAATAAATATACGGGTATTAAATATTATGAATACATTGACATGTACAACTAACCCTCTTTAACTGATGCACCGTATATCTTTTCAAATAAGATAAATTGCACTGAATTAGGGTGAGTGGAGAATGCTCGTGATCAAGTTTTGTATTTTTGCTTGTGCAAAAACTGTATGGCTAATCACGAGTTGCATACCCAATGGATTTATATGTATTTGTTTTAAATTAATTGTGTTTATCATTATTTTTTAAGTATTTGATTTTTTGTTAATCGTATGGGCTTAATTATCTTTCTGAATCAAATAATTAACAGTTATACAACATGTAGCTTATTTAATTGACCAATACTGATAAAAATTGTTTATAGGAGGTAGCCGCGTACCACATTTTTTGGCTATCATATTATCTGTTTGAGACCACCCATTCTTTATTTTTGAAATTTATTTTCTCAAATTTTACTATTTGTAAACAATGAAAGTATAGTTGGCTTTACCCCTTTCTATCTTAAATTTTCTACTAATCCAAAAATCTCACCTGCATTGTTTTTTTTGGTAGGCAAATACACACTCCACATACACCCCATGGTCTCGAACCCCCCAATCTCCCCTTTCAGGGAGGAAATGTTATACCAAGGCCTTGGGTCTCACTAGCATTGTTGTTTACCTGAATTTTTATACTTTTTTTAAACTCCAACACTCATATACTGTCATGAATAGTTTACCGCCTATATAGTACTTTCCCCTTTCATATTAATAGTTCATTTGCTCAATTGTCTAAAAATACTAGGGGGCCAAATTAGTATAATGCAACTAAAATTTTAGAAGTATATATTTGTGATACAATAATTTTAAAATGTAATTTATATCCTGAAAAATATACTCTAAAAATGAAAAAAGTGAAACCTACATAAATGGATGAAAAATTAATATAAAAAAGTAAATCAAAATTTCTTTATTGCATTATTTTTTTATACATATTTTTCATCAATAACTTGATTCAATTTTGACAAAAATATGTCATTATTACTTGATAAAAGTTTTTTTAAAAAAAATTTACCAAAAGAAATGAAATAAACTGTTATTTAAGACGGTTTTCATGATCAAAATATAGAGTTCTTTAGTAATTTATGCCATGTATAGTTATAAAAATTTTATTTACAATTACACACATTAATATATATGATATGATTATTGTTCTACACATTCTTGTCATCATGCTATCACACTACATTGTCCTTCATTACTATCCTCCCAAAACTTGTCCACGAAGAAGATAATTTGGTTTTTGTAGTCTGGAGAAGAAATTTTATTATCTTATTGTTAAAGATTATAAAAAGTTAGTCAGTGTGATTTTAGTAAAAATCAATATCTTAAATTCGAATAATTCATAGGGTACATGTTTATATGTCAATGAAATAATAATTTGTTGATTGAGATTTGAAATAATAATGAACATGCAATCTTATGAAACTTGTATGTTTATTTTACAATATATGAATTATTAAAAATTGGTCAAAATATCTAGTTATGTATGAATTTCAAGTTGTAAAATTAATTTAAATTCTACATGAGGTCAAATAATTAATGGTAAATGTATATATTTTTGGAGGGGCCAAATGAAATTGTTTGGGAGGGTCCATGCTCCCTATCTTCTTACTAGGTACGCCCTAATTCCAAGTAAAAATGCAAGTTTAATTATTTATAATGTAATACTAGTAACTGTTTTTACGGTTACTATAACCTAATCATTATATCTTGTAGCGACAAACTTTATTCATTCATAAATTTTGTTTTATTATCCAGCAAAAAATAAAACAAATATTGAATTATTTATTTATTATTATTGTGATAACTTGAAAAAATATTTATGTTAAAACCATTTGTCATTTGTATAAATATAACTTTTACCATAAGCTTTGTTTTAACCGTGCAGTAAAAACCTAGGCAAACCTTGTTTTAACCGTGCAGTAAATACAAAAACAAACACAGAGTGGGTAAAACAAAGAGGGTAAAGGAGTCGTTTACAGGCTATAGCCGGTGAGTCACTAACAACAAGATAGTGTGCTATCATAGGTAAGAGAGCAAGGAGACAGTTTTCAGAAACAGGAAAGTATATGTAAGCCTTAGGAGGAAGACAGCTCTTTTCTGCAGACTTTTAGAGAGAGAAAACTCATGGCCACACTCTCTCACTCCTCTTATCATCAAATTACACCCAAACCTGCTAACTCTAACCTCCGGTAAGCTCTCTATATATCACATATTTAAATATTTTATATATATTTGTGTATATATATATATGTTGGTGTGTTTTATTATTTGTAATTATTTGTTGTATTAGTGAAAGAGGACTTAAGATGGAGTTTGAGGATCAAGAGGAGGAGCAAGAGGAAGAACCAGAGCTCGAGTTGCCGCCGAGTTACGGATCGCTCGGCAACTCGTCCCGACCAAACATGCCGTCAAGCCCGGACGCGCCGCCGTACGCAGCTGCGGCGGCGTCCCCGTGGAAGCCCCGATACCGCGAGTGCCTGAAGAATCACGCCGTCGGCCTCGGCGGCCACGCCGTCGACGGCTGCGGCGAGTTCATGCCGGCCGGACCCGACGGCAACCTCGACGCCCTCAAATGCGCCGCCTGCAACTGCCACCGCAACTTCCACCGCAAGGAGACCTCCGCCGGTGCCACCGCCGGCGCCGGAATCCACCTCCTTACCTACCACCACCCGCCGTATTTCCGGACCCCATCCGGGTACCTCCACCGGCGGCCGCTGGCGCTGACGTCGACCTCCGGCGGCGGTGGCAGTGGCGGAGGTGGTGGGTGGATGAGCCGGGAGGAGCAGGAGGACATGTCGAATTCGATGAGCTCGAAGAAGAGGTTTCGGACCAAGTTCAGCCAAGAACAGAAGGATAAGATGTTGGGTTTGGCTCAGAGTTTGGATTGGAAGATAAATAAACAGGACGAGTCGGTGGTGGAGCAGTTCTGCAGCGACACCGGTGTCAAACGCCACGTGCTCAAGGTTTGGATGCACAACAATAAACACACCCTCGGAAAAAAACCTTAGAAATAAAATTATAATTACATACATACATATATACATATGTACATACATATATATATATATATGTATTATATGTGTATATAGTATGTGTGTTGTAAGGAAAATGAATGGATGAGGTGTTGGAACTTAGATGGGATGGTGCTTTGAGACTAGTAGTTTGTTGTGGATTTAGTGTTAATGCTTAGTATTAGTGTCTCTTTCTTTTCTCTATCTTGTTTCTTTTGGTTTGTGTTGGATCTATATATATATATATATGAATATGAGTGCATTGTTACCTTTGATATAGTCTGCTTTAATTATCAACTTTGTTTTTGGAATACATTGGTGTTACTAGTACTTTGGTTGTTTGAGGATAAAAAGGTTTATAATTTTGTGGGTTGTTTGATGAAGCTAAAATAGTAGTACTTCATATGATCATATTATGTAGATATATTGTGGGGTTGAGATGGTTTGTGTCATTTCTATCTCTAATACAATAAAAAAATGGTGTATATATCTATATATATCATATGGAAGTGTATGTGTCAAGCTGCATTGAGCTTTAATATATTTGTTACAATGGTTTGTGTCATCTCCATCTCAATACAGATCTCTCCTCCTCTATGCAATTTATTTGCTCTCTCTCACTCACACTGTGTCACACACACACACTCACACACACACATATATATACACTCACATATACACGCATTTTGAGTATTTTTCATTTGAATTAATGATTTCACAATTATGTCATGCCTGCATATCTTGATGTTCTTCCCCATTTTCAAGAAGCTTTAAATGTTATGTGAACCAAACCAATGTTGATTTCATAGGCACTGCTTGTCTGGACTTCTTCTGTTGTAACTACTAGCTCTCTCTCGTGGGTTGCATTTATTTTTTGCAGTTAGTTAGGACACGTACTCTGTCACCAATATATTTATCGCCACTGATCTTTATTTACTTCTTTTTTTTCTCTCTTATCTTTCAAAATTATTGATTTTAGAACAGACTAATATTTGGCTGTTATTTTCCAAAATTTAGTTGCAACATATATAAAATATGTACACTAGTTTGAAATAAGATGATGAAATCAATATACAGATATATATATATATAAAGCAATGATGTTCTATCTGGATGTTGAAAGTTACTTGGAAGGTAAATATAGTGGTCTTAATATAATTTGCTTTTCTAGAACTCTATCCTCAGCTGCAAGGCATATCCTTCAGGATACTTACTTGTCTTGGAGAGATTCAGTATCAGTTAAAGCTGCATATTACTGTAATTGTGGTCCATATAAGGGTATTTTGGTCAAAGGAAAGAATGTCACCCTGTTCTGATAACCCTTTCCTTCACTGCAGATACTATATTTGATTAATTGTCTTGATAATTAATTTTTTTTATTATTATTGCAATTATGGATTATAAGTGCTTGATAAGGCACTAGAGTACAGTGAAGCAGTTCAATTTGAATTTTCTTGATTTTTATATATTTGTGATTCCTAGAGCAACAGTATTAAAATTGAGCTGATAATTTTTTTTATTTTTTATTTTTAATAAAAACAAGTGCATTAATATATATATATATGTACATAGAAGGCCTTAGGCCATAACATGCCCAAAGGACTTAAAAAATGAACTAAGTAAAAGAAACTAGCTACAATTACTAATTGTATATGTAGTAAAAAGATAGACACTAACTTTTACATTTAAATACATTTAAATAAGTAAAAGAAGTTAGAGCGGAAACTCTAAATCAAAGAAAAGTAAAAGTATGATGTAAGAGCGGCTCCAACACGTAGATATTATCCGTTTTGGGTGCCGATCGATATCGGGCGATATGGGACATTATTATCACTCTCTTTTGAGATATAATGTCGAGCGTCCTCTTTGGTGTGATCCACATGGGCTTGTGAATGCTCTCACATTTCTGGCCAGACTACGATTCTATCCGCTTTGAGCTCAACTCCCACAGTTTTGTTCTCGAGCTTCTCCAAAAAGTCTCATATCAATTGAAAATAAAATGCACATATAAGCATATCATGACAATCTCTATACGAATATCACATATATGATAAAGTTTTCATTTTTATACCTACAAACTAACAAATACATGAAAACTAATAAGAGTGGAAAAGTAACGTATGTAACGTGGGAATGTGAGTACAAATATTTGAGTGTTATAGATTTAATAAGAGTGGAAAAGTAATGTATGTAACGTGAGAAATGTAAGTACTAATATTTGACTGTTATATATTATGAATAAGTGTCAATAATTTAAATGAAAATAATCACAACGCACCAAAAAAAATGTGTTATCCGCTCGTCTAAACCTGTCAACTACTTCTTTGAACCATTTACACTTTAAACCGATCATATTTATACGCCTTGGCAGTCCACTCTACATCATGTACCACCTATTCCTTCCACTGGAGAGGCTCGGACATTAATTTGAGTCTCTCACCGAATAATAATGGTGCATAAAAATAAATAAGTAAATAATAAAAAAATATTGGTTTAATTTTTGTGTTAATTAATTTAAACACTACCATCTTTGACACAAAAAATATATGAGTTTGCAGTTTATCAACTAATTATATCAATATTCACTCCGTTGTCCGAGAAAAGAAATAACATTAATTTTTTCATTCTAAAGTAATTGTAATGCAATGTAAATCCAATACTAGCGAAATGCACGTGCTTTGCACATACTTTTAAATTTGTATCGTAGATAAATAAAATTTAAAAAATTATACTATATCAAAATTTAGTAACATCAAAATTTAATAATCCAGATAATTCTAAAAAAGATTATGTAGATGGAAGGCTTTAGGACATAATTAGCCCGCACGTAGAAGGCCTTAATTAAAATTGAGCAAATTTATTCTCAGTGCTTAAAGATACTGGCAAATGGTAATTTATAATCCATTATTGAAAAACTAAATAAAAACCATCTAAAATTTCTTCTAAATCTAGGTGTTGGATATTTTTTCGGTTATTGACAAACTAATTAATAAAATAAGTACAATTACAAATTGTGTATACAGTAAAAAAAAAGATAGACATGCACTAACTTTTACTTTTTATATGAATAAATAAAAAATAGAGTGAGAACTTTAAATTTATGAAAAGTGAATGTATGATCATACTAAAAAAATACGAAATCAAATAAGAGTGGAAAAGTAACGTATTTAATGGGTGAAATGTGATTACCAATATTTGACTGTTATATATTAAGAACAAATGTCTATAATTTTAATGAAAATCATAAGAACATACCAAGAAAAGTGGCATCCGCTCGTTTGAACGTGTCAACTACTTATTTGAACTTGGATACGATTTACAGTTTAAATCGATCATAGGTATAAGTCTTGGTAGTCCACTCTAAATCATGTATTCCCTATTTCTTCTGCTGGAGAGGGTCGAACATTCAAGTCTCTCACCAACACAATAATGGTGTATAAAAATAAATAGATAATTAAGTAAAATGTATTGTTTTAATTTTTTATTCTAATTAATTTAAACACTAATCTTTGCCACCAAAATCAAATGAGTTTGCTATTTATCAATCGATTAAATGAATATTTTCTCCATCACCCAACCAAAGAACTACATTAATTGTCCCACATTATATATTTAATATTAACAAAAAGCACGGGCTTTGCACGTGACTTAAAATTTCTATCATAAATAAATAGTATAACAACTCTAGTAACATCAAGTATAGGTAATGTCACTTTTTAAGCTAATTGTATTTGTAAAAAAATATGTACATTGAATGCATTAGGGCAAAAGAAGGGCGTAAGAAACTAAACCAACAATTGTTCTCATTGCTTTAAGAGATGACGATAACTAAAGTCTTGATGTTCGATATTTTTTCAATTTATTGATAATTAAACTACTTAACAACGAGCTACAATTACTAATTGTATATACATTAAAAATGATAGTCAAACTGCGACTCTATTTCGTAATTTTCTAAATAAGTAAAAATGTTAAGGTTAGAACTCTAAATCTAGGAATAGTATTAACAAGTTTTCATTTTTATCCTTTGGAATTAGAAAATATTGCCACAAATCTGAGTTGAAAATTAACTTACATGTAATTGCGGGAGTAACGTGAATACCAATATCACAACTAGATTAAAAACTATATAGTCTCTATAATTTAAATAGAAATTATCACAACTAAAAGAAAACTATCACAAAAAGTAACAAAACCGTTGCTACAATAGAAAGTGGACCGTTTCTAATAGATGCATCATAAATACTCTTTTGCGATAGTAAAATATGACCGTCGCAAATGCACTTCGCTAATATATATTAGAGACGGGCTAAAGAGGTACTTTCATGGACGTATATGTATATTGTCACCATTAATTAATTTGACTCTCTCATAAATATTAGAGCCGGTTTGCGAGTCCCTAATATTTTTGTGCTTTTTGTTTTTAAGTTTCTAATGATGTCATTGATATTTTTTTGGATTAATTTTCTAAAATCCTCCAGAATTTTTAATTTTAATCAAATACCACATCTCCTCTCGAAATATACCCTCATTTTTCAATTTATAATTACCCCTTCACCTTCAAAATGAGGCATTGATCCGGCAACGAAAAACGACACTTATGGACACTCTAATACCCTTATTAGAACAACAACGTATAGAAATTATTTTATAATTTCCAAATTTAACCTTTTTGTTAATAAATTAGTTAGTTTCATAAAATAACTTCAATGTTTATTTTTTGCCCTTCTACCAGCCACGTAATTACCTTAGTTTATTATATGCCCAAAATATTCTTGAAAGTACTCAGACACAAAGAGATAAGTGTAGAACTGAAAATTTGAAAATAGCTAATATACGTCATTGTTTTAAAGATATACTAGATTATTTTATTTTATTTATTTATTTTTTTTGTTGTGGAGAGTTGTTTGAATAAGCATATTATATTAATTGTGCTTTTCAGTTAATGGTGTTAAGCCCAATTTGACAGTGAAAGGACTTTGTGGTCAAATTTAAATTTAAGGGAATAAATATCATAGGTTATGAGATATTTGATTAAATTTGAAAGAGTAGAAGGTATTTGATTAAATTTGAAATTACAAAAGGTTTATGAAGGGTGTATATTATTACTTGAAGAGTGTTTTAGGTATATAAGGTTACTACGTGATAAGTTAACTGACAAAATGGAAAAAAAAAAAAAAAAAAAAGAAAAAAAAAAAAAAAAAAAAAGGCACGTGACGTACACAATCTCTTGTTGGGGGATAAATGCCCGATTTGACATTGAACGGGGCATCAGAGCAATTTGAAAAACTGAGGTTGTTTATGTGATAAAATTTTATTAAAATTAAAAACTTCCGGGGATTTAACAAAATTAACCCTACTTTTTCCCCTAATATTAGTAGGTAATTTGGACAATAAACTCAAAATGTGATTGTATACCTGTGAATTAAATAACAAATTCAAAATTTGAAAATACCACCACGAAGAAAACAGTCATAAATCTAGCCAAAAATTGGAATACTAAATTTAAACATAGAGAGGAAATCTAAAGGTTCAAATAAAAAGCTATCTTCAATTAATGTAACTTTTTCTAAACTGAAGGTAAGTTATGATTAAGTAGAGCATAGACTATAATCAATCAAATTCTTTATGTTTTATTCATTAATGCAATTTTTGTAGTGAAAATTCTCAAAAGTAGGTAAAAGACATTAATTCCTTTTATTTTCAAATCGTTTTTAATTAACCAAAAAGGTCGTTACTCAACAACAGCATCATCAATGAAGGAAATTTTTTGTAGAAAGAGAATATGAATTAAAATTAAGAACATAATGATTTCAACATTTATATAATACACAAAGAAGAAAATTAAGCATACTCACGAGTACGAAGTGGATTTGCTAGAACGTGATCATGATTGTGATCAGTTGGTTTAGCGAGATCGATGAGATCAATGCAAGGCTCGAGTATTTTAATGAGTCTGATGAATAAATGACTGAAAACTTAGGAGTGACTGAAGTATCTAGATAGACACATCAAATGGCGTAGTATAAAAAATATTTTTTTTAAAGGGTAAATTACACTTTTAGCCCCTCTTGTTTGGACAAATTACAATTTTCCCTTGAATAATTATAGTTTGACCCCTTCAAAGTCATCAGCATTTAAATCTTGCTAACGAGAAAGAAAAATTACGTGAATACCTATGATATATTATTGCCCTTCCTAAACTAAACCCTAAAATGCAAGTCTAAACTTCCCAATCCCTTTCCTCATTCTTCTTTGTATATATATAACTATATCTATATCTATATATATATATATAGATTGGCATAAAATTTTATATTACAAAACTCATGACAACCAAAACCAAAAATTTCTTTCTATATCTTGACAAAAATAAAATCCATTTTGGATTTAGATGAGACAAAACACAACATTTTTGGTGGATTTTAGATACCACTTCTCCATCCATCCTCATCTTTATCTTCAACCTTAAGATTTCCAGAAACTAAATCGCAACCCTCTTTGAAACCCACTTTGAAATTATTGCTTTCTTTTCCTCCTTCTCTCAAACCGCCACCACCACAACCACAACCACCAGCCAAGGTTAGGGTTTCGCGAGGAAAGGAACGATGCCACTACCACCAGCCAAGGTTGGGGTTTCGTGAGGAAGGGAACGAGAGAAAGGGATGGAGTTTAAGGCGATTTTGGTCACAAAAAATTATAAAGTGAAGGTAAAATGGTCATTTTACATGTTTTGGATGGGCATATAGATTTTTATAAAAATTGAAAGGCAATATAGTCATTTCATCTAAAACAATGAAATGAAATCAGTGTTGGCCGACATTGACTGTGCTGGAAGTTTGAAGGATGGGGGAAAGTGTAATCGAAGTATGAACTATGAGGTATTAAATTGTAATTGTCCACACTAGAGGGTGTCAAAGTATAATATATCCAAACAAAAAGGGGTCGAAGTGTAATTTACCTTTCTTAAAAAGAATAGAAAACCTAAATATGCTATAATATTCTCGCCAAACGAGTTTTGGCACTGACCTTTTATGTTTTGGCTTATTGGCACAGTCTTATATAAGGGTGCTCAAAAGTATGATTTTCTTATGAGAGTATTGGACACTATCTATGTGAGGCCAAAATATCTGGCATACTAAGCCCAATTCGTGTCATGCCCATTTCAAGAACAACCCACATAAACCATCTCATATGGCTAAACCCTTTTTTGTTTAAACAAGTACTTTGGACCAAAGGGCAAGCCCGAACGTTGCCCACTCCGAATGGACAAAGCACTTGAAGCTACCTCGCCTGAAAAAGTCCACAGATGTCGAATAAGTCTCCTGAAACACTAATTCAAATCCAAAGGGGTCTTCTGCCTCCTACGCATTCGACCAGCACATGACTGAAGACCGACAAGAAATGTTCTAGAGAGTACACGACCCTTCAGATGTACCCTATAGCTTACTCGTTAAGCAACTCAAAAGGTATTCATGTAATTCACTTCAAACAGCTATAATAAGACAAAACGGGACCACTAGGGTATCCTCATTAAGGATGGGCTAAAAAGCCCACCTCATCCTGTGTAAATATATAATGAATTGCCCTAAATAAAATATTTGATGGATAAGGAAAATTTCTATAACAAAGAGGAATTTTTCTACACATACACTATCGCCCAAAAAAAAAGGCTTTAGGCATAATAGTCAATTATCGTGTCGACTGCTCATTTGAACATGTTAACTGATTCTTTGAACTTTTATACAATTTACACTTTAAATCGATAATATATATAGGTCTTTGGTAATCCATTCTACAACATCTCCCTACTATTCTTTCCAATATAGTGGCCTGAGCATTTGAATGTTGTAAGAATATTTTTGAGTATTGTTTATTTATGGCATGTTCTAGACAATAACCATATTGAGTGTTATATAGGTCATTTTTGTTTCAACGATATCTATAAGTTTTGACAAAGGCGAAATCAAGCATTGAAGTAATGAAGAATACAAGTGAAGCGCAAAAGAGAGCGTATTGAGGAAAAATGTATCCTGGAGGGCAAAAATGATATTTTCTGAAGCCGTCAATTCAAGCAAAAAGTCTCGGAGAGTCAAGAGGGTCATTTTGGCACAGTTGCGAAGAAAAGTGGTTTGGACAAAAATACCTACGCTTAAGCCTATGCTTTCAGAATAAAAAAGTGGTTGAAAAGTGGAGTTTTACGCTTGAAGGTACGCTCCAAGCTACGCTTGGAATTACGCTTCAAGCGTAGTTATAGCAGAAAAGTTTGTTTCCTGTTGCAATATGGATTGTGCCTTGTGTTTTGGTTATATGATGCGTCCACGACTCTCACACATTAAAGTACGTGCAATATACATTATATTCATCAGAATATAAGGTTTAACTCTATGAGTTATGAAATTACAAGAAAGGGCGAACTTATGGTTTGCTTCATCATTGTCTAGAAATACCAAGGACTACAAAAGAGGAGGCTAAGCTTTGAAGAGAGATTTTCTGCAATATTCTATCATTCATCTTCTTTTACAGAGTTAGTGATATAGAGAGAGAAAATATCATTGAGTGATTCTTCTAGTTCTCTCTTGTTTTGGAATTGATTTTATCGTGCTACATCGACGATCTCATGCACGATTGAATCATCTAGATACTGAAAAATCTACACACTATTGATTGCAACTTGGTTGCGTTGATCTATTTTAAGAAGCGGAGCCATCTGAGTGAGGAGATCAAAGCAAGAGGTTTCATGGTTACTCGATCTGTTGAGAAACAGAGTCGTCTAAGTATGGAGATCAGAGCGAGAGCTTCGTGGAGCGCAAGTGAATCTATAGTTTCAGACGTTGAGTGAAGAACATCAAATTAAAGAGATTGTAAGTTCTGTTTTCATAGAGTCTGTACAATTTTTATGATTCATAGTGCATCGATACTTGAATGTATCCGTGATTTTCACTTGGAGTCTTTCCAAAGTTTTCCACGTAAAAATATTTGCGTCTTCTCATGATTTAAATTTCTGCACTTATACTCATATTTGCTTGATTGATCTGTTTTGAGAATTGAATTGAGAATTAGATTAAAATTGAATTTGCACCAAATAATTTTAGTTGATCATAAAATCGATAAAAAAACCTATTCACCCCCATCTAGGTTGTTTTCACTATAGTCTATGTAATTTTAATTGGTATCAGAGCGTGGTTGCCTCGATTTAGGTTAACTACCTAGGGTTAGATTCTGAACTTAAACGATGAGATGCCTCGTGAAGGAGGTTCCATATCTAGGTCTCCGTTGTTTGATGGCTCGAATTATACATAATGGAAAGCGAGAATGAGAGTGTTTTTAAAATCTTTAGATGAGAGAGCGTGAAATGCTGTTGAAGTAAGATATTCACCTCTCACTGTAAAAGATGATGCGACTATCAAATTGAAAGCAAAACCGCCAAGCGAGTGGACTGATGCTGAGACGAATAATGCGAATTAGAACTTAAAAACATTGAATGCGTTATACAATGTTTTCATTCCGAGTGAGCTCAAGAGAATTTATACATGCGAAATTTCCAAGGAAGCTTGGGACATTATTTAAGTTACTCATGAAGGAACTTCGAAGGTTAAACAATCAAAACTTCAAATTTTGAATTCTCAATTCGAGCAGTTGAAGATGGAGGAAGATGAAGTCTACGCTGACTTCGAGGCTAGGTTAACTGATATCGTAACAGGTTGTCATAACATAGGTGAGCCTATTCATAAGACTACCATAGTAAAGAAAATCCTTAAGTCTCTACCTGAACGTTTTTTTTTATCTAAGGTCACTGTCATCTCAGAGGTCATGAGTCTAAAAGAAATTAAAGTTGAAGAATTGACAGAAAATTTAAAATCTTATGAGATGGAGATGTTCAAAAATCCCCCTAAGAAGGCTAGTGGCACAAAAGAGAATAGCATAAATTTTAAAACCACTAGAGAGGATGAGGTTGAAATTGATGAATAAAGTGAGTTGAGTCTAAATGATATTGTTATGTTTGCTAAGAAATTGAACAAATTTGTTAGGGCTAAACAGAATGGCCAAGGACAAAAATTTGGGGATAAGTTGGGTGAGTCTAGAAATAGAAATAAGACTCAAACTAGGAATGACAAAACTGATCTTAAAAAGAAAAAAACTCAATGTTTTGAATGTCAAGGATATGGTCACATAGATATAGAGTGTGAAAACACTTTGAAAAAATCCAAAGGTTTAGACGTTAGTTGGGATGATGAATCTAATAATGGATCAGTTAGTGAAGCAACAAACTCAGAGATAGGTGATGATTCTGAGAATTTCACCTTGTTTGTTGCTCAAAGCATGGATGTTAAAGAAGTTGTTAGAAGTTGGGTAATGTTTGGAGATGAAGATTCTAAGTACGATGAAGATTGTGATGACACATTGATAGGTGTCAAATATTAGTCATTTTAACCCCTTAACTCACTATTGTTACGTTCTTTCATTCCATTACTTGGTATTTTTATGGTGTCTGCGTGTTAAGGCATGTTTCAGGAGCTTAATAAAGAAATCGAGCTAACTTTGGTGAATTAACTGAAGAATGTGTTCTCTTCATCATCATTTTCGAGATCATCGGTCTCCATCAACACTTCTTTAAAGGCGGCTTGAAGAGCTAATCCTTTCCTTGGTTTTGATTCTTCTTCACAAGATTTGAGAGTCATCTCCCACGTGAGAAGTGAACCATGTAGCTCATCAATGTTGAGTTTAGTAAGGTCATAAGATTCCTTATTGGCGGTAGTTTTAGCATCCCATTTGGCCGGAAGACTTCTAAGAACTTTTCTTGCAATATCCGATTTAGACATAGGTCTACCAAGATGTATCAAACCACTCAAAATATTTGTGAATCGAGAAAATATATCATTAATGCTTTCATTTTCTTTCATGCGAAATAGTTCATATTCATGCATAAGTAAATCAATTTTCGACTCACGAACTTGTGAGGTTCATTCATATGTTATTTCTAATTTATCCCAAATTTATTTGGCGGTTGTGCAAGTGGATACCCTATTGAATTCATTTGGACTAATTGCACAATTTAAATTCACTTTGGCCTTAACATTTATAGAGATAAGTTTACGGTCATCCGCATCCCAATCTTTTGCCTCCTTAGGCACCTTTTTGCTGCCAATTTTTTTCATAGGAATAAATGATACATTTTCAATGACTTTCCATATTTGGTAATCTATAGTTTGAAGAAAATCAATCATTCTAGTTTTCCAATAACTATAGTTTGAACCATCAAACCAAGGGGGTCTATTGTTAGATTGACCCTCTATGTGTGTAACACCATTGTTTGCCATGATATTTTCTCTAAGGTGATAAAGCCTTTAAATTAAAGCCTTGCTCTGATACGAATTGTTGCCCGATAAATGACTCTAGAGGGGGGGGGGGGGGGGGGGTGAATAGAGTCTTAGCTTAAACAATGGAATTTAATTCGATTTTCTATTTGATAAATGTAAGTGCAATGCTAGATGATTTAATATAAAATCACAAAGCAATATAAATCAAAATAAGAGTAGAAAGAGAAATATAAATACTTGGACAAGCAATTTTAGCGAGGTTCAGAATACCCTTGATTCCTACATTCTTGGCTCAAGGTTCTCTTGAGACTTCCTAAATCCACTATGGCTTCTCCTTACGGGTGGAGAGCAAAACCTTCACAAGAAGCACACCACTTCTCCTTGCTAAGAGAACACCCTCTCTTAGCCTAAAATTGGGTCACACCAACCCTTTGAATACAATGATCTTGTACAATAAAATATCTCTTAAAGATTGATTTGTACAATTGTAACTCTCTTGCTCACAAGACTAGAGTAAAATTTTGAATAAAAATGGAAGCTCTAGACTTGAAAATATGTGAATGATGATACAAAAATGTATATGAAAGTGTATGATTGAGATTGCAAGAAAATGTTTTGTAAAAAGAGTTTTAAGTCCTTTTATAGTACACACTTTAATCACTTTTGGCATAAAATATGTCAAAAAGGCTTATAGAGCCGTTTGAAAGTTGCCAAAAAGGCTTATAGAGCCGTTTGAAAGTTGCCAAAAAGGCTTATAGCCATTGTAAAACAATTCAGGTAACGGGGTGAGCCGAGTTCCTAAATGGGGTGAGCTGAGTTATGCATTTCAAAATTATGAGAATAGGGTGAGTTGAGTTTACAAATGGGGTGAGCTGAGTCTCCAAACTATTTAATTTGCAAAACTTTGAATGCTAATTCTCAAACCCAAATTCATTAATTTGGTAATTATTTGTTTTCAAAAAATAGTTTTATGCATAATGATTTTATATTTCTAGATCTTCAAAATAATTCAAATAATTACTTTGACAGTTAAAATCTAAACATTCACCAACCTATCTACCCTATCTTCAAGTAGTGGTTGATCATCTTTGAAGTGATTAACTTTAAGCTTCAATCTCTTTGCTCTTGATCATCTTTGAGCTTCAATCTTTTTGCATTTGATATTCTTGTTCATTAGCTTTAAATGCAACGCCATGATCTTTTTCTCCGCGTGATCCATATATGATTTTCCTGTTTTTGCAAGCTTGGAAAAATAATCAATGTAGCCATTAGTACAAATACATCATTAATGATTTGTTATCATCAAAATTACAGAATTGTTCTTATATTAAAATCTTAAGGCCAACAATACCAACGGAGCCGAGGGGGTTCTAACGGAGCAATAATCAGAAAAAGTGGTTTCCATGAATTTTCATACACTTGAGTTACGCATACAGTAGCTAAAAGTGGCTATAAAGTTGAAATCTACGTTTGACCTGTGCATATGGATTTTTGGGCTACGCATAACCTATGCTTAAGTGTAGGCCAAGCTACGCTCAAGCGTAGGGCCATGTGTAGAGTGTTTTTGGTAATATCAAGTCCTGATCCGTTTCAACTTCTATCAACTTGGGTTACATTTGAACATATCCTAACACATGTATAAAGGATATTTACACCAATGTTGGCTAGATTCACTCCCAATTATAAGAGGATTAAATAAGGGAGGAATCCTAGTCCAAAAAGGATACAAGTTTACTCAATATAGAATTTCTCTCTCTATAAATAAGAGGAATCTCTACAGATTTTTATGTGACTTTTGTAAGATCACTGCACTACTTTTATAAATCAGATTCGTCTGCAGAGAGAGAGAAAAATAGATCGTTTGATTATTCTATATCAAGGGTTTCTCTAGTTTTTGGTGATTATTCAATTGTGCTTCTACACATGATATCTTTTTGGACAATTGGATTATTTGTTGCTGAAAAATTATCACACCACCTATTGCAATGTGGTTGCATCGATCCGTTGCGAAACAGAGTCGTCTGAGTGCGGAGATCGAAGAAGGAGGCTTCGTGGTTCGTTGATTCATTGAGAAGCGGAGCCGTCATAGTATGGAGCGGAGCGAGAACTTTGTGGAGTGGGAGTGATTCAAGACTGTTAGACATTGAGTGGAGAAAGGCAGATTAGGAGTGATTTGTAAGTCTAAAACTTCATAGAGTCTATGTACTTCTTGATTCATAGTGCATCGATACCCGATCGTATCCGTGGTTTTTACTTGGAGTGTTTTTCAAAGTTTTTCACGTAAAAATATCATGTGTCTCTATCGCTTTATTTTCTACACTTATCTTATTATTTGCATGATATAGCTAGTTGGAGAATTGGCTTAAAAAATGATTTTTCCGTAATTAAAATTTTAATTTGTCAATAAATCCATAAAAGCCTATTCACCCTCCCTCTTAGCTATTTTCCTTAGTCACCTAGGTAATTTCAATTGGTATCAGAGGGTGGTTGCCCCGTTTTAGTTTTAACTACCTAGGGTTAGATTATGAACTTAGGTGATGGAAATACCTTGTGAAGGAGGTTCCGTATCTAGCTCCCCTTTGTTTGATTGCTCGAACTACACTTATTGGAAAGCGAGGATGAAAGCTTTTTGAAACTCTAGATGAGAGAGCTTGGATGGATGTAGAGGTAGGGTACTCACCTCCCACTATAATGGATGAGACTTCAAATAAATCAAAACCAAAACCATCGAGTGAGTGGACTTCTGCTGAATTGAACAGTGCGAATTGGAACTCCAAAGCTTTGAATGCTTTATTCGCTTCTGTGACCAAGAGTGAGTTTATGAGAATTGCCACGTACTAAATCACCAAAAAATCTTAGGATATTCTCCAAGTTACTTATGAGGGAACTTCAAAAGTTAAACAATCGAAACTTCAAATTTTAAACTCACAATTTGAACAGCTTAAGATGGAAGATGATGAAGTCTACGCGACTTTGAGGCTAGATTAACTGATATTGTAACAAGTTGTCACAATTTAGGTGAGCCCATTCCTGAGACTACCATAGTGAAGAAAATTCTTAGGTCTCTACCTGAACATTTTTGGTCTAAGGTTACTGTCATATCGGAAGTCATGAGTCTTAAAGAAATTAAGCTTGAAGAATTGGCAAGGAACCTAAAGTCTTATGAGATGGAGATGTTCAAAAATACCCCTAAGAGATCTAGTGGCACAAAAGAGAAAAACATAGCTTTCAAAACCACAAAGGAGGATCCTAGTGAGTCTGATGAAGATAGTGGGATTAGACCAAGACAGATTGACATGCTCATGAAGCAATTTCATAAGTTTTTAAAATCTTCTTATGGTTAAGAAAAGATTAGAGGTCAAAATTTTGGAGATAAACTATATGATTTTAAAAAATAAAAATAAAGCCCAAAAACATAATGACAAGTTTGACCCTAAAAGAAAAAAACCCTCAATGTTTTGAGTGTCAAGGGTTTGGTCACATTGTTGCAGAGTGCACTAATAAGTTAAAAAGGACAAAAGGTCTAGCTGTCACTTGGGATGATGGATCAGATGATGGAATATCTAGTGACTCTGCTGAATATGAAGTGGCTAATGGGTATAAGGATTTTACCGCATTTGCAACACAAAGTAAGAAGGTTAAAGAAGTTGCTACAAGTTGGACAATGTCCGGAGATGAAGAGTCTGAGGATGATGTAGATCGTGGGGACTCACTTCAAGATGCATATGAGAAATTATATGAGAAGTCCACACATCTTAGAAAATTTTTCTCTAAATTTATGGTTAAATTTAAAAATGTTGACAAGGAGAGACGGTCCCTAAGAGATTATCTCAATAAGGAATTAAGTATTCTAATAGTAGAATTGAGGGAGAAATTTATAAGGATTGGGGGTTTGGAAAAGGAATTGAAAGATGTTAACTCAACTATTCATAAATGGTCTAGTGAAACACTTAAACTTGATAATATGTTGAGTGTAGGAAAATCTGCAAAAATACAAAGGGGTTGGGATTCAAAGGAACAACGAGTAATTCAAATATTGTTTCCAAAACGACCCTTGTTGGGCCTCCCAAGTAGCATCTTATTCTTCTCAAAGTAATTCTGATAGGAATACTAATGCTCAATCTTATGTCAGAAAACATGTTCAGAGTAAGTCTCCCATTACCTCTAAATACCATAAGGGTTTGAACAATGGTTTTCAAAGGTTTATCCCAGTTTGTCATCACTGTGGAGTGAAATGTCACATTCGACCATTGTGATAAAAGTTAAGAGGAAGAACTTTGAAACCGGAAAAGAAACATAAAAGTAAAAAATGACCCAATGTTAAAGATCAGATTTGGGTATTGAGTGAAGAGGTGAAGGATTTGTCTAGGCTTGCAAATAGAAATCCGAAAATTAGACAGGCCTAGGTTAGGAAAGGTGAGTTACACTATATGGTTGCTCATACTGCATATCAAACATGTGACTCTAGTTCTGAAAAAGGTCTTGAATATATATCCATAGATTCTCAATCGATAGACATCTCTACAAAACTATTAGCTTTTCAAAATCATGCGAGTCTTAGAAAATCTAGTGGCATGTTCTCTTTAGAATAGATGTTTTCATATGTATCATTCTAGGAATATCTTATATTATCTTTTATCCTAGAATTGATACATTATCATGTATTTTTTATGCATTATTATTATTTATTTGGAATCATGTTTTGCTACTATTAGGATTATTCATGCATGCATTATTATGACAAAAATGATAAAAATTATATATATTTGAAATGATGAGCTTGGCTAGAGTACAAAAGTTATCATATTTCACTCTATTATCATATTTACTTGTCTGATTATGCATTTGGAAAGTAGAGGTGTTAGCCTAACCTAAGGATTTTGGATGTTCACTTCGCATGATTATTTTATGTTGAAAAACCTTAATATTAAATGTTTGTTATACTTCGGAGATGATCGTAATGCCTACTGAAATTGTTAATCTTTTTCATTTAACCCGAAGTGATATATAGGTTAATGAGCTAGGCTAGATTGATCGATACTTTTGAATACCTATTGCATGCTCATGAATATTGGGGTAATATTGAAAGAAGAAAGAGAATGAAATAATAAAGTATATGAATGTTTCCTTAAAATTCCTTAGAGCAATGCTCCGTCTGCTAAGTAACCGGGTCTCAGTACCTTAGCAAGCATTGAGTATTCGCGTAAAAAGGCGGACGTGATTATCTCGAAATTTCAACTCAAGTAATCGGGTCTATTGCCACAAAACAGTAACTGTTTGCATAAAAAGGGAAGAAATAAAAAGATATGTGAAGGGGTGCAAAAGAAAAAATTCGAGACAAAAAGAAAATAAATTATGTTCCCCTTAATTAGCAATAAGGTCCTAGTTAATGTTTTGACTTCTAGTTTGGGATTTGGACTGATTATCATCACGATTGGTGAGGAAATTATCAGAATTAGTGTGTATTGTTTTCATCTTACCTGAGTGTTTGCACATGAGTATTTTCATATATATATATATATATATTTATGAATACTATGCAAAACTTAACTTGTGCATTCTTGAGTCTACAAGGTATGTGTGTTGATTTTTTTTACTATTGTGTGTATAATGACCAAGTTAGATATGAGAATATGATGTGTTAATGATCAGCTCGTTGTCTCTACTACCTTTCTCACATATTTTGAAATATATATATATATATATATATATATATATATATTTATTCATGATATTCTGCATTCATGCATTTAGTATTAGGGTCATATATTGTAGAGATATTTGATACTCGAGAATCTGGATATAATCTTATCAAGTACTTTATCTTACTATTTAGTGCTTGGCTTAGATTCTCTTGAGTCTCCTTTGTTATCTTTTCCCTATATTATATATTTGTTTTTCATTTCAGTGACAAAAAGAGGAAGAAGTATTAAGTAATGGGAAAAGATTGTTTAGTTAAGATGGAGAAATATTTAATAAGGGGGAGAGAGTTACTTAGTAAAGGGAGACGATATCTGATTGAGGGGGAGTATATTCTCAAGGGGATAAGGAGTTTTGTATACTATGATGATCATTATGTTTTCATTGTTGTTGTATTATTCTTATATCATTATATTGGTTTATATCTGTTTTCTACATTTGTTTTTCATGATATATTGTTCAGTGTTGTGGTTGCAGGATTAGAAAATAGTTACGAGGACAAACTGATATTCTATGTCTATGTCTGTGGGTGTGTGTTCATGAGTATATCTTTGTAAAATATGGTTTTGTCTCAGAAATGCCAAGGGAGAGATTGTAAGAACATTTGTAGAATTGTTCATTGTTGGCATGTTCTCGACAATAACCATTTTGAGTGACTTGTAAGGTCGGGTAGGTTTAGAAAATTTAAAATGGTCAAGCAAATGCATCAACAAGGTTCGTCAAATTCAAATAAAGTTTAAAGTATTGAATATGAAGCAAGTTTGAGCAAAAAATGAATTCCGAATGACATAAACGACATTTTTTGGAGCCAAAACTTCGAGAAACATACCAACGGAATCCAGGGGGTTCTAACGGAGTAATAATAAGAAAAGGTGGTTTCCATGAATTTTCCTACGCTTGAGCTACACATACAGTAGCTAAAAGTGGTTAGAAAGTTGAAATCTAGGCATAACCTACGCTTATGAATTTTTGGGCTACACATGACGTACGTTATAGCGTAGGCCTAGCTACGCTCAAGCGTTGGGCCATGCGTAGAGTGTTTTTGGTAATGTTAAGTCTTGATCTGTTTCAACTTCTATCAACTTGGGTTACACTCCAACATATCCTAGCACGTGTATAAAGAATATTTACACCAAACTTGACTAGATTCACTCCCAATTATAATAGGATTAAATAAGGGAGAAATCCTAGTTCAAAAGGGATACAAGTTTACTCAATATAGGATTACTCTCTCTATAAATAAGAGGAGTCTCTATAGATTTTTGTGTTCCTTTTGTGAGATCTCTGCAATACTTTCATAGATCAGATCCGTCTGCAGAGAGAGAAAAAAATAAAGATTGCTTGATTATTCTATATCCAGGGTTTTTCTTGTTTTTGTTGATTATTCAATTGTGTTTCTACTCGTGATATCTTTATGGACATTTGGATGATCTGTTGCTGAAAAATCATCACACCACCTATTGCAACGTGGTTGCATCGATCCGTTGAGAAACGAAGTCGTTTGAGTGCGGAGATCGAAGCAAGAGGCTTCGTGGTTCATTGATTCGTGGAGCGCGAGTGATTCAAGACTGTCAAACGTCGAGTGGAGAAAGACAGATCATGAGTGATTTGTAAGTTTAAAACTTCATAGAGTCTATGTACTTCTTGATTCATAGTGCATCGATTCCCGAGCGTATCCATTGTTTTTACTTAGAGCATTTTCCAAGATTTTTCACATAAAAATATAGTGTGTCTCTATCGCTTTATTTTCTTCACTTATATTATTATTTGCATGATATAACTAGTTAAAGAATTGGATTAAAATTGACTTTTCCTCAATTAAAATTTTAATTTGTCAGTAAATCCATAAAAAGCCTATTCACCCCCCTCTACGTTATTTTCCTTAGCCGCCTAGGTAATTTCACTCTGCATCTGTTTAAAGCACGGATCACACACTCAAAAAAGCTTGCATTTGTTCGGTGCCAGAGATACATTCGCAACTTTCTTGCGACTACATGCATGACATAATGAAACACCACAATTATAACAACTAGGTTTCTTCTTTGTGAATCCAAAAGACCTTCTATATCCTCTACAAGCTGCTTGACCTATGCTAGAGATCGATTTGCTTATACAAATCGCACCTTTCGGAAGTGCTTTCCAACTCGTTCTGATCTCAGGCTTTAAAGTCCTAAACCACTCTCGTGCCTTATCTTCCAAAGGAATGGAAAAAGGCGTAAACGAATTCCTTCATCTGTTAATCCATTTGTTTTAGTGATCGAACAAATTTTTAGAAAAAAACGATATGTAAATACGGGTTTTCATTACTATATGCATGAAATTTGGACATCTTGGGAATTATTTCCAAGTTGATCTCAAAAGCTGTCGTAACATCTAGTAACTCAATATCAGATGGGAAATTGTAACTTGAAGGAGCGTAACAATTTTTTAATGTTATTCGTTGTATATAATGGTTAGTCATGTCTTCTATTGCTAGGTTCTCTCCTATTGGATTATTTTTCTCCTCGTTTAAGGAGTTAAGCATAATACTTTCAATTTCAGGTGCCAAAGAGAGTGTTTCTTTTGACGGTTCATGACAACCAATGATACAACTAATGAAATAGTCAAAAATAAAATTATAATACAGTTGATTAAACTACTAATGTAAAGCAAAATAAATAAAATTAAATTAAAAAGAAATTAAGCAAGAAAAGTAAACGATAATTAAATATACTATCAAAACATAAAAATAAAATTATAATGCATACTACGTGGACAAAGTAATAAACACAATTTTTTTCTTCATATTTTTTGTTTTTTTATTTTTTATTTTTCTTATATTTAAATATATATATATTTATTTATATTTTTTATTATTATTATTTTTCACTTACTTATTATACAAATATATTTTATACTGAATAATATATATATATTTATTTATTTTTATTTTTTTATAAAAATCGATTGATCACCCACACACTCGATTGATCGATTGTGCGCAACTCGATTAATTCACGGTACCTAAAGTTAATGACCGGTTCAACCCTCCAATGAGTCAATCTTTTTGTACCTAGCAGGAATCCAACCTGGGCCAGCTTCTTGTTGTTATAATTTTTTGGATTAAAATGATGATACTTGCTCCTCTCATCCCAAAATGACGTACAAACCCCCTCTTATATTATCTCTCTCCCTACCTTATTTAAACCATTCAGTTCCTCAAATAACGATGGAATTTAGTAAAGGTATCGAAACTTTTTATTTATTTTTTAAAAAAATAAAAAAAAAACATAAACTAAATGGAAATTGTTTTAGTCATCTTCAAATAATTCCGCAGCTCTGCCATTGTAAATTCAAATTCGGATATCTAGTTGCATAGAATACAAATTAGTAGCTATAACATAATAATGTCTTGGTCTTGAAGTACATGGCATGATTAAAATTCTAAGAATTTTCTAACTAGCAAACCCCAAACTAATTTTGCAAATAAAACGGAATGTATGTTTGGCTTTTGCTACAAAACTGTTTGTAAAATCACATAATTGTTACATAATTGCTTTTGTAAGTGCTTGATTAAGAGGTGATTCATGATTCTGGACTGAAAAAAAAATAAAAATCGAAGCGTAGTAAAACATGTGATGTGATTTAATTCTGAACTGATAGCATGTTTTGTGTTGATGGTATTGGTCAATGAAAGATGAAGAAAGTAGAGCATATTTGGTGGAGTTGGTGATTCCACAAATATTGGATCAAAATAAATTTTATTTAATATTTAAATATTTATTTAATTATTTTAATTCAAATTTATTTAATATTTTTAAATAAATAAAATTTTAAATTAATTTAAATATTTATTTACTTATTTATTTTTATTCAGCTTTTTTGTCCGATGACTGATGCTTCCTATTTCTCGAACGTACACAATTATGATCGAGCACCTTGTGAATTGGGGAAAATTGGATTCGACATTTGTGCTTACTGCAACTGCAATAGAGGCATTCTGGTGCAGAGAGTTTTCCAAGATATGAGAAACTCCAATTCCATGGTTGATGCTTTGACAAAACAGTTGCTTCTCAAGAGTCTCATTTCCTGGTCATGTGTCCACTGTAAGCTCTTTTGATCTTACTAAAGTTTATCCTATTGAAACACATATAGATAATACGTGTCCCACATCGGTTCTTTATTGTAAATGCTAGTATACTCAGCCTCTATATATAGGCATTTATGTACTGTTACAACATACACAAAAAATACAATAAAATTTTTCTTCTTTCAAAATTAATTTGGTATCAGAGCCTAATTAATTGGGAAAAGAAAGAGGAAACCTTAATCCTAGTTTGCGCATTTGTGCCACCGCCGCCCATCCCTCCAGCTCATGTGACCTGGTTAGTTGGTAATGTTGTTGAATTAAAGGTTATTTGTGATTGGTTTTTTTGGTTGAAATTTGATAATGGACGAATCTAGTGATGTCATTGTTATGAAGACCGGTTTACCATTTACCGGAGGGAGGATTGTATCCGAGCTATTGAATGGTCGGAATTTTGTTGCTTGGTCTCGTGCCATGAAACTCTATATTGGTGGACGTGCCAAAGGAGAATGGCTTTGTAGTGAAGTTCCAAAGCCCACTGAGGAAGGTAAGAAGTTGAAGCAATGAGAGGTAGACAATTATATGTTTCTGACTTGGCTCTTTGGATCGATGGAGCCTCACATTAACAATTTATTCATGTTCCATGAGACAGGTGATGCTTTGTGGACCGCCTTAAACGAAATGTATGCTCACTCACATAATAGGGCTCGGATTTTTGAGTTGTGCCAAGAGATTTTTCATGCTACTCAAGAAGGACTTAGACTGAATGTTGCTCAGTATTTTGCGTATTTATAGTCACGATGGGATGAGATTGCTCTATATGATCTAGTGTTTGATTATGGGACTATGGAGATTACTCATGTTAAGAAACAGGACAACTACCGCACCTATGCCTTTCTGATGGGGCTTCGACCAGAATATGAGCAACTTCGGGTTCAGATTTTGAACATGACTCTCTTTCCATCTCGAAAGGACGCCTACTCGATTATTGATCAAGAGGAGCGTAGGTGTGCCATTTCGGTCCCTCATGCTTTTGTTGCTCCCAGTAATGGTTTGACTGATGTGATGGCATGTGCTGCATCTAGGTCTTCTGGATCAGGGTCTAGAACTGCCTCAGGGAAGAAAATTTTCCAGTATCGTGGAAATTCTAAGCACTTGAAAAAGACTGGTTGGAAGCTTCATCCAGAGTTGAAGACACAGTATAGAAAGAAATTCAATCATTCTTCCTCTCGATTTGCTGGAGTTGCTGAAGTTTTTGATTCACCAGATTTAGCTACTCAAGTGAACACATTGCAAGCTCAACTATCTACACCGATGTATCAAATACATGTCGCTTCAACTAGTGCTCATGCCTCTGTATCCTCCTCAGGTACTCCCACTACCCTCCATGTTCGCTCTTGGTCTCCTTCATGGATCATAGACTCTGGCGCGAATGATCACATGACTGATGAATTAGCTTTATTTTCCTCACCATTGACTTCCACACATCGCATTGTTCAGTTTGCTAATGGGTCATCCACTACAATTAGTAGTGAAGGGGACATTATTCTTACTCCAGATATTACTTTATCTTCTGTTTTTCATGTCCCGAAATTAGCATTCAATCTTATTTATGTTAGCCGTCTTGCCAAATCCCTTGACTGTGCTGTTATTTTTCTCTCTGATTGTTGTTTTCTTCAGGACCGACATTCGAGGAGGTTTTTTGGTAGGGGATATGAGCGATACGGGCTGTACTACTTTGGGCATCCTCCCTCTTCAGAAACCTCTGCTCTGCAGACCACTGCTACTACTACCACTACTGTTTTCGATTTTCCAGTTTCCATTTCTATTAAGGATTTACATTTGTGGCATGCTCATTTAGGGCATGTTAATTTCCAGTATTTATGCACTTTACTTCCTGTTTATCTTCTGTATGTTGACAATCTAAATTCCAATGCATTACTTATGAATTGTTTAAATATTATAGAAAACCCTATATTTGTCGAATGCATCGTTCTCCAGCTATATTTGATTTGATTCATTCTGATGTTTGGGGTCCTTCTCCTGTTACTGCCTACTCTGGTTAAAGATATTATGTCACTTTCATTAATGATTTTTCTAGGTTTTCTTGGGTGTATTTACTAAAGAAAAAGTTTGATGTTTTCTCTATACTCAAACAATTTCTTGTTATGATTAAAACCCAATTTTATACCACTATTAAACAAATTCGCACTGATAATGGGGGGGGGGGGGGGGGGGGGGAATATATCAATGATAGTGTTGTCTCACATTTGTCTAGCCTAGGGATTTTCCAACAGTTGACTGCTCCCTACACCCCAGAACAAAATGGGGTGGATGAGTGTAAAAATCGTCATATTATGGAAATTACTCGATCCCTTCTTCTAGGCATGAATGTTCCTCAAAAAATTTGGGATATGGCGGTTCTTACTGCTATTTTTTTAATAAATCATGTCCTTAGTAAAGTTCTGGGAGGGAAAACTCCATTTCACATTCTTCAGCCCGATAAACCTTTGTTTTCCATTCATTTGAAGGTCTTTGGATGTATTTGTTTCACTCAAAATAGGAGTCCTTCTCGTACGAAACTTAAAAATAAAGCCCTCAGGTGTGCTTTCATGGGATATGCCTCTAAATCCAAAGGGTACCATTGTTATGATCCTCTCTATAGACGAATGATAATCTCTCTTGATGTTAATTTTTGGGACGATACTCCCTTCTTTCCTAAAGGAAGTGACTTCACTCATATGGATCCAATACCCTGCCCTATTCCTATGGTTGAAGGATATGCTGACAAGTCTACTCCTATTGATCTGCCACCTGTTGTTGGTTGCCCTGTTTTACAATACAGTCGTCACCTCAGACTCCTATGCCAAATCCTCCTCCAAATGAAGGTACTTCCTCCATTCCTCCTTCTCCCTGGTATCCTACTCGGGATCACTGTCTTCCCGACCGTCTTAATCTATCCTGTAGTACTAAACATTCTATTGAGAATTATATTTCGTATAGTGCTATGTCTTCAACTTTTCAGGGATTCCTTGCCAAAATTGATTAGGTTCCCGTACCGAAGAAAATTGGAGAAGCCTTGTTGTGTTCAGAATGGACCAAGGCAATGCAGGAAAAAATGAATGCTTTGGAAGAAAATGATACCTGGGAGTTAGTTCATTTGCCTGAAGGGGGGAAACTAGTTGGATACACGTGGGTCTATACCGTCAAATTCAATACCGATGGATTTGTTAGTCATTATAAAGACAGGTTGATAGCCAAAGGATTCACTCAAGTGCCTCGGAAAAATTTATCGGCTACTTTTGCTCCTATTGCAAAACTTACCACCATTCGGCTCCTTGTTTCTCTAGCAGCTTCTCATTCTTGGCCCTTCCATCAAATGGATGTTAAGAATGTTTTCCTCAATGGAGAATTGGATGAGGTGATCTATATGGATCCTCCACCGGGTTTTCGAGCTGAGGGGGAGTATTCAGGGATGGCATGCAAATTGAAGAAATCACTATATGGGCTCAAACAATCTCCTAAAGCTTGGTTCGCTCGATTTAGTGAAGTTGTTATTTTCCTTTGTTTTCAGAGGTGTCATAATGATCATACATGCTTTCTCTGACGTAATGTTAAAGGGGAAGGTGTGATATTGTCTATTTATGTTGATGACATTATTCTGATCGGAAATAACGATTGTGGGATTGATCAAGTCAAAAAGGATCTTAGGTCTGCTTTTAATATCAAGGATTTGGGACAACTAAAATATTTTCTGGGTATTGAGGTTGCTAGGTCTAAAAGAGGAATCTCTCTATCTCAGCGAAAGTATGTTTTGGATTTGCTAAGTGATTCAGGGATGACGGGATGCAAACCAATCTCTATTCTCATGGACCCAAACATAAAGTTGTCTGCAGAATCTGCGGATCCGTTGCCTGATCCTTTCATGTACCAGAGACTTGTTGGGAGATTGTGTGATGTCCCACATCGCCCGGGTAGAGGTCTGGAGATGTGCTTATATGTGCAGTGTTGTCTCCAATTGGTATGAGGCCTTTTGGGAGGAGCCCAAGAGCAAAACCGTGCGGGCTGGGCCCAGAGCGGACAATATCATACCAAGTGTTGGAACGGGGTGTTACAATTGGTATCAGAGCTAGAGCCCGACCGGAATTAAGTGTGGGAGCATGCACATCCCCCATGGGTCACCAGCGAGGACGCTGGGTCCCAATGAGGGGTGATTGTGATGTCCCACATCGCCCGGGTAGAGGTATGGGGATGTGTTTATATATGCAATGTTGTCTCCAATTGGTATGAGGCCTTTTGGGAGGAGCCCAAGAGCAAAATCGTGCGGGCTGGGCCCAGAGCGGACAATATCATACCAAGTGTTGGAGCGGGGTGTTACAGATTGATCTATCTTACGAACGCTAGGCCTGATATTGCATTTGTGGTAACTCTTCTGAGTCAGTTTATGCATGCTCCTAGGACTACTTATATGGATGTTACTTATCATATTCTGAAGTATCTAAAGTCATGTATGGGTCTGGGACTATTCTTTGACTCAACCAACACCTCAGAGTTCTCTTGTTTCACTGATGTGGACTATGCAATATCCAAGATTGATCGAACATCTACTTCAGGTATCTGCACCTTTTATGGGAATCATCTTTTGTCTTGGAAAAACAAGAAGCAATCGGTTGTGTCTAGATCATCAGCAGAAACAGAGTACAAGGCTATGGCTCAAAGGACATGTGAAGTTATGTGGCTTCAGTCCATTCGTAGAGAACTTGATTTTCAGACTTCTTCCCCTTCAACCTTATATTATGATAACAAATCGGCTATTCAGTTATCTTTAGACTCAGTCCTTCACGAAAGGACTAAACATATAGAGGTTGATATTCATTTCATCAAGGAAAAAGTTAGAGCCAAGACTATTGCTCCAATTTTTATTCGTTCAGCAGATCAACTTGCAGATTTGTTTACCAAGCCTGTGGGATCATCTATTCTCAAGTCTTCTATTTGCAAGTTGGGAATAAGCGACAACTTTGATCCAGCTTGAGGGGGAGTGTTGAAGCACATATAGATAATATATGTCCCACATCGGTTCTTTATTGTAAATGCTAGTATACTCAGCCTCTATATATAGGCCTTAATGTACTATTACAATATACACAAAAAATACAATAAATTTTTTCTTCTCTCATGGGGGGGGGGGGGGGGTGGGGGGATTTATTTCAGTAGATTTACAACCACAAAAAGTGAATAAATTTCTGCCCTAGTACTATATATATTTTCGTCTTCTCTGTTCTTCTTGAATATGGCCGCTCATCTTGTAATCACCTCCAAAGGCATAATTATCTATCTTAGGTGTTATCCTTCTGGCTTCTAAAAGATATGGTACCATATAACCTTTTGTGCCTGCCAAAAACATAGTAGATGAATATGTAGTTCCTCCCGGCTTTTCTGATGTTGTGACCCACAAACATACAATCTTAGTCCTTAGATCCTATGTTACATGGACTCTGGTAAGAGTGTTGGACACGGATATGTATCCTGGTGTCGAATGTGTCAAATATCTTATAGATTGTGTGGCGACCTATGTTGGCAGGTGTGTCGTAGGCGGGTGCAAGTGGCACTGACAGACTACCACACTGGGCGAGCTACATGTGCACAATCCCACATCGCTTAGGTAAGGAAATACTGTGTGTTATATGTGAGTTTCATACCCTTCTATGACACATATATGGACATATCTAGATATTTATTCTATTTAACGTTTTAATTTTAATATTAAGTGTATATACAATGTATTTATCAAACATAGTTTCCAAACTAGACATTTCACACAATTGAAGTAATAATATAATAAAATAAAGGGAAAATTGCTTAAACCCCTCCTGAAGTTTACTCTATTTCCTACGGATACCCCCATCAACTAATTATACCCCCCTGAACTTTCATTTTCTTGCACCATGGGCTTGTTCTCAGATTGTTTTACCCTTTTACCCTCTAAAAGTTTTATATTTCCATCTTATCTTTAATCCTCTTATAAGACAAAAAAACATATAAAAGACTATCCTACCCTTACTATTATATTTCTTAATTCTTTAAATTACAAAAATATTATTTTTTTTAGTTAGAATATTAATTTTGTCATTTACCTTTAATGTATTAGACTAAATATACTCTCAAATGTTAATTTTTTTTAATAAGTTATAATTATTTTATTTGTAAATCAATTAACTTGATATTAAATTTTAGTTTGATTTAAATCATAAAAATCATTATCCTAATTAACTTTTTCATGCCAAATGAACAATTCTTTTCATAAAAATATATTCAAAAATATATCACAAAATACTTAATAATAAATTGTGATTTATTTATGAATATATTAATTAGGATAATAAGTTTCAGGAATCGGAGAAGTAGCTTACAAGTGTTGAAAGGGGATATCAGGATTTTAGGAAAAGAGAATAACAACTTTAAAGGGTTTTATCGAATATTCTAGAATTTGTTCAAGGGGTCTACGTTGATTAATGTAACTATAAATAGTTATTTTTAGCACTTTATTTTGAATATTTATTATTATTATTATTATTATAATTATTTATTTTAATTAATATAATATAGTTGTAGTTTTTATTATTTTTGTAACTAATGGAAAAAGATAATTTTAAAAAATATAAAATTATCCAAAACCAAGTATAGTTAAAAAAAATTGGACAATTAATGTACGAGGAAGAAAGTAGAATTATGTATGAGCAAGTTCTTTATCAACATTTATCATTCTTTCATAATAGACAATAATTAATTTTTCAATTACGATTTTGAAATATCATAAAATACAATGAGATGAGATTGGTTAAATAGTTGAATATAAGGATTTGTTCATGCTAGTTCAATTATAAAATAAAAAGTATTAAAATAATAGTAATTTATGGTTTTTTTTTAACAAGTCAGTTTCATGTAAATCATGCAGGTTGATTTTTAGTTATTTAAAATCTTGTTTCAGCACGCACACAATTAATTAAAAATCCAAATCCATAAATATCTACATGGTGTCGAGACCAACTAATCAAAAATTGAAACCAAGAAAAAAAAATCACCAACTACAACATAACTTTAATAAAAATCACTAAGACCCATAAAATGAAATGAAAAATCATCAAACATGTAATCCTCCCAACAATGTTTACAAAATAAAATCAAAGAAAAGGAAAAACACATGTTCAGACTCAACAAGCTAGTCAGAATCTGACACAGTGTTCAATCAACATAACCAAATATATATATAATCATCAGAAAAATAAAATATAATAAATTTTAATTACCCAAAAAAAAAAAAAAAAATGAGCACTATGGTAATAAGTTCTAATTATTTTATTTGTAAATCAGTTAACTTGTTATTAAATTTTAATTTGATTTAAATCATAAAACTCATTATCCTAATTAATTTTTTTTTGCCAAATGAAACTTTCTTTTCATAAAAATATATTCATAAATTGTGATTTATTTATGAATATATTAATTAGGATTGATTTTTATGATTTAAATCAAAATAAAATTTAATAACAAGTTAATTGATTTACAAATAAAATAATTAAAACTTACAAAAAAAAATTTTAACATTTGAGAGTATATTTAGTCTAATACATTAAAGGTAAATGACATAATTAATATTCTAACTAAAAGAAATAATATTTTTGTAATTTAAAGAATTAAGAAATATAATAGTAAGAATATGATAGTCTTTTATATGTTTTTTTGCCCTATAAAATGATTAAAGGTAAAGTGGAAATACAAAAAAATTGGAGGGTAAAAGGGTAAAAACATTTGAGGGCAAGCCCATGGTGCAACCTTTTATGAAATTTTAGAGGGTTCTAAACTCATTTCATAATTGAGAGAGTATCTGTGGGAAAGAGAGTAAACTTCAGGGGGTTTTAAGCAATTTACCCTAAAATAAAATTATTTGAATATAAATTGAAGTAAATGTTCTATCGAAAGTGTCTAGACACGTATTTCACATCCATATTCGACTAAAATATGTTGGACACGGGTCATTCCCTACTTTAAAATAGTCCATGGTCCATGTAAGATAACTTAGATTGATCTCTATGAAGTAAAATACTGCCACTGTTGATGTCCTTGCGCACATAAGGAGGATCAGCAAAGTCATGCAGATAGTGAAGACACTATAATTTCAACTCTGAATTTCCATATACTCATAAATGAGGTGGAAAATTCAGTTCTAGCCTTACAAGCAAAGGATTATGTTATCTCTACTGTATTATTTGTATATATCCTAACTCGCTTCTTCACCGGTAATTCATATATTAACAAATTGTATTACCGCCTAGCCCAGCCAACTCGCTTCTTCGCCGGTAATTCATACATCAACGAAGTCTCCCTTTACCTTGAGCTACCGAAACTCATAAACTCAATTGACAAAACTCACTCATCCCTCTTTAAAAGATCCCATGAGTCTGCTCTCTCTCTTGTTGATTCGCTGAAAACTGTTCCACATTTCTCGCACAAATAAAAATACCATCTACACTCAAAGCCAAATCCTAGCCAAGTCGAAACAAGCTGGCAGACTCGAAGCCCTAATCAATGCCATTTATGTGTAAATGACTGTATATACATAACGATCCTTAGACATGCAAAATTACACCAAGGGGCTTACTGTCCTTAATTAACTTTAGAGAATTTTCGTTTTGTACCTGATTTTTTTTATTTCAGTAACCAACCTTAGACTCACACTCTAAATCATATACTATAATACACTGGTGAAATCATCGCTCACCCTCTTTAATTAGAATGTTTTACCACTTTCTCGCCGTCCTAGATATTTCTCTCTCTAGATTTGTTATTTCCAGATAATTCATGACTAACACAACAATGTGTGGCCAGGAATGGTGTTACTCGAGTATATATATAAGGATTTGGGTTCCATTCTGTGGAGTGCTTTAACATTAATTATATATATATATCGCACACTTATTATCATGTAGCCGTGGATACAAGATTCCTAGAAAGAATCCATTAAGATTGTGTTTCATTAATGATGAAGCAATTATATATGAATAAATATAAATGTAATTAATAAAATAATAAAATTAATAGTTAATTAATAGAAGAGTGTAGGGGTAATAGTCGCATTTGTTTATATTTTATTATAGTGTTATTTCATTGACGTTATTTTTGTGTTATGGAACGTTTTTTATTAGGTTCGCTCAATTTAATATGAATTTGTGAGATTTGGAGGATGGTTTTAGGAGAGCATAGTTTGATTTGAAACCAAAATGTATTATTGCATAATGTTACTGGTATTTAGAAGGCAAATTGAAAATTTTCAACAAACAATCAACTGAAATTAATTTTTCACCGAGGGTAAGAAAACAACCAAACAATCATAATAATTTAATTACAAGCCAATGTTACCTAAATGGAAACATAATTCCGATTTGGCTTATTGTTATCACCAAAATAACAAACATAATTATAGCATGTTATTATTTTTATATGATAATTAAAAATGGATTACGAACTCCATCCCAGCTCAAGTAAGTTGTTGTCAGCTCCCACATTCCTCTTTGGAGTGCTGCGATTTCTTCTAACATGATCAAATTTAAAACCTTGATGAAGATTCGGCTTGTCACAAATCATTTTAGCTTGACATAAACTATTATTTTTCTTGTTAATGGCAACACTAGGACTTGTCCCTGATCGAAGACTCTTCGCCCAATCGAACCTCTTGGCATTGGAACCTACCATCCCTTGAACATTTTGTGACCTTGAAGTTGGAGGGCGACCACTTTCGCGCTCCTCTTTCTTAATCTCTTTGATTTCGATTTTGGTTCCTCCTTCCATTCTAATGTTAATGTTCACCTCAGAAAGTGTTTTGCTCTTCGGTTGTTTTCTCGTTCCATTTTCGGATACTTCTCTTGCATTCCTTTCCTTTTTGTGCTGATAAAGCCGGTGCAACCTTAGTGCAAGATGGTATATACCATCCTTGATCTCTTCCTCCATGTCTGTCTCTACGTCCATCTCAAGCTCACCGCGAATCTTCAACTCTTCGGTGGACATGATAGTGTTTTCGCCTCGAGACTTCAAATCAAAATTCTCACTATCATCAATCTGTTTTTATATATATACATACCACATTACCATCAGTACAACAATGATTACATTAGTAATTAATTTAGTACCAAATAATTATTTAAGAGAGAAAATAGAGAAATATATGCTGATCATCTCCCTCTTATCAAACCATCCAATATTGTTAGAGTTTGGACTTTTAGACTTCAAAACAGCTAAATCTGCAAAAAATAAAACTCCAAAATATACGTATATACACAATATGAGAATTTTGTGTGTGTGAAGGACAGAGGGAGAATTGAGAACCTTGAATATCTGATTTGGAGTGTATGCCTTGATGCTTCGTCTTGCAAGTTATGTTTTGTGTTGTCTTGATTTTGTGCCATTCAAAAACATATTTAAATCCTAGAGATAGTGAGTGAGACGCTTGAATTTGGGGCCTGTGGTAGACTTGGACTGAAGAGGACATAAGATGGAATGTTTAGGAAAAGAAATGACCGTTAAGAGTCGTTATTTTGGTTGGTTATTCAAATTTAGGCGCCAAATATCTCTACATGAAATGGGTGGTTAGTATGAAATAAATGAAGTTGAATGAGAGTAAAATTTCCTTGAGTTATTGAGGTAGTACTTTACTTGGAAGGCATAAGTGGTGTGGGTTGCCCTTAAAGCACAATCAATATAGGGCACATACCAACGTGTGTTTGATGTGAGTGTATATATAGTCTATTTATTACTGCTTTTCCCTATATTGCTTGAAGGTTACCTATACAGTAGTGTGTTTGAAATCTTTAAAGTTAGGACCAAATTAAATTGGCCAAGTTGGGCTAATCTGATCTTATTTTAGTCCCTTTCAATTGTTTGTAAAGAATGGTTTTGGTGTGAGAAAACAAAACAAAATCAAACCACACAAAATTATATATTGAGATGGTGTGGAAAATGGGGTATTTGGTATCAATGGTTTGACACTGTTGCACAAATACCAAGATTATCAAACATGGATTGGGCCACGAATTTTAACCCAAAATCATATATTTGGCACCAACTCCTTCTACCGAACGGTACTAAAAATTAAATAATGGCCTTGTGTTCCCAACTCTATATGGTGCTGCTTCCAAATTCTTTGTCCTTCCATTTTGATATAGTAAGGGTTAACTTCCAAATTCTATATCAAATTCTCAAATTTGAGAATTTTTAATTACATTTTTTATTTTTTTAAATTCATATCATTTATACCCCTATACATGACATTGTCCTGATTAATTTTTAAAATTCTTAAACTACTCTCAATATAATAATAAGGTGGTGTTTGGAAACAATGTTATAACTTTTATCAATTTGACCCCTCTCATTTCTAAAAATTCAAAAATAAAAATAAAAAGAGATTAAATTTATATTTTTAAACTAAAATATTATATCAAAATTTATTAATACACAAATTATTCAATTTATTGACGGATTAGAACTAACATATTCAATTTTCACATATTCATGAAAAATAAAAATAAAAATTGAATCTCATATATATAGTTTTTGAAAAGTTTGAATCTCATATAAAAAAAATTAAATATGTGTTTGAAAATTAGTTTATTCTTTTAATTTTACAAACATATATTTAAATACACATATATTGACGATTTTCATTGCAAATTATTGCTAAGACATCAAGAATTGATTTTTAATATAAAATTCAGAGTAACAAAAGCTTGAAGAACAGTAACAACATTCACAAATTATATATATGTGTTTATATATATATATGTGTGTGTGTTGTGGGTAATGGTGGGCCGGCTGAGGGCGGCGGCTCGGCGCGGCGCGGCGCGGCGTAATACTTTGGACGAAGAGATAGGCGAGGGATTGATCGGGTATGGAGCTTTAGCCTGCGATTCATGGAACAAAATAGGCGAGGGATGAAGAGAGAGGCGAGGGATCCTTCCAATTGCAAACGAAATATATATATATATATATATATATATAGATATATGTATATACTGAAGGGGGCAACATGGATTGGGTTAAGGGGGAGGGGCACAGCTGAAGGAGGGTGACGCCGCGGCTGGTGGTTTGAGGATTAAATTAATTTAAGGGATGTTTAGTTAAAGGATTAAATTGATTTAAGAATTAAATTGGTTTAAGGGTATTTTAAATATTTTATAGCAGGGGTGTAAATGAAGATTTTCAAATTTGGGAGATGATTGAAGTAAAAGTAAACTTAAGGGAGTGTAAATAAAGTTAATCCTATAATAAATGGTTTTAGGCAAATAATGCATGTTTGAATATATAATATATGGTAAATTACACCATACAGAAAACTATGAAATTGATATTTAGGGATGGCAATTGGTCGGGTTTGGGATGAGTTTGGCTAATACCATTACCACCCCATTTAAAAATTACTAAGACCAAATCCATCCCAAACCCACGACAGGTTGTAATCGGTAATATCATTATCACCCCGTCGGTATAAACGGGTTTCATCGGGTTACCATCTGTTGTACTAAATTATTTTTAATAAATTAGAAGCACAGTTAATTTACTAAATTATTTGATGACAAATTAAGTTATAATGCATTTGATAACAAATTAAGTTATAAACCAAGTATCTCTCTTTTATTCTAGGCATATATTATATTTTATATTATAAACCAAATATCCTACATATTTAGACAACACAAATGTATATATACGCATATTGACTGAAATTCTTTCCAAAAATAATATATATATAGATGTCAGCACCAATAATTAGATTAATGAATTATATATAGACAAAGACGCACACACACATATATATAAAATTAAAATTAAAATTAAAATCATAAACGGGTTGGAGTCGGGTTACCAACGGGTTTTCCAGAAAACCCAAACCCGACCCGAACCCGCTTCGGGTTTTAATTTTGGATACCAAATCCGCCCCAAACCCGTTTATAAGTTTACCAAACCCGTCCCAATCGGGTTGGGACGGGTCGGAATCCGACGGGGTCGGACCATTTTGCCATCCCTATTGATACTCCCTCTGTCCCAATTTAAGTGTCCACATTCACTATTCAACACATTCCAAAATAAGAAAAGCAATACCACTTTATTTGATTAATTTACTAATTTACCCTTCAATCATTCAAATTATAAAATATCTAAACTACAACCATCACATCATTTGGTGGGACCAAGGGTAAAATTGGTTTTTCATTCACTATCACACCAATAAAAGTCATCATCTCAAAAAGTTAGATTACCCAAAATGGACCTATAATGTTGGACGGAGGGAGTATATGTTTCTTGTAATAATTAAACTAAATGAAAAACAAAAATCCCTCTAATTAAGTACTAAAGATTACGAGAAGAATTATTAAATCTTAACCCAAAATATTAAAATTTGGTTCCACTTATTTTGTTTTCCTTCCTTACAAAACTAATTATAATCTATGTGTTTGTTAAGAATAGGCATAGATAGATAGTTGAGGCAGGTAGGTGGTCTGGTGTGGTCTAGTCCGGTTTATTCTGGTCTAGTCTTGTCTAGATTCTGAACTTAAAAGTATGTTCGGCAAGTGGTCTGATCTGATGGTCACGGTCTCATAAACATTGAACCAAACCATATTTTGTAAACCGACCTGGTCTGATCTTTTCGTTTTAAAAAACTAAAATTATATATTATTTATTATAATATTCATTTATTCTTTTTATGTATTATTTATTATTTTTTCATTTATTAATATATTTTATTAATTTACTATTTGTATTATTATTTATTAATTTATATATTATTTTATAAATATATTATATTCATTTATTTATTATTTATTATTATTTAATTCATTTAATTTATTATTATTTATTTATTTATATTATTATATTATTATTATTTATTCATTTTACATTATTTATAAATATATTTTATTCATTTATTATTTATTCATTTATATATTATTATATTTATTAATTAATTTATTCATTATTATTATTATTATGTATTATTTAATTCATTTTTTTAATTATTCTTTTTTTTATTTTTTTTAAATATGTTTTATTTAATTTCTTACTTATATTATTAATTTATTATTATTATTTATTCATAATATATTTTATTAATTTATTATTTATTCATTTATTTATTATTATTATATTTATTATTATTATTATTCTTATTATTATTTAATTCATTTTTTATTCATTATTTTTAAATATATTTTATTCATTTATTATTATGTATTATTTAATTCATTTTGTTTATTATTCTTTATTTTTAAATATTTTTATTTAATTTATTATTTATTCATTTTATGTATTATTTAATTTAATTTTTTTATTCAATTTTGGTTTTTGGTGATCTTAATCGTTGGTCTCAAAAATCTGATTTTAGTTACCAAGACCAAACCATGTGGAACCACTAAAAAAACTGGTTCCAAAAACACCACATTTGGTTCAATTTGTTCTAGTTCCAAATTTTGAGACCAGTCCAAGCAAATATGGTTTAATCCCTAAAAACCAAGATCAGACCAGAGTAGGTGGAACCATAACCGCCTACCAAACATGACCAGAGTTCCAAAAGTAGTATGAAAAAACATGCAAGTTCTAAAATCATTCACTTTATAATATATATATTATATTTTATGAGTTGTGATACTTGCACCGAAGGATAGTAACCGAATTGCTTAACCGAGTCTACATGGATGCCATCTCATTAAAATAATATATATTTTTATTGAGTCTAGTGATACATTCTACAAATTCACGCGCTTTAGAAAAATAAAACCACGCGCGAAGAAAGGAAATACCCAATTAAATTCTTCAATTATAACCTCACCAATAGTTATCTTACATACAGTGGTAAGTGTACACTCAAACTCAAAATTCCAAGTCTTCAATGGCACTGTGTGGAGGTGGGTGACTTGGTATAAGAGTCGATCAAAATTTTCTTATCTAATTCTATATACATATAGATTTATATATTTCTATATATATATATATATATATGTATATTTAAAATAGCATGAGTTATTATTGTTTTGCTATTCTATTAACATTATTATTAGGGGTGTTCAAAACGGAAACGATTTTTTCGGTTCTCGAAAAATCAGAATCGGAAGCGGAACCGAAAGTATAAGGACCTAAACCAGAACCGAACCAGATTCCGGTTCGGTTTCCGGTTCCTTCTATCCTTACTTTTTTTTGGAAAAAATAAAAATACAAAATATTAAAAGATAATATAATTATAAATTATAGTATTTGAACTATTAAAAATCCAAAATCAAATATATAATTAGTGGAATGAAAATAAATATATCAAAATACTACATCCCAAAAGTTACATTTATCTATGAATCATGACTTGACATAATGATTAGGATAAAATCAATAACTTTTTAACATATTTAGTAAATAAAATTAGATGCTCAGTAGATAAATCAATATTGAATAGTCTACTATTTGGTTGAGCATATTTTTCCAGAATTCCTATACATTGAGTCTTATTTTCAAGTATTTTCCTTGCATATGGATCAAGAATTTGTGATCATAAAGAGGAACAAGTATAATTTTGGCATTAGTTAACCCACAATGTACCTAATGAATAAATAATCTATTGAAAAAATAAAAACGTGTTACAGGGTGAACTTTGTATGCTTTATACTGAACCATGGAAATCTTTGTGAGTGCCTTTAAGTGATTTTTATAGAGTTTGATATATAAATTCAATGAAAACTCATTTTTCTCAATTTTTCTCTTGATTTTATCCTTGGGGAATAAGCTATCTTACCCACTCTTATTCGTCAAATAATTCAATGAACTATTCTCAAAACAATTTACATGCAAAAAATATCTATTCATTTTCCAGAGTACAAGCTTCAAATTTTGGCCTTTATATATTACTTCAAAGTTACAAGGAAATGATAAACACCTAATTCTTAACCAGTGCTAGCTTTCTGTTCTTTTTCAGTTTGTCCCCAATAACCCAACAGATCGAGAAGATAAAAGAACTCTTTTGTCCTATGAGACTATGGTTATAACTTATGAGTCTATGATATAATTTTTTAAAAAAATCAAAAATCGGTTCGGTTTTGCGGGTAAAGAACCGGAACTGATCCGAAATCTTCAGTTCTTGAAATTTTGGAACCGGAACCGGTTCGGTTCCTGAACACCCCTAATTATTATGCCGTGGGCGAGAATGTAACAAATGAGAGGTGAGATGTCTTGCACTTTTTTTTCAAGCTGTAACTTTTTCAGGGTTATGGTTCCATTGGAACAATTGATTGTTGTGAATATGAAAAAAGATAAAAAATAAAAATAAAAATTGGGGGAATAGGAGAGAAAGACGATGAAAGAATATTACATAAACTTTGACTTTTTGTGATGTGGCAACCACATACGCATCGGCCAAACAATTCTGGTAAATGGCTCCCATTTTTTTGTGATGTGGCACCCAGAATTGCATGAACACCCCTATTATGTTCCCCCAATTTTTCTCATGGGACAAAAGAGTTCTTCTATCTTCTCGATCTGTTTGATTATTGGGGAAAAACTGTAAAAGAACAGAAAAGCTAGATCTGTTTGGTTATTGGTGAAAAACTGTAAAAGAACAGAAAAGCTAGCACTGGTCCATTCAAACTAATAAATGTTATATATTGTTGTGAATATGAAAAAAGAGAAAAAACAAATGGGGGAACATGATAGAGAAAGAAATTTCAAGAACCGAAAATTTCGGTCCGGTTCCAATTCTTTACCCGCGGAACCAAATCAATTTTTTATTTTTTTCGATGCTCAATTCTATGCTTAACACAAGAGCCAAATAAGTAGTTGAAGATGTATGAGAGTGATATTTGAAGCTTTTTGATTGTGAATTTCAATCTACATATTGTGAACATGATGTCATTGACGTGAGTTTCATTGACTACAGAATACCACCATCGGATCATCTACTATTATTGCTACTGCAATAATCAAAACGTTGTCGTTTTACAGTAGGTCCCACATGGGTCCCACGCCTGGAAAAAAATTTATATTTTTTGTAATATATGATAACAAACCATATATTTTAAAAGATGCCTAGGAATTATTCCAAATATAGTGTGAAAGAAAAATTAAAAGTAACCAAATTAAAAAAAATACATGAAAAATAATAAAATAAAATCTATATTTCATGACTTACTCCTAGCTGGCCAAGATGCAGCGCGCGGGTGAATTGATATGCAACGGTTAAATCCTGCAACAAGAAAAACAATAATAATATGGTTAAAAAATAATCCAAGCATTGCATAGAAAAATATATACTACTCAGTGGTACCAAATGGAAGTGAATGCTACAATAAAACATAAAAAAAAATAACAGTACAAATTTTTTTTAACCATGTAAAAATCAAACCTACAAATACAACAATACAAAGAAAAGGAATGAAAAACAAATTGCAACAATCCCAAGTGCTTACAAAAAAAAATGGCAGCATAGAAAATCTTAATTCTATGCTTAACCTAATTCTATGCTTAACTGAAGAGCAAAATAAGTAGTTGAAGATGTTAGAGAGGGATATTTGAAGATTTTTGAATGTGAATTTCAATGTACATGTTGTGAACATGATGTCATTGATGTGGGCTTCATTGTGTAGGGGGTTCGCAAGATTTAGATGATGTAAAGATAATTTCTGCACAATATCGTCAGCCAAATAACCGTACTTATGCTTTTATTGCTTTTGATTTGCTTTACAGAGAAAATGAAAGAGATAGCAAATACAAGTATTTGAGAAGTACTTTCTCTCTCTAGGATTCTCTCTCCTTTGGTCCCTCTCCTCCTTGAAGTGAGCTCATGCATCTCTATTTATAGACATAAGTGTTCAGTAATCCTCGCGGTTTGTATTGCCATGTCAGCACCTATCTCGCGACATAGTTCCTTCGTCCTCGCGGATTCTTATTGCCATGTCAGCACCTATCTCGCGACATGGTCCTTGCGTACTTAATATTTGATATAAATATCTTGCACAGTATTATCTCATGCCTTTGACTACACGAAACGGTTTCGCGTCATCTTTACGAGGATCACACTCTGCGCTATAAATACCTTGCACAATATCATCCGCGAAACATATTCGAGGATCATAATGTGCGATGTGGCTTATGATCCGCGCCTGTTGCGTCGCGGATCTGATTTATCCTTAGCCAAGGATGTTGTTATAGCTTTGTTGGGTCATGACCAATCATGCATGCCTTGGTCATGTCCCTGAATACTAGCGGCCTCTCTAAGGCACTCTACTTAGGACGGTGTAAATAAGGTCGCGACCCACTATTTACTCATCCCCAGCATTTCCCTTAGATTCTGCATAGTACTCGTTACGCGAGCAGCATATAGGGTTATGAGTTCCTGATGTGAGCTATAAAACACATCAGTTTCTCATACCTCCCTCTGTATAATGCAAGCTCTCGCGTGAAAACCATATTTGGGCTATTTCCCCAAGTAATCAATTATTTGGGCCAATCTCCCAAAAATCTTTTACTTGGGCCGGTTTCCCCAAATATACCAATCCTGGGTCATATCCCAGATAATTAAAGCTCGGGCCATATCCCAATGAATCATTTTTCTATTTATTTCGCGAATCGTTCCTCTTTACATTTTTCCCCATTGCACTTTTCATACTTGGCCAAGTCTTAAAAGTGTAATAACTTGTGGTTTCACGAATCAAACCTTTGCTTCAAGGATGCTTTTCCCCGTGCCACTTTTGACTTTCTCTTGCGAATGAAATTTATCTCCCATGTTTCGTGTCTATCGATCCGCGAATGTTCCTTCTTAGTTTTTCTGTTTTTCAACGACTTTTGTGCATGTACTTATTTTGTTTTTCCCCAAACCTTCCTTATTTTTCACAAACTCTTTTTATCCTTTGATCCGCGTCTTTTGAATTTGCGGCAACCTTGGCGTCGGTTCGGCTTCCGCGGTTATTAATGGCACCCCCTAGGTTTCCGTGCCTCCTCCCTATAAAAGTTTCCCTTGTCCATTTCATTTCACTTTTTCCTCTTGCCTCCATTTTTCTGCTTCGTTGCTTCAAAACTTCTTGTGTTATTCTTGTCTTCGTTGTTTTATTCTCAAACCCCCCTTTCCTTCGCGGTCTGTAATTTAAACCCTTACTCCCCTATTTTCAATGGCCAAGTCCTCAACCCCCAAACTTTTAGTTCCTCCATCTGGGAGTGTCCCATCTGTTCCCCAACCAACAGAATGGAGAAAGGCTCCATTTTTCAAGATTTCTCATGATCATTTTTGGAGTTCTATTGAGAACCTTCCTCCCGCGAGAGACATTACAGATGAACCCATGCTTATTCATTCTGATGGCGAAGCCCCCTTAGCCAATATCCCACCTACGTCACTTCTTCGCCTACTTATTGAAAGAGGTGATGTCCTATATTATTTTATAGAATATGAAGGACATGTGTCACCCATTACCCATTGGAGGATGTGGTCCAGCCACATACTCAGTCAGGATAGGCACCGCGAGACTCTCAGACATGCAGGTTTACTGGACTCCATAGAGCTATTTTCGAATTTGTCTGTACATCGAGACGCGGATACTCTCAATCTTTTGGTGTCGCGATGGAGTTCTTTCTCGCACACTTTTGTAACCTCTTGGGGAGAATTTACCCCAACCCTGGAAGACGTGTACATGCTATTCCGACTCCCGATTTTTGACTTGCGGTCCCTTGATGCCCCAGCTTTCAGTGAGGCAGACCAGGTGATTCATTCCCACCTCCAGTCTTGTGCATCTTATGCCGCGAAAAGAGGCAGTCGTTTTAAGGATGGTGTCATACTTGACGAGGCACCTTTTATAAAAAGTGCAAAGTTAAAATATTCAAACTGGTGTCATCACTTCTTCAGGGAGTATGAACCGAAGCTGCCTCTCCTCCGCGGTCAAGACCGCGAATCGGTGCCTGGCCCTGAATTCAACGGTGACTTTGAACTGGCAGGCTTTTTAGCCTATTGGTTGGACCGCTATATTTTTCAGGGACGTCTTGAAGATGGGCCCAACAAACTGATGTTTTTGATGGCCTCTATAGCCTCGCGAGGCATCAAGCTTCCCTTAGCTCCCCTCTTCCTGGGTACCCTTTATTCCCAGTTGGATACTTTATCCAATGATTTTCTAAGGCCAGTTGGTAGGTATGACATAAGAACCCATGTCCCTTGCATTTTCCTTATACTCTTTATTTTTGAAAGATTCCCAAAATATGCCCTTAAACCCCTTAGTTTTTCATCTTCGAGTATTGACACCCTTGGTCCCAGATCGCGAGCTGCTCGCTGGTCTGGCCTTCTTTCCACCAAGAGACTTGAAGATTTTATTGACTTCAGTCGTAATTTCTCCTGGAGACCTTACACAATGCCTTTAGATGGTGTTTCTTTTCCCTCTTTCTATCCCATGGAGGAGCATACCACTTTATGGTTATCAGCACCATGAAGAGCTTATCTTCGCTGCTTTTTCCTTTTGAGTGTTGCTTGCCTATTTTTTATGACTCTTTCTTGCGGACCACACCTTACAATCCTTCGCGGGTGGCTTGTCAACTGGGTTTTGAGCAAGCAGTTCTAGTTTATGTTGCACCTCCCTGAGGTAATTCCCTAGACATCTATGATGTGGCCCTGGTGAGGTACCGCGAGGAATATGAGAAAAAACACCAAGAGTTCTCCTTTGCCATTTTTATTCCCGCGAGATCTCGAGCAGGTGGCTGAACCGCGGCTTATGTTGATTTTTGGTTTCAAGGGACAACGGACTTCCAAACATTTATGATGGGTCCTCCTAGACCAATTGCTCCCGTAAAAATATTCATGGGAGACTCATCTTTGAAATTACACAAGCCCCATGGCTCCCGCGGATTTTATAGCAAGCCTTCTCTTCCTGTTTCTGATGATCATGAGGGCCTAAGCACTTCAAATCTGGTTACTAAGAAATAAAAATTTTTGAAAGAGAGAAAAGGTAAATCCAAAGTTCCTCCCGCGCCTAAACGGAAGCGTTCCGAACGTGTCGAGGTTCCCACTGTCATTCCGGTTCGCGAGGAACCTATATCAAAATGCTTGGTAATGATTTTATAACTTTGTACTTTACTTTTATTCTTAAACACTGCTCTCAACTACCATTTAACCTGCTTGAATGTTTTCAGAGATCCGCGAGTGCTGCTGTTATATCACCATCGCGAGTTAATCTTTCAATAGATCCCTCCGTAGCAGTTAATTCTATGGGTGATCCCTTGGATTATATTCCGTTGTCTCAGGGAAGAAGAGATCAAATAGCACAGATTATAGAAGCTGTTACTCATATTTCTGAAGATGATGAGGTAGATATTATTCATTTGATTCGCAGAAGGTCGAATCCTTCTGCCTTGCTCTCTCCTGACATATTTGGAGTTGAACCTCTTATTTTTCAGTCACATCAAGCCAAGGATGAAACCGCAGATTTTACTCAAGGTCGGGCTGAATCAACCTCGCGGATTGAAGAATTACCTCGTTTGGAAACATTCTTTCCGCGATCAAAAGCAAACTCCTTACTGGATACAGTTGCAAAGGCTGTGGAGGACATTCATGTTTCAGATCCTTTATTCTCATGTACTGTCTGACTTGCTTAAATCTTCCTTTATCTTTTATCTTTTTGTGCTTCAATTATACTTAGTGTTTTATTTCCCCTTTTTAGCTCGCGGGATTAGAACGGATGCAAATCAGGAAGTTGACCATTCTATTGATGATTCTGACCGCGAGGTGGCTAACATACTCTCAGACTTTCCGGCTCAGGGAAAAGAAAAGTCATCGACTATATCTAAAACAGCAAGAAAGATTTTGCTCTCTGATTCAGACAATGGGGATGATCTTTCTATTTCTACCATTATCCGTAAGGATGCTCCATCTAACACGAATTCATCCCCTCATGATCAATCCGGTGTCCCGACGAATCTTGATGTCGTAGATCAAAATGAAACCGCGAATATTTCGAAGATACCTGAAGCAGACGATACCAGTCTTGTCTTAGAAGTAGATGTCGCCGCAGCGACTGATCCTCAAGCCTCCAGTTCTGACACAGATGTTCGGCATATGGAACCTCTCATTTGTGACATTGTTGTTGAGCTTGCAGCCACTTTGCAGGATGGGTCTCAAATTCAAAATTCACTTTTCGGGGGTCCTGAGGCTGATATGGAGACTATTGCTGAATCTTCTCTTGTCGCGAATCAAATTCAGTCTGCCAATGATGGTAATTTTTTTTTATCCGATTTTTATCCGCGAATATAATTCTCTGTATAATATTGACTTGTTGATAATTCCATCTTTTTCTGTAGATAAGTCAAACAAGAGTCCTGAATCCTTATTTCCTGATTCTGCATTTGAGGATCCGGAAGCGCTACTCAATGAATTCCCCTCGCCCCCAAATACTTTACAAAACCTGACATTCCCTAGCTCTGATTCCTTTTTCCTTCTCATTCATCCTCTTCAGCCTTCTTTACCTAACCTTTCATCCGCGCCACAAATGCAGTCTCATCAACCCTTTCAAACACCTCCATCCATTCCTGCTACCACATCTGCGCCACATATACCATCTCATCATCCTTCGCTTACCTATACATCCATTCTTACCATCACATCCGCGCGACAAGCTCAAACTCATCAACCCCCTCCTCAAGCCATTCCCGCGCCTTTAGCTCAAAACCCTCAGCCGGATCAAGTCTACTGGCGTAACTTTTTATGCTATTCAGGCGATATGGCCATTTTGGATCGCATTTTCAGTAGTCATCCAGAGACTTTTGCTACCATGGAGCTCTATGATCCCCTTCTCCAACCTACATTTCTGCATATTATCGCGGATACTTTCACTTCCTTGACAACTAATTGCATCCGCGACCTTACCTCTACCACTTTGCCACTTTGCCGCGCTCGTATCAAGGATTGGAAAAATATGAAAATGAACGTGACTTGGTGGGAGGTTCATCTTGAAAAGGTTGAGCGCTTATATGCAAAACATTGTGCTGAGGTCAAAGCTCTTACTGAGTACCAAGCTAGTATGTCAAGAGTGGAAGAAGTCCGTGCTTTATTAGCTGTAGCAGAGCAAGATGCCTTGAGGCTAAAAGATTCCGCGGAACATTCCATGCGTTCCCGCGAGTTACAAGAAGAACATGAAAATCTCCACATCTCTTATCCTGTTAGCCGTGATTTGTACTAGGCGGCGATTTGTAATAGTGCTATTATTATTCTTGATGTACTTCATACATATTGATATATGCAATTATTATGTATATATATATATATATATATTTATACATTGTGTTGATGTTGTATGTTTCATCACCATTCACCTCTTTTATCTAAGATTGGTACAATTTGATCCATTTTATGTTAAGGGGTCCTGCTTTCTCGCGAGTGATTTCATGCTCCATTCTGTAGTACCCACTACTTCCTTCACTTACAATCACATACGGACCCTCCCACTTGGCTTCAAATTTTCTCACCCTTTGTCCTCTCATGATTGTTGGTACTACTTTCAACACTCTGTCCCCCACCTGAAACCATCTGTACCGTACCTTTTTGTTGTAGCTTTTAGCTTGTTTCTAATTGTACTATTTCTGATTTGTAAATGCCTCGGCCCTAGTTTCATCCAATCCTTCTATCTCCAATAGCCTGTCCTCCAAACTGCTTTTGCATGCCAGCCCTCTAGCAGCCAACTCAAGCTCCGCAGGTAGTACAACCTCTGCTCCGTATACCAGTGCATAAGGGGTCATGTTTGTTGCACTTCGATATGCGGTTCGATGTGCCCACAATGTTATTGGAAGCTCCTCTGCCCATTTCTTCTAATTATCATGCACTAGTCTAGACAAGATTCAAATCAGTGCTTTATTAGAAGCTTCAGCCTGTCCATTTCCTTTTGGATAGTAAGGCGTGGACTTGTGATGAATTATTGAATATCTTCCCAACAAATCTGTGACCTTACTATTGACAAAAGGAGTTCCATTGTCTGACAGTATCACCTTTGGAATCCCAAATCGATAGATGATGTTTTCCTTTATGAATCGAACCACATTGTCCGTTGTTGTTCGTTGCAATGGGATAGCTTCTACCCATTTTGTGAACAATTCAGTTGTTACTAAAACCCACGTATGTCCCTGAGCTTGCGGCGTGATTGATCCAATTATATCCAGCACCCAAGTATGGAAAGGCTAAGGAGTCTCTAAGCTGTGTAATTCGGTTCCCGAAGCAAGAATAAGATCTCTATGCACCTGACATATATGACATTTTCTGACAAAATCGCTGCAATCCCTTTCCATTGTTGGCCAGTAATACCCAGATGATAGGAGCTGTTGGAACATTTTCCTCGGGCCTTGGTGACCAAACACGTGGACCTGTTTTAATACCTCCCCTGCCTCTTCTTCACTTACGCATTTCATCAGTTTTCCTTCAAAACTTTTACGAAACAATTTACCCTCTTGTAGAACAAATCGCGAAGCCAATTTTCTGAACCGCGGGTGATATTTTTCAGGAAAAATTCCTTCTTTCAGATAATGCACATATTTATTTCACCAGTCTATCGTGTCTGCCACATTACCTTTGTTTGCGGAGGGATATGCGTTGCAGTTCTGACATTTACCTTGTAATTTGACTGCATCACTTTTCATACATGGCCAAAAGAAACCTTCTCACTGCAAAACTCGATAGAGACTGACGTCTGCTTGGCCACATATTTTCTTGTGAGTTTTCTGTAGTAGTTCGTTTATTTCGTTCATTGCTACGCATCTGGCTAGAATTCCTCCAGTCGCTCTGTAATACAATATGCCTTTTATAATCTGGTATTCTCGTCTCAAGGCATTGCTGTCATTCTTTAGTAAAGCTTGCATTATATGTGTTCTCCAATCGTGTTCTTCATACTCCTCCAGTTCTTTCTTATTATTGACCACAGAGCTGGTTCTTCGTATTATCTGTATAAAAGCCTCTAACCCCTGGAACTGTAGACGCGAACCCAATGTTGCCAACGCATCGGATCGTCGATTGCTCTCTCGCAGTTCGTGCTGGAAATCCACTTTCTCAAAGCTTTCAATCATTTGACGGACAAGAGTTCTATAAGACACGAGATGGGGCTTTTTGACAGCATACTCCTCTTTCACCTGTTTGATGACCAGTTTAGAATTTCCTCTTACATGAAGTATTTTTACCTTCAGCTTTTGGGCCATCACTAATCCCAGCGCCAACCCCTCATATTCCGCCACGTTGTTGGTACAAGGAAAATCAAGTTTGTAAGACATCACTAATTCCTCCTTTGTTTCTTCATTTCTTAATACAAAACCGGCCCCACCTCCTTTTTATGTGGATGATCCATCAAATTCCAAAGTATATTCTGCTTCTTGCATCATACTTGCTACTCCCACTTCCTCTGCTTTAGGTTCGGCTTCCCCGGAAAATAAGGCTAGCAAATCTGACAAAGCCTGACTCTTTACTGCTTTTGGTCTGGAGCATGTGATCTCATATTCAGATAATGCTAACAACCATCGAGCAGTTCTTCCACTGAGTATGGGCTTTCTGAGCAGATACCGTATAGGGTCGCCAGTAAATAATGTTTGAATTTCTGGGCCGCGAATACTAGAGCAAGGCAATGTTTTTCCAATGAGGTATATCGCGACTCTAGTCCCTTCAATACCATACTGATATAGTAAACATGCTTTTCTTCCCCTTCACGTTCCTGGGCCAGGAGATCCCCTACAAAAGTTTTTGTGGAAGTAAGGTACATGATCAATGGCTTCCCTGTTTCTGGTGCTATCATCGTTTTTGGTGATGCCAAGATCCTATTGATTTTCTCAAAAGCCTATTGTTGCTCTTCTCCCCAGCTATATATATATTTTTATTTTAACAACGGCATTAATGGGTGAGTTACTTCTGCCAGTGCTGGGATAAACCTTCTTAAATAAGATATATTTCCCATAAAAGTTTTCAACATTTTTCGGGTTGTGGGTGGTGCCATTTCCAATACTACTTTAGCTTTTGTCAGGTCCATATCAATCCCCTGTCGATGTACTACACATCCCAAGAACTTTCCTTATGGTACTCCAAAGGCGCATTTTAGAGGATTCTTTTTCAAGTTATATTTGTGACATCTTTGCAATACTTTTCTCAGAACCCCCAAATGATCATGCACAACCTTGGACTTCACCACTAAATCATCTACATAGTCCTCCACAGTTTTGTGCATCAAGTCATGGAATATGGCTGTCATGGCACGTTGATATGTAGCCCCGGCATTTTTAAGACCAAATGGCTTGACTGTATAATGGAAATTCCCCATTGGGGTGCGAAAAGCAGTTTTTTCAGCATCCTCTGGTGCCATCTTAATTTGGTTGTATCCGCTGAATCAATCCATAAGTGAAAAGATTTCATGTCCTGAGGTTGCATCCACCATAGTGTCAATGTTGGGCAAGGGGAAATCATCCTTTGGGCAGGCTTTATTGAGATCACGATAGTCTACGCATACGTGGATCTGTCCATCCTTCTTTTTCACATACACAATATTAGCGAGCCACGTTGGATGTTGAGTTGGCTTAATGAACCCTGTTTTCAACAATTTTTCAACCTCTGCCTTAATCTGTATTTCAAGTTCTGGATGAAATATTTGTTGCTTCTGCTTCTTCGGCTCTGATGCTGGTTGTACATGAAGATGATGACTAACCAATCCAACATTGAGTCCCAACATTTGACTATAATCCCAAGTGAATACATCCCGAAACTCTTTGAGCAAATCTATCAAAGCATTCTTAGTTTCGTCTAGCAATGTATTGCTTATGAAGGTAGGTCGCGGATCTATACTATCGCCTATGTCCACTTCACATAAACCGTGCTCTGGTCGCGGATTCACTTTCATCACTTCAGGGTCTGTGTTCAGTTTTCTTTGTTCAATCTCTTCTTTCCCGGGGTTAGTGCCAACTGTGCAAGTTTCTGACCCCCAACCCCGTCATAATTTGTACACCACTCGCCCATCGGGCATTTTGACTCGCGACCAGCTCACCACCTTGAGCCTTCGCTTAGTTGAATTTCCATTATCCGCTCCTTTCCATTTTGGTAAAGGTGTAGCAAAAACACCGGGCCCATCCTCTTCACTGTACTCTGAAAAATAGACTGCATCTGCAAAATGAGCTTCTGATGCGCAAAATGGATTCTTGGATGATTTTACAGTCATAATCCCTTCTCCCCAATTGGCTTTCATCACTTGATGATAAGATGACGGTACTACGCCATACGCATATATCCACGGTCTGCCCAGCAACAACTGATATGAAGGTTCCCTTTGAATGACATGAAACTTGGTGGGTCCCCTTATTTTCTCAATTTTGAGATCCAATGTCTCGAATCCCATAGTGGCCTACTGGTCTCCAATGAAACCAGTAACTGCGATGGTATGGTTTATGATCTTGTTTTCAGGAAATTTAATCAACTGCAAAGTGGCTAGTGGGATTAAGTTAACTGACGCTCCTCCATCCAAGAGAGCTTGTTTCATCTCCCGACCGTTCAATATAGCTGGTACATACAGAGGTCGGTTATGGGAAAATAGAACTTGCTTGTCTTCTTTAGAAAATGTAATCTTACTGAAGGTCTTTTCATGCTGAGGAATCGCAATAGTATGATTAAGAGCAGCTACTGTTTGCTCTTTCAAGAATTCCTTCACATGTTCCTGTATTAGGAGCTCATTAAAGAAAACATCTATCTTATCATTCTCCTTTGCTTCACGTGCTGGTGGGCACTCATACTGGACGGTATCCTTAGTTATGTCTTGGGCAGTCACCACAGCTACATATGCAGGGAAGGGCTCATGAACTACATTCTTCGCCACTTATAATTCTCTCGATGCTATTTTCCGGTGCACTAATCCGCGAAACGCCCAACAGTCCATCAGAGAGTGACGAATACTCCTGTGATAGAGACAGTAGTTGCTCCTCATCCTTTCCTCTTTTGGCGACACCTTTTGCACTGGGGGTAGCGATATGACATGGTCTGTGATCCATTGATTTAGCAAAGCAATGCCTCTTTTTCGCTGAAAGGTAAAAGGGGTGGTTCTAATCTCCCAGCGCGTTTTTCCCTGGGCCTTTCTTTCTGTGTCCCTTCTACCATTGGCACTCGCCTAGTACTGATATTTGATCGTGTCGGGGGAGCCAAAACTTCTCCTAATCTTCGGGCATTATCAACAAGTGCATAGAAAGTTTTGACCTCATGATTGACCAAATGCACTATGTATTCCCGCAGCATCCCTTCTATACAAATTTTGATCAATTGCAGCTCGGAAATTGGTTCATGACATTGCAAAGCAGCTTCGCGAAATCTCCTGACATAAGCTGTTGCCTCCTCTCCAAAGCGTTGTCTTTGCCTTGTAAGTGAAATCATTGAGACCTCTTCATCAGCTTGAAAGAATTTAGTGTAGAACTTGAGCACCATATCTGTCCAACTTGTCACTGAAGCTGGAGTGAGGCAAGTATACCAAGTATATGTTGTTCTAGTTAAAGACTTGGAGAAATCTCTAAGCTTCAAGTACTCATTGTTTCTGTGAGGTCCCAGAGCATCCGCGAACCTGGCTATGTGCTCTTTCGCATTCCCCTTTTTGCCATCAAATTGATGGAAGGCTGGTGCCCCATAGTTTTCTGGATAGGGCAGAGCCATGATACTAGGATGATATGGTGGAGCTATTTCAACTCCCTCTGCTTCAGATTTTTCGTTCAGGAAAGCTCGCAATTGTTCCTTGGTGATATATGACTCTTTCTTTAGGGGCTCAGTTCCTTATGAATTGTGAAAAAAATCTTGTGTTGAATCCTCTGGAAAAGTTTCATTGTTCATCTTTGGTGATTCAATGTTTGGTACTGAAACGCGTGAGGCCTCCATAAAGTGAAGAATTGCCTTATGCGTTTCTTGGATGTTGAGAAGAGTTTGTAGTAGAACCGATGGAAATTCTGTTGAATTTTGTACTGGCTCTGCCATCTAAGGGGTTTCTGCCTGATCTTCACCAGCATTTGCACGACAACGCTGTCTTCGTGCCCGCAGGACTGGTTCGCCTCCTTATGTTTGCACCGCTGTTTCCTCTTCAGTTTGTCTGGTACGCCGGGTCGGTGACTTATGCTTTTATTGCTTTTGATTTGCTTTACAGAGAAAATGAAAGAGATAACAAATACAAGTATTTGAGAAGTACTTTATCTCTCTAGGATTCTCTCTCCTTTGGTCCCTCTCCTCCTTGAAGTGAGCTCTTGCATCTCTATTTATAGACATAAGTGCTCAGTAATCCTCGCAGTTTGTATTGCCATATCAGCACCTATCTCGCGACATGGTTCCTTCGTCCTCGCGGATTCTTATTTCCATGTCAGCACCTATCTCGTGACATGGTCCCTGCGTACTTAATCTTTGATATAAATATCTTGCACAGTATTATCTCATGCCTTTGACTACGCGAAACAGATTCGCGTCATCTTTATGAGGATCACACTGTGCGCCATAAATACCTTGCACAATATCATCCGTGAAACGTATTCGAGAATCATAATGTGCGTTGTGCCCTGTGATCCACGCCTGTTGCGTCGCGGATCTGATTTATCCTTAGCCAAGGATGCTGTTATAGCTTTGTTGGGTCATGACCAATCATGCATGCCTTGGTCATGTCCTTGAATACTAGCGGCCTCTCTAAGGTACTCTACTTAGGACGGTGTAAATAAGGTCGCGACCCGCTATTTACTCATCCCCAGCATTTCCCTTAGATTCCGCATAGTACTCGCTACGCGAGCAGCATATAGGGTTATGAGTTCCTGATGTGAGCTATAAAACACATCAGTTTCTCATACCTCCCTCTGTATAATGCAAGCTCTCGCGTGAATACCATATTTGGGCTATTTCCCCAAGTAATCAATTATTTGGGCCAATCTCCCAAAAAGCTTTTACTTGGGCCAGTTTCCCCAAATATACCAATCCTGGGCCATATCCCAGATAATTAAAGCTCCGGCCATATCCTAATGAGTCATTTTGCCATTTATTTTGCGAATCGTTCCCCTTTACACATTGACTACAGAATACCTACATCGGATCGTCTACTATTATTGCTACTACAATAATCAAAACACTGTCTTTTTGCCGTGTGTCCCACGCGGATCACACGCTTGGAAAAAAAACTATATTTTTGTAATATATGATAACAAATCATATATTTTAAATGATGCATAGGAATGTTTTGAAATATAGTGTGAAAAAAAATTAAAAATAACTAAATTAAAAAATAATGAAATAAAATATATATTTCATGACTTACTCCTAACTAGCCAAGATGCAATGTACGGGTGAATGGATGTGTAACGATTAAATCCTGCAACAATAAAAACAATAATAATATGGTTAAAACAAATCCAACCATTGCATAGAAAAATAGATACTACTCACTGGTACCAAATGGAAATGAATGTTGCAATAAAGCATAAAAATACAAAATAATAGTACAAAAAATTTTAACCATGTAAAAATCAAACCTACAAACACAACAATAGAAAGAAAAGGGATGGAAAAAAATTGCAACAATCCCAAGTGTTTACAAAAAAAAATGGCAGCATAGAAAAGCTTAATTTTATGCTTAACTCAAGAGCCAAATAAGTTGTTGAAGATGATAGAGATGGATATTTGAAGCTTTTTTTAATGCGAATTTCAATGTACATCCTGTGAACATGATGTCATTGATGTGGGCTTCATTGACTACAGAATACCTATATCAGATCGTCTACTATTATTGCTACTGGAATAATCAAAACGCTGTCGTTTTGCTGTGGGTCCCGGGTCCCACGCGGGTCACACACCTAAAAAAAAAACGAAACTATGTTTTTTGTAATATATGGTAACAAACCATATATTTTAAAACATGCCTAGGAATTTTTCCAAATATAGTGTGAAAGAAAAATTAAAAGTAACAAAATTAAAAAAATACATGAAAAATAATAAAATAAAATCTATATTTCATGACTTACTCCTAGATGACCAAGATGCAGCGCGCGGGTGAACGGATATGCAACGGTTAAATCCTTCAACAATAAAAACAATAATAATATGGTTAAAAAAAATTCAAGCATTGCACAGAAAAATATATACTACTCATTGGTACCAAATGGAAGTGAATGCTGCAATAAAACATAAAAAAATAGAAACTAATAGTACAAACAAATTTAACCATGTAAGAATCAAACTTACAAACACAACAATACAAAGAAAATTGATGGAAAAAAATTGCAACAGTTTCAAGTGCTTACAAAAACAAATTGCTGCATAGAAAAGCTTAATTCTATGCTTAATCAAGAGCCAAATAAGTAGTTGAAGATGTTAGAGAGGGATATTTGAAGATATTTGATTGTGAATTTCAATGTACATCCTATGAAAATGATGTCATTAACGTGGGCTTCATTGACTACAGAATGCCTACATCGGATCGTCTACTATTATTGCTACTACAATAATCAAAACGCTACCGTTTTACTGTGGGTCCGACGCAGGTCACATGCCTGAAAAAAAAAACTATATTTTTTGTAATATATGATAACAAACCATATATTTTAAAACATGCCTAGGAATGTTTCCAAATATAGTGTGAAAGAAAAATTAAACATAACAAAATTTTAAAAAAAAATACATGAAAAATAATTTTAAAAATTTATATTTCATGACTTACTCCTAGCTGGCTAAGATGCAGCGCGCGGGAGAATGGATATGCAACGGTTAAATCTTGCAACAAGAAAAACAATAATAATATGGTTAAAAGAAAATCCAAGCATTATATAGAAATATATATATATTACTCGCTAGTACCAAATGAAAGTGAATGTTGCAATAAAACATAAAAAAATAAAAAATTACAGTACAAATTTTTTTAACCATGTAAGAATCAAACCTACAAACACAACAATACAAAAACAAAAAGAATGGAAAAAAAATTGCAACAGTCCCAAATGCTTAAAAAAAATGGCAGCAAAGAAAAACTTAATTTTATGCTTAACTCAAGAGCCAAATAAGTAGTTGAAGATGTCAGAGAGGGATATTTGAATGTGAATTTTAATGTCCATGTTGTGAACATGATGTCATTGACGTGGGCTTCATTGACTACAGAATACCTACATCGGATCGTCTACTATTATTGATACTACAATAATCAAAACACTGTCGTTTTGCTGTGGGTCCCACGCAGGTCACAGGCCTGCAAAAAAAATTTATATTTTTGTAATATATGATAACAAACCATATATTTGGAAATATTCCTAGGAATATTTCCAAATATAGTGTGAAAGAAAAATTAAAAGTAAAAAAATTTAAAAAATACATGAAAAATAATAAAATAAAATCTATATTTCATGACTTACTCCTAGCTGGCCAAGAAGCAACGCACGGATGAATGAATATGCAACGGTTAAATCCTGCAACAATAAAAACAATAATAATATGGTTAAAAAAAAAATTCAAGCATTGCACAAAAAAATATATACTACTCACTGGTACTAAATTGAAGTGAATGTTGTAATAAAACATAAAAAAAATAAACAATAAGAGTACAAATTTTTTTAACCATGTAAGAATCAAACCTACAAACACAATAATACAAAGAAAAGGGATGGGAAAAAAATTTGCAACAGTCCCAAGCGCTTACAAAAAAAAATTAGTAGTATAGAAAATCTCAATTCTATGTTTAACTCTAGAGCCAAATAAGTAGTTGAAGATGTTAGAGAATGACATTTGAATATTTTTTAATCTGAATTTCAATCTACATGGTGTGAACATTGATAGGATTCGCACACCCTATGTACGAAGCCGTGCACACCTGCAAATCAGAAAACGCACACAAACACACCAAATAATCGACACAAGAATATATACGTGGTTCATCCAAATAAGCCTATGTCCACGGAGAGCACCGTTTCACTAAAAATCACTGAGAGGATTACAAGGGGGTGATTCGCAGATCACACACGCACACACACTGTGTATACTCACGCCTGTATCACCAGAATAATATAAACGTATATTATTCCTAACTCTCTCTCTCTATTTCTGTGTGTACTCTCTACGCACCGCATGTGCTTTACTCGCACTAGGTGTTTCACTCACACCGGTACCAGCCCTCTGGCGTCGGCCTAATCTGACCCTCTGGCGCCGGCCAAATCTGGCTCTCTGCCTGGTACACCGAATACAATAAGCTACACCTATATTTATAGGAGAGGCTGGAGTGGAGGACAAGTCAATCAATCCAATTAGGAATTGATCTCCTACCATAACTGTGATTGCTTGATGGCTAAGTTATATTCCCCCTTAACAAATGAGTCACCAAATATAACAAGATCCTAGTCAAATAGAGATAGCTTGGTGGCTAAGTTTAACTTTCCCTGCAAGGAAAGGAGTCACCATATCTAACAATCTCCCACTTGACGACTTTCTATCCAATCAATCAACTCCATCAATGATCAGTGCATTACGATGCTCTCATTCCTGTCTTCAAGCCTGAACACCCACTTTAGTCATCATGACTATGCTGATAGCTCCCACTGCATGAGCAATATCTGGTCTGGTGGAGACAATGTGACATCTGTTGTGTCTGACCTCTCCGTCTTGCGATCGCTATTGCGTCTGACTTTTTTGCCTTGTAACCTTTGTTGATCATTACTATCTTTTCTTCTCCCATAGCTCCCACTGAGCCTATTAGAGATATTCGGAGTCTAATTATGCAAAACCGAGTATACGGTTGCGTCGGGGGCGGTTCCAAATCTTAAGAACGCCTCTGACCGCGTCCAAAACGGGTCAAAAACGACTCTGAACGGGCCAAAACAAATTCGCACAAAAGACAGAAATTTAATCACGAAGTCAGTATCTTCTCGGGGTGCGTGCAGGCGCGTTCCTACTCTGATTGGGCTGATTCTTGCGCCAAAACGTCGGACTTCGAATTCTATTTCCGTATATATATTATTAGCCTCGTTCCGATAAACGATACTCCGGAAAATCACGCCGAACCGAAACTGCTGCTCGACGGAGACAAAAAACTGGCCGGAACTTCAGGCGGTGCGTGGGGGCGCATGAGGAGCCTTCCGGCGACGTACTTAACACTGATGGCTTCGTCTCCTCGAGTCAAAGCTCTTGGTGTGGTCGGTTTCTGATTTAGGGCACTCGAAAATATCAGATCTGGACCAGATCGTCGGGCTTCGTGATTTGCTCCAACCTGGGGCTCTGATACCACTTGTTAGGATTCGCACACCCTATGTACGAAGCCGTGCACACCTGCAAATCAGAAAACGCACACAAACACACCAAATAATCGACACAAGAATATATACGTGGTTCAGCCAAATAAGCCTACGTCCACGGAGAGCACCGTTTCACTAAAAATCACTGAGAGGATTACAAGGGGGTGATTCGCAGATCACACACGCACACACACTGTGTATACTCACGCCTGTATCACCAGAATAATATAAACGTATATTATTCCTAACTCTCTCTCTCTATTTCTGTGTGTACTCTCTACGCACCGCATGTGCTTTACTCGCACTAGGTGTTTCACTCACACCGGTACCAGCCCTCTGGCGTCGGCCTAATCTGGCCCTCTGGCGCCGGCCTAATCTGGCTCTCTGCCTGGTACACCGAATACAATAAGCTACACCTATATTTATAGGAGAGGCTGGAGTGGAGGACAAGTCAATCAATCCAATTAGGAATTGATCTCCTACCATAACTGTGATTGCTTGATGGCTAAGTTATATTCCCCCTTAACAAATGAGTCACCAAATATAACAAAATCCTAGTCAAATAGAGATAGCTTGGTGGCTAAGTTTAACTTTCCCTGCAAGGAAAGGAGTCACCATATCTAACAAACATGATGTCATTGACGTGGGTTTTATTACTTACAGAATACCTACATCGGATCATCTACTATTATTGTTACAGTAATAATCAAAACGTTGCCGTTTTGATGTGGGTCCCACGCGGGTCAACCGCTTGGAAAAAAAAACTAACGCCGTCTACTTCTGTGTATTGATGGATTTTTGGCGCGAAATATTTTCCTTATCCCACTCAATCACATTAACAGGTTATGTGTAAAACGCTCGTTCCAAGGCACGATCCAAGGGTTGCTCCTTTTTCATTTTGTCTCCGAAAACTCTAAAAAAACTCATCTCTCATGAGACCTTCCTTCAATGCCATTTCAATTTTCGTGGCAGTGATATTAAATTGGCAAGTTTGTATTGCTTGAGCTTTGTAGTAATGAATCCGGTGTTTATATTTGTATTGTATTAATTTATTCGTATTTGAAATTCCATGAAGTGAGTTTGAAGTGAGTCAGATACTGCTTTATTGAAGAGAGTTTGAAGTTTTGAAACAAAAATTAGTTGACTTACTTAACATTTCAGTCGACCGATGTAAAACAAAAAGGTTTAAACATGCAATCAGACGACTGATACATTATATCAGTCGACTGGTTCTCAACAGATAGAAACATATAGCCCCATGGTTTTGCTATTTTTATAATATATTTTTTCCCTACACACAATGAAACAAAATATATCACTCGAATAAAATACATGAGAAAAACTACATTTCATAACTTCAAAATACATTCTTTACAATCAAAATACAAAATTGGATATTCCATCTACATGATCAAAATAATATCAAAGTCCCAAAGTTACTTCCCCAAAACAATGAATATCCAAATAAACTACATTTCATCAAAGACCCATAAAATTCATTAATAGGGCGATAAATTCATATTTCTTCGAATTTCAGCCACATTTCCCTCAAGTTTATCAATCTTGCAATAGCATCACTTCGACACAGTGGAATTTGGTACTCATATCATCAACTTTTGCAAGCAGGTCACGCAACAACGAAGATTGGTCATCCACTCGAACAGGTGTTTTGGCATTTGCAATAACACATCGACACTAACATATCGAGAACCCTTGGCCACACTATGCATGGTTTTGGTTTGTTTAGCAATCCACTACCCATTAACCCTCTTTATCCCCATCTGCTTGAGCGACGTGCTGCCAAATACTTCTGTGATAGTATCAAGTTCACGAGAATCCTCACCCTCCAACGCTACTTCATGATATTGGAATATCTTTGTAAGTGGCATTGCATAGTAGCAAAACTTAGTAGTTCCATAGCACTTCAACGTATGATGGAAAATTATGTAAGCCAGGTTAAGTTTTTTCACATTCAAAATGCACCAAATGATTAAGACTTCCATTCAGGACACATCCGAGTAGCTACCGATTTTAGGCATGATAGAATACATAATTATGTTGTGAAGCAACCGTGCATCGAGTATCATCTGGGACGCTGAGAAGTGGTTATGATAAGACATTGTAGGATTTGCACACAACTTTCGAACAACTTCAATAGGGTTAAAACCAAACACTTGGGGCTAAATTTTGGTAGAATAGTTTTTTATGTATCCTTTTTCAATATCAAGAATTTTCCTCAACATAGCTTTTGTAAACAAAATATTTTTCCCTTTTGCATATGACCTGATGGCCGAGGAAACCCATATTCTTGATGAGCATAGAATATCTGCACAAGTTTTGGATAACATAGAAGTCTCGGTGAGTTCGAACTTTATTTGGTGTTTCAATGGTTGGTTTCGTACCCCAGAGTACTTATTTGGACTTATATTATTTATTTGGCATCCCGTGGATTTTTTCGGTTCCCGTGATTTTGTTTAAGGAGTTTATCCATTATTTTTCGGGATTAATTATGTCTATATAGATAATTATTTATAATTATATAAAGGTGGAGGTTTATTTAATTGGTATATATATTAATTAGATATCTATACATATATTCATAAATGGTGTTACACATTTTATTTGTTTTGGTAACATGCCTAATGTCACATGGAACCTGTTAGTCACTAATTAACCCTAGAGGGGGGGGGGGGGGTGAATAGGGTGTTCAAAAATAAGTCTAACTCTTTTCGAAAATGGAACACACTATAATCAAAAATCAATTTCTCAATAAGCAAGTGGATGATTCAATTTAAACTTTTATAATAATTAATTTCAAGACAAATTAGCATACAAGATATTCAAGCAATTATAGCATGCAAAATACTCAAGTAAAGATAAAGAGATAGAGAGATTGACACCGTGATTTTTTCGAGGTTCGGTAACTCCTACTCCTCGGCTCAAGAACCCCTTCTTGAGACTTTTCCCGATCCTTTCACTATGGCCCTTCCTTCACAGGTGGAATGGCAAACCTTTACAACACAAGCCTCTCGAGCTTGTCTCTCAATCAAGAGAACAACCCTCTCTTGAACAATCGGTGGACTTCACTTGTCCGAGATTACAAATTCGTATGTAATCAATAAAATCACTCAAGAACAAAAACACTCAAAACCCAAAGGTTTTTATGGAAGATAAATCAATATAAGCTCAAGTGTTTTTGGTGATTTTACAATAGCTCTAGAAATGTATTCTCAAAGGATATAATCAATGAATGATATTTGGAGAATAAGAAGAGATTCTAGAGGTTTTGATTTTCAAAGAAACTTGGAGAAAATCAGATTTTCAAAGCTTGGTTTCAATGGCTTTTGAAGAGAAAATTTCTGCAGAATTTTTGATAGCTTTCTTTCTCTTTTGTTTTTCAATCTCTTGATCTTCAATATACACATCTCATTCTATATATAGCATTGCATTAGGGTTTTGAAGAGTGATTATAGTATTTGAAAGACAAGAGCCGTTTGAACACCATTAAACATGATCCACAAAACATGGGAATTGTTTTCTGAAAATCTGCAGATTTTAAGCAACTTCTAGTCGACTACTTCTCTATTGTAGTCGACTATAATGGACCATCTAGTCGACTAGATTGAGTTCTAGTCGACTACAATGAGTAGTCTAGTCGACTCAAGCTTGTTTCAGTCGACTCTTTTGATGTGGATGAAAAACCAATAGCTACTGGTTGAAATAGTCGACTACTAGAAAATACACAGGGTGATTCTAGTCGACTATAACAAGAAAAACATTTAATAAAAATATTTTTCTTTCCGTTTAAGTTTGGTAAAGCGTTTTTCATTTCATTTGAGTTCGGTTCATTTTATACTTGAGCTTATACGATAAAATCGACACATAAAATTACCTTGTTACAATGATCGCTCCCCGACCTATCTACCCCGAGTCTTGAGTCTTCGACTTTCGCTTTTGCCGTTGAATTAATTGATTTTCCTTTTTTGCTTCAATTTCTTTCACAACTTTTCGCTTTAAATCAAGCTTTCTTTCCGAGCTTGTTTTTCGAGTAGTTTCCTTTTCGAGTTTGATTTCTGAGTCGTTCACCTGTCTTTTGCTGAAAATATAAACTCTATAATTCATTAGTATCAAACACTCTTCAATGGTTTGTTATCATCAATTTTGGAATTGTTTGCCGAAAGTAAATTTCAAAGCCAACAATCTCCCCCTTGATGATGACAAAACATTTTGTGTTTGCTTGGCATTTAGCGAAACATCAAGTGATGCTCCCCCTCAACATGTGCATAATATTTTGATCAAATGCTCCCCCTTAGTAAATGAAATTTGCAGTTTAATAGGCACTTTGATACAATATATAAAAATAGGCGCACATTTGAGATAGCAAAAATAAACAGCCTATCATAGATGATTCAGTTTAATACAAGCTGCTTATACTAATGAAAAACATGGAAAGGAAAACAAACAAGTTCGCAAATAACCATAACAAGCCACACAAAAACAGAAATTGCTAATGTCGGATAGTGAAATGCATGACAGTACAATAGCATAATTTCTCCCCCTTTTTGTCAGCGTCGAGGGGTGCGTGAGCGAGGGTTCCTGTATGCAAGAGTGAGGTCATCAAGTGACCCGGCCAGATTTGTAATACGGGTAGACATTTCCTCATCATGAAGAACAAGGCGCTCATTGATCAATCGAATGGCTTCCGTATTTTGGTTCACGGTCGTATCAAGGCGCTGAAGCATTTGTTCCTGCTACCTAAGGAGCTCCGTATTGCTTTGAACAACCCCAAGAAGTTGGTTGAGAAGAGCAGCTTGAGAAGCCGAAGCACCGTCCAACGGAGGGACTGAGGAAGAGGCTTCCTGGCGCGATGCAGAACCGCTAGGAGCAGTACACGAACGAGGAGCAGGTGCAATTTCAGAAATGAAATTTCCTTCCGCATTAGAAGAAATATGCATATGTTTGACATGAGTGGCATCAAGAAAAATAGGGTGATGCTCGGACACTTCATTCGGAAAATTAAAACCTTTCCGCTGCAGTAGATATGTAATATGTGCAGGAAAGAAAAGCGGGCCAGATGGCTTGCGCTGACATGTGAGGATGACGGAACGAAAAATATAAGCTAAATCAACGCGGGTTCCTGTCAAAACGCAATAAACCAAAAAAGCCTCCATACGAGAAACACTGCTACGACTACCAGTTTTAGGCAGAATAGAGTAAGTAATAACATTATGAATTAATCTAGCCTCGGGTAGTAGCATAGAAGAGGTAATACCGGCGTTTTGCGAAATTTCCTTGTCGACACATATTGCCCGAACAGCCTCAATACAATCGAAACCATCAGCCTTATACCAGTCCTTGGAGAAGTGGCGGATACCGTCATTCGGAAGCAAGAAAATGCGCTTGATTTCACTGTCATCAACGGTCTCGTCTTCACCACATAAATTAAAATGAAGATGAGAGAGTAATTTCTCCTTGTGATTTTTAAGAGAAGCGTAGAAAGCTTTGACAATTCGCGGAAATACTGGAATGTCAAGAGAAACGAAAAAATCCCAACCAATTGCTCGGAATAACTCGAAAGTTTGAGCCCGAATTTCAGTGCATAAATCTTGTGTGACAATACGGCAAGGTGTAGGAGCACAGTGATCAAAAATAGTGATGAATTTATTTCTATTATCATCATCAAGAAGAAGTACCTCAAGAAGAAGAGATTCATTCGACTCCTCTTCGTCAACGGCCGTAGGAATGCGTGGATTGGTGGAGCTTTGGCCTCCATCAATGCGTGAACGTTTCCGAAATAGACCTCGAGTCTTCGGTGGCATTGTAGAAGATGATGCACAAATATATAAGGATATATAGATATATGATGGTGTATATATATAGATGTGTGAGAGAGTGAGAATGATGAAATTTGGATGAGGGAAATGGGTGGAAGATGATGGAAATGTGAAATTAATGAGGGATAGGTGAAGATTTGAAGGTATAAGTGGTAGTAGGAGAGGGATTGAGAGGAGAGGGTTTGAAGGTGGGTGAGGGTTTGAAGGAGGCGGATGGAGAAGATGAGATGAGGTTTAGGTTTTATAGTGGGTTGAGTCGACTAGGTCTAGGTGAGTCGGTTAGATTTAGGTTTGAGTCGACTAGGCTAGGTTTGAGTCGACTAGGAAGGCAAAGTAGTCGACTACAACAATGTTTGAGTCGACTAGAATGGAAGATGAGTCGACTAGAATGGCAATGAGTCGACTAGAAGGTGAAGACCATGAAATGGTGTAGCTACTGACCAAAGTAGTCGACTAGATTGGTTTGAACTACACAGGATGAGTCGACTAGAAGAGAAAAAAAATGATAAAAATAGATAAAAATCAGGAAATAAATACATAAAAATAGCAGAAATATTAAAAATAAAGATTATGACATAAATTAAGATAAAACATCAAAATCCATGGCCATTCCGATTTCACGACGAATTTTAGAAAATGATTCGTCCGCAAGTGGTTTTGTAAATATCTCCGCCAATTGATTTTTAGTGTCGATAAAGATCAATTCAACGTCACCCTTAGCAACATGATCACGTAAAAAATGATGCCTAATCTCTATATGCTTGGTGCGTGAGTGATGAATAGGATTCTTTGAAATACAAATCGCACTCGTATTATCGCATTTAATAGGCACGTGAGAGAAAGTAAGACCGAAATCAAGTAGTTGTTGCTTAATATAAAGAGTTTGAGCGCAACTACTACCGGCTGCCACATATTCAGCTTCGGCCGTAGATAATGCAACAGAATTTTGCTTTTTACTTGACCAAGATACTAGTGAGTGTCCTAGAAAATGACAAGTACCGCTTGTGCTTTTACGATCAATTCTACATCCCGCAAAATCGGCATCCGAATAACTAATAAGATCAATTGAAGTTCCACATGGATACCAAAGCCCTAAGTATATTGTACCACTTAGGTAGCGAAAAATGCGTTTGACCGCAAGCAAGTGAGATTCCTTAGGACATGATTGAAACCGGGCACATAAGCATACACTAAACATTATATCCGGTCTACTAGCGGTTAAATAAAGCAAACTACTGATCATGCCTCTATAATTAGTAATATCAACACATTTACCATTTTCATCTTTATCAATCTTAATAGAGGAACTCATAGGAGTTATGGCATGTTTGGTAGCCTCCATACCAAATCGCTTTAGCAAATCTTTAGTGTACTTGGATTGGCTAATGAATAAGCCATCCGAGCTTTGCTTGATTTGCAACCCTAAGAAAAAGTCAACTCACCCATCATGCTCATTTCAAATTCGTTTTGCATACTTGTGGCAAATTCCCTACATAAAGAATTATTTGTTGAACCGAAAATAATGTCGTCAACATAAATTTGGACAATCAACAAATTATTCTTAATGGTTTTTGTAAAAAGTGTGTTATCAATCTTCCCTCTTGTAAAACCATTTTGAGTTAAAAACCCGCTAAGTCTCCCATACCAAGCTCGAGGAGCTTGCTTTAAACCATATAGAGCTTTAGCCAATTTGAAAACATGATTTGGAAAAAGATTATTTTCAAAACCGGGTGGTTGCTTCACAAAAACTTCTTCTTCTATGACACCATTTAAGAAAGCACTTTTGACATCCATTTGATAAAGAGTGAAATTTCTATATGATGCAAATGCAAGAAGCATTCTAATTGCTTCTAATCTAGCTACCGGTGCAAAGGTCTCATCATAGTCGATGCCTTCCTCTTGATTATATCCTTGAGCTACCAATCTTGCTTTATTTCGAATAATTACTCCATTCTCATCCATTTTGTTTCGAAAAACCCATTTTGTGCCAATTATAGTTTGATTTTCGGGTCTAGGAACTAAACGCCAAACTTGATTGCGTTCAAATTGATTTAGTTCCTCTTGCATTGCTACGATCCAAGAATCATCACATTGAACTTCGTGGAAGTTCTTGGGTTCGAATTGCGATACAAAGGCCATGTGGTTGCAAAAATCTTTAAGTTGAGATCTAGTACTAACCCCTTTTGAAGGATTACCTATGACTTGATCAAGAGGATGATTGTGAACAATCCTCCATGCTTTAGGCATTGAGTTGGTCAAGTCATCATTGGATTGATGCTCAACTTCCTTCATTTCCTTTTGGCTACATGATGAGTTGGAGATATTGAGAGTATTTAGATTATCCTCAATCCCAACCACCTCATCTTCTTCTAGGTCAATTCTAGGTCATTGTGGTGAGGGTGATTCATCAAAGACAACATGAATAGACTCAACCATGGTTAGAGTCCTTTTGTTATAAACCCGAAATGCTTTACTTCTTGTAGAATATCCTAGGAAAATTGCTTCATCCGATTTGGAGTCGAATTTTCCAAGGTTATCTTTATCATTTAACACAAAACATTTACACCCGAAAACTTTGAAATACCCAATATTGGGCTTTCGACCATTCCACAACTCATAAGGCGTTTTCCCCAACTTCATCCGAATAATAACACGATTAATTATATGGCAAGCGGTGTTTACCGCTTCCGCCCAAAGGCTTCGGGGAAGGTTGTGCTCATTTAACATGGTTCGAGCCATCTCTTGTAGAGATCGATTCTTTCTTTCAACTACACCGTTTTGTTGAGGGGTTCTAGGGGCCGAGAGATCATGAGAAACACCGAGGTCATCACATAATTTCTTTAAGTCTTGATTTTCAAACTCCCTACCTCTATCACTTCTAATTTTCTTGATTTTCAAATCTTTTTCATTTTGAATGACTCTATAAAATCTTTCAAGAATGGAGTGAGTTTCATTTTTATGAGCAAGAAAGTGAACCCAAGTATATCTAGAGTAGTCATCAACTATAACAAGTACATAGAGTTTCCCGGTTAAGCTAGCCGTTCTCTCCGGACCAAAGAGATCCATGTGAAGTAATTCTAGAGGTCTAGAAGTGGTAATATCTTTCTTTCTCTTGAAAGAGGATTTAACTTGCTTGCCTACTTGACATGCGCTACATATTTTATCTTTCGAAAATTTAGTCTTTGGGAGGCCTTTGACTAAATCATTTTTGGATAAACGATGAATGAGGTCCATACTAGCATGTCCTAGACGCCTATGCCATAACCAACTATTTTCGCTAGATGTGACAAAACATTTAACATCTTGGTCATGCAATTCACATAACAACAAAGTATACAAGTTTCCATTTCTTTTGGCATTGAACATTTGCTTCCCATCTTTCTTGATTATGCATGCATTTGTCCTAAATATAACATCATAGCCCTTGTCACATAGTTGACTAATACTAAACAAATTATGCTTCAACCCATCAACTAAAAGCACATCATCTATAGAGAGAGAAGAGGAAATACCGATTGAGCCAATTCCTATAATTTTGCCTTTAGAGTTGTCTCCAAAAGTTACGTTTCCTCCTTCATATGTTTTTAGTGAAATAAACTTTGATTTATCTCCCGTCATATGCCTTGAGCATCCGCTATCGAGAAACCATTTTTCTTTTGATGCGGACTTCAAACATACCTACAAAACAAGTTCAAGTAACTTTTATTGGTACCCAATCTGTTTTGGGTCCATTTTGGTTAGATAGATACGCAATAGTTCCTTTTGGAACCCAAATTTGTTTTGTTACAACATTTTCTTTTCTATGAGAGCATGCATTTGCTTTGTGTCATTTTCTATTGCAATAGTAGCAAGTAACATGTTTATAATCATTTGAAGAAGCATGAGATGATTTTCTAGTAAATGTAGAGCTAAGTAATTTTCTCTTTTTCAAAATGAGAGCATTTTTGTCAAAAGCATCATACCCTAGACCGCATTTATCAAATGATCCTTTTTGTCTTCCTAACATGATATTAAGGTTCTCTTTTCCTTTTGTAAATTTTGCTAAAACATTTATTTGATCATCAATAGTATTTTTCAAACGAATATTTTCCTTTTCTAGCTCAATGCTTTTGTCATTGCAAGAAACTTCTAAGCTTGAACTAGTGAGACTACATGAAGATTTAGCTTTCTTAAGAAGGATATATTTTCTAGCTAATTTTTCGAATTCATCATGTAATTCTTCAAACACATCTTGCAATTCATTGTAATCAAGAAGAAGTTCATCATATGATAGTTTATCTAAATTATTTAAATTTAAATGTACCTCTTCTTCATTTGCCATGAGACAAAGGTTTGCCGTTTCCTCACTACTTTTCTCCTCATCCGAGTCGCATGAGTCATAGTCCTCCCATGTGACATTCATTGCCATCTTGCTAGATCTTTTCTCGTTTTCCTTTTTGAGCTTGAAGCAATCACTTTTGTAGTGTCCCGGCTTTCCGCAATTAAAACACGTTGGGGGTTCTCTTTTGCTAGGCTCGCCTCTTGGTTCAATTCTTTTCACGAATCTTCCACCATTTGCTTTCTTTCTTTGAAGATGTCTCTTGAATTTTTGGGTGAACAAGGCAATGTCCTCATCCTCTTCTTTTTCACTCGGCTCATTATTTTCATTTTTGGTGAAAACTTGCAAAGCTATCCCCTTTCTCGGCTTGATGTCGTCTTCACGAGCTTTTAATGTTATTTCCCAAGTGAGTAGAGAGCCGAAGATTTCATCGAGACTCATGGTGTTGAGGTCATGAGCTTCTTTGATAGCCGTTACTTTTGCATCCCACTTTGCCGGGAGACTTCTAAGCACTTTTCGTGACGCATCGGATCTAGGAACAATTCTACCAAGATGCTTTAGTCCATTCAAAATATTTGTAAAGCGAGACATCATAGAATTCACATTTTCATCATCTTTCATAGCAAATAATTCATATTCATGCATGAGTATGTCAATTTTAGATTCTCGTACTTGAGATGTACCTTCATAGGTTACTTCAAGTTTATCCCACATTTCTTTTGCCGTTGAACAAGTAGATACACGATTAAATTCATTTGGACTTAAAGCGCAATTTAAATTTACTTTGGCTTTAGCATTGTATGACATGAGTTTACGGTCATCATTATCCCATTCATTGGGTAATTTGGGGATGGTTTTTCCATCAACAATCTTGGTCAATACAAATGGTCCTTCAAGAACTACTTGCCAAATTTGGTAATCGATAGCTTGAAGAAAATCTATCATTCTAGTTTTCCAATAGCTATAATTTGATCCATCAAACCATGGGGGCCTATTATTCGATTGTCCTTCAACATGAGTGACTAAATTTGATGACATGATCGTTCTCTAAGACGGTTAAGTCTAAAATAAAATAGAGATTAGGCTCTGATACGAATTGTTAGTCACTAATTAACCCTAGAGGGGGGGTGAATAGGGTGTTCAAAAATAAGTCTAACTCTTTTCGAAAATGGAACACACTATAATCAAAAATCAATTTCTCAATAAGCAAGTGGATGATTCAATTTAAACTTTTATAATAATTAATTTCAAGACAAATTAGCATACAAGATATTCAAGCAATTATAGCATGCAAAATACTCAAGTAAAGATAAAGAGATAGAGAGATTGACACCGTGATTTTTTCGAGGTTCGGTAACTCCTACTCCTCGGCTCAAGAACCCCTTCTTGAGACTTTTCCCGATCCTTTCACTATGGCCCTTCCTTCACAGGTGGAATGGCAAACCTTTACAACACAAGCCTCTCGAGCTTGTCTCTCAATCAAGAGAACAACCCTCTCTTGAACAATCGGTGGACTTCACTTGTCCGAGATTACAAATTCGTATGTAATCAATAAAATCACTCAAGAACAAAAACACTCAAAACCCAAAGGTTTTTATGGAAGATAAATCAATATAAGCTCAAGTGTTTTTGGTGATTTTACAATAGCTCTAGAAATGTATTCTCAAAGGATATAATCAATGAATGATATTTGGAGAATAAGAAGAGATTCTAGAGGTTTTGATTTTCAAAGAAACTTGGAGAAAATCAGATTTTCAAAGCTTGGTTTCAATGGCTTTTGAAGAGAAAATTTCTGCAGAATTTTTGATAGCTTTCTTTCTCTTTTGTTTTTCAATCTCTTGATCTTCAATATACACATCTCATTCTATATATAGCATTGCATTAGGGTTTTGAAGAGTGATTATAGTATTTGAAAGACAAGAGCCGTTTGAACACCATTAAACATGATCCACAAAACATGGGAATTGTTTTCTGAAAATCTGCAGATTTTAAGCAACTTCTAGTCGACTACTTCTCTATTGTAGTCGACTATAATGGACCATCTAGTCGACTAGATTGAGTTCTAGTCGACTACTTTAGACCATCTAGTCGACTAGAATGAGTTCTAGTCGACTACAATGAGTAGTCTAGTCGACTCAAGCTTGTTTCAGTCGACTCTTTTGATGTGGATGAAAAACCAATAGCTACTGGTTGAAATAGTCGACTACTAGAAAATACACAGGGTGATTCTAGTCAACTATAACAAGAAAAACATTTAATAAAAATATTTTTCTTTCCGTTTAAGTTTGGTAAAGCGTTTTTCATTTCATTTGAGTTCGGTTCATTTTATACTTGAGCTTATACGATAAAATTGACACATAAAATTACCTTGTTACAATGATCGCTCCCCGACCTATCTACCCCGAGTCTTGAGTCTTCGACTTTCGCTTTTGCCGTTGAATTAATTGATTTTCCTTTTTCGCTTCAATTTCTTTCACAGCTTTTCGCTTTAAATCAAGCTTTCTTTCCGAGCTTGTTTTTCGAGTAGTTTCCTTTTCGAGTTTGATTTCTGAGTCGTTCACCTGTCTTTTGCTGAAAATATAAACTCGATAATTCATTAGTATCAAACACTCTTCAATGGTTTGTTATCATCAATTTTGGAATTGTTTGCCGAAAGTAAATTTCAAAGCCAACAGAACCATTGAATTTAATGTTACAAAATTTAATTGTGATAGGACCCTAGCTCACATTTCCTTCATCTATTATATACATATATATGTATTGGTATATACACAATCATCTACAACCTTCATCTCTTCTCCTCCTTCGCATGACAACCACGTTTGCTCCTCCATCCATCTTCTTCTTCTTCGTCATCTACCAGAGAGAGAGAGAAAGGGAACAAGAGAAGACTGCGTGAAAAAGAGTCGCGGCCTGAGGTGGAATTGTGATCTGGTGCTGGCGGCATAACTCGCGTAGGAGGTCGCCGGCGACTGCTAGTGGTGGCAGAGGGTCGCGCAGGGGCTGGGCCATAGTAGGGCAGTCACGCTGGGCAGTGAACAGTGGTGGTTTTGGCCGGACCTTGCAGCTTCATTTTGGTCAACTTCCCGAGCTCTTTTTGGGCTGATTTTTGGCGGCTAGCTGCGTCTCAGTGCCAAGTATGACATACTAAAATTTTAGAATTTTTCATTGAGCAGTTTATTAGGAAATCGAAAAAGTAGGTACGAATATTATTTTAGTATTTCTCAGATTTGTTCTGTTTCGTTAATCGATTGCTAATGAACTTAGGTTATGTTGAATAGGTTATCGAGGTGAACGTTTCGGTTCAAACATAATTTTATTCGGACAACTTTGGTCGGTGGGCCCCATTTTCGGGCGCCAACACTGTTCACTGTGGGACCTACTTCGGGCGTGAATATTTTTGGACAAATTTGAGCGTACGTCTTGGGCGATGTGTCGGTATATTCGACTCGATCGTAGGTGCAATGGTTAGTCCGTAGGCACGCATCGAGAGGTAGGAGAATCACTATCGGTACAAATGACTCTATACTTATATGTGATATTATGATTTGAGCATGCTAGTTATATTATATGATTCAGAATTCTTTTTTGGATCTAAAAATCATACTAGTATGTACATATATATATATATGTATGGTTGTACGATAATATATATATATATATATATATATATATATATGTATTTGAGTTATGTTGTGGCCTTGATAGTAGTTCAGGCTAGTTCCATCTAGGTGATTAGAATTAGTAGCACTAGACGTAGTTTAGTATATACGTGTAGGCACGGTTGGGTACGTTTTCATTTCCTTTGATTAGTGGGAACTGAGTAAGAATTTATGTGATTTATGTGATGTGGCATCTCAACTTAGAACATTATTCTAGTTCCCCTTATATTTGTGGATTATTGCTTGATTTATGTAGAGGCATGTAACTGAGATGAGCTTATATGCTTGTGGGATATTGCTTTAATAAAATTAAAAGCATGTTAAAGGACATGAAATTGATAAAATTATGGATTTTTGCTTTAATTAAATCAAAAGCCTGTTAAGAGAAATGAAATTTATATCCCTATGGATTATTGCTTATATGTGAGTGATTATGAACATATTAATGATTTGGGCATTATATATTGCATAACGAGATAAAGCATGTATTATGATGAGACGTGACTAAATTGAGAATTATGCATATTGAGTACACCTTGTCGTGTGAGTACATTGGTGTTGGTCTATGTCCGTCACGTAACCATGTGTGAGTTGACTTGTGTCGGATAGTCGAATATTTTCATAAATATGATGAGATACATATTTGTGATGTCGGATCATCGTAACAACTGGCCAGGTAGTGTTTCTCGCTCCAACGGAACTAGTCTTCCGAGAAACAGAGACGGGAGGGAGAGGACTTGTTCCAAATCCTATGTTCACAACCGTATTCGTGTTTTCGATATTCCATATTGAGAGTGCATATCTCAAGGAATGATCGGTACGACACTCTACCTTCCTTTATGAGCTTGTATCCTCAAAAGTGAATGGTTAGATAATGATCTCGTTGACCCTTAGGGAGTGTTTGGAAACAGGTCTGGCCTTGTTATTCTGGTCTTGTCCTAAATCTAAACTCTGTTTGGTAACGATTTAGTCTGGGTCCAAAATGTATTATATATATATATATATATATATACACACTTAAACAAAATCAATTGCTCCAAAAATTATTCATTCAAGAGAATTAATAAAAGAGATGGAAACAAATAAAGAAAAAAACAGAAAAACTATCCGAGAAATACAAGAAAGGGTTATTATCAGTAAACCCTCCAATGGTTTCATTTTGCATCAACTTACCCCTCTCTAGATCAGAAAACCCCCATATGATTTCATTTTGCATCAGCTTACCCCCTTCCCTATAATTTTATATCAAAATACCCCTAAAGTTTAATTAAATTCAAAAACAATATAGAAAATTCAAAATATATATAATTCGTAAAAAATATATAAAGTTTGAAAAAATATATAAAATTTGAAAAAATATATATAAAATTAAAAAAAACATATAAAATTAAAAACAAGCATATGAAATTCGAAAAGATATATAAAATTTGTAAAACATATATAAAATTCAAAAAATATATATAAAAATCAAAATCAAAAAATATATAAAATTCAAAAAAATATTTAAAATTTGTAAAAAATATATAAATAATTCGTAAAAAATATATAAAATTCAAAAAACATATAAAATTAGAAAAAATATTTAAAATTTTTAAAAACTATATAAAATTCAAAAAATATATATATTTAATTTGAAAACAATATATAAAATTCAAAAAAACCATATTACCAATCAAATAAAATATCACAAAAACATAAATCAAATATAGTGGAAAAGCACTTTCTTGGATTGTATTGCTCAACTTTCATTGGTTCTCTTGATTATGATTTTCCAACCCCTCATTTACTTTTGGATAATTTGTATGAATATACTATTGTGGTGTGCCATAGGATTATATATATTCATATATATTTTTTAATGTTATAAATGTTTTACGAATTTTATATATTTGTTTCAAATTTTATATGTTTTTATCGAATTTTATATAAATTTCAAAAAATATATATGTTTTTTATGAATTTTATTTGTTTTTTCGAATTTTATATATTAATCTAATTTTATATGTTTTCTTAAGTTTATATTTGTTTTCGAATTTTATATATGTTTTTATGAATTTTATATATCTTTTACGAATTTTTTATATTTTTTGAAAATTTTAAATATTTTTATATGTTTTTTGAATTATATATATATATTTTTTGAATTTTATATAATTGTTACGATTTTTATATATATATTTCAAATTTTATATATTTTTTACAAATTTTATATATGTTTTTGAATTTTATATGCTTGTTTTTAATTTTATATTTTTTTTAAGAATTATATATATATTTTTGAATTATATATATATATTGAATTTTATATATTTATTACGAATTGTTTTTTTTATTTTGAGCGAGAGATGGGCTAACTTGATTTTAGATGGGCTGGTTTTAAAAAATCAAAACCGAGCAGGCCAAACATGGTCTGGTCTTCAAACCAAAGACTAGACGAGACCAACAAGTCCAAAACCCATCAATCAATCAAGCCCTTAGAGTTAGGTTGTGTGGTCGTGTGTGTACCATGAGGTGGTGTGAGTCACATTGCATTCATGTTGCCATTATGTGATTACATTCTACATGTAGATCATGATGTTGGAGCATGTTGATTATAAACATTGATAAATGAATTCATATTTTAATATAATGTTCAATTGAAAGTGGATAATGTGAAAATATGATTTACATGTAGTAATTTTTAAAGTATAATGAAATGTAAATTCTTATACTTGTGGTTATTATACTTTTAGGCCCTTTGAGGGTTAAGTATGTTGGGATAGTGACCTCTTTGGATAGTTGATGTTAGTGATAACTTTTTGCGTCAACTGTGAGTTGAGGCCTTAGAGAAGTTGGGTGATGAAATTAGGAACCTAGTTGATTGTGTAGTATTGGTTATTAGATGTCTTTCACCTTTTGAGGAATGGATTATCAACCATACTTTTCAAATTTTGGTTAAGTTAAACTAAGTGACAATTGAACTTGGTTGTTTTCGTGGCAACGGCCATTTAGGACCCTTAGCGTCCTTAGTGATTGTGTTCTTCTTTAGAGTTGTAATCACTCTTATTAGGCTGTCATTCAAAAATGACATTTTTCAAGATTTATAATCAAATTCTTTCTTATTTAAATGAAAAACTTGTTTTCGCTTACCCCCGTAGCCACGACAAGTTTTTGTACTTTAAAAAGTGATATTGGGATTCTTTTTAAAAAGCTTTTTAACTTCTAAAAGTCGATGATGACGACTAACGGAGACCGGGGGCAAGACGGTCATTTTCACTGTGTGGATTTTTAAAAGAAAACCTATTTTTTTACATTTCTCGAGATTCCGAGACCTCTTTCTCAAGATCTCGATATGTAGTGTTTTGAAAGGTGTCTTATCATTTCACCTTTGTTTCCGATCATTTCTAAGTCTCAGGTATGAGGGTTGTTGTTTAGTGCACACACATAGTGTTGCCCTTCCCTTCTTCTTGGTTGCTTGATGTCACCATCTAAGTGATTTAGGTTTTTACACATGTTAGGGGTATGGATGCCGAATGGATTGGTTTGAGTATTAAAAATATTTTTCTTAAAACTATTGAACCCTTGGGATTCATCTTTTTATGACATTCATTCTCGGCCATTCGCTTTTGGTTTCTTTTGTCCGAGTGTTTTCCCTAAACACTTGTCGTGCTTTTAACCTTGGCATTGTTGTTTCGGTTATCCGTTGGTTTAGCATTGAGACCTTTTTTCCCTTGCTTCGTTTCTTAACCCTTATGTGGTTGTTCATAAGAGTGGTGTTTATGTGCTCTCCGTGATGTGATTGGTTAGCTTTCCTTATCCATCGTGATAGTATTGGTGATTTATGGATCATATTGGAGATATAATTATGAGATTCATATGGTGATATGATTGAATGATGGTGCGTATATATATGATGGATCGTATAAATATATTGATGATGATTGTGTTAGTATGCAAGGACATAAGTGTTTTCCTTCATGTGTTCTCGGGGAGTGAGTTATGAGCCTTCCTTGGTATTAGTTATGGATTCTTTGTCTTGTGGATATTATAGGTGATCGTTATTCTCCATGTTTGGATTCTCTTATTAGCGTTGTGAGCACTTGGTGATTTATTAGCTTGGACTTGGGTGTCATGTACTTAGTGTACGTTTGTGAGAGTAGTGTAAACTTCGGATGTTGGTACTTAGACTACGAGTCTTGGTTGTACCTTGTGAGACTGATTGTGTATATATATATATATATATATATATATATATATATTAGACTGTGTTTTATACATGGGTACGTGATAGTGATTTATCTTTAACAGTGTATTCTATGTTTCGTGGCATATTGTGTTTTCCTGATATATGATTGAGTTATTTGGGTTATTGCATTGGTGTGAGTGTCATGTGAGATGATGGACCGACCTAGGGTAGATGCATATACACAGGTTGGTTATCAATACTTGGAGGGTCAAAGGATGTGACGGTTATGTTTACCTTTTTCCTTCGGGGCTTTGATGACTCACCCCGACATTTTATACCCTGGTGTTTCACACCAATTTGCAGGAAATATTTCGACTATGGACAGCATGCGGTGCAATGACACATTTCTTTTATTTTCCTCGTTTCAAGTTTTGGAGTTGCGCAGGGTATGCGGTTACGGTGCACCGCGACTAGATTGGGACGATAGTTATCTATTATCTTATTTATGATTTAGTTTCTCTATCCATGTTGTATGGGATTGCCATGTATTTTTCTTACGAGACAGTTTGTTGGCATACTCCCTGTCACGCCCCTAAAATCCTAATACTCCCGAACATGGACATCCGAGGACTCCGGGGTTTGATCCATACATAGAACGACCAACTAAGATCATCAACATCAATAAAAAAAAATAGAATCATGCCAACAACTATGATTCCATACAACTGAGCGGAAGCTAAAACCAATTGATAGATAAAGCACATCAAAGCGCCGAAAGAATACATCTCTACAACGATGCAATGATACCAAATACAAGGAAGGGATACACCAACAGACTGGATCCCAAGAAATAAAATAACAATCCCCACATAAGGGGCTAGCAAAGGGAAAAATTAATAGGAATAACACTAGGTGAAGACATCCCAATCCCGTAACGTCATCCGTATCTCTCTGCGCAAATCCAGAACTTACAACGAGGAAACAAAAGAAAGGTGTTGTTGCACCCCATGTTGTCCATAGCCAAAACATCACCTGCAAACTGGTGTGGACCACCAGGGCAAACCAACGCCGGGGTGAGCTCATCAAGCCCCATAGGAGAAAAGAATCGTAACTGTCACATCCTTCGACTGTCCAAGTATAGTGCGAACCAACCCATGTACATGCATCTTCCCTAGGTCAGTCAAACATCCCACATGGCACTCACGCCAATACGAGACCCCGAAAACACATCCCTCTAGTCCCCTACCATGCGTCAACAACTAGGGCAACTAACACGTAGTGAAACCATAACATAATAACATATAATAAACGCACCCTTATATATATACGTATATTTATATAGAGACATACATCGAGTACAAGCCACATAGTACATACCACCTCAGAGATCACTATAACTCATACCTGTCAGTCCAACACTAATAATCCACACAACACCTATCACCAAAACACGGGAGAAACACTCTTATTCATAATACTCTAGGAAGGATAACAATCACACTTCCTAGATCACGAGCATACCGAGCTCCGAAACCTCCAATCAGTATCAAACCATACTATTAATCACCTCACATGTCACTCCCTACCATCCATACACCCATTACAGGGGTGAAATAATCAATTTAACCTAAGAAAAGTCACAAAGGTTGTCGAAAATAAAAAGGAAATGAAAGGGATTAAACAATCCATCAAACCGACCACTTCAAGGTCACATGTTCGTCCAATGGTAAAATAGTCATTTCAAGGGCAAAAATGTACTTCAAAACTTTACCCCACCTATTTGGACATAGTTCAAACCATAGAAACAAACAGATGCGAATTCAAGGCCACGATGCGAGAGAGATGAATTTTTCAAAATGGCATCGGACAATACCGACCAAAACAGAAAGTTAAAGTACCCCTTTTTCACCAAAGGTGTAACAATCATTTCAAGTGCAAATAAATGATTTCAAATTTGGTATCAAATATTTTGACATAGGCAAAGTCATAGCAACAGCGGGACCTAAATCAAAGCCACGAGGCGAGATATATGAATTTTTGAAAACGGTGTCGGACAACGCCTACCAAAACCAAAAAGTTTAAGTACCTCTCTTTCACTAAGGGTAAAACAACCATTTAAAGTGAAAATAAATTATTTAAAATTTGGTATCAAGTATTTTGACATATTACAGGCCTTAGAAACAAACGATACCTAAAACAAAGCCCCAAGACCAAAGATACGAAATTTGGAAAATGGTACCGGAAAAAGGCGACCAAAACAGAAAACTGAAGTACCCAACTTTAAACGAACATAACTCACTCAAAAATATGTTAACTCAAGTGATTCAAAAGTCTAAATACAAGTTCAATATGTCATATTTCCAACGCAACAAAAATAGGCTCCATCCGAACTACAAGGAAGGAATTACAACATTTTGAAAAACGTTGCGCGCGCTGGGTTGCACCCGGCAGCATAGGTGCGGGGGACCAGAACATTCTGCCCAATTTCAAGTCCTGAAAAATTACTTTCAACCCCTATAAACTGATTCAATATTACACGAATAAGCTTTTAAAAGTTTCGTTTTGTGAAACTTTGTGATAAAATGACCATTTTGCCCCCGGTCTCCGTTTTAGCATCCTACCGACTTTTTTAAGGGCCAAAATCTTTTCAAACGACTAAAAAATCATTTTTCTAAAGCCTAAAGTTTTAGTCGAGGTCACAGGAGTAGGCAAAAATAGATTTTTCACTTAAAGACCGAATGAACTTAAATACAAGTATTATGAAAAATTCATTTTCAGGGAAACAAACCGAAACACCAACGGAAAAACCAAAACGAATTTATAGACGCTCAAATGGAGCAAAGAAATGAAGAAACGGAAGTAAATGACATCTCAAAGGAAAAGGTAAGTGGCTCTACACAAGGACACTAACCCCAATCCAACCAAACTTAGCTTTACTTTCAATTCCCTAAACTCCATAACGACTTAATCAAGAGTAACCACAACTCCAAGGACACTCCAATCCTTAAGATCGCTAAAAGGAACCTAGTGTGTCACGACCCAAATTCCTAGGACTCAGAAACCCGAACCTAAGAGCTAAGGGAATGAGTACGGAAGTAAAAAGAAATGAGAACCAATGACTGAAGGTCATTAAACACCAACAAAGGGTAAAAATGTCTAATACCATGCTGTCACGCCCCTAAGATTCCCAAAAATCTAATCTAGAGAATCAGCGAATCTCCAAAGGGTGACGTTAGTCAAGCTACTACTAGAGTCAACAATAACTAGAATAAATACATGGAATAACAATGAAAACTATACTCCATGCTAAATAGAATACTAGATATCAATAGTATCCTCAGATACCATCAGACACGCTCCTAAATTCCTAAGACTCCCGAATTGGGATATCCAAGGAATCCAAGATGTGATCCTTAATACGAATGACCAACTAAGATATCATTAATCATGAAAATGTATGGAATAATGATAAGAAATGGTATATTCCATACCCAAATGAATGACAAAACTAAGCAACGGAATATAACGAAAATCCGGTAGAGTTCCGTTTGTAAATGGAACATCCGGACATACCAGAACAATAATTTAACCTGCCAATAGCAATTTGATAATAACAATGGCTTCCAAGCCCCACATTCATCAATCCTACTAGGGCCGAGGTAGTGTAAAAAAACCAAAACCCCTCCAAACCCTCTAAAATCAACAGAGCCACAATTGCTCGAATAAGAATACAGAAAAGTACCTAGCTGTGCAGAATAGATACAATAACCTTCTGAAAGAATAAATACAGGAAATAAAAGATACATCAATAGGGATATACCATCAGACTGGCTCCCAAAAGAAATACATGACAATCCCATAACAAATGGGTAAGGAAACTAACAGCAGAGAACTAGCGTCCCCAAACCCAGTCGTGCTGCAACCGTAACCGCATCACCCAACGCAACTCCAAAACATGTAACAAGAAACAAAAGGAAACTGTCGTTGCACTACATCCTGCCCATAGCCATATATTTCCCGCAACCTGGCGTGGAATACCAGGGAGGCAAATGGAATTCCCTCCATGAGCAAATAAGCTCAGTAGGAAAAGATACTCTAACTACCACATCCTCTGGCAGTTTAGGTAATGCTAAACTATCTAGAAAGATATATATAGCCTAACAAACCCCATCCACGCAAACCCAAGGCACGCGCTCAAGCTATCGTAAACGAGTATATATATATATATATATATATATATATATATATATATATGTATCGGGAATATATATATATATAAATATATATAGATACACAACAAGATTCTACAAGGTACGACTAAGACTCGTACTCCAAGAACCCATATCGGTAGTCTACACTACTCTCACCAACGTACACTAGGTACACGACACCCATGTCAAATCTAACAGATCATCAAGTGCTCATCACGCTAACCACAAAATCCAACAGAGGGAAACACACTCACCTCTAATATCTACAAGGATCAATTTCCACCACTAGTACCAAGGAATACTCAAATCCCACTCCCCGAGAACACGGGAGGGAAAACATGCACGTCCTTGCGTACTAACACAGTCATCATCTTTATATATATGTATATGTACAATATATATATAACAAACCTCATCCCATACCTAAGGAAAATCTACCTCTCGAAGGCTAGATCACCTCAATTATATCACCATACCATAAATCGTATCAACCTCATAATACTATCATCGATAGGGTCAATCACATCACTAACACTCTCACTGTAGGCGAGGGAAACCACTCAACCAAATCACTAAGAGTACACGAACTCAACTCACCAGAACGACCACCTCAGGGTCACCAAAGCAAAGCGAAGGAAAAAACTTTCCAATGCTAAACCAACAGATAACCGAGACAACAATGTTAAGGTAAAGAACACCACAAGTGTTTAGTGAAAATACCCGAACAAGGAAACCAAAGCAAGGGGGAAGAAGTCCCAACGCTAAACCAACAGATAACCGAAACAACAATGTCAAGGTTAAAACACCACAAGTGTTTAGTGAGAACACCCGGACAAAAGAAACCAATACACTCGGTATCCATGCCCCTAACACGTGTGACAACTCAAATCACCTAAGTGGTGACATCAACAATAAAGAAAGTGAAAGGCAACATTATATGTGTGCACTGAACAACACAAAGCCTCATACAGAGACCTAGAAATGATAGGAAGCAAAGGTCAAACAATGGAACACCTTTCAAAACTTTACAGGATGAGATATTGAGAAAGAAGTCTCGAAATCTCAGAATCCCAAGAAAAGTAATAAAATAGTTTTTCTTTCAAGAAACCACATAGTAAAAATGACCGTCTTGCCCCCGGTCTCCGTCAGTTGCCATCACCGGCTTTTAGAAGTTAAAAATATTTTTAAAGAAGATCCTAAGATCATTTTATAAAGTGTTAAAACTTTTCATTGCTACGGGGGTAGGCGAAAACGGGTTTTTCCTTTTTAAATACAAAGAGTTTAGAAAACACCGTTTCTGAAGGACAACCAAATAAGGGTAAACACAACTCCACGGATTCCTATAATGTCCAAGAGGACAAGGAAGGAAGAGTACTACATTGGGTTTACGGAACACAACTATCTGTTCCCAACCACACGAAATCAATTGACAACACCTGGAAAAGGTTCGGCACCACGTCGTAACCGACAACTCAAGGAATGACGTGTAAGTCAAAGACATGTACTAGTATACAGAGTACGGTAAAATAAATGTTTAGGGGAATGAACTAAGCACTAGAAACAATGTTACGACACCACAGTACCCCAAGTACTTAATAAAATCACTTAAACCCCCTAATATCACGAAAAGGGAAAACTAGTGGCCGATACCACGGGAATAACTAGTCTTAATCAATATCTCTTCCAATTCATTATGACCTCAATTTCACAATTGGTAATTAACATAATCAAGAGGCCATTTCCACTCAACTAGACAGGTTCAATCACAACCACTTCTAACCGCACTCAAACCTCAAAAGCACGATAAAGGATACCTCCCTCTAAGTGGGAAGGAAACATCAAGGGTCAGTAATATGCAACCAACCAAACCACAAAACTATCACCGTCTTCTCTAAGGCCTCAAATCACAATTGATACTCAATCAATCTCTAACCTCAAATCTCTACAGATAACGCATAACCTCCCCCAAGGGCACAAGGTAAATAATCACAAGTATAAAGATATACGTTTCATTTATACTTTAACAATGGTCACATTTAATTCAGGTGTTCACATTAATCACTTTCAGTTGAACATTTCAATAAAATACATAATTAACATGCTCCAAAATCCACAGGCAACAATTGCACATATTAAACCTGCTCCAACATCACATGTAATAATATCACGTATACATGTCAAATGAAATCACATAATGTCATGCAATACAATGTGACTCAACACCACTCTTTGCACAATCATAGGTTAACGGATACATACTTTGTCCAATTACTTTTGAGGATACAATCTCAACAAGTAATGTACAGTACCACACCGACTCTTACCAAGTGATTTTGACACTTCTCACTTTCAACGAGGAAGACGGTTACACGAGAGCCCAACTTGCAACTCCGTGCGCCATGACTACAAAAGTCAAGAACATGAGCCTCTACCTGGACTCCTAACTCACATTTGTCGGCTTTTTAGTTCCGTAGGCGTAATACCTTCTAGCCAGTTGTTGTGATGATCCGACACAAAGACACTCTCATACTTGATTACACAACCCACATATATCAACATCGTGATTTGACACTACACGACATTTTCAATATGCATCCCGGGCCTCAACATAAATATGTAATGCATCATATTTATGAACAATATCCACATGATATCAACATGAAACTCATAATCTCTTTAACATGTTTTTAAAATATAATAAAGCATTTAAATCATATGAAAACAATTTCATATACCATTCATGTTTCCAAAAATATATTTTCTTTAGTTCTTTAAGAAAATATTTCAATTTCACTTAACATGCCTTTAAACGATTTAAAGCAAATAATTCACGTAACGTAAGGGGAACCTAGCATAACGTCTAAGTTTCTCACGTCCAATATTTACAAAATTCTCTAGCCCATTTAATTATCAAGGGAATTTCTAAGCCGTATATTCCTATTCGATTCAGATAGGAAATGATTTAATTACATATGAAATAATTTAATTAATTTTATTAAATTAATCCCTAAGTCTAATTTCGATTCTAAGCAAATTATAGATATTTAAATTAACAATTTAATATATCTATATTAAAATAATTAAGGGTTTGCACACCCTAAACTAATTCAATGATACAGAGTGAGAAATATAATTTCCCACATAATTTCACATTTACCGAACAACCCGTCGTGAACAGTACCGGCGCCCGAATATGGAGTCCGCCGACCAAAGTCGTCCGAAAAATATTTGGAATATATCGAAATGTTCGTCTCGATAACCTATACGATATATACGAAGCCCATTACTAATATGTTAATTAATTTGAGTAAATCTAAAATAACCTAAACAAAAATTCGAAACTTCAAATCGAATCTCCCGACAAACCGCTCAACGAAAAATTACGAAATGTTTACACATCGTACCTGACATATAGACGAAGCTACCCTCCAAATTTCAGCCCAAACCAAGGTCGGAAAGTCGACCAAACAATTCCGCGAAGTCTCTGGCCAAAATGGCCCTGCTCGTCACGCGCGGCGGCTGTAGCAGCCGCGCCACCACCACGCGCCACCTGTTATCGTGTGACCCATCACCTTATCGTCGCACCACCCAGCATCGCCGAGCTCCGCCATCACCACCGTCCTGAACCGTCGTCGCATGTATCCACGCACGACTCTCTCTCTCCACGGCCTTCTCTCTCAGCCGGCGACTGATGATGGTAGAGGAAGGTGAATGCAGGTATGTGGTCGTGAAGAAGGGAAGAAGAAGGAGTTGCGATCATGTGTAGAGAAGAAGAGATTCAACATATCTATAGAAGTGTATGCATATACATATATATGCTATAATTGAGAAAATGACCTTTCAAATATTCAAAACTACGAAACAACCCCCAAAACTATATATATAATTATAATTAAATATATATATATAGTAAATCCCAATAAATACCGGGAACACCCAATCATAAACTCGCAACCCGAAATAACAACGGGACGCCTAATTAAATATACAGGGTTAGGAACCCAAACATTGGAACACCAAACAAGACCGATTAATTAAAACATGTCGTCGTCCAGTCGAAGTACTAAACATTAAATGTCGAAACGATACCGCGTAGTCGATAACAAAAACTCGCGTAGCCGTCAAAAAGAAATCTTAAAGTCATCCAGTCGACTTTAAAAGTAAACGCGAAAAATTTATACGCGAAATACCAAGAATAAACAATGCGTCAAGAACAAGTGATGTCATTACCGAAATTAAATTAGAATTAATTTCAGGAAAAAGGAAAATAACACGGGGTGTTACATAGTGGTCATTGTCACGGAACCAACTAGTTTCAATCACAACCTCTTCCGATTCTTTCAAACCTCAATTTCACATTCGAAACCACATCACTTAGGTTTCTAACAATATCATATGGCCATCACTACACAATCGACTAGGTTCACTCATAACCTCATCTATCATAACCAAAACATCAATATCACGATTGATGCCACATTGCTACACCAACACTAACTATATCCCAAAACCATCATCCGTTTTCTCAATGCTTCAATTCATAATCAACGCTATGACTCATAACCGACTTTTTCTTATCACAAAAAAGCCATTAAACCAACTCATATCACCATCCTAAGGTATATAAGCACATATCAACAAGTATAAGCATTTATCTCACATTATACTTTAAAACAAGACATGCAAATTATATTTTCACATTATTCAATTTCATTTGAGCATTTTAATAACATATAAATTATATATCCAAATTCACATTAAACATGCTCCTCAACCACAATGAATAATATCATGATCCACATGTAAACATAAATCACATAATGACAATTCAATGCAATGTGACTTACATACCTCGTGGTACACACACGACCACACACACACCCTAAATCCAAGGGTCAACGGGATCATTCTCTAACCCTTCACTTTATGCTCATAAGGGAAGGTAAATTTATCGTACCGATTATTCCCAAGTGCTTTTGACACTTCACACTTTTAACAAGGAAGACCGTTAAACACGACGTGATCGTGAAATATGATTTGGATAAGTCCTCCCCCTACCGTCTCTATTTCTCGGAATACTAGTTTCGTAGGAGCAAGAAACACCCCCTAGCCAGTTGTTACGATGATCCAAAATAAGTCTACTCACGCATAATTATACAAACGAATGTAGACCAACACCAATTGAATTCTCAATATAAAAGGTGAACCCATATGCATTATATCTCAATGACCCATGTACCAACATAAATATGTATCTCATCATATTCATGAACAACATTCCCAAAATGTCAACACGAATGTCATTTATCATTCAACATGCCTTTAAATCTCATTTAAAATAATAATCAACAATGATGCTTTCTCATGCACCTTTCATGATCTAAATCATCAAGTTGTCCTTTAATACACAAGGATAACATTTTCATTCATTTAACATGCTTATATCTCAATTAAAGCATTTAAATCACAATGATACATTCTCATGCACAATTAATGTTCCAAGTCATCAAGTTGTCCTTTAATTCACAAGGATAACATTTCCATTCTTTTAAACATTCTCTTAGTTCAATTAAGCAAGTTTTCCACAAATCATATCTCAAACATAACATCAATTCCCAAAATAGTAAATATCATTCACAAAAGGGGAACTAGATAGTCGCTCTAAGTTGAGTTGTCGAGTTACATCAATCACATAGTATATCCTCAAAGGTGTTAACCAAATGAGCTAGCCTAATTTACTACCAATGTTATATCTTTAACACCTACATACACATATGTATAATTACACTTACACATATACACAACTATGCCCACATACATATACACATATATAGGCATACAAATATACTTTAATATTTGAAATTTCAAGAATAACCACCCAACTAGCATGCATCATAATCTTATCATTTTCATCACCAAGTACTCCATACACAAGGGTTAATTTACATAAACATGTTCAAACCCTAACTTCACATTTTCAAGGATACACTTAGCAATTACATCTAAGTTTAGGAATCATATAATCAAATTCTCACACATACACAATCATAAGATGAGATAATTAAGAAGTTTTTCCCTACCTCCATGAAGAGCAAAACAAACCACTAAGCAAGGCCAAAGAAACCCTAGCTTTCACCCAATACCGAAATCAAAAGAGCAAATTGGTGGAAAGCTTCACCATAGTTCCCTAACAATGAACCAAGATCCAATACAAGAAGAGTTCAAGAAACATGAAGTGGTTTGACAAGAAAACTCAAAACTAGGGTTTGAAAAGAAAACACACAAGGAGGGAAGAACACTTACCAATCTTTGGCTCAAACCAAAGACAAGAACACCATGATCAACTTTTATATTGATGGCCACATCAAACTCCCAACTTAGGGTGATAAAATCAACCCATAAGTGGAGAAGAATCAAGAGGGAAAAGAGGAGAGAAATAATGAAGTCTTGCAATGAAAGACTTTAGATGTGTAGAAATCCTCCACTTACACCTCTCACAATCCAATGGATAAGATTAAAGCTAGCAATGGAAGGCTTAATCCAATGGCCACAAAGTAGTCTTGCCATTGGAATACTTAAACTAATAAACACCACTCTTATACACTTGCCAAACAAGGCATTAACATCCAAGGGTTGAGATTAAACATGAGAGAGAATATCTAATGGTTATGAGTGAGACACCACATAAAAGTGGGAAATGACCAATTTCTTCTAAACTTAGGGTTAATTACAAAAGTGTCATCATGGATCTTAATTACCCTTTCACCCCTTGTCATCCTCTCTATTTACCACTATGTCACTCATACCCCAATACTTAACCAAATCTCTACACTTTCTACTGAGTGCTCTCAATATGAAAATACCAATTTATCTTTCCCGGAATCGTTTCTAACTATTTTCATTATTCACAAAATGAAAATATAACAAACACTTTACATAAGGGGTACCCCGAACGTCTACAATAAACTAAGTTAACATGTTCGGGAACGCAACACGATTGCCGAAGCTCCAACGATAAAATATTGCAACGAACCCACGTAGTCATCAACGAGCAATAAATCATGAAGCCAGAAATGAAAGTCCACGACGTCGTCCCGCTAAGTCCAAAACATAAACGCGAAAAATTTACATGTACCAAGATTGCACAAGATGTCATGAATAAGTGAAGTCACAAAACGTTAATACTTGGAAAAGAATTCCAGAAATGAGCAAGGAAACGCAGGGCGTTACACTCCCTATTGGTGTATCCTTTTTTTGTATTTATTATTTCAGGATGTCATTATAACTCTTTGGCATCGTTATGTGCATTTTTGTATTCTTATTCGAGCATTGTGGCTCTGTAAGTTTTATAGGGTTATGTAGAGGTAGCAGTGGTTTTCTTTTCAGTACCTCGGCCCTAATAGGCTTGTTGAATATTGGGCTCTGTGCCGTTGTTGCTATCACTTTGTTATTGGCAGGTTATTCTGTTATGTTTATGTTTCCGGATGTTCCATTTACAAACACAAGTCTACCAGATTTTCGTTAGATTCCGCTGTTGTATTTCTATCATTCAATTGGGTATGGAATATACCATTTTCATCATTATTCCATACGTTTTAATGGTTACCGATATCCTTAATTGGTCGCTCATTTTATGGATCACACCCTGGAGCCCTCAGATGTTCCAGTTTGGGAGTCTTAGGATTTTAGGGGCGTGACATATATAATCGATCTCCATGGAGTTTGTTCCGGACGAATGTTCTCCCTTATTTTTATTCTTTCTCTTTGGCATGATGAATATCTTAAGTTGATATATGCACACTGGAGAAGAAAAATGATCCAAATAATAAACATTTCAGTCAACTATATTACATATAAAAAATTTCTCATTCTTTTACATATGCACACAAAAGACGCGTCAACTATATTACATACAAAATAATTGCTACCTATTGTTATCAAAATAATTATCATGTACAAACATCTTATTCAGTCATCATCCCAAAATAAATATGCATCTCTCATTTCATTGCACTTGTGGTAGATGAGGTGGATTGTGATTAGGTTCCTCAGTTCGTGAGGATTTACCTGCGCAAAATGGTTAAACCGCCATATTTAATATGCTTCTACTATTGTTAACAAAGCATATAGTTCAATTTATCACTACAAAACATATTCCACTCACCGTCGGCAAACTAATTTTGGTATTCCCCTCAAATAATTTCATAAACCACATCATGAAGACGCCGCATGATGCACTATAAGGAAACTTCATGAGTTGGAATATAAAATAAAACTCAAAGCCTAACATGAACTTGCTTTAAACTTACGTATCAATTTATGTGGGTCCTTGAACCCTAACGGTTTTAAAATTCTCAAAGTCTTCGCTCAAAGCATGGATCTTGGAGAAGCTTTTAAACATGTATTCCAGGAATTGACCTGTAAATAGATACGCCTCTCTTTAGACCCTATTATGTCATGCATTATTGTCCATCTATATTAAATGTAAGTTACCAATATTTGAGCGGTTGGTGAATTATTTGAGACACGCAAAGAAACTATATAATATACCATCTTCAATTGAAGAACCACCACAAATAAACTCCAGTAATTACTCACGCACACTGGGAAGAAAAACTGTACCGCAAAAAATAATTATGAGTATACAGAAATTATGAAAATTAATTATTATGAATTAAGATTTAGGGACCTTTTTTTGAATTTACTTACCCTTTGACATTGCACCAACTGCTCTATAGGCATCAGCGAGCTCGTTCTGAAGAACTAAATATTATCTTTAAAAATTTTATCAACGACACTCTAATCCTGACATTTGTGAGCTTCCGTAACCATTGTCTGTGGTGAAACCAAAGTTTAGTGTTCTAATAGAAAATTTATTGAAGTTGAGGTTAGATTGCACAACTTATGAAAACATTGCACAACACAAAAGATCCACTTTTTGTTCCTACCTCTCACAATTAAGCAACCTTGAATATGAATCCACACCCTGGAAGAATAACAAAATGGCAATTGGTATTTATATTACCATTAGATTTCAATTATTGTTGGTAAGAAGCAAACTCACACCCCTTTAAGAAGAAAAAAAACAAGCACACTCATAAATCCATCTATCCACTTGTCGCTAAGCAATTTTTTAATATCAGACCTTCTCATATGGTAATGGTGCATTTCAACAATCAATTCACTATCAAACATTAGAACTCGATGTGGTGAGAAAAGTGTAGCTATGTTTAAGTTATGAAAATTAAATTTTGTAAATATAAATTGATCTCTAATGGTCTTCATCGTTGACAAATTCAAAAATTCTTACTAGCTGCCTTTTCCCCTTTTAGTTGAATTGTTTAGCTTTCTTTACTTCCACAACCCAAGGCGACTTCAGATACTAGCTCTCTTTCTTTTCCATCACTGGTCAATTTTGCATTTGTGGGGTACTTAAATTCTGACCCTCTTTTTCAGATATTACATTGATAAAATCATCATTCACAGCATTCTCATCCTGTTGCATTATGGAACTTCAATTTTCTCATCTTTCTTCATTTCATTATCTTCAATTTTCTTATCCACATATGCTTTATGGACTCCTTCATTTGAAATATCATCAAAATTATAGGCCTGATAAAAAAAATGCTACATTTGCAGTATCATCAAAATTAAAGGCCTGGTCAGAAAATGCTTCATTTGCAGAATACGATTTGTCCCCTGGAGAGTTGAGAAAATGATTTTTAGTCAATCTGGAGTACAATTTATTTATCACTGCATTAGAAGCTTCCAGTACAACCGTATTTTGCTTCATTGCATCTATGGCAGCATCAGATCTCCGTATCGACTCCTACGTAAAATAGTTAAGGTTCAAAACAAGGTATAAATTTTGGATAATAAACAAAATAAATATTGTATACTTAAGTACCTCCAATTCTTGACAAAAGTTCGAAGAGGAACCCGTCATCGGATCAGCTTCAGCAACGCGAAGCATGCTCTCTAATACCGGAGTCGGAGTATCTACAAACTGTATTATATGGAGATATTTAAATACAACAGTACAATAAATTAATTTTTAAATTGAACAAAATATTGTTTTATGTTATTTTTATAGAAAAGTGCTTCCGGCTTTTAGTGAGTAGTTTACTGCAGGTGGTAGACAAACTACTTCTTTTATTAGCATTTTTGTTGTAGTTCATTTAGACAGGTCGACTGATCATATTCATCAGTCGACTAGTGTAACTTTAGAAAACGGCTAATAAGTTTTGTCATTATTTCTTGTATACTCAAGATAAATTGAGGTGAATGTGATGTATGTATGTAGTTACCATTTCAAATTGAAACCCTCCAAACATATCTTTTTCATACTTTAAAGGCTGTTTAGTGAGCGAGTTCGTCCTATTTGTGACGAGACGGGGTTCGTTTGGTTTCGGTCCATCCACAGTGAAATGGACCATGTATACAAGTTATTCATATATACAAAAATAATAATACCATTAGTCAAGCAATGTGGACAACTTTTTAAAAAAATCAAATATTACACTTAGTTAACTATTGTATTCCTAATACATTTCTTATTATGAACTCGTACCTGTAAAAAATTGACACAGCCGTCGCAGATCCTAAATGATTTCTTTTGACATTTTTCAATCTCGTTAACCAAGTCATTCAACACAACTTTTGCCCAGTTGTACTGTCCAATCATATCAACTTTGTAAGCCGCCTCCAAAAACTGGAACTGAGCATTCAGATGACTATTTAAACTCAATATAGACCCACAGGTGTACATTACAAATAGGCGCACAAAATCCTCATTTATGTCCAGGCCTTCCACCCAATCCTTTATGTTGTTAAACAATTTTGGTACATTAATTTTGTCGCCTTCCAACAAACCAGCAACTTTTGCCCACTTATAACATTCGTTATTTTTAGATGGTGCTGCTTCAGGGATGACAAGATCACCTTTGGGTACACCAAATATCTCCACAACTAAATCATCGGTAATATGATGAAACTTATCACCCATGTGCAAATGTGTTATGGTGTGATCAAACTTTCTAACCAACAAATCAAGAAGATCATGGTTCAAATGGTAAACCTTTAAGTCAAGCATTCTTCCGAAGTCTGCTTCACCAATTAATCTTTTTTGCACATCCAACAATGATATCATCATGTTGTACCATTTCTTCACTATCATGTAGGATACGCGGCCGTCATTCTTCATCTTTTGTGCTTTTTTTTTCTCCCACGTCAATTCTTGCTTTAATTTTTGCTAACTCAGCATTGTACATGTTTATGTATTGCTTCTTTTCATCATTGCTCATACGATTCCGGGCAACTGATGCGGCAAATGAAACGTCAACGCTTTTTGAAAATATCTTTTTCTTTAGTTTTTGGAACTCATTCATAATTAAAGTAGTGAAATAAACATTAATCCTAAAAGAATAATACAATTTCCTAACAAACACTAGTAATATTACAAAATAAATAAGTACTTACTTAAATATAATAAATGGCTTTTGGGATCTTGTCCCCGTACACTCAACATCGGAGGAACTTATATTGTGGACATCTTTCCCTCTATTCCATTTTGGGGGTACCATAATACTTTGCACTATTCAAATGATTCAAATTAAATACATTAAAGGGAAAAGCAAATCAGTCCACTACAAAGTATATCAGTCAACTGAAATGAACAAATATAAGGTGCATTAAATTATCTACATAATGCAGCGAAGTTTTTACAAAATAAGCAAGTTTTTTGTACTAATTTCAAAAAGTGTCTTCCTTATCACATAACACACCCAATTTCAAAATTGATATAGTATATCACGTAGTTTTGAAAGATAAATTTTGTGTTGTCTAAAGAATATCAATGCACGATCTATTTTCTGTTTCGTTGGTTTTAAACCCTAGAAAATTTTCATCTACAAACCCTTTGTCCATTTTTTCAAAATTACAACCATAAACCATTAATAAGGAGAGAACAAAAAGGGAGTACCTGAAAATTGATGTATGAGGCTTCTCTTCAAGGCCACCAAACACCAAATTTAAAGTCGACCTCTGTTATTCAAACTTTCGAAGATGACCTCTACGATACAAAGATGATTAAAGGGCTTAGGAAGAAGATGGCCTCTAAGATAAGAAGTTTTGGAACGCGGATCTATATATATTTATATATATATATGTCTGTGTGTTTGCCCTAAACCCTAAAGATGAAGATGAACATGAAGAAGACGAAGATAAAGATGAAGATGAATTTGGAGAAGACAAAGACAGAGATCAGGGATGTGATGGTTTTGGGCGGGAAAATTATATATATGCGCCTATACATGCAGTGCAAACGGAGCTTCCAAAACGTGACGGAGTGGAAAAAAAAATTTCAGGCATGGGATCCACAGCAAAACAGCAGCATTTTAGAAATAATAGTAGATGATCTGAATCCCACTTTTGATACCTTTTGATGGTGAGAGGTTAATTTTGTATTTTTATTTGAATGATAAAATTGTACCTCATACTTCATATAAAAGAACTTGGTATATATTTAAGATGCACAGAGACATTATATATATATATTTTTCATTGTGTTACCTGTTGTGTTATATATATATATTACAGGACCAACTACAAGATTGACCAATGCCCATTGTCCCAACAGGTAACACAATGAAAAAATATACATATAGGGTGTGTTTGGATACTCTGTTTTTGTTCTGTTTTTTGTTTTTTGGCACTGTTCAGGAGAACAGAACATGTTTGGCAACCCTTTTTACTGTTTGTTCTGTTCTCAATTTGGAAACTGTTTTCGTGAATAGTAGAAAAAATAAGGGAACAACAAAAACTTGTTTTTTTGTTCTTTTTGGGATTTTTCAAAAAAAAAAAGAACTGTGGTAGAGAGGAAATATTGTGTAAAAATATGTGTGTTTTTTGGCCCCAAACATATTTTTTGCTCTTGTTCTTTTGGGTGGGAAAATAAGAACAAGAACAAGAATTGTTCTTGTGTTTTGGTTCTTAAAACAAAAACAAGGGTTCCCAAACGGGCCCATAATGTCTCTATGTGTATATATATATTTGTATGACTACGTGTTGTTAATCAAACTAACATGGTTAAAGCATTACAATGGAATAACATAGAAGTACTTTTTACCATACATTGTTAATTTTGTATTTACTTTTTCATGTAAATATTTTGCTTAATACTAAAAACCATAGGCCTAATTGAGATGACTTAGATGAGGTTGAACCCTTCCCTGATGATGAGTATGAAAATAATCAAAGATTTATTCATCCACAGTATAGGTATCCCAATAGGCGTACCCGAGTCCACCAAGACCAACCGATGTACTATCATCATAATTATGAAGATGTAATTAGAAAGGTCAAATTTTATGCCCCTAGTTATGATAGAAGGTTGGATCTTAATGCTTTTTTAAATTGGTTAACTGACATAGAGGACTATTTTTAATGGTATGACATGTCAAACAACCAACGTGAAGAGACCCTTATAGTTTACAATAAAAAGTAGGTCAAATGGCATAAAACATCCCTATAGTTTGTAATATGATCAAATAATCCCCTACAAGTTTAAACAAATTCCTATGGTTCATTTTTTGCTCAAAAAGACCCTTCTGATGGGTTAAAAGACTATGTTACCCCTAACTATATTATATAAAAATTATATAAGAAAGGGTTACTACCACTTAGAACCCTTGAACTTTGTCTATATTTCACATAAACCTCCTTTTTTTTCAAATATTCAAATATATGTGTAGTCAAATGTGTCATAATTAGTAGTTAAATTTAAAAAGTGAATTATAAATGAAAAAAAAATTCCGGATTTAATTTTTTTATTTTTTACCCTAAAAGGAAAAAAATAAAATAATTTATTTTTTCTCAACGAATACATCAAATATTATTTTTTCGCTTATAGTAATTTATTTTTGAAAAATACATTATTTATAAAATTTTGATGCATTTGAAGTATTGGTTTGGAATAGGGATGCACACGGTTCAGTTTGGTACGATTTTTGAAAATTTTGGAACCAAACAATTATCAACGGTTCCCTGAAAACAAGAATGAGAACCAGAACCAGAACCATTAGTTAAGGAACGAAACCAAACCAAACCATAAAATAACGGTTCGGTTTGGTTCCGAATCACGGTTCCTTAAGCATGTTCTTTCAAAATATATAACATATATCAACATAAATTATGAAAAATAACCCTACTAATTTCAAAACTAAAATCAATACTTTTAAACCAAAAACTACACACACACGCACCCACACCCCCAAAAACTCACACAGACGGACTAAGGGGATGTGTGTGTGTGTGTGTGTGAGAGAGAGAGAGAGAGAGAGGGTGGGGGAATTGTTTATGGAGTAACCTGATTTTTTTTATTGCATATTTTTTTAATTTCAAACATGGCTTCAGTCAAGAGAATCGTTGAATGTCCACGAATTAAAATAGAAAAGTTATGAGTCCGTGTTTGTGTGTGAACCAACACATATTTAGAGATCTATAGAGGGGAGGAGAAACTAACCTTTGTAGAAAGCTTAGTAGCCGGTGGTAATGAGGAGAGGTGTTATTGTGACCAGCGGTGGATGTGAGAGATGAGAAGGGCTATGAATTATAAGGTTTTTATGTATATGTGTGTAACATTCGTTTGGATAGTAAAAAATTATTAGGATAAACTTAATAATTTTATTTAATACACTAATTTATAGTTATTTGGTGTTATAAGTTTATACGAATTTATAATTTTATTAAATATAATGTAATTGTATAAGTGAGTTATACATAAATATGTATACTACCTCTGTCCCACAAAGGTTGTCTAATTTGAACTTTTCAACATTTTATGGATTGGGGGTCTAGTGTGTGTAATTTCCATTTTCGCCCTTAATAATAATGTATTATGGTGGGTCCGATGTTTGTTTGAAGTTAGAGGAAGAAGAGTAGTTGGGGAAAGTGAAAAGTTATATTATATTGGTTTTCGAAACTGGACAAGTATGTTGGGACAACTAAAATTGCAATAGTGGACAACTAATATGGGACATGGGGAGTATTTAATTTATATTAGTTCGGTTCGGTTTGGTTCCAGACAGTCTAAAATAAAAACCGAACCAAATTAGAACGGTTCTGATTTCTTATAACCAGAACCAAACCAAACCAATTCAAAACCGGAACCAAACCATCGGTTCGGTTTGATTTGGACCGGTTCTACGGTTCCACGGTATTTTTGTGCACCCCTAGTTAGGAATAGGCCGAATTTGTTTTTTAATGTATTGGTTAGGAAAAAATAAATTATTGTTTTTTCATTCAAGGTAAAATATAAAAAAAAAAATCAGAAATATATATTTTTTTTATAGTTCACTTTTTAAATTTAACTACCAATGAGATTTTTCATTTTTTGTTTGAGACTTTGATGTATTGGTTGAGAAAATATAAATTATTTTCTTTTTTTGTTTCGGGAAAAAGAAAATAATTTATGTCAAAAATATATATTTTTTCCCGTTTGTAGTTCGCTTTAAATTTAACTACTAATTAGATTTTTTATTTTTTGTTTGAGACTTCCTTGATGTATCGTTTGAAAAAAATTAAACATTTAGAGGTGTGTTTGCAAAAATACCCCCACAATTATTGTTATGAACATTTTGGCTCTACCTCTACTAAATTAGTGCTTTCATTTTGCCCTAATTTTTACACCCTAATTGGACAATTAAGGACAAATCAAACAAAAAAACTCAATTTTTAACACCCTATTTAAAAAATATTCAGGGGTATATGTATCATTTTACTTTTTTGATCATTTGATGACCTAGAAGGGGTGAAACTATAATTATCCAAAGGACAGGGGTTGAAAGTGTAATAAGTCATATCTCGAGAGGGTGCAAGGATAATTTATCCTATAATATATACAAGGAAAATAGTCACGTGACATGCACGTGAGGAGAAAATTCTTAGTTAGAAAATAATAATTATAATCAATATATTAAAAATAAAAATTCATAAAACAGAAAAGAAAAGAAAAGACAGAGATATATATATACACACACATTGGAGGCAATTATGGTTGAGAAGATTCAATGTATTATATTTAAAATAGCAAAAGCTGAAATTGTAAAGGTTGTTCCTTCAATTCTATACTCTATATATTCTTTTATATTTCCTATTAAAGAAAAATATTTTATCTTGAATGCATAGAATTTAAAATTTGTGTTGAAATAAAAAATAATAGAAAATATCAGTAAAATTTTATTAGTTAGGCCTCCCATATTAATGATCATAATTATATACTCATAATAACATCTTAAATTTATAGTAATTACTTTTCAATATTAATTTTTATATTTTAAATATAGTAGAATAATATTTGGATTAAAAATATATATATATATATATATATATATATAATGTATAGAAATATTAGGAGCCCTTTACAATTTTATAATAATATAGATATAAGAGATAGTATAGATAAAATTTTATTATTTTATTTTCTTACCTCTAACAAGATGTTCTGAGTTTGGTTCTCAAATTATTATTTTTTTTAAAAAAGGCCTTCCATCCATCTTCATTAAATTGTTGGAAATATTTTGATATAATCTTTGTTAATATTTCAATTGTAATTATTTTCTTATAAAAAATAAATGAATTAAAAGCTTACACTTTAATATAACTTTATTTATTACACCTTGCTAATAATTGGAGGCTTACACATATTTATTTTAATTTTTATTTTTATTTTTTAAGAGGTTAAATGTATAGAAATATTGGATAGGCCTTATATTTTTATAATAGTATCTATATGTATATGTATATATTATTATTATTAGTTTATATTTCAGTTGAACCTTGTCAAGCCCAAAAATATATACATATATAATTATGTATATGGCAGTCCAATAATTCTAATCAAACCCCAGCTCTGCATACCAGCCAGCTCAGGCCAAGTAACCATCTGGTTCCAACTCCAAGTCCCAACCCTCTCACAGATCTAAGTACTGTCCCATACCTTTCTTTGTGTATCCTGTCACCCCTGTGGTACAATTGCATTATTAATTTAAAGTTTTAATTTCACTAATGTACAGTGAAATTTCACCAATTTAAACTCACCAATACAAGTAGTAAAATTCAGCATTTAATTTTCTTAACCACCCACTTATTTAACCATTCAACTACTCTAAAAGTTTAAGTTATTAATTAGAAAGAGCATAACTTAAATATTTATGTAGCGATTCAGATTTAAATTGATATAGAGATAGTTTTTACACTCGTTAATATAGAAATGATGATCAGTTTTATTATTCATTGATGATTACAAAACAGTAGAAAGAAGAAAAGAGAAGACAAATAGTACAAACAAGCTTAAGGATCACTCTTTCTCTCTCTAAGAATTTCTCTCTCTAAGTCTGAAAGTCCTCTAAAATGAGCATGTGCTCCTCTATTTATAGGCATCGAGGTCAAGCTGGTCTTCGCGAAATATCCTTGCCACGTCAGCATCATTTCGCACCTCGATTAGCATATCTCGCGAGGTCCCACAAGTACCTCGCGACACCGGATTCGTGCATCAATTGTCACGTCAGCATCTCTTGCGATAACCAAAATATATCTCGCGACCTACGATCCTCACGGATCTAATTTTCACTTTGTATTTCCTTATCCAAAGAACTGATGTTATAGCCTTTTTCTGGGTCATGACCAATTTGCATGCACACCATTTTCATGACCCTGAGTACTACTGGCATCTCTGAGGTACTTTTGCATTGAATGACACAAATAGGGTTACGACCCGCTATTTGCATATTCAAAGCATTTCCCTAGATTTCCATGTATGCTCCCTACACAAGCAGCATATAGGACTATGAGTTTAGATGTTGGTTATACCCACATCAATCCCCTCATAGATACCTCTGTGTAATATTTTTACTTGCGTATAAATCATTTTGAGCAAGTTCCCAAATAATACTCTCGAGAAAGCCGCTTACCATTTATATCCTTCAACAAAGTTTAACTTAAGATTTTCATTAATATATGATACTATACTCTGGAGAGTCAGAATTTACACCGCATATGATATAACCCATCCCTCAAAACTATATATGGTCTTTATAATCTCCCTCTCTTTTTGTTTCTATTTTCACTCTAAATAACTTTCACATATAATCCATAACAACTCATAACTATCATTTTTCACCAACACAAATCTAGTTAGAACCATGACGTCAATAAAAATACCATGTTTCTTTCTTCCATTTTATTTTTTCCTTCTTTCCCCTAATAACATGAACAGTGCTAGACCATGGCCAAGATTGTGATGTATACGTGTTGGTCGTTCCCTTTAATTTGTCCTGAAGGCAAAAAAAAATTTAAAAAAATGCATAAAAAGAAAAAAAATATATATATATATATATAAAATGCATTTAATAGATGCAATATGTTCTGAAATAGATGTTGGCATAACTAGACATGTCAATAAACCGAATTTTTATCCGAATTTGATCCGATTAGCCGCATATGGATTAAAAATAAAATCCAACAACCGAATAGGATCCGAATCCGATAATCCGATTTCTTAACAAATTGGATTTGGATTTATGGTAATCCAATCCGATAATAATCCGATTCGAAATAATATAACATATATATATGTGGTATAAATGATCAATCATTATTAATAAATAATAAAATAATTAACAATCAACATTTATTTACAGGTATAATACTAAATATATATACATTAAAATATCAAATATATATTTATACCTGTAAATAAATGTTGATTGTTAATTATTTTATTATTTATTAATAATGATTGATCATTTATACCACTATTAAAAGTGTGAATAATTTCAGTGTTTTCAATATTTATACTTTAAATTTATATATTATTTATTAATATATTGAGTTGTAAATGTAGTATACTTAATAATGTTCCAATTTCTTTTTTTATTTTTTTATTTTTATATTTGTCATGGACATGTGTTATAAGTATTGATTGGTAATTTTGTATTTACTAATTCTTTGAGAACAAGAAAAAATCTAAATTTATTTATTGATTTTTTTATTTTTGTATTTTTTATAATTAGATAATCGGATCGAAGTATCAAATCAGATATTAGATAATGAAGAAATTTAGATATGAAATAACTAAGTAAAAAACAGTCGAATTATCATATTCGGATCACGAATCGGGGGGTTTTATCATCCTTATCAGTGGACCTGTTAATAATCCGATTATGTTCTGAATCTGATTAGCCGGATATGAATTGAAAATAAAATCTGATAACCTAATTAGAATCTGAATCCGATAATCCAATTTTTTAACAAATTGAATTTGGATTTATCTAGATCCGATCCGAATCTGATCTGTTGACAGGTCTACTCATAACTCTATTGGAAAAAGAAATCAAAGGTACAATTACAAGTAATTTTTAGGGCTATTAACAAACAACCCCTATGGTTTTAAACTTTTAACAAACACCAATTTGAAGTGTCGTCTAGTCCCCTGTATTTTTCCCACCTTACACACAATCCTCATTTTGTTACTATTTCGTTAACAAACACTCCCTTCAGTTAGAAATAAATATCGTATGCCCAAAATACCCCTAAAAAATAAATTGGTAACTAAATTATGTTTTTTGAATAAATTACAAATTATTTTTTTATTTTTTGTTTAATTTTACTTATTTATATAAATTCAAATCTGAAAAAATATATTACTCCCTTCGTCCCAAATTATAAGTCCCTTTTGGGGAATCCAACTTTTTAAGAGTAAGATTTTTATTGTAGTGTTAGTGAATGAAATACTAACTTTACCCGTGGTCCCACCATAGTGATGTGATCGTTTATAAAGTATATATTTTATAACTTTAATGCTTGAATGTTAAACTGGTAAATTGACCAAATAAAGTGTTTTGACTTTTCAAAGTGGACACTTATTTTTGGATGGCTAAAGAAGAAAAATGGACACTTATTTTGGAACGGAGGGAGTACAAATTATAAAGGCAAAGCCCTTATAAAATTTCTATGTATCTATTCTCTTAAAAATAATAAAAATATATATTATTTAAAGTATATTATTGTCAAAGTGTAACAATTATACTCAATGAACTATTATGAAAATGTAATAAAAGTATATTAAAGTATACATTTTTGATAAATTATTTTTAAAAGCAAGATTAATAGAAACCCAAATTCATTTTTTATATTTTATACTTAAGTAATATATATCTGTATATTGCTTATAAAAGTGTTCGGCGTTTATAATTAGTATACATATACATATACATATATATATATATATATATATATTCAAAAGGCCCCACAACTTTTATAAGTAATATACATATATATATATATATATATGTGTGTAATTTATTCAAAAATTTTAATTTAGTTACTAATTTATTTTTTATGGATATTTTGGGCATAAAATATTAATTTAGGGGTATTTTAGATATAAAATATTAATTTCTAACTGTAGGGGTATTTGTTAACATAATACTAACCAAATAAGAGTTGTGTGTAAGGTGAAAAAGGTAAAAGGAATTAGATAACACCTAAGTGGGGAGTTTGTTAAAAATTTAAAACAATAAGATTGATTGTTAATAGCCCTAATTTTTAAAGATGAAAACTGTCTTAAAAAGGAAGCTACAAATTCTCAATTAGTCAATTCTGCGTGAAGGTCACAACTCACAAGGAATAAAGTACTTTCAATTATTCCTAACTATTATTTAGTGCTTATCATACGTTCAGCGTAGAACATTAATTATACAGTGGAATAAACATTTTATAACATACATAAAAATTTTAGGGTAATTTACAATGACACCCCTTGAGATTTGAGTAAATATTGGTTAATGATTTTTTAATAGAGACACTCCTATGGTTTGCAAAGTGTTACAATGACACCCCCTAGAGGCATAAAATGACTTTAGTATCCTTCATTATTTTAATTTTTATACAAAATATATAAATTACCCCCATGTCTAGACCCTACACCAACCACCCTTATCACCACACCCTTATTATAAATAAAAAATCATAATAAATAAATAAGATATACAATAAATATAATGCATTTTATTTTAATTACAAAAATTCAAAAATATCTAAAATATATTCAAAAATAAATTTTACCATTAAAAATGTTTCATCAATAATAAAGGGTTCTAACTAATAACCATTATAATTATTATATACCTAATAACATATACATAAATTTTGATGAACATATAAGAAATATATACTAAGAATTTTAATGGGAATATGAAAAACAAATTGTAACATTTAAGTATAAATATAAAATAAATAAATAGGTATAATTATTTAAATAAGTAACAAGAGTAAATAAAAATAAATAAAATGTAGGGTATAAGCATGGGGTAACTTAGATATTTTACATACAAATTAATATAATTAAGGGTATTTAAGTCATTTAATGCCTCTAAAGGATGCCATTGCAGTATTTTGCAAATTTTAGGGGGTATTTTTCTAAGAAAGTGCATTGACTGACCACATGGTGGAATTGACCCAAATCTCAATGGATGTTACTACAAATTACCTAAATTTTTAGGAGTTTTTTTTTATTCAGTAACTTCATGAATAGGGAATAACACTTTTTCTCATCATTGAAATATTCCATACATAATTTGATAAAATATGTATTTTAAAAACTACTAGCAAGTGTAACAAAAAAAAGTCGAATAAGAAAAATGTTGTGGATGTTTCAACAACAAAGGATGGCAAGGAAAAATGGTGGTTAACAGTTGTCGGTATGGTGGTTGGCAGTTGTCATCGCTAGTGGAGATGGTGACCAGTGGAAGAATGACCAATAGCGATATGCAATATTGGAGGTCGTGATGGTTAGAGGCAGTGGTTGTGGTAGCCTATGGTGGGTAGTGGAGGTTTGTAGCAGTTGTGTTTTTTTATTTTTTTTCTTTTAGCTTATGTGTACCTTGATTAATCCACGGAATTCATTCAAGGCGACCCCACCACACAAATCAGGTAAGGCTCGGACTATATCCGTGGTTGTGGCCCTAACGAATTGTTTGCACCTGGTAGAAATCGAATATAAAACTTGTAAAGCCCGAAGATTTTTTTTTTATTCTTTTAAAAATTTATTAGTTTATTGGTGGATATTTTAATGTGTAAATATTAATATTAATATTAATATAATTATATATATGTTTTATGTTATATAGGAAACACGCACGTAGACCCTCGATGTGTCTTCTTCTTCTTCTCGTCCGCACCTGCAGCAGAGAAAGAGGGGACTGCGTGAGAAAGGGAGAGGTCGGACTATGAGTGGATGGGGGTTTCCGCCAGCAAGGGCGCGGGTCCCAGGGGTCACCGGAGGTGGTGGTGGTCACTCACAGCTAGGGAGATAGGAAGCGGCGCTGGGCAGCCCCTCCTTGGGTACGGTTCAGCTCGGGAAAAATGTAGTTGGTTTAGTGGGCTCTATTTGTCTGATCGTTGTGATTTTTGAAATTTAGGTGGCGCGTTGACTCCGTACACGACATATCCTATTTTGGGCCTGATCCATCAAGCGGATTTGCGTGGATCGCAATTTCAAGAGGTGAGTCGGTTTTTTGTTTTTTGTCAATTTGCGTGCCCTAACGTCCATGGTTTTTAATCATCTTTGAATATGGTGTTCTAAGCGTCGTGGTGATCGTTTTGGTGCATCGGCGGGTCCGATCAGGTTAGTGGGGCAAAAGGTTTTTTTACGGGGTTACGGCTCAAAAACCGGTGTTGGTTTGTCACCGCTTTTGAGCAAGCTTTTAAAGGTAGGAAACCTTTGTTTAATTTACGAGTTCATACATTGTGGGACGTGTGAGTTATAGTTTACAATATTCAAGAATTGTAATGGCTTAGTAATTTATGTTTAACGTGTATAAATTGAAAGGGATAAAAATACCGTGATTAAATGATTACTTAAATAAATAGATTAAATAGGTATTATTGAAAGTTGATGTGCTTCGTGCTTATATGATTTTATTAGACCATGTTGCGTATTTATTTAAATTGATTATATTATTTGAAAGGTAGATAAATAATAAGTTGGTATTATAGATAATTGATGATAGAATGATGTGTTACGTGCCTATGTGATTTTATCGAGCATGTTATTTGTGTATTAAATTAAATTAATTTAAAAATCATACATGTATGAATAGGGTGCTAGCGATCGCATGATATTATTATTATAAGTCATATTTATCTCACAAGCATGTAGTATGTGAGAGACGAAAGAGCATGATTACATTAAACACCGGATATCGGGATACGGCCATCCTGGTGTAGGGACTTCGGGGTATGGAGATTCTGCCTATTCCTATGACTCTGGGTTACGGACATCCTAAATGCAGGGGCGGAGTCAGGATTCAACCATGACAGGGGTCGGACTATAAAAAAACTGTCATTCCAATTCATATATATATTAATGCCTAAAGTATTTCATTATCCATTAAACAAATTTCACAATATATATAACTACACATTGTGTGTTTGTTTACAAAAAATATTGGCCTATATCCAGTCATATTTGACTTAGATATGTACAAAAATAATCAAAATGACCAAATATCTACAAAAGTGACGACAAAATGTCTACAAACGTTGCGATCAACGATCTTTTAGATAATAAAACTCATCTATTATTGATTCGAAATTACAAAATACGAGCAAATTATTTTTCTATATTGACATTCAAGTAGTCTGCAAGAAATTCATACTCTATTTTGTTCTGAAGTTTAGTTTTGACAATTTTCATAGTCAAAAATGTTATTTCCGTAGTTGTCGTGGAAACAGAAAGAGTCAAAACAAGACGAATCAACCGGTCAATCAAATAGTAGAGATTTGACTTCCATGTTTCCATTAATCCTCTACATAATTCAAGTACCGTTGACATGTTGTGAAAATGTAGTTGTTTAGGTATGTCTTCTTGATAATGTGGCAATTGATATCCCAAACTTATTCTCTCTTGAACTGTGAAATCTTGAGGATAGAACTTATCTACATGCTTGCAAATATCATCAATTTTAAAGGACTTGTAACCATCTCTAGGATTCAAAGCGGAGCTAAAAATAATGAGTTCCATTGCATTTTCACTAAACCTATTATTCAACTCTTGCAACTGTGAACCAAGTGTGCCATTGAATATATCAAACCGATAGTAGTGCTCAAGTGTAATGTTCTCTAGTTGGTGACGTGGTCGACCTTTAATCTTTCTTGTATAAGGAGCACTCATATTAGGCACATCAATGTTATAACACTCATAAAATGATCCAACGATCTCAAGTAATTTGCCCTAACTATCTTCTCTCAATTAGTCTTTGTAGTCAAAACTAAATGCATAGCATTGATAATGTCTTGGAATTTTTGTTGCAAAGCTTAACAAAGGATATCCGTTATTCCCATAACCTCTTTCATCAAGTGCAAAATAAACACGAATTAAAATGATATAAGAATATTATAAGCGGAATCGGCATCCCTCGGTGAGCGAAATTAGATCCATGTTTAATGATATTGTCAAGAACTGAAGATGTTGGACCAAACAACCTTATAAAACTACAAACTTATTTAAAATGAGAGCTCCAGCGAGTATCGCCCGGTCGTTGCAATGTACCAATTTGGTTAGCTCCTCTACCGGTGTCAAGTTCATCAAGAGCTATCAAATTACCAATTTCAGAAGCTTGAGCCAAATGAAGTTCATCATTTCGTTTGCAAGAAGCTCCAATAATATTGATGATGAAGTTCAAGTTTAAAAAGAATTGATGGATCAGAATTACTTCACTTGATGCGGCAACTAGTGCTAGTTGTTGTCGGTGGGCTAAACAATGCATATAATATGCATAAGGACAATCACTAAGAAATAATGCTTGCAAACCATTCCAAGCACCACGCATATTACTAGAACCATCATAACCTTGACCTCGGAGATTGTCAACACTAAGATTATAGTGAGAAAGAACCATCGAAAGCTCTTTCTTTAAAGTCAATGAAGTTGTATCTTTAACATGCACAAGTTTGAAAAAATGTTCGTGTAAAAATATGTTCTTATCAACGTATCTTAAAACAAGATTCATTTGTTCTCACTTAGATCTATCACGTGCTTCATCAACAAAAATACAAAATTTGGGATCTCCAGTATCTTCACGAACTATATTTCTCACTTTTTTTAGCAATAACATGCAAAACCTCCTTTTGAATTTGCGGTGAGGTATACTTGACATTCTTTTGAGCATTTTCCAGAATAACTTTGGAGACACCATCATTATATGTTGCAAAAGCCTTCACCATTTCAATAAAGTTTCCCCTATTACTTGATTCGAGACATTCATCATGCCCTCTAAAAGCACAAGTTTGAAATGTGAGTCATCGTACCCTATCGATTGATGTCTTCAATCTTAAACGATTTTTTAAAATTTGTTATGAAGATTATTTTTCAATGATTTTATCAATATGACATCTTTGATTCATCAACTCCTTACAATATCTCTCAGCATTACCAAATGTCTTGTAGTTTGATGGTATCATCTTTCCTCCCCAAATGGGAGGTTAGGGATTCAAGTCTCATGGGGCTCATGTGGGGGTGTGTGCGTGTGTGCGTTTCTTACCATTCAAAAAAAAATAAAAAATCTCTCAGCACTGTTATAAAGTGAATATGGTTCTTCTCCCACATGAATTAAAAAGACACACCTCTTTCCGTCATTAACTTTTTTCCAATTTCAAAATCCTTCAAAAGTGAATGTATTAGGTACGGGACCCCATATTGATTTCTTTGGAAAAACAAAACAAGGTAAGCAAAATGCAGCATCCTTTGAAGGAGAATATTCTAGCTAATAAGGAAATAATTTGAATCAAGATGACTGAAATTGATGGGGATACTTTTCCGGGCCCGAAAGCGGATAATCTAACATAACAAATTGGTACGGTCCTGCTTTGATATAAGCTCGTCAAATTTCATCATGTTGGTTAACCGAAAGTTCTCATATTTGACGACATAAGATTGATCACGTTCTAGAAATTTCGGATCTACTTCCATTGGTTCTACCCTGAGAGATTTTAAAGGACGTTGGTTATCATGATCGGAATCATCAATATTAGAGCTGGAAGACACATCTTCTACTTCTCTATCAATCATTCTTTTAAAGAATAAATCAATGATTTTTTGTGGATTGACCATCATATAACAATAGTCCTAGCCATACACATGATTCAGAATAAGCAATTAACCTAAAAATTAATCTATCAATTAGTTAGTTTGTTTTTAATTGATCTTTTCTAGCATTATTCACTCATGCCAAATATTTAGCAAAACCAAAAACTAATATGGGAATCAAAATTTCAACTTCAGTTAATAAATATCTAATAATAAATGTTTTGGACAGTTATGAACTAACTGAATTAAATTGGATAATTTTAATTTTCTGGAAAGTCCTAATAGAAAATTGGAGGGTTTTGATTTTCTAACTAGTTTGGGTATCCTAACACTATCTATTTCATCGGTCTATACCTTTTATCTTCCTTAATTATCCTACAGCAACACCAAATATGCATTTGATATGAAACATCTTAAATTATCAACTTTTGTTACCAAATAAACCTTTCCTTGAAATATCATAGTATTTATAGGTTACATATATCAGTTTTAAGGTAATTAGATGTTTGCAATCAAATAAATAAAGCTTAATTTGATTTCTCAATTAATTAACAAAAATAAAAGAAACAAAGCTTTGCAATCAAAATTCCTAAAATAAAAAAGTAGTAGGGTACAATTTTCCCTAATCTATGAGACAATAATTAATTGAGAGAGAGATACATACCTATACCTATGGCCCATGGCCATGGATTGTATTGCTCCAAACCAGTGATTGATAGAGTGAGAAGATAAAAGATGCCCACAGTGTTGAAGACGAAAACATTCTCTGCGCCTCTCAGATTTCTTTTTGGAAGACACTTTTTGTTTGGGGAATGAATATTAGGTTATGTGGTATGGGAGGGGCCACATGTATTTGGGTTACGTAATTTTAAAAAATAAATAAATAAAATTTAAAATCCCAGTAGGGGCCATGCCCCCCCCCCCCCCCCCCCCCGAACGTATAATGTGGTTCCGCCCCGGCCTAGATGAGTCACGTATGTTTATTTGTCGTACAGGAGTTGAGTCCATGATAGCAGTGTGAGTTATGCCTGAGTTTCGATTTCCGCGTTACATTAGGATTCTGGGATACGGACTGTCCTCTTGTTACTAGGACTCCGGATTACGGACATCCTAGGTGAGTCAAGTACGCGTGTTTTCCGTACAGGAGGTGACTACAGGGTAGCAGAGAGAGCTACGCCTGAGACACGGGTTTGAAAATGTAGGTAGACATGGACTTGCATTACATCCTCACATCATTTCATGATATCAATTAGTTGACACATCTTTATTTATATACATTATCTACGATTCTTTTTACTGTTGTTATAGTTGGACTGATGAGTATTCAGTGTGTCGAGTTGTGGATCTCACGAGTACGTAGACCAAAACGAGATGTGTATTATTTTTTTAGAATGGGGTCCAGTGTTGGTTTCGAGGATAGCCTGTCAGTCTCGTCAGTTAGAATGGAGACATATGGCATTTCCCTGTTGAGCGTTGATCTCATTCCCCTCGTGTTTATTATTTTCAAGATATGAGTTGGACAATGTCGGATGTAGTTGTTGTGATGTTGTTGGCATGATTGTACTTACTTTTACATTTTGTTGTTTAGGTTATGCTAGGACTAGTTTATGTTTACCTTGTCCCTTCATATTAATGTATTATTCTTTTGGCACCTACGGGTGTAGTGGTATGTATCTATTGCCGAATTGGCATTTGATTCATTTGTGTTGGGTACTGTATTTATATTTAGAACTATGGACTGCTTGTGGGGCTGTGAGGGGTGGCGGTGTTACTGTTGTTGTCGATCCCGGTCCCTTGTTATAGTTGTGGAAAGTATGTCTATTGTGTTAGTGTCATATACGCATACATGGTGTTTTCGGAGTGGACCTTATCCACCGGGGGATTCCCGTACAGACGGAACTCTGCCCAATTTTCGTTAGTTTTGCCCAGGTGGCACTCATATGATTCTAGACTCTAGTGAGGGAGGTTCTAGGGATTTCGGGACGTTACAAGACCTCATACTTCTTGAGGTACCAAGTCCCAAGTCTTTTCTAACTAGGCCAACCAGTTTAGATTAATGTTGCAGTTGTGTTGGTTAATACATTCTTTGATAACATAAGTAAATGATAATGAAATACTAATTGTTATAAATAAAAATAGTTATCGAATTCTAAATGTCTATGATATTTTTTTTATGTAATTTTATTTAGTAGATAATATTATTAATTTATTAATTAAACAAGCACAAATTGAAGTCCATGTCAATTTGTAGGACTAATTCACAAAGAGGGTTGATTTTTGGTTAATTTCAGAAAACCCTCTATATTATTGAATTTAATCAATTAACCCCTACCCTTGCTATATCCGGATTGCCCCCTATATTTTCCAATTTTATCACCTTGCCCCTTCATCCTCACATCTAAGTCAAAATAATTAGGATTAATTTCATTTATACCCCTTAAAGTTTGTTTTATCTTCAATCAGGCCCCTCTCAGGTTTGAAAAACTGTATTCATACCCCTTATTTTTTTCAAACACACATCATTTACACTCCCTAATGTCACTTAATACCTAAACTATCATCAATGTTGAGATAGGTAGTGCTAGAAAATAAGGACTCAATTTCTTTCTTACCCTCAAATTTTATTATCTCTATCGAATATTTTTCCACTTTTTACATTATTATCTAGTTATATAAATAATTTATTTTTCCCAACCAATACATCAAACTCTCAAACAGAAAATAAAAAATCTAATTTGCAGTTAAATTTAAAAAGTGAACAATAAATGAAAAATATATATATTTCGGGCATTATCCATTCATTTATTTTGCTACTTTTAAAATTATAATTTACTCTGAAATATAGATTTTGTTTCTCGTTTATAGTTCACTTTTTAAATTTAACTACCAACTAGATTTTTTGTTTGAGACTTTAATGTATTGGTTGAGAAAAAATAAATTATTTATATAACTAGATAATAATGTTAAAAGTGAAAAAATATTGAATAGAGATAATAAAATTTGAGCGTAATAAAGAAATTGAGTCATTATTTTTAAACACCACCTCTTTCAACATTGATGGTAGTTTAGATATTAAGTGACATTAGTGATATAAATGATGCGTGTAAAAAAAAAAGGTCTAAATGAAAATTTTCAAATCCAAGTGGGTCCGATTAAAGATAATGCAAACTTCAGGGGATGTAAATAAAATCAATCCTAACATTTTGAATGAGATGTGAGGGTGAGGGGACAAGGTGCTGAAATTGGAAAGTATAGAGAGCAATCCGGACATAAGATCGATTAGTTGATTAAATTAAATAGTATAGGGGGTGTAAACCCGTTCATAGACTCCGGGCGAATTAATACTTTTACAATTCAATCAGAAGCAATATGTAGAAAAATGACAGAAAAAAATGGTATAACTTTGAAGAAATAATTTCAATGGAAGAAAGATGGATCTTTTCTTTGTCTCTTTTTCTCTCTTTTATACATGAGCCTCATTTTTCCTCCATAAATGGGAATTAAAGTACATTAAAAGTAATATCAGTGTAATGAAAGCAAATATAATGTTTTCAATTGGACTTTATTGTGTTTTTTGTAACAGTCGGACTGTTATGAACTTTCTCATATGAAATGAGCTTTATTTCTTGGGCCTTATTCTCTTGTTGAGCTAATTAACTTTTATTCTGAATTCTGTATAGGCACTGTATTGACTGGTGGGCCTGATACGAAAATGGGCCTACAATTTGCCCCCAATTCCCAAGCCCATTTCATATTTGAAATAGGGTGGGAATTTGAAGAGTTGTGTAACTGCCACTTTCCCTTTTTTTATTCAACCGAGACCCTTCACTTACAAAGGCAACAAAATATCTTATTCTCTGGAATTTTGAGGATTTCGGCCAAACAACTTTTTAAGGTTAGTCTCTTTCCTTGTCGCAATTTCTTTTTTTAATCTATTACCAAGAGTAGCGACAGTAGCCGAACCCCTACTCTGGAAATGGTTGTGGATGATGATCCCGTTGTTTACTCTTCTGAAATTGCCCCCGGTTCCAGTAAATTGGAACCACAAAAACTTTCACGTAAGCAATTGCGAAAACTTTCCCTAGTCGATAAATGTAAAATAGAGTTTGAAATTCCCAATGACATTTCAATTTCTGAGTATTCCTTCGATTTGAACTTCAAATCGTATGAAGAAGTTGGACTGAATGAAGCTTTGTTTTCTGCGCATCATTTGGTCGTACTCATATTTTCTCTTCACCCTTTCCATCACTATGTTCTTTTTTCTTTAGGGCTCACACCCTTGCAAGTGAACCCTAATTTTTTCAAGATTCTTTCGGTTATGCTCGTTCTGAACTACGAACGAGATTTGAACTTAGGTTTGGGTGACTTCTTACTCTGTTATAAAGTTGATCAGATCAGAAAAAACTCTGGTCGGTATCATCTGCACCCTCACTTAACTCTGAAACCGTGTGATGGGAATCCCTCTTTCGAAAAGGAATGGAAGGATAAAATGGTGAAAATTAGGGGAAATTGGAGGGTGGATGCGTCCGGCCCGTACCCTCTGCCCAGAACCTTCGGTATTTGTAAAAAATACAAATGTGGATTCAAGAATCCTGGCAAGTGCCTCTTTGTGCTTTTCGAATTTTGCCTATTTTTCTTGAACTGCGTATTGATTTGATTTTGATCACATGTTCATACATTGTTTACAGCCGAACGTCTAGAATATCTGAACGATAAGGTTTTTGTAACTCTCCTCTCTAGTAAAACTCTTTTAACTCCTCAGAATTTGAAGTTCATTGTTGCAAGCGCCTCAGAAACCACCATTATGGAAATTCCTGTAACAGCTTCCAAACGCGCAGTGGCACAAAAATCCCCTGCCCCCATCAGCTTGTCTGCTGACAAAGGGAAGAAAAAACTGATCGATCTGACTGCGGATCCGAAGAAAGCAAAAGGGCTTCTGAAAAGGACGAACACCGAAGATGGTGCTCACGTTTAGAAAACATTGCAACTTGGCCCCCCTTCATAGTATGCAAAAAAGAATGACTCTGAGAAACATGAAAATTTACTGATGAAGGCCAGGTCTGTGAGCGGCTATACTATTCCTTACTGCTGCTTTCCACCAAAATTTGATCCTGAAGGTGATTGGACCCCTAAGTTCGAAAAAAGTGATGGAAGTGTTCTGAATCGCCGTTCGCTGGCCATGTTGGATCTGGATTCTTTGATGGCGCTCGCTCGTGGTATGTGGCCACCAAAGGATGAGATCTTCCAGCAACATGTTGATCAGAACGAACTCTTGGCTAGGGCTCCAGTTTCTATTTTTGAGGTAAAATTTATATATAAATATGTATTTATATATTTTTTTATTTTTGAACGTAATGTTAACGTTTCTTCTTTCTTCAGTCTGTGTTTGATGTCCTAGCTCTCTGTAAGGTTGTTGAGGTGGGGGAGTACAAGAGAAAAAACATAGATGCGGCATATCTAAGGGCTGATAAATGTGCCATGTTAGCTGAAAAACAGAATAAGATCTTGGAAACCGAGCTGGAAATCCTGAAGAGACTCCATAAGAAAGAAGCCGACCAGAATGTTGAACTGAAGAAGCAGGTCCACAACCTTGAGACTTCGAATGCCGTTCTGAAATCTGGCTTGGAGATTTGCCGAAGAGGGGGTATGGAAATACACCGGAGGTATGTGAGCATTTTTGACATAAAATTCTACGATGGGTTCAGATTTTGTCATGATTAAATGTCAATGGACCCATTTGCTAGTACATATGAAAATCCGGCAGCTTATGACACTGTTTGCGGTGTCGTTCACCCGTATTCTGAGCCTGAGCCTTGTAAAGACGAAAAGGACTTTGCTCAATTTATTTTGCATGGGATCATACCGGCTGAACGACCAGAGCCTATTTCTGCAGTCCCTTCTGCCGTAAATGAAGTGTCAGCTGGACCTTCCGTTCCTCCTCCAGAGAATCAACAGTAACCACCGATGAAGTTTTACCTTCGACTTTTTGATTAGAAGTTTTATTTTGAACAATATTCGTGGTCTGTGAACAATTTATATTTTTGTCGCTCTTTATGATGAGCGTTTTTCTGAACATGGTTTCTATTGGCACTGATGTGCTAAAATTTTGATCATAGTTAATGTGTTTTTCATAACACATATTTTTGAGATGAAGCTTCTGTGAGCTTTATGGAACAGGAACTTGAATGATGCCATCTTTTTTTTTGGATGGTCTTTTTCGCCTAGATGGTTTATATATTTTAGCCAAGTCTTTTACTTGGATTTTTCATGAATTTTTGTGATTTCTCAGCATAAGTATAGAAATGTGAGTGTCTCACTTATATTGATTTGATACGGAACTTTTATGATCAGCATACAACTTTGAAACAAATGTTTGAATAAAATTTAAGATCGTTTATAGAACTCTTAATTTGCAATTTTTCTATTGAAAATACCTCTTCAGATGGATTGTATTCCACGCTCGTTCGATTTGTTTTCTATGTTAATCGGCCAATCTGTAGGCTCCTTTGCCGATCACATCTGTGACTATGTACGGCCCATCCCATGTAGGATCTAGCTTATTTGATCTTTTGGCCAACACCCTTAGCACTCGATCACCCACTTGGAACGATCTTGGCTTCACCTTTTTGTTGTAACTCCTCATCAATCTTTGTTGATACTCTGCCAACCTTATTGAGGCCATTTCCCTTTTTTCCTCCATGAAATTACCTTTGATTTTAAGAATTTCTTCATTCTGTTCAGGATCGAATAGTTGTGTTCTTGTCGTGGGTACTTCCAATTCAATTGGAATTACTGCCTCGACGTCGTACGCCATTGCGAATGGTGTCAACCCGGTTGGCTTTCGGGGAGTCATTCGGTAGCTCTAGAGGACTCTTGGCAATTCTTCTAACCATCACCCTTTTGCTTCAATCCCTTATAATTTTCTTTTATTCCGGAAAAAATCATTTTGTTCGTTATCTCGACCTGTCCGTTTGCTTACGGGTAGCTGACTGATGATAAGTTTTGATTGATGTCGTATTCATCCAGCAATTCTCGAACATACTGATTGTCCAGATTTTTGTCGTTGTCCATCATTATGTACTTTGGCACTCCGAACCTGTAGATTATATGCTTTAAAATAAAATCAATCACTTGAGTATGCGTGATTCTTACATAAGCCTTTTCCTCCACCCATTTAGTGAAATAATCTGTGGCCAGAAGCATATGTTTTTTATTTGATGTTGCCCTTGTTAATGGTTCGACCGCATCCATTCCCCATCTTGCGAACCGAACAGGGGAAGTCATTGTTGTGAGAAGCTCTGCTGGTTGATGGATTATATGTGAATGCCTTTGACATTTGTCGCATCTTCTCGCGTACTCTTTCGCGTCTCGGATCATGTACGGACAAAAATAACCTTGTGTTATTGCTCTGTGAGATAATGATCTACCCCCAATATGGCATCCACAAGTTCCATCGTGCAACTGCTTGAGTACCTCTTGTGCTTCAGACGGGGTCAAACACCGCAAGTAAGGTCCAGTCATCGATCGACGGTATAAAAAGCCATCGATCACTGAATACTTGGTATAAGCTAATCTTACTTTCTTTGCTTCCCATCAATCCTCAGGTAAAACACAGATCAATAAATATTAAAGGATTGGGTCAATCCAACTCAGCTCGTACGGAATCACGCACACCTCATTCTTTTTACCAATTGATGGAGCGAATAATTCATCCATGGGAATTATCCCGATCATATCATCCCCAGCTGATGATGCCTGATTTGCTACATGATCAGCCCCATGATTTTCCGCCCTTTGAATTTGCTAGAAAGTGACTACCTAAAATTTTTGTGCTTCTTCCTGAACGGCCTTTTTATACTCCAGCATCCTTTCCTCATTTGTACTGTAACTTCCTGTGATCTGATTTACGACTAACTGCGAGTCGCTGAACACGGTTAATTCTTTGATCTGGAGCTCCTTTGCCAACCTTAAACCTGCCAGAACGGCTTCGTACTCAGCCTCATTGTTTGAACTTTCAAAGCACAGTTTTATTGATTGCTGCAACTTGGTGCCTTCTGGGGATAGTAGCTCGACCCCCACACCTGCCCCCAGGTTGTTCACAGATCCATCCACATAAAGCTCACACCTTGGATTTTTACTATAGATCTCATCTTTGGTTGCTTCATATTCAAGGAGAAAATCTGCCACCGCTTGACCTTTTATGGACGTTCGTGGTTCACAGGTAATGTCGAACATGCTCAATTCTATTGACCACTTAGTCGTTCGCCCAGAGAAGTCAGGTTTGGATAAAATCGTTTTGATCAAAAATGTTGTAGGAATCCTGATCGGATGGGATTCGAAATAACGTCGTAGCTTTCATTTGGCATGAACCAAATCTAAGATTATTTTCTTTGTCTTTGAATACCTTCTCTCAGCATCAAGCAATGTTTTGCTTGCATAATAAATTGGGTGCTGCATGTTCCCATCATCTCTCACTAACGCTGAACTGACCGCGTTCGGTGAAACTGCTAGATATAGAGTTAAGGACTCATGATCTTTGGGTGCCATCAAGATTGGTGGTTTCACCATATAGAGCTTCAATTGATCGAACGCTTCTTGTTGTTTCTCTCCCCAAGCCATCATTTTCTTAGATTTCAGCACATCGAAGAACGGCTTGCATCTATCTAATAATTTGGAGATGAACCGGCTTAGAGCTGCTAACCTCCCTATAAGCACCTGGATTTCTTTTTGGGACTTAGGTGCCTTCATCTCGATCAATGTCTGAACTTGTGCGGGACTTACTTTGATTCCATCTTTGTTACCTATGTGTCCCAAGAAATGTCCGGAAGACACACTAAAAGTACATTTCTCCGGGTTCAGCTTCATTTTGTGCGATCGCAGGGATGCGAACACATCCTCCAAGTGCTTCAGGTGATCATCCTTGTGTTGGCTGTTAACAACCATGTCGTCTATGTAAGCCTCCACCGTGTTTCCAATCTGGGTCTTAAAAATCTTGTCGATCAGTCGCTGATAAGTTGCACCTGTATTTTTTAGACCTAACGGCATGACCTTATAACAATAGGTCCCTCATTCGGTGATGAACTCCGTTTTGTCTTCATCTTTTGGGTTCATTGAGATTTGATTGTATCCTGAATAAGCATTGAGGAAAGTGAGTCGTTCGAACCCGGTAGTTGTGTCGATCATGCGATCAATCTTTGGTAAAGGAAAATTATCCTTCGGGCAAGCTTTATTTAAGTTGGTGAAGTCCACACACATTCGGAACTTCCCATTCTTCTTTTGTACGACGACAACGTTAGACAACCAATCGAGGTAATGAACCTCTCTGATAAAACCAGCTTCTAACAACCGGTCAACCTCTTCAGCTACAAATTTTCCTCATTCAGTTCCGATCCTTCTGGGTCGTTGCCGTACGGGTTGTGCACCAGGATGGACACTTAAAGTGTGTATCATGGTTCCTGGGTCAATCCCGGGCATGTCGTTATGCTCCCAAGAGAAAATATCAGCATTTGATCTTAGCATAGAAATCAAACTGCTCCTTTCATCAGAATTCAAGCTTCTTCCAATTCGGGTGGTCTTTCCTTTGCTCCCTACAATCAGATATACTGTGATGGTGTCTTCTTCCGTCTTCTCATCATCGTCAGTCTAATCATAAACGTTCGGTAATTGTTATAAATTGCGTTCGTTACTTTCGCCTTTTAGACCATTGGTGACAATGGCGTAACATTCTTTCGCCACCACTTGATCTCCCTGGATGTCAACAAATCCTTTCTCTGAAGGATCAACACACCGCATCACCTGATGTAGAGTTGAAGGAACTCCCTGCATTCGGTGAATCCAACCTCTTCCCATGATCAAATTGTAGGAGGGTTGCACATCCACCAGCATGAAATTTTCCGTCAAAGTTCGCTTTCCAGCTGTTACAGGTAAATTCAGTACACCAATCGGGTAGATCCTCTTTCCATCAAAACCTGTCAGCGGACTAGCGGTCGGCTCGATCAACTCCGTGCTGATGCCGATTTTTTCGAAGGTTGATTTGGTTAGGATGTTCGTGCTGCTACCTGGATCAACCAACACCCTTTTAACTAAACAATTTGAAACTATGATCGAAATTACCAGTGGATCTTCATGTGGTAGTTGTACACGTCTCAAGTCCTCCTGGGTAAATGATAGTGTCGGCATTGGGTAGTTACGAATTACGTTCACCTCCCCAACCCTTTGGATCTTGTTAGCATTACGCATTCGTGAACGCTGAACCGAACGGCTTTCCTCATCCTCTTCTGGTCTTCCATTGATCGTGTCAATGATTTTCACCTACTGTCCGCCCACAATCTTATTAGTCTTCGGACGATCAAAATTTTTCGTTCCATTGTCTATGTACTCCTTCAGATCTCCTTTGGCTATTAATGTCTCAACCTGCCTCCTTAAATGTCTACATTCATTAGTTAAATGACCGAAGTCATTGTGGAATGCACAGTGCTTTGAACGGTCCTATTGTTCTGGTGGCGTTCTCAGCGGAAATGGTGGACGAAAGATACCTTTTGCCTTATTTTCGTTGTATAATTTCGCTAAGGTTGTTCGAAGTGGAATTTCATATATGTCATACCTTGGCCTCCTCTCCTGCTGCCTGTATGGAGCTGAACGTAGGCTGCTCGTACTATCCGCCTTCTTGATTATCATTTCTTTTGACTTGTTTTCCATACTAACCAACGTCGAACGATGACCCATTTCTTGTTCATCTTCTTCCAATCTCAAATATCCCTGCGCCCGTGAATTCAACTGGCCCATGTTGAGGGGTATTGATTTCACCAAGGATCTATGAAAGTTGGTCCCTTGTTCAATAGCCACTTTGAAAGCTTCCACTGCTATTGGTTGATCGCAACTGGGTATCATTCCCATTTCCAAATTGAATCTATACAGGAAATTCTTCAAAGTTTCACCTTTCGTTTGCCTCATCGTGAACAGGTTAGAAATGGTCATCTTCTGCTTCCGATTGCCAAAATACTGGGCTAGAAACTTTTCCATTAGAGTTTGGAAGGAATCGATCAAACCACTGGGTAACTGTCTAAACCATAACAAGGTTGGGCCCGTTAAACTCGTAGAAAAAGCTTTGCACATTAGCGCATCATCAGCCATATCGAGAGTCATCATATGTTTCACATGGAAAAGGTGTTCAATTGGGTCCCGTGTCCCATCAAACATAATGAACTTTGGCATCCGGAATTTGTCTGGCCTTCTTGCTTGTTGTATTTCAGTGCTGAACGGTGACTTAATCATTTTCACTGTCATCTCGATGGCTAGATCAGCTGGTGATTGTGTTTTGAGATCTTTTACTTGCTCGTCTACAATCTTTTAAAGCCTAGTCACTATATTGAGCGGAACTACCCGATTATTGGCGTTTATCTCATCCCCAATTTGCTGGGTACGAGTACGATTTGTTGAACTAGCTTCGTGATGATTGTCATCTTCTTCAGCAGCGGGGTCATTCTATCGTCCTCCTGCTGGTAGTTCTTGACATTCTGATTGATCAAGCCTTCCTCTCAATTCCTGATTCTCTTTTTCAAGAGCCTCCAAACGTTGAAGGATAGCAGTTGTGTCTCCTAGTTGTGTGGTGGTTTCTCCTGCCATTGATCTAATAGCTTCTTACTAGAACTTTCGTTTCCCACAGACGGCGCCAAAAAGTGTAAACTCGTTCGTAGACTCCGAACGAATTAATACTTTTACAATTCAATCAGAAGCAATATGTAGAAAAATGACAGAAAAAATGGTATAACTTTGAAGAAATAATTTCAATGGAAAAAAGATGGATCTTTTCTTTGTCTCTTTTTCTCTCTTTTATACATGAGCCTCATTTTTCCTCCATAAATGGGAATTAAAGTACATTAAAAGTAATATCAGTGTAATGAAAGCAAATCTAATATTTTCAATTGGACTTTATTGTGTTTTTTGTAACAGTTGGACTGTTACGAACTTTCTCATCTGAAATGGATTTTATTTCTTGGGCCTTATTCTCTTGTTGAGCTAATTAACTTTTATTCTGAATTCTGTATAGGCACTGTATTGACTAATGGGCTTGATACGAAAATGGGCATACAGGGGAGTTTTCTAAAATTAACCCTAAATTTCTATTTAAAATGTGTGAATGGTTAAGATCCAACGAGATGCGAATCTGAACCTTTTTTATTCGGGCCAAGTAAAGTTTCGTATAGACAGTCAACGACTCGCATGCAATAACTCAGCTGAGCAGCTGAGAACATGGAGGGCCACGTGTCAAATTTTTCAACAAGACACTGTTGCTTTCGACAAAAAGTACTCTCTCTCATCATATGTATCTTTATATGCACTTTTGCTCTTAAATTCCATTAAAATAAAACAATTCATTTATTCTTAAAATTTTAATGGTAATTTAAGAAAATATTGTATTTGGATTCGAAACTAAATAATTAATTTGGGATGGATAAAATTATTAAAGTGGACAATTAATTTAGGACGGAGCGAGTATATAATTCTTAAATTTCATGTCTCCATAATTTTTAAGGGCTCGTTTGGTAACTTGGTTTTGGTCTTTGTTTTGATTTTGGTATTGGTGGTCTTGGCTGATTTTAGGTAAATCTAAAATCATGTTTGGTAAGAAGTTGGTCTTGGTCTTGTTATAATTATATATATATACTAATATGTATTAAAAATATATATAAAATTAGAAAAAAAATATTAAAATGAATATATATATATAATTAAAAAATATTTAAAATTTCGGAAAAAAATTGACATTTCTATTTTTTTTATTCCAAAAAATATATATATAATCGGAAAAAATATTTTAAAATGTTAAAATTATATATAAAATTCAAATAATATATATTAAATTCGAAAAAATATATATAATTCAAAAAACATATAAAACTATGAAACATTATATTATATACTGAATTTTTTTAAAAATTTAGAAAAAAAGCATATAAAATGGGGAAAAATATATAGATTCGAAAGAAATATATAAAATTCAAAAATCATATAAAACAATATTTAAATTTCTATTTTTTTTAAATTCCAAAAAATATATATATATAATTGATAAAAATATTTTAAAATATGAAAATTATATATAAAATTCAAATAATATATATTAATATATATATATATATATAATTGATAAAAATATTTCGCACTTTCTAGAAAATTATATTTTCTAAAAAAATATTTTCAGAAAATTATAAAATTTTCTCACTTTCCAGAAAATTTAAAAAAGTGCGAAATATTTATAATTTTTTCCAAATTTTTTTTCTCCAACTTAATTTTCCGAAAATATTGTTTTTCATAATATATTTTTTGAAAAAATATATACTTTAAGAAAATTATATTTTGAAAAAATATTTCCAGAAAATTATAAAATTTTTAAAAGTGCAAAATATTTATATTTTATTATAAAATTTTCGCACTTTTTTTATATTTTTTTAAACGTGCGAAATATTTAAAATTCAAAAAAATATATATAATTCAAAAAATATATAAAATTTTGAAAAATTATATTAAATTATGATTTTTTTCCAAAAATTATTTTTTTCAAAATATAAAATTTGAAAAATACTTTTCCGAAAATTTATTATGTCCCAAAATATAAAAAAAATTCCGAAAAATATTTTTTTTGCGAAACATATATATTATATTCCAAAATATGATATTTTGCAAAAAATATATATTATGTTTCAAAATATGATTTTTTTCTAAATATTATATATTATTTTTTTGAAAATAATTCATATTTTCGGCCATATATATATATATATATATATAGAGAGAGAGAGAGAGAGAGAGAAAAAAAAAAGTCAAAATTGGTAGACCAAAACTAAGGTTTTAATGGTTGGTTTTAAAAAGCCCAAAACCAAGTCCAAAAACCACCAACCAAACATGATTTAGGCTTCAAATCAAAAACCAAAATCAAGCCCAAAACCCACTTCCCAAACAAGCCCTAAGGGTATTATTTTGATTTTCAGTATACATTTTCCAAAGAATCTATTTACAATTCGACCAACTATAAAGTATTTTTTTTATCACACGTGAATTTAAGCACAAGTTAATTATTCAACCGTATTAGGATATCTAATAATTTTTTAAGTTATATTTTCTCCGTCTTATATTAGTTGTCCATTTTCTCAATTTTACTAGTTCTAAAATAATTATTCAGTTTCGAATTCCAATACAATATAATTTTATATTTTCTCAAATTATACCTCTTCATCAACTTTAAAAAACAATGAGCTCCGCTAAAAAAACTATATTGTATTATCAAAGGGTAAAATTGAGAACATAAAATAACAAAATAAATATTGAGACTTGAACAACTAATTTGGAACAGCGGTGGTAAAAAATCTCATTCGTGTTCTCATGAGTATAATGTGTGTGAATTTCTTGTTAAAGTAACCATTTTAAAAAACATAAATACAGAATGTACACATACTCAATTCTGTTAAGGAAAAACCCTACATTTTTCTAGTGGAAATTCTTTAATTTAAAAATTTAAATATCTAATTAATTTCCAATTCTTTTTTTTAGTTCCTTACTACTTGACACAACAAAATGACAAATATACCATGAATAATATAAGATTAAAATACATCACTCCGTAATTAACGTCAAGACGAGCAACTGGTAAATTACAGCCAACAACAGGGTCATTTTGGTCATAGAAAAAGCCGCTTTTAGATCCTCGTTGAAGCTGAATAAAGTTTAAAAAATCAGCTTCATAGAGTTTGGTATTTCCAAAGTCCAAAACCCGTTCGAACACAGCTCCTCTGTTTTTCCTCATTTCTCTCCCTCTCTCTCTAAAACTTTCTCTCTCTAAAACACACACTCTCACAAACAGTTACACACACAACTCCAGCATTCTTTGATGGAGTCGCTCTCGCAGGCGATCGGCCTGGTGTTCCCGGCGACGAGCTCTCGGCGATCATCGTTGCGCGCACTCTTCGGCTGCGGTATTCGGAGTTCGAGGCCGAACTTGCGCCGAATCGGCGCGAAAGTTCGAGTGCATGCCGAGAAGCAGACGCCGACTAGCGCGATCGACTTCTGCGATCCTGATTGGAAGTCCAAGTTCCAGAGCGACTTCGAGCGCCGATTCAACATTCCTCACCTCACCGACGTTTTCCCCGACGCTGTTCCCATTCCGTCCACTTTTTGCCTCAGAATGAGGTATTGCCAACTCAATTTTTATTTTGTTGATTGTAATTCACAAATATATATATATATATATATATATGCATATATGTTCTATCTCTATGCACGTATATAGAGATATTTAAATTTGTATTCAATTTTTTTTATCGGCCTTTTTGGAATTGGTTGTTGGAAAGGGAGAGTCGATTTTACTTTCAAAAAAAAAGAAAAAAGGGAGAGTCGATTTTGTTATTGTTATGTGATGATCTCTGCAATTCTTCTATTAGTTTGTATTTTGTAGTCAATTCTAGTTGACTTTTTTTCCCCCTTTTTTACGGTCTCTGTTAATTAGCTATTTTGGGCTTGTTGATCTTATTCACTGATTTTATATTGTGCTAGTTTGAATTTCATGTTAAATTGAAGGGTTCTTTGAATTTATTATTGAAAAATTAGAGTTGCTTTTTTAATATTCGTGATGTTTTGATTTTAACAGTCATTTGTTTAATTTTCTAATTTCTGGTTTCACTTTATCTTCATCTTATAATGGTGGTGGTGTTGTTGGTTTGTGTGTGTGTGTGTCTTTTTTTTTTTTTGGTGCGTTCATTGTTGAAGCGGGAGATTTTGTTAAGAAAGAATTTAGATGTTTCAATTTTGTATCTGTTTGTATGTTGCAGTCAATTCTAGTTGATTTTAGTTCTTTTTGCGGTTTTATCTTCAATTTTTATGTCATTTTAGTTATATGGTAACTCGAGTTGGCACATGTGGCTTTCATTGTGTTCATATATATATATATATATAGACATGTGTCTGCGCGCGCACGTGTATTATATAATGATGACATTGATTAGAAAGACACTTGATCATTGATTATTTTACTTGGAAGTTTTAGAACTAAGATTTCGATCATTAGCAACCTTGTCAAATTATTATCATTAATTTTTTTTGGTTGCAGGACTCCTGTAATTGAAGATTTCGCTGAGGGTTATCCATCCGATGAGAAGTGGCATGGATACATTAATAATAATGACAGAGTACTTCTAAAGGTATTCTTTACTCCCACTTTACTTCAATGTTGATACGAAATAATTATTTATTTACATTTTTTTTTAATCCCATATTTATTTAGTTGAGTATTGTGGCTTCAGGATAAGATCCTTACCGCTCCATGTGTCAATGTATATTTGCAATATGCAGGTTTTTTCCTTTTTCCATGGAAATATTATAGCAAATAGCAATGTTGATTACTAGATTAACCAATTTCATCCGCTGCGAAGTAATTCATTTGTGACCCATTCAAAACTCAACCTAAGTAGTGTCCATTTTTAGTTGCTCTATCAAATGTAGAATTGAAGTCTGATAGTTGCTTATTGAAAATTCTATTGATATTGGTATATTGTTGTAATTTTGTGCCTTATTAGCATTAGTATTTTAACTAAGTTTTATTCTGTTCTGCTATTTATTTGTAAGTGTCTGACTTCGATTTTTATCGTCTCTGGTAAGTGATTATTTAGTCTGTTCACTAATAACTATGAAAGTTCAAGGGCTAAGTAGGATGTCACAATAATTTACATTTGGAAAACTGTGTTTGTGCAACTTAAACGCAAATGAATGGCAATCGCATCCTGTAAAAACCAAACCTATCCCAGAGCCCAAAAAATAACCCGTTTCATGGCACTATCGATATTTCTGTAAGTGATTATTTAGTCTGTTCACTAATAACTATGAAAGTTCAAGGGCTAAGTAGGATGTCACAATAATTTACATTTGGAAAACTGTGTTTGTGCAACTTAAACGCAAATGAATGGCAATCGCATCCTGTAAAAACCAAACCTATCCCAGAGCCCAAAAAATAACCAGTTTCATGGCACTATCGATATTTCTGTATGTGTTTTTCTTTTGCTTGATTCTTTTCATATCATATGTATGTTCGGAGAAAATATCCTGATATATCATGGAAGTTCTTCAGTACTGATTTTTCTCTATCAGATAATTCATATTTAGTCATGATACTAGTTTATTTTAAGTGGTTTTATTCAACCTATATTTGAGGTTATGCAAAAATGATTTGATTAATTCTTCTCTTTCTGGTGAAAAATTAATTTCTTGGTCTCATGATTCTCGCCTAGTCAAGAAGCTGAATGTCTTTAACGAAAATCTTATTAATATTTCAGGTCATACACTACTCATCTCCTACATCTGCTGGTGCTGAGTGCATTGATCCCAACTGTACTTGGGTGGAGCAATGGTACACATCCCTTGATATTTTTACAGCAATATGAAAGCACATGCTTGTAGAGCAGAAAAGTATTGATACCTAATGTTATCTTAAGATTCCATGAAATTATGGGATGGTCACCATCGCCTAGAACCCAATGTATATAATACAAGGACCATAACCCTAGGATCTAATATATATATATATATATATATATGTATGTATGTATATTTTCCTGGCAAACAAAGGATATGATATTAGGGTGCGTAAAATCCAATAGATGTAGTTGGGCTGTGAATAGATCTTGTTTGATCTTAACTACTCATAATTGATGTTTAGAATCTGACGAGTCTTAGTACGCAGCAATATGTGTTAATTGAAGTATAGAGAGCAGAAATGAACGTAAAGCAATCACATGTGAACACATCAGTTCTATGAAAAAAAAGACCCAGCTGGGGGAATGGGGATCAGGACCTTTTCGAGGTATATCAAATTTACTAAGAGAGACAAGTATACAACTAGGTTCAGCAATTTTCCAAGCCCTAAAAACCCCCAAATTACCTATTTACAGACTTATACCAAACTCTTCAGTCAAGCCATCAGGTTGCTGCACAGTCAACAAATCCTTTTCTCATGTGACACCTTCAGTAAACTGATCTTTGTACCCTACAATTTCCACACAGTGTTCATTCTGTTTGAACACGTTGCTGTTGATTTTCTTGTAGCACTAGGATTATGAGGGTCAACAATTCGATTAAATAACACAACATTTAATACACGATACTAGGCTTAGAGAAATAAATATATACACTTTGCTTATATGCTTTCTGATCTCTAGAGTTGTGTGTAAAAAGAGCAGTTATCTCGATTTTGAGATTAGGAATGTTTATATAGTGTTTTGAGTTCAAAAGAATTAGTGATTCTCAGTTGCAGTCAGAACAGGATAATACACCTGTTAGAATTCTGATTTGATCATTTGTGATAGTTTTGAAAATAGTTTGTCCACAAGTTGAATAGTTGAGATTCTGATTGAACCATTATGGCACCCATTCAGCCAATATAGCTTTTGCTCAAAGCATGGTAGTCTCTCGTCTATATCATTATGTAGACATGCATATGTTCAAAGCCATACTGCTTGTAAATTTCATTTTTACATGTGAGCTAAAAACAATTTTATACATTCTAAACATCTTGTTAAGGAATCTACACGTAATTATATCGAGATAAGGTGCATCATCATGAACGCTAATTTGGTAATTCAAGAAGGGAATTTGATTTTTATTTGATCTAATTGCTTTCTCCTCATTGTAAATTTCTTATTCCTGAATTTCAGACAAACTAAACCAACTTACGAAAAATATAATAATATTGCTCTGGCTTTTGTTAGAAATTAGCCCACACTAAATTCTAACAACCTTATAATGGGAAGCCTGGTAGACAATGTGATGATAGGGACTACATTGATATAAAAGATAATACGGATAGGTCTTCAATTGTACAATATGCTTCTAATCTGATGTACAGTTTTTTTATACAATAGAATGCAGTCTCTCATACTGGTAGATTTGCAAAGGAAATTCTATATGGCAGAGGAGCATCTTTGCATCAACTGGAGCTCTGGCATCAGGGAGGATTCTTGTGGTTTTGGAGGATCCAGCGACTAAAGAACCTGAGAGCTTTTCCCCCTTTTCCGCCCGTCTCTTTGGTCTTAAGAACACTGCTTTTAAGCATTTGAGTGATTGTCCTTCTCCACTCACCTCTGCCGGCAAATATAGTCAACTACATTCTTTGTTGGCTAGTGTAATAGGGCGCACAAAATCTTGGGATGCAGAAGCATTTCTGCAGCGAAGGCTTTGGTTAGGAGTCTTTCAGCCTCTCAACTCCTATTGGTCGTATATCAGGGATCAGGCTCTTGAGTTCAGCGTAATATGATCCAGTTTGCCTCCACCATCATAAACACTCTTAAAGGATTTAGACCTCTGCAACTAATTAGCATAATTTAATAGTAGTAATCTCTCTTAAAGCTGGAACTTTGGGCATAATTTGGTGTAATAAGTGGTTAGGTTCTAGTAGAGCCATTGCATAACTTCTTATCCCAAAGCCAACCCAAATGCTCTTCCCAAAATCCACTATTTAAGCATGTAACTTTTCATTATCAATTTGGTGTAAGTAGGAGAAGAATCAAAATTTCCCCCACAGGAGTTAGTTGAAATAGAGTATATAGAGAATTCAATTAATTCATGACTACTTAGAACCAGATTTTTTACCGGATAAGGATCGTCTAGATGTGAGTGGAGTTCCTGGTGAATCAACTGTTTGGGCTTACTATTGGCAACATTTGGAATTCCTGATGAAAATTTTGACATTTTTTCATTCCAACTTGTCTTTGAATGTTGGAGGCGGCAATTTTCAGATCTCTGAAGACATTTGTGGTTACAAGGGATGTATACTTAAAGCTGCCATTTCTATCGTTTCTTCCTCATCTTGTTGAAGGATTTCAAAAGAAACAACCTCATCCATTTTCCTAATTATGTTTCGTGCTTTATTCTGTATCAACTATTTAGTACTCACTTCCTCTTCCCTTCGACTTTAGTTCCCACCCCAAATTTTATCTTCTCCATTCGTTCCGCTTTTACTTTTTTTAGGAGTCAGCTACAGGAAAGGATCACGAAGTCCATTTGATTGTTATGAGGACATATTGAAACATTATATCTGATTTTGTTTTAATTGTCATAGTTTTAATTTGATTTCAGGTAAATACTTGTATCGGCAAAATTAGATTTTGTATGTTTATGTATGATAACTGCAAACATAATTTAAGGATGTGGCTCAATGTCATTCCAGGGTTCACCGTGCTGGTCCTCGGGAAGAAATATACTTTAGACCTGAAGAAGTAAAAGCAGCAATCGTAACTTGTGGAGGACTCTGTCCTGGCCTTAATGATGTCATCAGACAGGTAATTATCCTATGCAACAGTCACTCTGTTTATAACAGTTTTCTCCACATCAAACCTGAGACATCTATTAATGAAGTCCTCGCATTCAGTTACCTTTTACAATGGAATTATAGTACCATTTAACCCCAAAGAGTGCGATTGGTTTAGGTTTTTACATATCTACTGTTTTTTAACAGCACTTGCTTTCATTCCCACTTAAAATTCACAGGATGTAATATTAAGCACCTGACACATTTTAGTGCTTAAAGGAACACGGACCTTGTGACTCTCATTCTAGGACAAGTAAAGACAAGCTCTAAGAATATAAAGACCAAAATTAACAAATAGTTGCATAAGATATAGAGGATCCCACTAATTACATAACAACAAAGGTTAGTAGACACTTGCGGAAGATATTCTGTGCAAGTTACTGGTAATGCACTTGCATTGGTCTCAAAATGCTTCCCAGTTTGTTGAATTTTCTCTCTTTTTCTGTCTTTTTTATGTGCAGATTGTCATCACACTTGAAATATATGGTGTGAAAAAGATTGTGGGGATTCCGTTTGGTTATCGTGGATTTTCTGACGAAGAATTACCTGAAATGCCGGTGAGATCCTATTTTTAGTCTTGTATAAGGTCAATTATGGTGTAAAAGTGGATGTTATGTGTATCACATATGGTTTCTTGACACGATTTTGATGCTTAGTTTCCTTGGTTTGTTTCTGGAAAAAAATCTCTTCCTGGGAATTGTGCCCCGGCTATACTATTTACCTTGTAGGATTTCCAACACCATTTTGCCTCAGTTTCTAGATTCCTTGATAGAGGGGCGGGTCCTGTTGATCCTTGCGTCTTAATAGAATGTAGTTTGGAAATACCATTGATGCTTCCTTGCCACATGGCTTCACCTTTATCTTGCGTACTTGGTATTAAAATACATGTTCTCAATTGTAGTTGCGACCATTAATATATTTGGTGGACCTTAAATTATCATATTCCGGTGGTAGTGATTGTACTGATGTTCGATCTTCCTGTTTCTTTGAAAGGGTTTGCACAATGTAAGTTGACTACTACTCTTGGCTAGGATTCTTGGCAAGATTATAGTTGTTAAAGGGATGAATAGCCCTATTAAGCTGAATCAACTTACTAAAGCAACACCACTTCAGTAAGAGTGCATAAATCCCTGGGGGGCAGACTTTGTAGTACGCTTCAAAAGTAAAGCATACCTTTATTCTTTAGTAATACAACCAGGTGTTTTCCTTCAGTTGTTACTGACCATTTACTAAAGGATGATTTTCATATTGTTTAATCACAATGGATTTCCTTTAGCTAAATTCATGAACTTACAGTAGATTTCTTGCACTAAACTAGTCTAGTTCTTATGGTAAACGTTTATGATAATATTGTGTGTTTAAAGTATCGTATCTATATGCTTTTAATGTCTATGATTGCAGATCTGCGATGTTATTTTACTAGTTTTATGTTTGATCTTCCGATTTTTTTCAATTCTGTATTGGTTTAGTCGAATGTATGTGCAATTTGTAAAGCTATCAGTCAACCCTTGGAAGTAATCTGCCGAATATTTTAATCACTTAAATTTGACTAGTTTCTGCCGCATTTAGTATTCTTTGATTTTTTAATGTTTAAAACGAATTTTTATGAGTGATGAACTTTCTGTCACATAAATTTGGGTCTTATTGTCCTGTGTGCTTGGACTTAAGGGATTATTTGTAATCATGATACTTATTCATTACATGGAGTGGACGAGTTGTGCACAATTTCTCTTGGGCCCAAGCTGTGCTAGGTTATTCATGAGGCAGAGGAAATTGAAGTATTTAATTGAGAGTCCTCCAAAGGACACGAAGAAGCTTGAGGACTAGATGTGTGAGGATTCTATTGTTATGGGATGGTTGAGGCATAGAATAGAGCTCAATATTGCCTCCACGATCAAATTTTGGGATTCCTCTAAGAAGATTTGGGATTCTATTTCTGAGTCATTTTCGCAAAAGGTAATGTTTCTTGGGTTTATGAGCTATAAGAAAAGATGTTTACTACTCACTATTTGAGAAAAAAGTAGGATCACATTGATTGCATACAGCTGCTTTTGGAGCAATTTATGGTTGATTCATTGTTGTCTGGTTTGGACTCTGAGCTTCCTGGCTTTAAAGATCATATTCTTGCTAGCGAGAAATTTCATATTGCAAATGACTATTCTCGATTATTGAGGTTACTTATGGGGCAGAAGTCCATTGTGACTCCTTCAGAGTAATCCGCCTTAGGCTCTAGCTATTGAAGGATATAAATTTAGGGTGCGTTTGGAAAACCTGTTTTTTGTATTTGTTTTCTGTTTTCAAATATAAAAACTGTTTTTGTATTTGTCTTTCTTTTTTACAGCAAAAAAGCGTTTGGATGAAAATTTGTATTGAAAAATAAAATGGTATTGGTGGGCGGCAGTGGTGGCCGGCGGCGGCAGGGGGCGGTGGTGGTGGGTGACTGGCGGCGGTGGTGGCCGGCGGCGGTGGGGCCCGGCGACGGCCGGAGGTGGTGGGGGCCGGCGGCGGCAACCGGTGGCGGGGGGTGGTGGTGGTTGGTGGCAGCGGCGGTGGGGGAGGTGGTACCCTAAACAGTGAAAAAATAACTAAAAGTTGTATTTGGTGTTTCACTACTTTTACACACTATTCACAGAAAACAGTTTTCTTGGGAAAAAAAAAGTGAACAGTAAACGCATTTGTCAAACGTGTTTTTTTTTTAATCCAATGAATAGTAAAAAAACAAAAATTGTTTTCTCCGTATCCAAACGGACCCTTAAGTTATACCCTCTTTAACAGCTTAAACTTTTAGAGTAGATGAGTGGTTAACATGGTAGCAGAGCAGGAAGTCTTACATTCAAACCTCAAGTCATCCAAGTAAAAAATTGTTACACTAGTTGGACCAAAAGGCCACATGTGAGGGGTCTTGTTGAAGGATATTAATACTTAAGCTATTAGAGAGTAGATGTATAGTTTAACACCTATTCCTATGGAGATGCATGGACCAAAAGGCCACATGTGAGGGGTCTTGTTGAAGGATATTAATACTTAAGCTATTAGAGAGTAGATGTATAGTTTAACACCTATTCCTATGGAGATGCATGGTGACAATAAGGTCGTTATCTTGATTGCTAGCAATTTTGTTTTTCACAAGTGCACCAAGCATATAAAAGTTGATTGCGATTTTGTTCTTGGATTATAAACATATTGTTCCTCCTTTTATTTGATCTGAAGAAACTGGGTGATAACCTTCGAAACCATTGGCTCTTGGATCTTTTGCGATTGTTTTTCAAGTTAGGCATGTTTAATTTGTATGCTCCAACTTGAGGGTGAGTGTTAGATAGTCACAGAGTTTAGGTCCTATTGTACTCTGGGTTTAGGGTTAAGGGCTTTTTTGTGATGATGATATTTTGTTACAATATTGTAGTTATGCAGAATCTCGTGACTGAGTTTCCATCCCATGATTATAGTGTTTTCCCTCTCTTCTCTTCTTTACTACTTCTGGTCTGCTTCTTACTAATCCCAGAAACATCATCTCTCCATCTTCAACTGTTATCATTAGGCTCACCTTTCACTTGGGCTCCATGTGATCTTGAGACCTTAGCATGCCTTGAGCCGTTATGTTGGGGGAAAACCTTCCCTTGCCCCCCATCCCCTCCACAGCAACAAAACCTATTGAACAAAGTGTCAGTGCTAATCTCAACTATGATGAATCCTTAAACATAACCCCACGCAATTGGGTTAAGGCTTTCTGGCCTTGTTTTGTTTCAATTTTTTATTTTATTTTTTTATTGTTTTTTAGATGCATGTATCCTCTAAAATTAGTGATTTTCATTTATTCATTTAAATGTCTTTGATTATCAGTTATCCAGGAAAGTGGTTCAAAATATTCATCTTTCTGGTGGGAGCTTGTTAGGAGTTTCACGCGGAGGACCAAGTATTAGTGAACTTGTGGACTGTATGGAGGTGCTCAGTTATTTTTTATAGTTGTTTTCAACTTCCAGATCAGTCCCTGATTTATTTTCTTATTATATGCCAAATGCCGAATGGTATACAGATTGAAGTGTTCTGATATATTTACTTGTGTGAATTGATGTCAGGAACGGGGAATCAACATGCTTTTTGTGTTGGGTGGAAATGGTACGCATGCTGGTGCCAATGCAATACACGATGAGGTTCCCAGACCTGTGGCCTTGATACTCAATTCATGCACCATATTTTTTATGTAATCTGCTTTTAATGTCCAAAAAAAATCATTTTCCTCTTTCTTGTGTGTTTTGGCAAGTTGCATAGAGATCGTAAGGCTGCAATGAGCCTGATGAAGATGTGGTCCCAGACTGATTTTGAATAAAAACTTTAACCTTTTGAGATCTGATTATTAACTGGGTCGAGTTTGGGTTTAGCTAGATACGATCTGAGAATCTGACAAGAAGATATTATTTGTAGTTCTTTATAGTCCTTCCATATTTTTTTCAAGTATAGTTCTATGATTTTATCAAATATTGGAGAAGGTATATGCTTATGGTATTTATTCCATTTGCTTTGGATTCAGACAAATTTTTTAGCAGCTACGAACTTGGATTTGATATATAAGATTGCTGGATCTTGATTTGGACGCACTTCATGGTATAAAAAGTTCAGTTAGGATCCTTATTTTGCCAAATCCATGCTGCATCTGACACATTGACTGCCATTAAAGCACTTGACCCAGGGTGACTTATTCAAGTTCGATTTATTACCTCCATTATAAAGTTTGGTGCATGCAGTTCTTCTGTTTGGGTACACATGTATTTAAACAAGATGCAACTTTTTTATTTAGCTATGCATGTGCTGTTTTTTTTGGTATTGTAACCTCTAAGATGATATAACTGTTCTTAAGTCATGAAATGCTTGATCTTCTCCTGGTGGTTTATTTCAATTTCAAAGTCTAATTTCTATTTTCTTCTTTGGTTTGTAGTGCCGTAAAAGACGGTTGAGGGTGGCTGTAGTTGGTGTCCCAAAAACTATAGACAATGATATTCTGCTAATGGATAAAACTTTTGGTTTTGATACTGCTGTTGAAGAAGCTCAAAGAGCAATTAATTCTGCGTATATTGAGGTACAAATGGTTTCCATTATAATATTTCACCTTGAACCCAAATTCTCTCCAGTGGACCTGTATTCGGAAATACCCTGGGCACCACTGCTGGTTAAGCCATCCCCAGTAACTGCGTAATACAGGTGCACTGCAGAGCACTTTCTCTCGTGTTCAATATGCATTTTGAGTTCTTCCATTTACCTTCCTATTTTTAGGAGTAATCATCGTTATCAACCTTGCCTTTATCCCATTAATTCTCTTTTTTGCATTTTATTCGGTTACACGCCATGTCTACTCTTATGTTCAATATTTTTTCAGTTGTTGAATTCAAAGTTAGTTTGGTCAACCTTGCTGTCCTCTTTCTTGGAGTGATCTCCTTCAAACTTTTTGCCAAGGACACCCAAAAAGGAGGAGGTTCTAAGACCTAGTCCAACTCCCGATTGAAAATATTTTGGGTCTATTGTACTTATACTAGAATTTGTTTGCCTACATTGATCTCTTAATCAAGCTACACTTTTCCACCCTCGATCTTGTGACAGGCGCATAGTGCGTATCATGGTATTGGTGTTGTGAAATTGATGGGGAGAAGTAGTGGATTTATAGCTATGCATGCATCCCTTGCTAGTGGACAAATTGATATATGTTTGATACCCGAGGTACTTCTACTAAATCTAAATTGGATAAAATCTTGTATGAGCTCTAAGTACTTACATAGTATACTCTACATTTGTAATTTTAAGGTACCTTTTCGCTTACATGGACCTCATGGTGTCCTGGGGCATCTGAAGTACCTACTTGAGACAAAAGGATCAGCCGTCATCTGTGTCGCAGAAGGAGCTGGACAGGTAGTTCTTGTACTTTTTGTAAATAGAGCAATTATTTGGTTTTTCTTTTGTATTTTTGGCCCGTGTCAGGGAGTATGTTACTTTCCTGTCATTGAGTTAGGCATTTGGGTTTTTCCCCTCTATAGATATATTGGCATCTTACATAAATGTTTAGTTCTGTCATGTTGTGGATGTATTGTGAATCTGTTGAAGAGATCTACTGTTACCTTGGTTTTTGAGAACTCTGTTTCTCATTCCCCTCCTCCTTTACATTAAACCTTCAAAATACACTCAACGGCAGCTTTAGAACCAGAATTCTTAGAACAGCTTTTTCTGTCATGGTGACTTTGACCTTTACATATTTCTATGTTCCTTTTCTTTCTCTCTTTGTAAGAAGCTTCCCTCTACTGCGGCCTTTTTTCCTCAATAATAACTTCCGATGCACGATGGCTTTTCCACTTGCCAGAGTAATTACTTCTCTAAAAGTGAACATTAATGATTTCCTTTTTCTTTAAATTCTTTTTCGTTCCCCACCTCCCCATATAACATAATTCCTCCAGGTTTTAAACTGAGAAATGAAACATAGTTTGTGTTTATGGGGAAATAGGTTGAATGTTAGGCAAATATATATTATATTGTTGAGATGACCATCTAGAGCTTAGTACTTTATGTTGATTATTTGCAGAGTTTCCTTCAGAAAACTAATTCTAAGGATGCGTCTGGAAACATTGTACTTGGAGATATTGGTGTACATATACAACAAGAGGTTAGTACTTGTTTTCTCATGCAGTTCTTGCTCTCTGGTGAATGGCTCTTTATTACTGTCAGTGTGGTCTGTGGTAAATAGTTGGTGCTTTAATCAGATTATGGTAACATGTCGTTTGACTGAGATTATGGCCTTATATTATAAAATAAAGGATTTCTGTAGCGACCCAAGTAGGTTGTAGAATACTATTTTTACTTTCTGAATTTACATATGTGACTGGCTTGACTTAAAAAGAAGTATAAAAATTTCCTATTTTCTGTACTTTCTGTGAATACCTTGTATGCCTGTCGATAGTTTATACAACATGATAAATTGTATCACCTGACTTATAAGCTTCAATGTTTATTCCTGCCATCATGCAATTCAACCATGCAATAATAAAATTTTAAGTAGTTGAGGATAATTCTTCCTTTGGTAGGAAGGAAAAGAATTGGATGGAAGGGAAAGAAGAAGGGATGGATGAGACATCGCTACGGTATTGATGTGTGTTCCTTCTCTTCTATTCACATTTGGATGGCTGAAAGTTTGTGGAGGAGGGATTACTTCTCTTTGTCCTATTCCCTCTCTCTCTGTCTCCTCCCTACCAAACGAAGGAAATTTGTTCCTTTTGTCCTATTTCCCTCCACCCTCTTCCTACCGAATAAATCATAAAGATGGAGACAGATTTTTTACATTGAAAACCCAGCTGGGAAAACTATGGGACTCAATTTAGGCAAACCATTGGACTATGAGAAAGAGATTGCAGCATAGGTATGTTGAAAGGAAAATTTTGTCCGCACAAAAATATCTCTCTGTCATTGTATTCTAGGTGTATATAATATGCATATGCCTTAACGTTAGAGGACAAGAATCACTATGAAGAGTAGAATTTTTCAGTTTTTTATTTGGAAAAGGAACTAAATTCCAAACATCTCGATCAATTAAGGAGCTGGTTAATCAATCAATGGACACAACTAAAGAGAACTTTAATTGATAGCTTGATCTATCGAACTTCTCTGCAAATTTATACTTCAAAAGTGTGTTTTCAGAAAGATAGTTGCCAAAACAATGGGAAAATCAATGGGAATTTTCTGATGTGTAAAAAACCCTATGGATGAATGCAGGAACCTTTTTGATGAGTGCATTGGAGTGTTAAATTACCTTTATATTCTTGGAAATAGTTTGAATTCCATTCTCAAACATGAGCAAGATGTCGCAACAAACACTACTAACTATTGGAATTTTGAATAAAGCATAAGTTTCAGATTTTAATTTCTATTTACAAAACTTGTGAACCTACATCTTCTTAATCTAATAAAAATGAATAACACTTGTAACAGTATTCCAAATCTGTGGTCTCTAAAATGATGTTAACTAACAATTTGAGATCAATGACAGATTTGCAGTCCATTTGTTAATCAAAAGATGTTTAACACCTCTAAATATGGTAATAGTTAATACAAATACTTTTTGCTACTGACAATGGGAGATTGAGTGCACTATTAGTGAGGTTCTTTCAGAATTTTAGAACCTTTTAATGATAAAAAGTTCTATTGTGTGTATATATATTAACTTTTTTAGGTCTTCTCTACGTGTAAACAAAATCACCAAACACGTGCATTGACAGTAGGCTGTGCAGTGAACAGCTAGGGTCTCTCGCACCATATTTTTACCTTATTTAGGGCTTCTTTACATCTGAAAAAATAACCACCAAACCCATCTGTACAAAAGGTAAAAACATAATGCAAGCAATCCCAGTAGTTCACTGCATTTTTCCGCTGCACTTTAAAGAGATTCTGGAGTCTTTACGAAATTAAAGAGATAACCCTAATTATGGTGCAAGTGGCCGAAATGTGTTAGGTTGTTGCTGAACCCTAATTTGGAGTCATTAAGAAATTCAAGCGAAGCCCCAAATTTATTTATTTAATTTTCGGTTGAAATTACTACTCTCACTTTCGGGCTGCTTACTCTTTAAGGGTTATGGCACTGCACTCTCGTGCCGATACACGAGTCCTTTTGCAGTCCCCAAGGAAATTTGGATCCTTGGGCTCCAACTTGATTTGAAATCTCCTGAAAGAAATCTTGCTAAAGTATCATTGCTCAGGACCTCATATACTAACTCTCGTAATCTCCCTCGTCACAGAATCCAAGCTGTCGGACCAGACTCTTGTGATGAATCTGACTATTCACATTGCCTTACAATTTTTCTTTCCTTCTCACTGGCTTGAATCAACCAATCAAGCTTCTTGACAGCAACAAAATTTCTAGTACCTATTTGTCATTTTATGCATAAAATTGTTACTAGAATTTTTTTTGGAGCCAAAGGATATTATCTTCATTGAGAACTCTACACATCGGTCGGTCTACAATAAGCATCTCAACTACAATGGACTATTTCACAATAAACTTGTTGCTGTTGTTTTGTATTTGTCTGACTGTGTTGTGACCTTAAAATAACAACGAGAGTACAGTTGAAACCTAAAGTCCGTGTGCTTTATAGGGTTGTGAAATACTTTACAGAGGATGTATTTTCAACTCCCATTAGTTTGCCAGCTGCGCATGTCAAGGTGAATTGCCAAAATTGACCGAAACCTAGCCCATATATAAAATGACTTAAAAATTAATATCTAGGGTGGATAAACGCAGTACATATAATGTCACTCTCTCAAGTGTTAAGTTTGAGTGGGAGAAATTTGTTCTGCTAATTTTACTGTCTAAAGCAATTCCCTTTTTGAACTCATGACTATCTATTACAGTTTTCATCTTTATTTTTGGTTCTAGCTGTCCTAAAACTGGGTAGGGTTTGCGACATTGGCCAATAAAAAGTATACTAAAGCTTTTTTCCAGAATTTCCCCAAGAAAGAAGCTACACACATCCATGAATCCTCATTTGAGTTTAGATGTGCTTTGGGTTAACGTGGGCCTCATATATGTTCGATTGGGTTCACTTCATAAAATATTGTAGCAAAAATCAGGTCATATTTAATGATTCTCATGAGCTTGTTTTCTACAAATCTTTTCCTTTATTTTAGAGTACGGCATGTGTGAGATCTTAATGGTTTCATTTGGTTTAGTTCGACCCAGTATGTGACTCATATTCACTTTCTTTCTCAGACAAAGAAATATTTCAAGGAGATTGGCATTCCAGCTGATGTGAAGTACATTGATCCCACTTACATGATCCGTGCATGCCGTGCAAATGCATCAGATGGAATTCTATGCGCTGTACTGGGTCAAAATGCTGTGAGAATCTCTTGCTCCCATTTTCATGCGATTTCTTGTTATAGGCTCACTCAACCGAATGTTTCCAACTGTTTTAATATTTCAATCACAGTAAAAGAGTGCCTTTGAAATGCTACTTGAAGCAATAATAGCATGTTGAACAGACATTAGCCCCCATAATATAGCTTACTTCAGTCTCTATTTGGCTCATGAACTGCCTTGAGCTTGTCACACTCGGAGAAACCCTCACAGGGGTTAAAGTTTGCTTAATCCGAACTTGGTAGCTAGTCGAACTTGATTTTAGCCGCCCAGAGTTCGCTATTTGATGACCTGCACATTAGGAGCATAAACGTCGATTACTGCGACTGACCATAGCTCGAAGTGCTAATGCTAAGCTTTTGCCGCAGTTTAAGCCAGCTCAAACACAACCTAGTACTCGACGAGATTTTTCGTTGCGGAATAATGTTTTAGCATATATTCACAGCGGGTTCAGAATCCATATGAAACGTTTGGCGTTTTTGCAGGTTCATGGCGCATTCGCTGGATATAGCGGCATCTCGGTAGGCACATGCAACACCCACTATGTATACCTTCCCATTCCGGAAGTCATTTCTTACCCGAGGGTGGTGGACCCTAACAGCCGCATGTGGCATCGGTGTTTAACATCAACCGGCCAGCCAGACTTCATCTGATCAACAAGACCGTATACTTATATAGCACATTTGAGGAATCTAAGCTTCGTCGAATAGGTTACAGAAATAGAAAGCCAACTTCAGAAGGTTTACGGTTAGTTAGTTCGTTCACTGCATGTTGTTGAAGAAATAATACAAACAATATCGTTTCGTCTACATTCAAATTCTTTTGAATTGTATAGGAAAAAAGGATCTCGGAGAACCATTCAAAGCATTTTGCAATTGGTTCTCTTATATGTTTTGTAACTTATGTTTGTATATTTTCCGGATAAGACGGTGTAAATTAGAGCATTTGCACCAGTTTTCGTAATAAATTTCTGAATTTTGTGTTTCTATGAAGGATTCATAGTAGAGTGTGTTTTAAGAATTGGCTGACACTTGAAATAACTCATTTCTGTGCTGTTAAGTGTGTTTATACGTGTGTATAAATGTAAGTTGTAGTGATACTGCATGGGGCTTTAAAATTTATATTAAATTTGCAATTACTGACCTCTAGTTATTTACAATCCTATAGCATATAAACTCTTTGTTTTAAACTTTATTTTATCTTGTGAAAAAATATATATATATTTTACTACTTCGTAATAAATGTATATATATATATATATATATATTTGGGAAGATACAAAAACTCGCCCAATTAGAAGTATTTCAACTCGACTCCTGAACTAATTTCCTCACATATCTATAGTCTAAACTATTAAAAAATCCATTTACCATAAGAACAATTTTCATCTATAAGAGAGTTCTGAACTTCTGATAACTATAGTGTCATCAGTCATATATGGAAAGGAATTGAATAAAGATAAAATTGCACAAAAACCCCTGAACAATGAGAATTGCAAATTGCTCTTATTTATATTTTTGAGGATGTAGATGTAGTTTTTTGCTCTACTCTCGAATGAATATTATTGAGGCTCTAATGCCTTATTATACAAAAGTATATGGGTTTCTTAGCCCATTATGATTAGGATCAAATCCCTTTATTTCAGGAATTTGATTTTCTTTTACAATTGCAATTTTTTGAATCTTTTAACTTATCTGACGCTTCCTGTCTTGAGCCCCAAGTTGGCTTGCTAACTAGGCTTTGCCAATTGGGCCTAAACACTTAACCCGTTATGGGCCTTCCAAGATGGGTTTATCTTCTTCTTTATTGACCCTGAACCGCTTATTTTTTGGATAATCATTATTGGGTCTTCTCTTCCGATGGACCAAGAATTTTGGCTCTTACAGAGGATAAACCACTTAAAAATGTCGATTAAAATAATTTTATATTGGTAAAAGTATATTTAACATTTAGATAAATGAAAAGGCGATTAAAATAATTTTAAAATATATAAGATTTAAGTATATATATAAGAAGACCACTAACATTAAGGGAGGGGGGGGGGGAATATATATATATTTTTTCAAAATATATATAAAAGAAGACCACTAATTAATGTTGGTGGTAAGTAATTTGATTCACTTCATTAGAAAAGATATGAAATTTTACCAATATATACTTTTTTCTAAATTTATATTTTTTTTTTAGAAATATTTTTTTTTAATTTTATATATTTTTTCAAAATTTATATATTTTTTCGAAATTATATATTTTTTTGAATTTTATATATTTCTTTCGAATTTAATATATATTTTTTGAAATTTATATATGTTTTTCGAATTTTATATATTGTTTTCAAAATTTATATATTTTTTTCAAAATTTATATTTTTTTTTCAAAATTTATATATTCTTTCAAATTTAATATATATATTTTTGAATTTTATATATATATATTTTTAGAGTGGAGGGCAATGTGATTGAAATTGAGAAGTAAGGGGACAATTCTGGCATATGAGGGGTTAGTTGATTAAATTCGATAGTAGAGGGGGATTTATTGAAATTAACCCTAAAAACTATATTACTCGTTTCATAATTTTCATTAAATCTGTCATTCCTTGTAAAATTATTTTAATCGACTTTTCATTTATCTAAATGTTAAATATACTTTCTCCCTTAATCTTATCATTAGTATCAATTTATCCGAAATAGTATAGAGTTGAAACTGTCAATTTTGTAGAACAGTCACGCATGTTATGAAAATTTTGTTTTTATAATGAAATTATGTACTTGATTTAGATTCATTTATCATAGAATAAAAAGATTATATACATTCATGAAAAAGAATAAATTTATTAAACAATAAATACTTTTTTCATGCAATATAGTAATAGTAATTAGGAATTTATTCAATTTATTTTGAATACTTTACCTGAATAATTAAATGCAAAAATTAGATATTAATTTATTCGGCATATTAATATAGTGTTATTAACATTTTCTTTGTAACTTGTAAGAGCTCAGTATATGAAGAATTTCCTTTTTCCCCAACCTCTTGCTTTCTCTTTAAATAAATAATTATGATGAATCTAAACATTAGACCTAGACAAATAATTATATCATATTTTTAATTGGAAACATAAATAAGATTGAGAAGATTGTATGCACTCCTTTCAAAGGGCGATACACTCTAAAAATATTACATATTAAATAAAAAAAAATGATGTATGGAGTCATGGACCAATAAATCCGCAGTAGGTAAAAATGATAGATGGTTATATGTATATGTATATAACTACAACTATTTTGAGGTTTCGTTTCTTGAATGTTCTTAGATTGGGCCGAATCATGGGCCCATTAAATAAATAATGAATATACAGCTCTTGGGTCCATATTTTTCTCCTTCACTACTACTATCAAATATTAATTAATAAAATGATAAAACGAACAGTAAATCCGCTGTAGCCAAATAAAACATGAAAATTCGGCTCTCTTGTGAGACCTCCGGGTTCGAGTCCCGGCAGCGAAAGGATTTTTTTTTTTTTATATATATATATTAATTATTTTGTGGTTTTATTATTGGGCTGAAACTTTTTCCTAACTGGGCTAAACTTCTTTTAAGAAAAAAGCCCATTAAATGAATTCTCAGCTCTTGAGCCCAAAAGTTTTGTTTTGAGCCCAAAACTTCTTTGATATATATTAATCAAAGTTTGTTTAAATAATATTGTCTTGAAAAAAATTTCATAAAATATTTCAATTCTCAATCCATTAAATTATTTGCAATCGCATTTTTCAATTTTTTTCTATTCCTCTTCTTATTATTCTCGGTTACCGAAAGTCCTTTTTGTTAAGACAATCATAACCCTTCACGAGAGTTGAATTATCTCTCTTGTAAATCGCTTGATTCTATCACTTTTGTTCAAAAGAGACGAAAAATCGTTCCTTCTGAACCGGTTGAATTCCGTCTAGAAAGAACCGGTTGAATTCCGTCACCAGTTCTTGCATGCCCGAATCTCACAAAAGAGAAGAATCAGCCAACCATCTGGCTGATTATTTTTTGAAGCGAACAGTCTTTTAATTTTTATACTATATTACATGATAAATTTGAATCCAATTCCCTTGAAACTAAATGATGAAATTAATAACACCACTTAAGACTTATTTAAGGAAAAATTATTAGTTACGCGGGGATAACGTGCAAGTGATAAAATCATTACGTATAGTATTTGGGTATCAATATGAATTTATTCCCGGTTACCCAATATGTCTAAAGTCATCTTCAGTCAATGACATCGAATTAAATGACTATATGGAGTCTTGTATTAGAACTGTAGTATCATTTATTACATCTTCAGAACCTTCTGATGTTGTATCTCAATTAATGACATTCTCCTTATTACATTTGCAAAGGAACTTATATTTCAATTGGTGACATTCTCCTTTTTACATTTTCAAAGCACCTTGTATTTCAATCAATGACATTAATCATAGTCATCTTCATTTCAATAGACTTCCCACTACCTTCTGACATTGTATTTCAAACTGACTTTGTATTTCAATTAATAATGACATTCTCCCTATAGGGATTTTTTTTCTCTGGAAAAAAAAATGGATGGAAGTTATCATCATCAAGAAGAAGAAAAATTATTGGTAAAAAAAAATCTTTATAAATATTTTTATTTCTTTTATAAAAGATAAAAATAATACAAAATATAATCTATTTCCATATATGAACAATATCTCTAATCTCTCCATCTATATATATATATATATATATATATACTAGTAAAAAGTACGTGTTTTGCACATAATTTAAAATCTACATAAAATTAAATAAATATATTACTTCAAAACATTAGTACAAAATAAGATTAAATATATCACAAATACTCAAAATACAAATATTGAAGAAAATAGTACCTTAAGATGAATGGTTAATAAAACTTTATTAAAATTGTATTATAAAGAAATTCATATAAATTTAGGCATTAAAATATAAAATAAATAAATAAATTAAGTTTTATCAAATCACAATACCTATCAAGATAATATATATATATATATATCGAAGTTAATAAATAAATATTAAATTATAAAATAAAATAAAAAGTAGAAAAAAGAAATACTAACCTATCTGGTATAGTTGCCCTGAAATAGAGTCACAAAAAAATATTGGAACAACATATAAATATGATTAATGAACAACATAAATGCAATAAATATAACATAAGATAAAATTAAAGTATAATAGAAGAATTACAATGGGGGCGGAGAGAGGGAGATACTTGAGAATCGTAGGGTCTTAAAAAGAGAGAGGGGTGTAAGATTATATATAGGGTTGTACCATATTGTAGTCCATTTAGGATTAGGATTGTTAAATATCATAATACATAGGATGATTCAGTATTATAGTATTGTTAAATACAATTGTAGAGGTGATTCATTATTATTTTTATACGATTCCCTATTATAACTGTAGATACTGAAAAATGCACAACACAAGAATGAAATCATTTATTGATGATTTATTTTTGTTTATATACATACTCTTGTTGAGCTTTGAGCCCATTAGGGCAACATTCCCTTACACAATCCATTTTTCACTTTTTTGTCACGTCACTAACTTATTCTCCAAGTTTATTCCAAAACATCTAAGAGATGGGCCTTTCTCATCGGGCTTTTGATCACTTGTATTGGGTTAGCGAGCTAGATGCTTGTTGGGCTTAGATATTTGATGGGCCATAATATTTTCACACGTACACAGACCCCTTCTTGGCTATGGGCCTTCAAGTATGTCAGACCCATAACCGAGAAAGAAAAAGTGTGGGATGCTCATGTAAGGCCTCTGTCGGGTGATGTGGCGATGTCATTCAATAAGAGCGGTTGTCATCATTATTTGAATTTGAAATGCACAGCCATCGTGACCTTGATCTTCGCAATAGTGGCTGAGAGGACAGCTCGATACACTGTTTAGCGGGAAAATGGGATGGTTGGTCTCCTCCATTAACTCCTATAAATACCTTTAACTTGGTTTCTTTGCAAACTTCTTACTTTGTTATTTTGATTTCTCAGCAAAAGATTTCTCTCTACAAACTTTCTCTCCACAAATATCTTCATCGGAATCTGCACTTGCTTCCTGGAAAACTCAGAGATTCTCATCGAAGACTCGCCGGAATCTTCTTTTAGTGTAAGTTCTTTATTCCTACTCTTCTACCTTTTTGTCACCGTATCCGGAAGCGACGATACCCGATCTGTTAGTGACCTCAATCTTTCTTCCATTGACCCTGATGCATCCCTCAGTTCCCCATCTGTTGAAGTGGTTAGGACAGTTAGATCCAGTCCTCCGGAGGTCTCCCAACATATCAGTGTCGGTAGGGTTCCCGTTGTCACTGGTCCAGTTGGGGGTCGAGCTGTTAGGGGATCTGGAGTACAAAGTACTGTCGACCCCTTGATAGCTGAGAAAAGGGTAGACGCAGTCCTGAAAAAACTTGAGGTCCCTGATGGGGTAGTTATCAGGCACCACCCCAAGGATAAGGATTTTAGGATCGGTGAGGGGGTTAGAGATGACCAGATCCTACTTTCCTCCTATCATCTACAGATCCTTCGATTTCCAATTCATCATTTCTTCCTGATCGCCTTATCTACCTTAGGTCTAGCCCCACTTCAGGTTGGGCCAAACTTCTTTAGAATACTGACCATGGTCTTACTGCTCAATCAGGATTTGGGTCTGGACTTAGGCCTGACCGAGATCCTGTTTTCTTATAAGTTGCAGGATCAAAAGGACTGTAATAAGGGTTGGAAGGAGATAATGGTTTTGGTGAGCGGGAACTAGAGGCATATCGATGCAAACTTCCCGATCCCCAAAACTTTTAGCCAGCATTTGTTCCCTTCTTTCAAACCCTATCATTTAGGGCCATGTTTCTATAAGGTGTGTGATGACAAGTTGGGGAAGCATGTTTTAGGATTTTTGAAGGCGTCCGCTAACCAAAACACCCTATCTTATATCAGATCCCGTTTTGACCTCCTCAAGTCCAAAGTTTGGGGTAAACCTCTAAGGATGAGTCCTGACTTCCTGACTGATGATGCTTTGCAGGAAATATCATCTAAAGGAGTGGACATCATGCTGGCAATTCCACAACCAAGCCTCAAGGGCAAACGAAATAGGGCATCAGGCAATCCTATCATTCCAGCTACCCCTTCGGCAACTAAATCCCCTTCCGTCAGTGAGGTCCCACCACCGCCCCCTCCAAGCGATGCTCCACTCACTCCTTTTCCCCCTCCTTCTGGGGAGGAGAGTCTCTCTACCCCCACTCCTCTTACTCTTACTCATCCTTCCTCAAGGGCTGACAATAGTATTTCCGTATCAGCTAGAGGGGGGTTACATTACCATCTTCGCCCATGCATAGCGCCACCTGACCCCATCCGGAGAATGATCAGGCTGGGCATTCAGTGCGGCCCCGATTAACAACAACGGCCTATCCCAACGTGCAAACAGAAACAACAGCCTCTCCCAATGAGCAAATGGAAACCGAAGCTGCAGCTGAGAAACCAGTTCCTTGGAATACGAGAATAAGGCTCCTGGGTGGCGAGTTTTTGGTCATTGGGAGTGAGATCATCAATGATGAAAGTTGCTCTTCGGGAGATGGGTCTTCAGATCTGGACCCCAGCTGACCGAAAGGCTATCTAGAAGGTGGACAGGAGTGAGTTGGCCTTGACTGGACCTGATATGGCAATGAATGTAGTTTGTATGCAACTTGATCTTGCCTTGCATCTGATTTCTTTTTGATTTGTCCACTAATTGTGTAACACTTGTGTTTCTATGGCAGATGTTTTACCTGATCCAAGCTTATAATTCAAAGCTTGAGGAAGAAAGTAGGGCCCTCCGCCAATTGGCAGAGTACCTGAGGCTGAAGGAGGAGAGCAGGAAGAAGACGGTTGCCTTGTTGGTGACTGCCAATGAGAAGCTGGAGGCTCAAACTGTGCGGGCTATAGCCGCTGAGCAGCAACTTTGGGAGGCTGATAAGAAGCTCAAAGAGATGGAGGAAGCTCATCAGGCCCTGTTGGTGCGAAACCAGGAGTTGGTGACTGAGAATGAGGGCTTGAAGACTTCAAAGGAGAAACTTCTGGAGGAGAAAGTTAAGACTGAGAATCTTCTAGCAGTGGAGAGGTCCAGGGTGAAGATGTGTCACCGGGGTGGCAACTAGATGTACAAACGTTTATGTGATACCTCCAACTACCGGACTAGATTCGGCTTGCAGACTTGTTTCCAGGACTTCCAGAAACCTGATGAGGAAAGGGACTTTATCTCAGTGGATGAATTGGATTAGTCTCTTGGTATTGCTCCTTCTTACAAAGATCTAGAAGAAATCCCCGATGACCTCTTCTTCTGTGAGTTTTTGGCCAATCCTTTTCCAGAATCTGCCTCAGTCTCTAACTCCGCTGCGTCTGAACAAGCTCTGGCTCCTGATATCACTACTCAGCCCGATCCCTCTCGAATAGAGTCAAGCGCGCAAGAGGGGGACATTACTAGGGCCAGTGATAGGATTGAGGAGTTCGGTCCTGAGTTCAGATACTAGGGCCAGAAGACTTAACATTTTTCCTCTGTTCCTTTTTGTTTCTTTTTGTATTTTGTAAGCCTTGGCCACCGGAACCCGTATTTAATATAAATGTTTGAGACACTTTTAGAGCCAACTAATATTATCTATCGGGACCTGGTTGTCATACTACTTCAGTTAATAATTCTTGTAGAATTTCGATCGTCTGCGGATCGATCGGTAATGCTTCTTTCAGGATCTTAAGGTCATGCGAGAGATATGACAACACTTAGTTTATTTTTTGCAATTTTGATCACTTGTGGATCAGTGTTGTGTCTTTCGGCTCTTGAGTTAGAGCCAGCTAATATTATCTATCGGGACCTGGTTGTCATACTACTTCAGTTAATAATTCTTGTAGAATTTCGATCGTCTGCGGATCGATCGGTAATGCTTCTTTCAGGATCTTAAGGTCATGCGAGAGACATGACAACACTTAGTTTATTTTTTGCAATTTTGATCACTTGTGGATCAGTGTTGTGTCTTTGGGCTCTTGAGGCCATGCGAGAGACATAACAACGCTTGGATAACTTTGTAAAACTTGGATCACTTATGGATCAGGTGTTGTGTCTTTCGGGCTCTTGAGGTTATGCGAGAGACATGACAACACTTAGTTTATTTTTACAATTTTGATCATTTGTGGTGCAGTGTTGTGTCTTCGGGCTCTTGAGGTCGTGTGAGAGACATAGCAATGCTTAGATAATTTTGTAAAACTTGGATCACTTATGGATCGGGTGTTGTGTCTTTCGGGCTTTTGAGGCCATATGAGAGACATAACAACACTTAGTTTATTTTTATAATTTTAATCACTTGTGGATCAGTATTGTGTCTTCGGGATCTTGAGGCCATGCGAGAGACATGATAACACTTAATCTATTTTTTGCAATTTTGATCACTTGTGGATCAGTGTTGTGTCTTCAGGCTCTTGAGGCCATACGAGAGACATAACAACGCTTGGATCACTTATGGATCGGGTGTTGTGTCTTTCGGCCTCTTGAGGCCATGCGAGAGACATGACAACATTTAGTTTATTTTTGCATCAGTAATTATCGATAAGCTATCTTTGCCAAGAAAGGACAATTTTACTGATGTCAACTCAACGGATCTGGCATTGAAGCCTTTTTACAAAAGCGAACAAGGTGAGGTAAAAATTGAATTGGCCCATTACGGGTAGTACCTCTTTAGGCGAGAGGCATTATGGGAGTTCGGCTTCATTCTACCATCTTCATTTCTGTGGACGCGATATGTTATGCGCCCGATAACTTCGGTGACGGTGTACGGGCCCTCCCAAGGCTCCTTGAGCTTGCCTATGAGTCCAATTTTTTGCCTAAGGACCATGTCCCCGACCTGGAACTCTCTTCTTTTGACTTTTTGATTGAAATGGTTTCGGACACGTTGTTGGTAGGCTGCCAACTTGATTCCTGCTGCATTTCTTCTTTCATCCAGCAAGTCAAGGTCGTGATCCAGTTACTGGCTATTAGGGCCATCTTCCCAAGCTTAGCTCCTAAGGGTTGGAACTTTGATTTCTGTGGGGATTACAGCCTCAGCACCATATGCCATGGCGAAGGGTGTTTGCCCGGTAGGTTGCCTGGGTGTCGTTCTGTACGACTAAAGTACTTCAGGCAGTTTTTCTAACCATGCTCTTTTGGCTTCTTTAAGCTTTTTTGCAAAAGTGTCGAATATGGTTCGATTTGTCCTTTCGGCTTGTCCGTTCCCTTGTAGGTACCCGACCGATAACGTATTCTGATTTATGTCATATTCGGCGAAGAATGCCCTTACCTTCTAGTTGTCCAAGTTTGTCCCATTGTCCATCATAATTGTTCTTGGTAGCCTGAATCTGCATATTATGTGGCTCCATATGAATTTGATGACATGGCTGCTTTTAATTACTGGATAAGCTTCGGCTTCTATCTATTTCGTGAAGTAGTCAGTAGCCAGAAGGACATAGGATGTTGATCGTATTGCCTTCAGGAGTGGACCCACTATATCCATTCCCCGTCAGGCGAAAGGGTGAGGGACCATGGTAGGGTGTAGGAACTCTGGTGGCCGATGGATAGCATCTCCATGCATTTGGCATGCCTTACACCTTCGAACATAGTCCTCGAGTCCTACGACATGTAGGGCCAGAAGTATCCTTGGGAGAGTATTTTGTGAGCCAGAGATCTTCCTCCAGAGTGGTTCCAACATAAATCCGTTGTGGATCTCATCCATTACTGCCCTTTCTTCAGAGGGGATTACGCATTTTAAATATGAACCTGAGAATGATTTCCGATAGAGCTGCCCTCTTATGATTGAGTATTGGGCTGAGTTCATCCGGACCTTTCAAGCTTCATCTTTATTCTCCGGGAGGGCCCCGTGCCTGAGGTAATCCGTCAAGGGATCCATCCAGTTGGGCTCCCAAAGGATAAGCATTACATTCTTGGGTTCCTGAATGCTTGGTCTGGCTAGGAAATCAACCAACACAACCCAGGTCAGGTCCTCATCAGTTGAGGATGCCTGCTTGTCTATGTGGTCAGCCACAGTATTCTCATTTCTCAAGATCTGAGTGAAAGTTATTCTTTGAAAATACTCTATTTATTTTAACACGAGTGCCCAATAAGACTCCATTGTTGCATCATTTGCCTCGTATTCTCCTTTGATTTGCCTAATGACTAATTGGGAGTCATTGTGCACTGCTAAGACCTGGATCTGGAGGCTTTGGTTAACCTTAAACCATATATGATTGTTTCATACTCGGCTTCATTATTGGTGGATGGGAACTGCAGTCGCACTGACATATGGAGACAGGTACCATCGGGCGTCTGAATCTATAAGCCAACCCCTGACCCATTTGAACTGGCTGATCCGTCCACAAATAGCTTCCAAACATCTGGTTCGTCCTGCTGATCGGTCTCCTCAGTTTCCTCCTCGAGTAAGAAATCTGCAACTGCTTGACCCTACGCCTAAGGCATAGCTCCTCTACTCCTAAGGCGTAGGTGCGGCAGAAAAAATTATTTTCTGTTGAAATTGCCAATTCTGTCCCGGTTTTAATTCCATAATGTGTCTATGTCACGCCCCAAATTCCTAGGACTCCGAAACCCGAGCCTAAGAGCTAAGGGAGTGATTGCGGAAGTAAAAATAAACGAGAACCAACGACTTTCAATCATCAAATACCCACGAAAGGGTAAAATGATCTGATACCACGCTGTCACGCCCCTAAGATTCCCGAAACTCAAATCTAGAGAATCAGCGAATCTCCAAGGGATGACACTAGTCAAGCGACTACTAGAGTCAACAACAACAAAGAGACAGATGGAATAACAATAAAAATATACTCCATGTCAAGTAGAATGCTAGAAACTCACTAGCATCCACCAATACCAACTGACACGCTCCTAAATTCCTATGACTCCCGAACAGGGATATCCGAGGAATCCAGGATGTGATCCTTAATACAAATGACCAACTAAGACATCACTAACCATGGAAACGTATGGATTAGTGATGGAAATGGTATATTTCATACCCAAATGAATAATAACAAAGCAGCGGAATCTAACGAAAATCCGGCAGAGTTCCGTTTGTAAATGGAACATCCGGATACACAACCACAACACAATAACCTGCCCAAAGCAATTCAATAATCACAATGGCTTCCAAGCCCCACATTCATCAATCCTACTAGGGCCGAGGTAGTGGAAAGAAACCAAAACCCCTCCAAGCCCTCTAAAATCAACCGAGCCACAAATGCTCGAATAGGAATACAAGAAATGCACCTAGCTGTGCAAAATAAATACAATAACCTCCTGAAAGAATAAATACAGGAAATAAATGATACATCAACAGGGATATGCCAACAGACTGGCTCCCAAAAAAAAAAGAATACATAACAATCCCATAACAATGGGTAGAGAAACTGAAAGTGGATACCTATCGTCCCCAAACCCAGTCGTGTTGCAACCGTAGCCGCATCACCCAACGCAACTCCAAAACCTGTAACAAGGAAACAAAAGAAAGCTGTCGTTGCACTGCATCCTGCTCATAGCCGTATATTACCTGCAACCTGGCGTGGAATACCAGGGGCGAATGAAATTCCCCTGTGAGCAAATAAGCTCAGTGGGAAAAGATATCCTAACTACCACATCCTCTGATAGTTTAGGTAAAGCTAAACCGTCTAATAAGATATAAATATAGCCCAACTAGTCCCATCCACGCAAACCCAAGTCAACACGCTCATATACTATCGTAAACGAGTATACATAAGTATATAGGGAATATATATATATGTATATATATATATGTATATACATATATATATATAAATACACAACATGAGTCTCTAAAACTCGTACTCCAAGTACCCAACACCAGTAGTCTACACTACTCTCACCAACGTACACTAGGTACACGATAATAAGGTCCAGTCTAACAAATCACCAAATTACTCACAACACAATTCAGAAGATCCAACCGAGGAGATCACACTCACCTCTAATATCCACAAGGAAACAAAATCCACCAATAGTACCAAGGAAGGCTCAAATCCTACACCCCGATAACACAGGAAGGAAACACCCACGTCCTTGCGTACTAACACTATCGTCATCAATATATATATATATATATACACAATATATATATATATAACAAACCTCGTCCTATTCCTAAGGAAAATCTACCTCTCAAAGGCTAGATCACCTCAATCATATCACCATACCATAAATCACATCGACCCCATAATACTATCATTAATAGGGTCAATCACATCACTAACACTCTCACTGTAAGCGAGGAAAACCCAATCAAATCACTAGAAGTACACGAACTCAACTCACAAGAACGACCACCTAATGGTCACCGAAACAAAGCAAAGGAAAAGACTTCCCAATGCTAAACCAACAGATAACCGAGACAACAATGTCAAGGTTAAAACACCACAAGTGTTTAAGGAGAACACCTGGACAAGGAACCCAATCCACTCGGTATCCATGCCCACAACATGTGGAACAACTCGAATCACCTAAGTGGTGACGTCAAAAACCAAAAAGAAAGGAAGGGCAACACTATATGTGTGCACTGAACAACACCAAGCCTCATACCCGAGACTTAGAACTGATAGAAAGCAAAGATGAAACAATGGAACACCTTTCAAAACTCTACAAGATGAGATATCGAGAAAGAAGTCTCGAAATCTCAGAATCCCAAGAAAAGTAATAAAATAGTTTTCCTTTTAAGAAACCACACAGTAAAAATGACCGTCTTGCCCCCGGTCTCCGTCAGTTGCCATCACCGGCTTTTAAAAGTTGAAAATCTTTTTAAAGAAGATCCTAAGATCATTTTATAAAGTGTTGAAACTTTTCATTTCTACGGGGGTAGGCGAAAACGAGTTTTTCCTTTTAAATACAAAGAGTTTAGAAAACACCGTTTTCGAAATGACAGTCAAATAAGAGAAACACAACTCTATGAATTCCTGTAATGTCCGGGAGAACAGTAAAGGAGGAGCAACACGTTGGACTCACGGAAGACAACCATCCGTTCCAACTCCACCAAATCAAATGACACCGCGAGGAAGAGGTTTGGCACCACACCGTAACCGACAACTCAAGGAATGACATACAAGTCAACGACCACGTACTAGTGTACAAAACACAGTACCAGGAATGCTTAAGGGAAGGGACTAAGCATAAGAATCAAGACTGTCAGACTACAGTACCTCGAGTACTTAATGAATCCCTAATCATAACCTCTTCTCATCAATCAAAATCTCACACAACTCATCACTCGCCTTCTCTAAGGCCTCAATTATCAATTGACACAAAAATCATCCCTAATCTCAAATCTCCAAAAGAGTTCACACAACTAACCACGATCACCAAACTACTAATCACAATCACAAGGCTACTAACCACAATCTCTAAGGCCTCAACTCAAAGTCAAGCCTACGATCCACCACTAGCCTCAACTAGCCACATGGATCACTATGCCAACACGCATAACCTCCCCCAATGGTACTAAAGTATACAACAAGTACAAGGATATACGTTTCATTATACTTATTAATTATGGCATATTATCATTTTCTTCCACATTAATTACTTTCAACTGAACATTTATAAAATATGAATTTAATTTACAATATTCATACATAACATGCTCCAAAATCCAACAGGCAATAATAACACATATTAAACCTGCTCCAACATCACATGTAATAATATCACGTATACATGTCAAATGAAATCACATTAATGCCATACAAATACAATGTGACTCATACACCACTCTTTGCCCACATCACGTGGTTAACGAATACGCACTCCACCCTTTTACAAGGAGAAAGAGTACCGCACCGATTCTTCCCAAGTGTTTTTGACATTACACTTTCAACAAGGAAGACGGTTGCACGAGAGCCCTACTGGCGACTCCCCTGCGAGAGCGGCGCATACCACCACGATGGGGCAGCAACCAACCCTATATCCAAATTCCGTAAGTGGGAGACACCTTTTCATGCAATATACTCAGGACCCGAGAGTGGCGCATACCACCACGATGGGGCAGCAACCAACCCTATATCACCTTCTGGCTTTTTAGTTCCATAAGTGGGAGACACCTTTACCTGGCCAGTTGTTGCGACAATTCGACACAAAGACACCCCCACATGATTTCACAACCCACATATATCAACTCAATATGCATCCAGGTCTAAATGACAATCATACCTCAATATAAATATGTAATGCATCATATTTATGTACAATATTCACATATAATTCACACGGCGCCCATCACAGGTTAACGGATACAATCCGACACAAAACCGTCCCTACAGGATACATACCCCTGTACTCAACATAAATATATAGTGCATCATATATAAGCAATTACCCATATGGTACTATCAACATAATCTCATAATCTCCTTACATGCTTTAAAATACAATAAAGCATTTAAATCATATGAAAACAAATTCATATACAATTCATATTTTCACAAATATATTTTCCTTAATTCTTTAGAAAATATTTCAATTTCCCTTATCATTCATTTAAATAAATTATACAATTAATTCACGTATAATAAGAGGAACCTAGCATGGCGTCTAAGTCTCTCACATCCAACGTTTACAAATTTCTCTAGCCCATTTAATTCTCCAGGGAATTTCTAAGTCGTCTATTCCTATTCAATTCAATTAGGAATATATTTAATCTCGTATGGAATAATTTAATTAATTTTCTTAAAATTAATTTATAAATCCTACACAGATTCTACCCAAATATAGATATTTAAATTGGCAATTTAATATATCTAAATTAAATTAAATAAGGGTTTACACCCCTAAACTACTTCAATAATGCGGAGTGAGAAATATAATTTCCCACCTGAAATACGCTTACAGAACAGCCGTTTCGGGCCCACCGTGAACAGTACCGGCGCCCGAATATAACGCCCACCGACCAAAGTCGTCCAAAAACTATTTCGAATGTATCGAAATGTCCGTCTCGACAACCTATACGATATATGTGAAGCCCGTTAACAATAGGTTAATTAATTGGGTTAAATCTAAAATGCCCCAAACGAAAACTATAACCTATATATGCGATTTCCGGGCAAATCGTTCATCATAAATTCGCGAAATTAATATATGACGAATACTACGTAGGTACGAAACTACTCACAGAAAATCGGCTCAAACCGATCACCGGAAGTTCGCCGAAAAATTGGCCGAAGCTCAGCCGAATTCGTCCCTGCCTACGCGCCACTGCTCTGGCCGTCTCCTTGCGCCACCACCTGCGCGTCACCACCATGCCGCCGCCGACCACAGCCACCGCTGCTCCTGGCCGGCGCCGCCTGTCCCAGCCCTGCTCCAGCCGCAGCTGCTGCTGCGGCAACCAATCCTGGCCGTTCCTCTCTCGCCGTTCTTCTCTCTCTCTCGCCATGACTGGCGACTGAAGATGGAGGTGGAGGGCATGGTCTCGCCGTGTGAGGATGAGAGAAGAGTGATGCAGGCCTGTGTATCGTGTAGAGAAGAAGGAAGCGTGTAGTCGTGAAGGAGAAGACTGGTTCAGCAGATCAGTGTATACATATACACATATATGCCCTAATTGCAAAAGAAACCCTCAACTTATCCATAATTGCGAAATAACCCCACTTCAATATATATATAATTAAATATATATATATATATACTGTAAACCCCAATAATTATCGGGAACGTCCGAACATAATCTCGTAAGCCTGAAATAATAACAGGACGCCCAATCAAAAATATATCGGGGTAGGAACCCGACAATCGGAACACCGAGAAAGTAATTTAACACGCTTCACCCCGGGTCCGTAAAAGTACTAACACCGTAATCGAAATAATCGAAACGATACTGTGTAGTCGAGAATAAGAATTCGCGTAGTCGTAAAAGAAAAACCGTAAAGTCATCCAGTCGACTTTAAACTAAACGCGAAAAATTTACAGGTATCAAATACCAAGAATAAATAATACGTCACGAACAAGTGACGTCATTACCGAAATTAAATTAAATATAATTTTAGGAAAAAAAAGAAAATAACACGGGGTGTTACAGTCTACAACTCTCACACCTCAAAGTACATGCAAAACACCGATTATTCATTAAAGAGTAGGGTTTGGATTGATTGATGATGAAATTACTAAAAAGGGCAAACTTCGGGTTTGTTTTATCATTGTCTATAAATACCAAGGTCTACAAGAGATGAGGCTAGGGTTTTTGACGGAGATCTCTACAGTATTCTATCGTTCATATTCTTCTACAAAGATAGAGATAGTGAGAGAAAATATTATTGAGTGATTCTTATAGCTCTCTCTTGTTTTAGGGTTTATTCTATTATGCTTCTACATCGACGATCTTATGTACAATTGAATGACCTAGATCCTAAAAAATCTACACACCGTTAGATTGCAATATGGTTGCTTTGATTCGTTGAGAAGCAGAGCCGTCTGAGTGCAGAGATCAAAGCAGGAGGCTTCGTGGTTATTTAATTCGTTGAGAAGTAAAGTCGTCATAGTACGAAGATCGGAGCGAGAGCTTCGTGAAGCGTGAGTGGATCTAGACTTTCAGACGTCGAGTGAAGAATAACAAATTATAGCGGTTATAAGTTATGTTTTCATAGAGTCTGTACAAATTCTCTGATTCATAGTGCATCGATACCCGAGCGTATTCGTGATTTTTACTTGGAGTGTTTCCAAGGTTTTCCACGTAGAAAATATATGTGTTTTCTCATGATTTATTTTCTGCACTTATATTCATAACTACTTGATTATTCTGATTTGAGAATTTAGGGTTTTGTGACTAATTAAAATTGAATTTTCGCTAGATAATTTTAATTGATCTTTAAATCATTGAAAAGCCTATTCCCCCCCCCCCCCCCCCCCCTATTTTATTGTTCGTCTATGTAATTTCAAACACGTACCAAGATTGCACAAAATGTCATAAATAAGTGACGTCACAAACTGTTAATATTTGGAAAAGAATTACAGAAAAGGAAAAGGAAACGCGGGGCGTTACATGATACTTTTGAACCTCAAATATGAACCCTGCTTGAGGAGTCATAATCCGACACTTAGTTTATTTTTGACTTCGTTTCCAATGTCACTCCAAGTGTCATCTAAACTCCAAGTGTCATTCCCAGCCCCCATTGCACATGGGTGTTGCCTTGGGGCCTTTGCCCATGTCACAAAGGCAAGCCCCCATCCCCAAGTCTTCAAGGGGCTAACAGTTATTAGATATAACCCTTTAATATTTTTTTGAGAAATATTTATATAGTAATATATTAAAAATTAAGAGTAGTAATTAAATAATGGAATTTTCTTAGTATTATTATTGATGAATTTTTTTTAGTGGTAAAATTTACCTTTATATATATATTTCAAAATATTTTTGATGTTTTTGAATTTTTATATTTAAAATAAAATTATATATATTGTATATCTTATTTATTTATTGTAGATTTTTGTAATAATAAGAGTGTGATGATAAGGGTGGTTGGTGTAATGGGTAAAGTGTAGGGTTTAGGCATAGGGGTAATTTAGATATTTCACATGAAAATTAAATTAATCAAGGACACTAAAGTCATTTTATACCTCCAAGGTTATCATTACAATATTTTACAAACCTCGGGAGGTGTCTCTATAAAATAATGTATTGACCAACATCTACCAACAATTGACCAATACCTCAGGGGGTGTCAATGCAAATTACCCTTATTTTTTGTTTTCTTAATCTTTTGATCTTTTATGGAAAAACCATTTATGTTAAATTTTATGTAATCCAAGTACTATTAATTTTGAATGAAAAAACTATTATCTTAAATTCTATGCAATCCAAGTACTCTTTAATCTTTTATGGAAAAACCATTAAATTCAGTCTCTGCATTTTACCTACTTCCGTATGGAAATTGTATCCAATCCACTAGATATTATCATACCCTTAATTGTTTTATGTTAAAATTATACTTTAATTCCAAACATAATTATAGTCAAACTCCACCTCTATCTATAATCCAATTTTAATACAGTTCATCTCTACAATTTAATTTAATTTTAATTTTAATTTTATTAGTATCTACTTTATTTCTTTGTATCATATTTTAACTCCACCTCCACCTCCAAAACCTAATTTTAATTAACTCCGTCTTTATCACCTAATTTAATGTTATCTATTGTATTGAACAAGATTCCAACATAGAATATTATTGCCATCCCACATTAATGGATGAGTACACACACAACAAACCTAATTTACGAACCCAAATTAGTGTACTACAAACTATAATTATTATGTAAATTTTATTCTTATGTAAATATAATTCAGTGAACTATAATTCCAGAGCGTGGGTTCGAATCTTAACTGTTGTGTACCGTGACTTAAGTCCTGTTTGAAAAGGGGTTTGTCTGGTCTTGTCTTGTTTGGTTTTGTCTGATTTGGTTTTGTCTGGTCTTGTTTGGTCTTTTCTTGTCTTATCTTGAATCTAAAACTCTGTTTGGTAAGCGGTCTAGTTTTTCTAGTCTGTTTGAGAAAACAAAAACTTTATATATATATTAGTTTATATATTATTTTATGTATATAACTTTATATATTATTAAATATATATATATAATATTTTTAAATATATATAATATATTATATATATTTAAAAATATTATATATATATATTTATATATATTTAATAAAATTATTTTATATATCTTATTATAAAATAATAATATATATTATTCTATATATTAATAATATATATTATTTTTTAATTTTATATATATTTCTATATATATTATTTTTGAATTTATATATTATTTTATATATATTATTATAAAATAATAATATATATTATTCGATATATTATTTATATATACATTATTTTTTAATTTATATATCTTTAATAATATTATTTTATATATATATTTAATAATATTATTTTATATATATTTTTATAAAATAATAATATATATTATTCTATATATTATTAATATATATTATTTTTGAATTTTATATATTATTCTATATATATATATTATTTTTAAATTTATATATTATTATATATATTTAATATTATTTTATATATATTATTCGATATATTATTTATATATACATTATTTTTTAATTTATATATCTTTAATAATATTATTTTTTATATATATTTAATAATATTATTATATATATATTATTATAAAATAATAATATATATTATTCTATATATTATTAATATATATTATTTTTGAATTTTATATATTATTTTATATATATATTATTTTTGAATTTTATGTATTATTTTATATATGTTATTTTTGAATTTATATATATTTAATATATATATGTTTAATAATATTATTCTATATATATTATTACAAAATAAAAATATATATATTATTCTATATATATTAATATATATTATTTTTTAATTTTATATATATTTATATATATATATATTATTTTTATATATATTTAATAATATTATTTTATATATATTATTATAAAATAAAAAATATATATTATTCTATATATATTAATATATATTATTTTTTAATTTTATATATTATTTAATTTTTATTTAATAATATTATTTTATATATATTATTATAAAATATAAAATATATATTATTCTATATATATTAATATATATTATTTTTTAATTTTAGTACATGAATTTTATATATATATATATATATATATATATAGGAGGGAGAGAGAAAAAAAAGAAAGAAAAGTAAAAAATTGTGGGCTAAGACCAAGAAAGACCAACTTTTTTTTTGTCTTGGTTTTACTTTATTTTGAACCAAATCCAAGACCAAAGTTTAAGTGGCTTTGGTTTTGAATTTAAAAACAAAACCCACCAAACAAGTTTGGTCTTTGAAAACAAAAACAAACCAAGACAAAATCAACAAAAACTGGTTACCAAACAGGGTCTTAATGTTACACGAGATATGAGACCGATTCGTGTAACACCCTCAAAGAACAATCTTCTTGAGATCTAGGTCCCAAGGAGATCGTCCTTGGGGATTAGACCATCCCAATTCACTGATAATAAAATCCTAAAACTAATCCACTTAGATCGCACGTACACTTTACCAGTATATACATAATATTTTTTTAGCCCATATATATATATATATTAGAGGTGGCAAAAATTACTCAAACCCGTCAACCAGCCCGTACCCACCCGCTAAAATCAAATTATTGGGTGAGTGGTTTAAAATATGGGTTGTTAGTGGTGGGTGTCTTAAGCGCAGGTTATTAACGAGTTGGGTGAGGGTACCCGTTAACACCCATCAAGCCCCTCAGCTTAGCGATAAAAGCATGCCACAAACACGGGTTGTTCGCTCGACGACCACTTCTTCTCCCGTAATTTTTACTCCCTCGTCGGCCCTCTTTCGCCCAAATAGAGGTTTGGTCTCACTTTATCCTTTCTCTTGGCCCTCCTTTCTCTATCTTCTTCTCTCCCCCTCTCTCTCTCTCTCTATATATATATATTTATGTACTAACATACATATCAGTGATGAATTAGTAAATAATTTTATCAGTTTAAAGAAACAGATCAAATCTCCACCTCTATATATGTGTGTGTGTATATATATGTATACTAACATACATACCATATGGGGATGAATTCAAGAAATAATTTTATCAATTTGAAGAAAAAGATCAAATCTCATGAGATATTGCAGGGATTTATGGCCCTGTTTGTTTGTTAGTCTTTAGGAGTTTTGTTTTGTTTTGTTTTTGTTTTAGAAACTAATTTATGTTTGGGTAAGTTAGTTTTAGGTTTTTAAGACAAAACATTTCAAAACCTATTAAAACCAAACCCTTCTTTTTGTAAGTGATGAAAGACCAAAAAAAAGTTGGTATTTCTTGGTTTAGCACACCTTTTTTTACTTTTCTTTCTTTTTTTCTCTCTCTCTCCTACATATATATAAAATAATATATAAAATTAAAAAATAATTTATATTAATATATATAGAATAATATATATTAATAATTTTATTTTATAATAATAATATAAAATAATATTATTAAATATATATAAAAATAATATATATATAAATATATATAAAATTAAAAAATAATATATATTAATATATATAGAATAATATATAAATTTTATTTTATAATAATAATATAAAATAATATTATTAAATATATATAAAAATAATATATATTTAATATATATAAAATAATATATAAAATTAAAAAAATAATATATTTTAATATATATAGAATAATATATTTTTTTTATTTTATAATAATATTATTAAATATATATATAAATAATATATATATATATATAAATATATATAAAATTAAAAAAATAATATATATTAATATATATAGAATAATATATATTTTTATTTTATAATAATATTAATAAAATAATATTATTAAATATATATATTAAATATATATAAATATATATAAAATTAAAAAATAATATATACTAACATATATAGAATAATATATATTTTTTATTTTGTAATAATATATATAGAATAATATTATTAAACATATATATATATTAAATATATATATAAATTC